>JARDYJ010000001.1:139130621-139730621 GCA_029215755.1 Spea hammondii | reverse complement strand
TCTTGAGTGGGTTTCCCTGCTTAGGCACAACACTGAGTTAATTCTTTATGGCTATGCTAATGAAGTCTGTTGCTCCATAGACTTTCATTCAGTGTCATTATAATTATTATAAATGTAATACTAGTAAAAAAAATAATTAGTGGGAGTTTGCCTTGAAATACAATTTAACCCCTTAATGACAATTGCCGGTTCTGGCACGACACGGAAAAACAAGTGGTTTACGACAAATGACGTGCCAGAACCGGCACGTCAGGACAAATAGTAGAATCTATTTAGCAGGTTTTTTCATTACCTTTTATAGATGAGTAAAAGATTTTTCAACTAAAAGTTAGAAACAGTCATTTTTTTCTAAATTTTTCCCCATATTTTATACTTTTTTTAATAGTAAATAATATGATACAATCAAAACAATGTCATCTAAAGAAAGCCCTTTTTGTCCTGAAAAAAACAATATATAATGTGTGTGGGTTCAGTAAACAGGAAAGAAGAAAATTACAGCTAAACACGAGCAGCGCAGAAATGTTAAAACACCATTGTCACGAAGGGTACAAAAAGTAAAATCAGCCTTTGTCACGAAGGGGTTAAACTTCTTGTTGTTATTAGAGATGTAAAATTTCAAGACATTTGGAAGCCATGAAAAAAACCAGGTTTACTTCAGGAAATAATGGAAATTTTGCAGTGGAGTAGTTTTACAATTTTTTAATTATTTTGTTACACTGCAGTGTATATAACACTATCATGCTTGAAATAAGAGTACAGCTTATTCAGTAAATAATAAACTAAATTTGCGTTTTAAGACTATTTTTATGTTTTTTTCCCAGACCTTCCCATCTCTTTTCATTTCTGCTGTTCAGCAAACAGGCATTTAAAGCAAACATAATGTGTTTGCAACCCTTAAGATGCACCAGTCAGCCCTTGTTGTGCCAAGATGCCCATTAAGACATACCATTATGTCCTAACTTTGTTGCAGGTGCAGGGACATCTCCTTGCCGTTACAGAAGAGATCAGGCTGTCTATTGACAGCCTAGACCAGGGGTTCTCAAACTGCGGCCCTCCAGCTGCTGCAGGACTACATCTCCCATACTCCTCAGCCAGCCCCTTAGCTGAAGGAGCATTATGGGAGATGTAGTCCTGCAGCAGCTGGAAGGCCGCAGTTTGCGAAACCCTGGCCTAGACTCTCCCCTGTCGGCAGAAGCCAGCATTGTCACGGGCACACCCTACTCCAAGCGTGAGTATGAATTGCTTCTGGTGGTGAAAGAGTTAGACTGCACAAACCGTGCAAAAACAAAATCCATCTCTGCAAACCACCGTCTGAAGGGAGGCCCTTGCAAGATTCAAAAAGATATCCAACTGGGTTTATTAAAAGCAACAATAAATAAAGAAAGACACATTTATTTAAAAACAAGAAAAAACAAAACATTTTGTTTAATTAGTCTTTTCAATATATCAAAACCTGGAATTAAGGAACGTGCTTTTCTAAAACCTGCAGAAGTACAGTAAGCCATATTTTATTTAACTGGATATAAACCACAATGGTAGAATATAAATGTAACAATGTATGTGACTTTTTACACTAAACAGCTACTTGTAAACTGATGGCTCATTGCTTTTTGTACATCAAGGGACAGTTTACTGTATGTGCAGGGATATATTATATTTATTGTATTTATTGTTAACCTCATACCATAATAAGTCCCGCTTTATATATTTAGAGGTAATTGAGTGATTTCATGGTTCAGAGCAGATGCACTGACAGAGTGAAATGTTTTGTTTATTATGCGTACATACAGTATAAACACAGTGACAACCCACACTTAAAGGGTAATAAATGATTTGGAAAAATACATTTAGTACTCACTACTCCTGCCAATGTTAGCTTCGTGTGGAGGAAGAGGTCTTTCATCCTGCACATTATCAGTACTAGTGACCCATCTTTTCTGGATGCAGTGACCTTACAGGGACTGAATATATCACAGTCAGCTATCCTTATCACAAAATGAAATAGCTTCTAAACCGTTCACAGTGAGATGAAGCTGTCAGTGCTCAGCAGAGCATGATAACCATCAAGGGCAACTTCTAACACTAATCTCTTATTTCTAATATCTGAGCAATGATTCGATGGTTGATATTAAGTATGTGTTCGGGTACGTTTATTTGTAACAAGACGGATTTAGATTCTTTACTTATGAGACCAGCATCCTTTTAACATTTATTTTTCTATCATATGCATTGGCAGTTTCCAGACATTGCATATATTAGAAAGCTACCAAAATAACTCAACAAGAAGAGGCTATGTGCTTCCAAGCTGACCATGAGGCATGTGATATCGTTGACAGTAAATAGACTGTTAGGTCGTTAATAGTACATGTCCAGGGTCAGAAATGTATGTTCCATCTGCAGGGCAAGCAGAACACAGAGAAACCATTAAATATACATAGTGGCAACTGCATGCATAGAAAGCACATAGACTGGCACAGATAGGGTTTATTTGTTTTCATTTTAACAATAGTCCAAATCCTACATATTATAGCAAGGCAAGACGCTTTTGCTTCTCTGCTTCAATATACAACTCCTCTGTGTATAGACAGAGCCGGCCTTAAGTGTTCTGGCGCCCTGTGCGGACTACTCCTCTGGCGTCCCCCATCCCCCAAAAAAGGAAAAAAATCTTGTAACAAACAACTAGCTTTCATTAAAGATAGTTTATGTGCAAGTGCAAACAAGTACAGTAATATATAACTGGAAACAATAATATAATATACAAAGAAAAAACATATAATCTGCTGTAACAAAAATGTTTTTTAAATATTAAAAAAATTGGACCCCAGAAAGCATTTCCTTGGGCCACGCTCCACGCTCCCTAGCATGCAATCACTCCCTCCGCTACCACACCAAAAAAAAAATTGCCACACTGACTGCAGATTAGGGGAAGGCTATGAAAGTCATGACCATGACTTTGAGAGATCCTCTCCCATGCAATCATTCCCAGTCCCTCGTTCACTAAGCCATACCTCTCCTTTCCTTCCTCCCTGTGAACTATAGATCAAACACAGCACTTGCATGTATAGATCACATACAAACCCTATATTTGCAGGTATGCATAAATGATGCATGGAAACATAGCATATCAGGTATAGATCAACAGAATCAACACAAAAACCAAGCTTTGCAGGTATAGATCAATTGAAAATCACATGTTAACTCAGCGTTAAAGGTATAGATCAAATAAACAGAATCAGACATACAAACCCTCTATTTGTAGGTTTACAATAATAATGTATGGAAACAGAGCGTACCAGATACAGATCAACAGAATAACACACACCCAGCTTTGCAGGTATAAATCATTTCAAATTCACATATAAACTCAGCATTAAAGGTATAGATAACCCCCTAAATTACAGGCATAGATCACACGTTGCACACCCCAAAGCCAGCCCTGGTGTCCACATTGCCCACATAGAACCTGATCAGCACCCAGATTACACACATATTACAGCCCAGCCTGAGCCAACATTGTCCCCTATCAGCCCAGTGTAAGACATCTTTGTCGGCAAACAGACCACCCTTCATGCGCCATCTTTGCATTTCCCCAAATCACTTAAACATCCATGATAGACACAAACACTTACACAGTTACTCACTCATTCACACAAATCATTTACACATATTTATTAATGCAGTCTCACAAATCATTCAAGCAATTCATCCACACATTCATTCATTCATTCTTGTACGCATTCACACAATTCATCCACACATTAATTCATTCATTCTTGTACGCATTCGCACTACCCCCTCTCCCCATCTACCCCTCCCCTTCTTATTTTCTCACTATGTACCCACTTCTCAATATGTACCCCATCTCCCCCTTCTCAATATCTACCACCTCTGCCCCTTCTCACTCCCCCCCCCAACTTCTCATTATTCTTACTTACCTTGTTGACGGAGTCCTGCGGTGGGAGCGCGAGGCGTCCGTCTTCCCATTCTGCCGTGGTGCCCGCTTCACAGCTGAGCGCCGGAATATGACATCATATTCTGGCGCTCAGCATGAAACGCCAGCACCGCGACAGAGTCACGGAGAGTGAGGGGTGCCGAGCGGTTGCTGAAAACTTCACGAGCGAACACTCACCGCACCTGCCCGGGACTTAAAACACCAGTTGCACACCCCTAAGGCCGGCCCTGTGTATAGATAACCATTTATATAACACTTGAGAACTATTATGATCACAAAAAGGGATACTCCAGCAATCATATGCACCTTATTACTGCAAGCAGCGGTCAGTTCAGTTCCTCGTGCACATGAGCAGAAATCACCCCCACTGCATTAGTGGTAAGAATCGTCGGACCACAGAGGAGGAGTGCATGCGCACGTCTGAAGCTTCTACCTATAAGCTCTACCTAAGGTAATACTCTTTTTCACAATAAAATCTGTATTACTTTATTATGAATTCTTTTTAGTTGAGCTGACAAGGTCAGTAAACTGTCCCTTTAACTGAAGTCTTTGCTCTAAATGGGTTACATTTTATAATGTTCTGCTTCAAAATGTTCCCTCTCATTTTCCTTAGGTGGTGTGCGCAGAAAATTTCTCTTGTGCAAAAATTTTTACGGAGCCAAAATTTTGTGCGCACAATGTGCTTCTGCAAATGTTACATTTAAATTGTTAGTCTATGTATTTGGTACAGCTCGCTCATGCACTACATTATAGTGTGATAATATAGTATTAGTTACACAACAGTATTACTTACTGTAATGTCACCCTGTCGGACAGACAAGCCTGTCTCCTAATGTCCACTTTGCTTTGTCACACAGTCCATATAAAGCGAAGTTGGTGGAGCTGAAAAAATTCACATTGCAAGGGGGTGGAGCTATATATTTCCACCCCTTTTGACTCCACTTCCATGGTCTATTTTAAAGGTGAAATTCTCGCTGCATAAGTAAATTATGAGCAAATCACGAGCGGAGGATCAAAAAAAAAAACTGTTGTGCGCAGGGGTGTACCTAGAGTATTTGGCACCTGGGGCGGATCCTGTATGTGGCACCACCCCACACACTCACACACACTTTAAAACTGCTTCTATCGTTGATAAGGGTACAGCATAACTGTTATCATTATATACTAAAGCAGACATTGACGGTGGTACAGAATAACGCCTATCACTATATACTGAGGCAAACATTGACGGTGGTACAGAATAACGCCTATCACTATATACTGAGGCAAACATTGACGGTGGTACAGCATAACTATCATTATATACTGAGGCAAACATTGACGGTGGTACAGCATAACACCCATCACTATATACTGAGGCAAACATTGACGGTGGTACAGCATAACACCTATCACTATATATTGAGACACACACTGACAGTGGTAGAGCATAAGACCTATCACTATATACTGAGGCACACATTCACAGTGGCACAGCATAACACCTATCACTATACATTGAGCCAGGCATTGACAACAATGCAGCATAACCCCTATCACTATATACTAAGCCAAACATTGATGTGGTGTAGGCCTACCATTTCAGTGTCTGGCCTAGTATATAGTAGGGATGCACTGAAATGAAAATTCTGGACCGAAATGGAAAATTCAGCAAATGATCCCCCCCACCTTTAAAAACAAAAAAAGTAACACACCAAAATTAGACAAAAAAATCAATAACAATATTAATACAGGGCTCGACAAATCCCAGGTCGCCATGGCGACAGAGAATTTTGTCCTGGCGCCTAGGTGTTTGTCAGCCTCTTACATCCACAAAAAATTGCCCTCGCGTCAGCACAGCCACTCCGAGCCCGCCCCCGAACCTGTGATCACTCCCACAGAGTGATCCTGTAGGCTGAAAACGCGGTTGCAGGAAAACCAGCAATCGTGTTTTCAGCTGCCACAGGCAGCTTCAGGGAAGGGGGTTGTGTGTTGATTGACCCAACACCCCCCAGCTGCCTGATCGATCCCTTTTATTTGCCAATCTGCCCCCCCCATAGTTATGCACATCTGCCCCAGGCTTGCCACTCTGCCCCCTGATATGCCTTTTAACCCCTATATGCCCCTCTGCCTCCAGAAATGCTTTATACCCCTATACGCCACTCTGGCATATAGGGGGTTAAAAGGCATATCATGGGACAGAGTGGCATATAAGGGGGTATAAGGCATTTCTGGAGGCAGAGTGGCATATAGGGGGTTAAAAGGCATATCATGGGGCACTCTGCCTCCTGAATGGGGACAGAGGTGACACTGGGGAGCTGAATGGGGACAGGGGTGACACTGGGAGGGGCTCATTGGGGACAGAGATTACATGGGGGGCTGAATTGGGACAGCAATGACATAATAATTTAAAAAAGCACACTTACATACACACACATACCGATTGTTTTTGTTTTTAAAAAATATTATACAGTTTGTACAAAAAATAAATCAGTTTACTGACCTACTTCTTCCACTTCTTGGGGCTTTTCCATCTTGTCCGCCGTCCTCTGGTAGCTGCAGACTGCCGTTTTCTATGGTAACAGGATGTCAGTGACCCGACATCCGGTGCTCCAGCAGTCTGAGTGCGAGGGGCCGGAGCTTTCACCCCTCACGCTGCTCTCAGTCTCATCATCACTAGGCGGCCATCAGATTGCTGGAAATTTAATCTAAACGGCCGATGCGTTCTGATCCCGCCGGCCAGAGCTACTTTAATCCTTTTTTTATTTATTTAATATGCCGGATCGGCTTGTCATATTAAAAATAAATAAAGTATTAAAGTAGGTCTGGCCGGCGGCATCAGCACGCAGCGGCCGTTTAGATTAGATTTCCATCTGATGGCCGGATAGTGATGGGAGCAGCATGAGGGGTGAAAGGTCCGTGGGAGGGGGCGGAGCTTTCACCCCTCACGCTGCTCCCATCACTAGATGGCCATCGCACACGGCCGCTGGGTGCTGATGCGGCCGGCCGGCGCTACTTTAATACGGACCGGCTTGCCATATTAAATAATAAAAAAAATAATTAAAGTAGCGCAATTGTCCCCCTGCCAGCCCGCCCCTGGCGCCGGAGGTGGCTTCCAATCCCGCTCCGCCGGCCGCCGGGCCCACGAATCTGCGGGCCCACCGGGAAATATCCCGTTGGGCCAGTCTGGCCCTGCTTGGGCCCCCCTGAGTGGCAGAACTCCAGGGCCCGGTCGCAGTCGCGACCCCGGTAGTTCCGCCACTGCCTACTAGGTATGCTACTCATTGTGCGCACAATTTTTTGATGTGTCCGCTCTATCTAAACGCTATGTGTGTGCGCGCACAAGCGCACAGCTTAGAGGGAACACTGCTCCCTGGTTGCAGATCCTGGCTTTCTGCCAGAGATAATCCCCTCAGCAAGTGATGGGATGATATACTGCTGGGGGGTAGCCACAGAAGTCTTTGCAAAGTCAGGGCCCATAGTCAATAGGGAGGAGGCTAGCCATCAGTCCCCTCCAAAAGCCCCAGTAACGGAAAGTTCCGTCACATTTCTCCCCCTTCCTAATGGGACTGACCCAGGAGGAGACCCCAAACGGGTTGACTCCACAGTCAGTCAGTTCACTTGGCCCATCAATGCCCTCCCAAAACTGTGCAGGGGTTGAGGATCTGAGCCAGCTGCCCAGCATTTCTGGGGACTACAGGTGGCAACCATAGTCTCATCCACCAGTATGGTAAAAATGTCCCGCAGTGCAGGTAGAGAGGGGCTTTCCTGCCTCTCTCCAGTTGCCAATACTCCCCACAGGACAGAAGTGCCGACTGCCCCTTCTCCCTGGAGTCCACTCAGCCGCTGGCTGCTCTGGCTGCCGCTGGGGATATGGACCGGTTTCACCATCTCCCGGGTGCACACTCAGCCGCTGGGGAGTGATGCCACCTCCATCCCCGCCCTGGTGCTGCTGCTGGGGAGTTGGACCAGCTTCACCATCTCCCTGGTGCACACTCAGCCGCTGTTAATGTCCATCCAGGCTGCAGAGCTGCATATCTGTGTTTTTCCCTGCCTTGCCTCAGTTCCCATGGTTTGCTATGATCCTTTTCTGGATTTCCATATGCTCTGTTCTGTACCTCTGATTCCTGGATTCTAGTTCTGCTTTTTGCTCCAGCTCCTGTTTCCTTTATAAGGTGTGTCCCAGCCGTTTGTTCTGTTTGTCTCAGTCTGCAGTCTAAAGGTATGTCCTTCTAGGTTCTGTATTTGGATTCAATGTTTAGTTTATTAGTAATTCAGTAAGCAGGCTTTAGCGTTAGGACCCACCGTCATTGGAGTACTTTGGCGTAGTGGTGGGCTAAGCATACTATGGCCATAAGATGTGACGGAATCTCCAATTGTTATCTTTTAGTCCTAGGCTAGTTCCTGTATCCATGTGCATCTGTCTCTTATATACCTTTGCCCTCCTTCCCTGAATCATCTGAGGATTTCGGTTCCTCTCTCCTCTCCCCGTGTCCCAGTTAAGATGTCCTATCCTTGCTTAAAGGAGAAGCGTCTGAGGATTCTGGCTCTTCACTCATTCCCCTGTGTTCCTTGCCTTGTCCTCTGTCCTTTGTTGTGCCCTGTATCATGTATGTCTTGTCTGGTTATGTTCCTTGCTCGGTCTCCCTGTCCCTTCCTTTCTCTGTACTCCTTGCTTGCTATGTTTCCATTATATACTCTGCTTAGCTTCCATACTCCCAGCCTACAGCACCCTGCACATGATTCCAGTGCTATGCCTCATGCCTACTCCAGGGTGCCTGCAGGATATCTCCAAGTTTTGTTTGTTTTGTCAGATCCAAGTTTTGTTCGAATTACCGCATCCAACTAAGTTTACTTCTGCTTTGTTCTGGACATCATCCGCTGCCAGAGCCGGCCTTAGGCGTTGTGGTGTCCTGTGCGGACAACTCCTCTGGCGCCCCCCCCTCACTACCCCCCCTCTCTGCCCCTTCAAACTACCCGCCCTCTCTGCCCCTTCAAACTACCCCTCCCCTCTCTGCCCCTTCAAACTACCATCCCCTCTACCCCTTCAAACTACCCCCCTACCCATTCAAATACACCCCCCTTCTGTCCATTCAAACTACACCCCTCTCTGCCCCTTCAAACTACACCCCCCTCTGCCCCTTCAAACTACACCCCCCTCTGCCCCTTCAAACTATACCCCCCCCTCTGCCCCTTCAAACTACACCCCCCCTGCCCCTTCAAACTACACCCCCTCTGCCCCTTCAAACTACACCTCCCCTCTGCCCCTTCAAACTACACCCCCCGCTCTGCCCCTTCAAACTACACCCCCCCTCTGCCCCTTCAAACTACACCTCCCGCTCTGCCAATTCAAACTACACCCCCCGCTCTGCCCCTTCAAACTACACCCCCCCTGCCCCTTCAAACTACACCCCCCCTGCCCCTTCAAACTACACCCCCCCTCTGCCCCTTCAAACTACACCCCCCCTCTGCCCCTTCAAACTACATCCCCCCTCTGCCCCTTCAAACTACACCCCCCCTCTGCCCCTTCAAACTACACCCCCCCTCTGCCCCTTCAAACTACACCCCCCCTCTGCCCCTTCAAACTACACCCCCCCCTCTGGCCCCTGCAACCATGGCGCCCTGTGCGGTCGCACAGGTCGCACACCCCTAAGGCCGACCCTGTCCGCTGCTATGCCAGGGTGCTGGTATGTGGCTGCTCAACCCTAGATGCCCACCTGGGAGAGTGCAGTTGCCCTGCATCAGGCCCTGTCCAACTCAACTACTGCTCAATACCTCATGAACTCCATCTTTGGGCGCTCTGGGTCTTTACAGTCGTCTATATGGACCCAGTTCCTGACAGCCGCTGGGGAGTGATGCCACCTCCATCCCCGCCCTGGTGCTGCCACTGGGGAGTCGGGCGAGCAGCACCATCTCCCAGGACCTCACTCAGCCGATGGGGAGTGATGCCGCCTGCATGCCCTCCCTGGTGCTCTGGCTGCCGCTGGGGAGAAGGGTCGGCTGCACCATCTCCCTGGTGCACACTCAGCCGCTGGGGAGTGATGCCATCTGAATCTCCTCCCTGGTGCTCCTGCTGCCTTGGGATGATGGGCCGGCTGCCGCATCACCCTGGATCTCTGCATCCTTAACAGGTGCTGGGCAGAGGCTCCCGGCGCTCTGCCCTGTTGCCAGCACTTCAGCTGGGGCTAAGGCATCTTCTGGCTCGGTCTGCTGCTGGGGAGGAAGGACTGCTTCCCCCACTCCCATCTGCAAATGGGGAGGGAGGACAAGTTCCTCTCCTCCCGGAATAGTAAGCTGCCGCTGGGGAGATGGGATGGCTGCCACATCTCCCTGGATCCCTGTAGCCATTTCAGGTGCGGGGCAGAGGCCAGCGGCTTCAGCTGGGACTATGGGATCCGCCGACTCCAGTGTCATGGAGAGGCTGCCTTCCAGCAGACACAAGTAGTCCATCTCCAGGTACCATTACCTGTAGACTAGCCCTTCTAAGTCAGCTGGCAGGGTCCGATCCTGGGAAAGCGGCAGCATTTCCTTGCAGTCTCCGTACAGGTCCCAGAATCGATAGCTCTCTGAGCTACCAAAGTCTTCTTTTTCTTCAAAAGCCTCCCAATGTAAGCCAGGGACGCCGAAGTCCCCACCTGCTGGAGAATAGTGACTTTCTGACCTCGACTCCTGCTGGCCTGCAGCCCAATACAATGCTCGGTATAGGTCCTCGAGTTCCTTCGCCACCAACCGCTTCAGTTCGGCTACTTCCTCCTCGGTGGGCTGCCATCTCATTAAGTGAAGCCGCAGCTTAACCAGCTCCGCAAAGTGCTGTTCTGGGGTGGGCAGGTTCTTGCCTTGGCAGCTGCACCAGTTTTCCATGGCATCTTCCCACAGCTCTAGCCGAATCAGGGCTCTCCATTCCAGCTGTACTTCTTCTGGAATTGTCCCTCCTCGTATTGACAGGGCGACCTCAACTCGCCTCTCAATGTCCCATAACAGAGCTTCCCACTTATAGTCATCACCTCCCCGCATCGCATTTCCTCTGCCACAGCTGTCGCTGATGTCGCATCTTCGCAATCAGCAGGCATGTTAGTCCCGGTGGTGGTTTGGACATTCCGTTTTGAAAGAAGCATTCCACCGCTGCCACCAGTTGTGACGGACCGACCAGGGACCTCAGGTTGTCCCTCTCTGCCAAAATAACCAGGCAAGACTAGTCTTTAGGTACAACAAGAGGAAAACCGATTTATTTTAGGCACACAGGGCTGGATATATCCAGCAAAACACACATTAACATAAAACAAGATATTGGGATACAAACCGCCCCCTTAATGTGCCTCCCAGAGACAACAGGGGCAGGAAAGGGATTAACAATACAATAGGGTCCCAACCTCCACTGCCTATTACTGGCCCAAATCAGTTCCAGGGATGGTTGGGGTAAATGTCTGTAGTGGTGGAACTGGGAGAGGGTGGGGGAGACTGACTTATACAACATTAACCCCTTAACGACCTTTGCCGGTCCTGAACCGTCCTTAAATTAAATAAGCTTAGAAAGTGATCAACAATCACACTTCAATGGTGTCGCTGGAATGCCTCGATCAGGAGGCATTCAGCGACACCAAACACTTACCCCAGGACGGGCTGTGACCGCTCCGGAGATCGGTAGTAAAGCCGCCACTGCGAGTGATTTTTGCCATCCGCAAGATAGCGGCCGCCCTGTAAAAAATAAAAAATTAAGTTGAAAAAGTTCGCTAGAAGGTCTCCAGACCCTCTAGAGAACTCTGGCTCCACTTGCAGGTTGAATACAGGTACTGCATTCAACCATCCAAGTCAATGGAGCCCAGCTTTCTAATCACAATGTGATTTGTAAAATATTCAAAAAATGCTAAAAAAAAAAAATATGGAAAAAAAATGCTAAAAAAAAAAATGTGCTAACATTTAAATATAATTATGCAGTGATGTCACCAGAGGAACCATCCACTAACAGCAAAATGTGTAAAAAAATAAAAATAAAATAAAGGTTATTATTTTAAGCAAGTGCTAAAATCTCATAGAAAGAGTTAAAATAAAAGCACTTCAAATACACAAGGGGTGTCTAATTTAATAAAAAATGGCTTGATGGGGTAAATTGGAATGGCCGGGCTCAAAGATTGGGCATTGGTACAGACTGACCAAAATGGAGGAAAAAAGCGCACTTCACAAATGTGGCATTTTAAATCTCAAACAACATGAAAAAACATCACTGCACTTGGGAGATGTTGCTGAACACACATTGGGGTGTTGTTTGATAGTGACGCATACCAGGAGCTATGAATTAATTTCTGAAGTACAATTTGTGTAGAAAAAAATACAAAATAAAATTTTGGCAAAGGCAGGTGGTAGAATCTCATGCATAAAAGGGTTAAAATACCAGCATTTGAAATACTTTGTGGTGTCTAGTTTTCAAAAATATATGAGGTAAATTGAAGTTTCAAAGATGTTCCAAAGAGGAGATAGAGGCAGAATGACCAAATGACCACCTGAATTACGCATGTCCCAAAAGTAGCCTTTTACCAGCCAAACAATCTGACAAACCTATACATGTTGGGTATCACCATACTCAGGAGATGTTGCTGAACACATATTGTGGTGTTGTTTGACAGTGACATATACCAGGATCTTTATATTCATAACTAAATTACAATTCGTGTGAAAAAAAAAATTACTATTACAAAGTTTGACAAAGTGTGGTTGTATAATTAGTGCATGGAAAGGGTTAAAATACCAGCATTTGAAATACCATGGGGTGTCTATTTTTAAAAAATATATGGTTTGATGGGGTAAATTGAAGTAGCCAGCTTCAAAGATGTTCCAAAGAGGAGATAGAGGCAGAAGCACCAAATGACCACCTGAATTACGCATGTCCCAAAAGTAGCCTTTTACCAGCCAAACAATGTGACAAACCTATACATGTTGGGTATCACCATACTCAGGAGATGTTGCTGAACACATATTGGGGTGTTGTTTGACAGTGACATATACCAGGACCTTTATATTTATAACTAAATTACAATTCATGTGAAAAAAAAAATTACTATTACAAAGTTTGACAAAGTGTAGTTGTATAATTAGTGCATGGAAAGGGTTAAAATACCAGCATTTGAAATACCCTGGGGTGTCTATTTTTCAAAACTATATGTGGTTTGATGGGGATTAATTGAGTTAACCGGCTTCAAAGATGTTCCAAAGACGAGATGGAGGCAGAATGACCAGATTTGGAAAAAAAGGTTTGGAAATCATAAAACGCTACTTATTGCCCAATAACTTACAAAAAGCAGCAAAAAAACATAAAAACATTGGGTATTTCTAAACTCAGGACAAATAGTAGAATCTATTTAGCTAGTTTTTTTTACTTCCTTTTGTAGGTAAAATTTTCCCCATGTTTTATAATTTTTTTTATAGTAAATAAGATGATATGATCAAAACATATGGTATCTGAAGAAAGCCCATCTTGTCCTGAAAAAAACAATATATAACAACATGTGTGGGTACACTAAATGGGTGAGGAGAAAATTACAGCTGAACACAAGCACCGCAAAAGTGTTAAAACAACTTCGGTCCCACAGTGTACAAAAATAAAAAATAAACCCAGTCCTTAAGGGGTTAAACTAAAACAATGGTGGTCACTCCCTGGTTGCAGATCCTGGCTGTCTGCCAGAGATAATCCCCACAGCAAGTGATGGGATTATATACTGCTGGGGGTAGCCACAGAAGTCTTTGCAAAGTCAGGGCCCATAGTCAATAGGGAGGAGGCTAGCCATCAGATGGTCCCCTCCAAAAGACCCAGCAACGGAAGGTTCCGTCACATTGACAGTCGTAGATTATGGTACCCGATACCCGGAGGCCGTCCTCTGTAGCCGATGCCCTGCTCCATGTCTTCTCCAGGGTGGGTTTCACGCAGGAGATACCGTATTTGCTTGATTATAAGACGACCCTGATTATAAGAAAAAAGAAAAAGTCTGACTATAAGACTACCCTATAAGAAAACATATTTACTAGAAAATATTAATTCCCATGTAAACTATTTTTTCATATTTAATAAAAACTATGATTGAGATTTTTTTTTGGTTTTATCTCATATTACTTGCCAACCTGCCCCCATTTATGCATATCTTCCCCCAGATATGCCTTATACCCCCTTATATGCCACTCTGCCCCCCAGAAATGCCTTATACCCCTAAATACCACTCTGCTTCCCTGATATTCCTTTTAACCCCCTATATGCCACTCTGCTTCCCTGATATTCCTTTTAACCCCCTATATGACACTCTGCCTCCCTGATATTTATTTTAACCCTCTATTTGCCACTCTGCCTCCCTCATATTCCTTTAACCCCCTATATGACACTCTGCCTCCCTGATATGACTTTTAACCCCCTATACGACACTCTGCCTCCCTGAGATTCCTTTAAACCCCCTATACGACACTGCCTCCCCGACATTCCTTTTAACCCCCTATATGACACTCTGCCTCCCTGACATTCATTTTACCCCCCTATATGACACTCTGCCTCCCTGATATTCTTTTTCCCCTGACTTCCCAGTGCTTCTTTAGACTTCTCCCTGTGCTCAGGCAACCTGAGCTGCTACTGCCAGCACTTCCACCGGGCTGCTATGAATGAGAACCGGACGATGATGTGATGCCGGTGCTTCGTCATAAAATCCCCGTCAGAAGTGGAGGTTGCAGACGCCCACCAGCTGCTAGAGAGGAGTATCCAGGTACCCTGCAGAGTATTTGCTCTGAAAAAAACTTGTCTTGTAAACCAGCAAATACTGTAATTTCTGACCAGGGGACCCAGTTCACGGCTGAGATTACCCAGCAGTTGTGGACGTTGTGCGGGATAAAGCCCTTGTACAGCACCCCTTACCACCCCCAGACGAACGGGTTATGTGAGAGGTTCAATGGAACGTAGAGACAGAGGGGACCCCGATAGTACGGTACTGTGACGAAACCCTCCATCACTGGGACCACTGGAGAGGCCTGACTGCCAGCCTCCTCCCTATTGACTATGGGCCGTGGGTTTGTAAAGACTTCTGTGGCTACCCCAGCAGTATATCATCCCATCACTTGATGAGGGGATTATCTCCAGCAGACAGCCAGGATCTGCAAGCAGGGAGTGACCAATTATGTTGCCCTTCCCCCTGGTTACACTACTACAGACATTTACCCAGGCCATCCCTGGAACTGGTTTTTGCCAGCAATAGATAGCGGAGGTTGGGACCCTATTGTATTGTTAATCCCGTTACTGCCCCTGTTGTCTCTGCGAGGCAGATTAACCCCTTCGCGACCTTTGCCGGTTCAGGACCGTCATGACATGAAGGTCGCTAAATGACCTTTGACGGTCCTGAACCGTCATAAAATAAAATAAGCTTAGAAAGTGATCAACGATCACTTTCTTCGCTTAAACGGCGTTACTGTAATGCCTCGATGTCGAGGCATTCAGTAACGCCGAGATCGGCATCGGGGGCCATGTCTGGCCCCTCCCCGGGGCGTCAACAGCCGCCATACATTGTATGGCGGCGGACGCCCGTTTTAAAAGCGTTTAGGAGGCGATCGACGATCGCCTCCTAAACTTAAATGGTGTCGCTGGAATGCCTCAATCAGGAGGCATCCAGCGACACCAAACACTTACCTCTGGGTGGGCTGTGACCGCTCCGGAGAGCGGTCACAGCCGCCGCTGCCGGTGATCTTCGCCATCAAGCAAGATGGCGGCGGTCCGGGAAAATAAACAATAAAGATGATAGAGTTAGCTAGACGGTCTCCAGACCCTCTAGAGAACTCTGGCTCCACTTGCAGGTTGAATACAGGTACTGCATTCAACCATGCAAGTCAATGGAGCCCAGCTTTCTAATCACTATGTGATTAGTAAAATATAAAAAAAAAATAAAAAAATAAAAAAAATGGAAAAAAAATAAAAAAAATGTGCTAACATTTAAAAATAATTATGCAGTGATGTCACTAGATGAACCATCCAGTACATTGCAAAATGTGTAAAAAAAATATAAAAAAGTATTAAAAAGATAAAATAAAATAAAAAAATAAAGTTTATTATTTTGAGCAAGTGCTAAAATTTCTCAAAAATCTCAACAAAGAGTTAAAATAAAAGCACTTCAAATACCCAAGGGGTGTCTAATATATAAAAAAAATGGCTGATGGGGTAAATTGGAGTGGCCTAGCTCAAAGATAGGGCATAGGTACAGACTGACCAAAATGGAGAAAAAAAGCGCTCTTCCCAAATGTGGCATTTTAAATCTGAAACAACCCGACAAACCCATGCATGTCGGGTATCACTGCACTCAGGAGATGTTCCTGAACACATATTGGGGGGTTGTTTGACAGTGGCATATACCAGAACCTGTATATCTATAACTAAAGTACAATTTGTGTGGAAAAAAAATAAAAAAAAAATACTATTACAAAGTTTGACAAAGTGTAGTTCTATAATTGGTGCATGGAAAGGGTTAAAATAACAGCATTTGGAATACCCTGGGGTGTCTAGTTTTCAAAAATATATGGTTTAAATGGGTTAAATTGAGTTAACCCGCTTCAAAGATATTCCAAAGAGGAGATGGAGGCAGAATGACCAGATTTGTTAAAAAAGATTTGGAAATCATAAAACGCTGCTTGTACTTATTGCCCTATAACTTACAAAAAACAGCAAAAAAACATAAAAACATTGGGTATCTCTAAACTCAGGACAAGTAGTAGAATCTATTTAGCTAGTTTTTTTACTTGCTTTTTTAGGTGAGTAAAAGATTTTTCAAATAAAAGTCATAAAATGTGTTTTTTTTCAATTTTTCACCATGTTTTTTTTATTTTTTTTATAGTAAATAAGATGATACGATCAAAATAATGGTATCCGAAGAAAGCCCATCTTGTCCTGAAAAAAACAATATATAACTTATGTGGGTTCACTAAATGGGTGAGGAGAAAATTACAGCTGAACACAAGCACCACAAAAGTGTCAAAACAGCTGCGGTCCCACAGGGTACAAAACGAAAAATGAGCCTGGTCCTTAAGGGGTTAAGGGGGCGGTTTGTATCCCAATATCTTGTTTTATGTTAATGTGTGTTTTGCTGGATATCTCCAGCCCTGTGTGTCAAAAATAAATCAGTCTTCGTTTTGGTTCTACACTGAGTCTCGGCTAGTGACTGGGGAACCGGGGAAAGTGTGGTGTCCCAGGCTAAGGGAGCACAAGTCAGTGGAGGTAGTCGGTCGGACTAGCCAGCTCCGTGCTAGCCCTTAGGGATCAGCTGAAGGACCTCTCCGAAATGGTTCGGGAGAACCGCCAAGCCACGCAGGGGCGGCAAAAAATGGTGGTACGATCGCACCGCCCGAGACCGCACTCTACAAGTCGAACAGAAGGTTCTTGCCCTAAAGCCCACTAAGGCCGATAGGCCGCCTGGCAGGGTCCCTATCAGGTAGTGAAACAACTTTGTGACACTACCTACCTGGTAGCTAAATGCTCCGACAGGCAAATCCAACAAGCTTTCCATGTAAAGATTCTGAAGGCTTAGCAGGAACAGCCAGAGGAGGCAGTCGCTATCTGTGCCCCTGCAGCAGAAGATTCAGAGAATCTTCCGCTACCGGAACTACCCTGGCAGGGTGAGGGGCAAATGGGCATAGAAGCTATTCGCCTCGCTGACCAGTGAGGGGTGACACAGAAGGAACACGTCCGACAGGTGCTTTCACATCGCTAACAAATGTTCTCCACCACCCCTGGGTACACTACTGTTGCAGTGCACCAGGTGGAGACCCCGAGGTAGCCTCCCAGGCGACAAGCTGCTTACTGGATACCTGAGGCAGTAAGGGAAGGTATGCTGTTCGAGACACGGGAGATGCTCGATCTGGGAGTTATCGAGCCGGCTAACAGCCTATGGGTTTCCCCGGTAGTACTGGTGACAAAGCGGGACGGTACGACCTCCTTGTGCATAGACTACCGTAGGTTAAAAGACAAGACCACGACTGACGCCTACCCCATGCCCTGAGTGGATGACCTATAAGACAGCATTGTTCAGGGAAACTTTCTCTCGATCTGTGCAAGGGCTATTGGCAGATCCCGCTGGCCATGGAAGCAATTCCGAAGTTGGCATTCATCACCCCCTTCGGGCTTGTACCAGTTTAAAGTTATGCCGTTCGGGATGAAGAATGCACCGGCGACTTCAGCGGATGATAGATTGGCTCCTTGATGGCATACCTGGATGACATCACAATCTATAGCAACACCTGGGACGAACACCTCACTCACCTTGGGGTTGTGTTAGACCACATCAGGGCTGTGGATCTAACCCTGAAGCCCGAAAAAGTGCACAATAGGGGTTCCTGAAGTGTCTTATCTAGGCCACCGGGTGAGCAGCGGGCGACAGCGACCCGAACCTGCGAAGGTAGAGGCAGTCGCCAACTGGCCCACCCCCAAAACCAAGACACAGGTCTTAGCCTTTCTGGGTACAGCCCGTTACTACGCGACTACAGCTCCATCACCAAACCCGACTGACCTGACCAAAAAGAAATTACCCCGACAGGTCCTGTGGTCTCCGCACAGGTACTAGCTGCTCCTGACCCATCCAAACGTTTTTCTGTTCACACCGATGCCTCCACATTCGGGCTGGGAGGGGTTTTAAGCCAAGTGGGAACCGACGGCAGTGAGTACCCTGCAGCCTACATCAGCCGAAAGCTGCTACCCAGGGAAGTAGGGAATGCAGCAGTCAAAAAAGAATGTCTAGCGCTGGTGTGGGCTCTAAAGAAACTCCAACCATACCTATACAATCATTCACAGTACTCACTGACTATAGGTTTTGCAATTTTATTAAAGAGGACACTTCATAAATTCTGGTGAGAAAAAACATAACATAGAACCAGATATACTTCTGTTTTCCTTTAAATCTGAATTATAATATGATCGGTTTCCCTGTGTAAAAAAATGCAACACTGCTCACATACAGCTATTGTCATATGTCACAATAAATTATTGTGGGGATAAGACATTGTTATAAAACAAATAAAATTAAAAAGAAATCAGATGACTGGCTATTAAGCTTCATTATACTCTTTTAATTATATTATTGCCCAGCACCCAAATACATTTTCATTGTAATCAATCTGTTAAAAATAGCCAAGAATTGTCCTCATCAAACATGAAAGTGTTTGCTTTGAACTGGCTAGCTGCCAACATGGCTATTACCGGTATGTTTTCTACTTTGATTGTCATATACAATACAGTTGGCTGGGTGTGCTCATCAAAGTGACAATTTAGATGAAATATAGACAGCTCCACACTGAAATGAAAGTGAAGTGAAGTTCCACATGCATTCCTTTAACCTGCAAAAGGAAAAAATAACTACCTTAGGGAGAAGCTGCAGCAGACAGTCCCCTTGCGCCCATGGTCCAATGTTTAGCTTTACTGAATTCTCAGTTCATTTGTAAGTGTATTGCATCTGTTTTATGGTATGTGCATTTTGTCAGTATACAATAGCCATATACAGTTCCCTCCACCCATTGTAAATATGAGCAAATAATGCTGTGTAAATTTGTCTGTCTGGACTGGGATGGCCATGGTAGGACTTGATTTTGCAGTCAGTGAACAAAACAATAAATCCCAGAGCCCCAGCTATCTGACTTCAGGCTTTATCCTTGCCGGCCAAAAGACGTTTGACTACCCCAGCATCAGGGCCGGCCCAAGACAAAATGCCGCCTGGGGCGAAGTTTAAAATGCTGCCCCCCCCATTATCCACCCTTCCTCTCCCTCCCTGCCGCCCAGCCCCCCATTATCTACCCTTCCTCCCCGCCCCCTTGTACTTACCTTTTAGCAGTCCTGCGGCGAGTCTCCCTGCTCGGTCTCGGTGCCAGCTTGTAATGCTGAGCGCCGGAAATGACGTCATCTTCCGGCGCTCAGCATTACAAGCCGGCACTGAGACCGAGCTAGAGGGCACGCAGAGGAGAGAGAGGGGCGCCGAGTGGGTACTGCCAACTTGGTGAAAACCACTCGGCGCCCTCTCTCTCCTCCGCTTTGAAAAAAAAAGGGCTTGGGGCGGCAAAGTGCCGCCTGGAGCAGTTGCCCCACTCGGCTCCATTGTCGGGCCGGCCCTGCCCAGAATACATACTAGGCTACCCAACATATCTATAAGAGAATGGGGGGAAAAACTAGACATATATGACTAACCAAACAGTGACCAAAAATCCACCTCACTAGGAGCAAGTAGGAAAATCACTTTCTGTAGGAATGATTACCCTCTCACCCAGCAAATCCGTGTCTATACTGACAGGCTCTGCCCTACAAACATTGGCTTTCACTGAATTGCCAAACGCATTTTTTCCTAGACCTTTTTCCAGACACCTGACTTAAAGTGAGCCCCTAGGGGCCCTTCGTAGCAGATGTACCTCTGCTTTAGCGAAATTGGATAAATGCTTACTACCATTGTAGAAGCACAATGCCTCTACAATGAATGACTTGAATGACTGGCAGAATCAACAAACAACCAGGCAGTAATCTCATCAGCATCTCGATGGCAACTTGAGCAACCGCATTAGGAGTCTAGCAATCTCCAGCTCAACAGTAACTTCATTTTTGAGCTGGTTAGACTTAAAGGGACACTTCAGCCACCATATGCTCTTTAACCTATATGATAGATGCGTGTCCCCTTTACATTTTCGTGCGGTCTATTTCGTAAATGCATGGGGGATTCTGCAGAATCTCCTGATATGCATATTCCACTTTCCACCACACGTCTGAACACTTCTCCCTGCATGTGTTATACTCACCTCCAGTTACAGTGCTGGCTAGGGTGAATGCTGCATGCAGGGGTCTGTTCTGACCTTAGTGTGCATGTCTGGAAGGTGCTGCCATTTATTTCAATGGGAGTCCTTTCATGCCATTGATTGACTGCTTGAAGCAGCCAACCATTGTCAAGAACAGTCAGATCATAGATGAGGAGGGCATTTTGGAAGAATGCATTTTAACGTGCCCACAGTAGTTTGGCATGCATTCTTCATTAGAGGGGGATGTCAGGGACATTAAATTGTCCGTAAATATATTTTGTTACTTAATTAGTACCTTGAAACTTATCAACAACTACACCTCAAATATATGTCTGATTAGGTGATAACTATGACCAATAGTTATTTTTTAAAAACTTTTTGTTAAACACAGAGCCTCTATCTGAACCATTCTACATATAACATGTTCTCAAGGTAATTATGCATACTAATGCACCCTTCTGAGAATGTAAACATCAAGGGAATGACAATATCACATATGAGTCTCATATCAATCTGACAGATCAAAATGCAGTGAAGTCATAAGGTCATGTTGTGGTCTAATCAGGGTAGCAAGTTGTAAACTAGACTCTCATCCGCCTCTGCGGCTAAAGCTAATTATCTGTAAATAGCTTCCAGAAACCTCAAATCAATTTATGAAAACAAAAATTAACTTTCCATATAAACATAATTACAGAGTGGCGGTACACTGGCTATTGCATGTTCTGGAAGCTGGGCAGGGAGCCAAATGAGTTTATTAGGCAATGTAATTAATAATAGCTTCCCTGGCTCCAGGAGGCTGCTTTTGTTCAGGGGAGTGAGAAGGTAATGGAAATCAACCAACATGTTTAAAAAAAGTGTTTTGGTTAGACCCTCAACAGTACAACAAAATGTATGAGAATGAACATTATTCAGGGGACGTTCCCAAAAGGAGAAGTTCCAGACACTTTCTGGGCTCATCTTTCATTATAAAAATGTAAAAACAAAAAAAGTTCCCCATAGTAAGAACAGTCAAACAGGTGCAGCAGCTGCAGCAGTAGTAGTAGAGAGCTGGGCCTCGGCAGACAGACACTGGCACATCATAGGCACATGCCGCTCCGTGGAGCAGGACTGGATTGCCACAATATTATAGAATTACTACTCCCACAGAGTAAGAACAGTGAAGGGGGTGTAGTAGCTGCAGTAGTCGAGTACTGGGCCTGGGCAGGCAGACACTGGCAGATTATATATTATAATGCCTGGTTTCGTAACCAATATTTATTAATCAATAAAAAAAAATAGTTGATATGAAACATTGACTTGTCCACAAATTACAGGTTTGGCTGGTAGAATAAATTATCAACTACACTTTACCCTGGAGCAGGGGAAAAATGTCTGCTGCAGTCCCTGTAATACACTATGGTAGCCACTACAGCTTCTCCAATCCACCCTACAACATTTTCTGCACTAAAATAAACTATTAAGTATGGTAGTTGAGCAATGAGCATCAATCTCAGCCTCTGGTAAGCTGTCACTGTCTCACACTCTCGTTAGTTTGTAACTGCTGCTACTGACAAGTTAAAATGGCGTCAACACATTTATATTTAATGCTTGTCCCCTCCTCTTGTAAATGCTGATTGGCCAGAGTGAAAAAGGTAAGTCCATCCCATTTTACCTCGTCAAGAAGCGCCAACATGGCTTGTAATGGCGGCTACACCTTGCAACCGATCCAAACGAATTGTCATAACTTTTGCAATTCGTTTTCATTCGTTTTGTCTGAGATCGCCCTTGTTTTCATTGATTTGTGCGAACGCATGAAACAGGCAATAAAGTTTGTACAAAAATGAATGCACAAGTCTATCCCCAAGCCCAGGATAGAGAGGTGAAATACTGACCTGCCTGGTTTTAACCCTAAGGAATAACATGTTTATTATTTGAAATAGATTACTTATTGTAATATATATCACTTTCAAATGTAATTTTAATCATTTTATACTGTAGGTATATAATATTAAAACTCTTAAATATAAATTTCCTCTAGCTTTTGTTCTTAAGGACTAAATACAGAATAATAATGCTTATAAATCTATGTGAGGCATCTGCTTCTGATTCTCAAATTAGAGTTTAGGGTTGAGTACCATCCCTGGGAACGTCCTCTTTGTGAGCAGGGCTACCCATAAATGTGGGGAAGGCTAGTTCCAAACAACTTAACCTTGTATGGAGGTGGGAGGAGAACAGGGCAGGGAGTGGGACTATAAAACTATAAAAGTGGCTTCAGTTTTTGCATAATATAATATTCTCAGACAGGTGCATATTAGCATTTTGCATTTGTTCTGTTATCTTAGTCCAATCTACTAGACAAATAACCTGACTCCTCATCATAACAGTATAAATCAGTCTTTCATCCAGCTGGACACTCTCCCTAATAAAAGTCCATGAAGGAACAGGCTTCATTAGCGTTATCATAAAGAATATATTCATTGTGGTCTCTGAGCAGGGAAAGTCACCCAAAATATCACATGACTGACAGCAGCCTCGAAGTCTGCAGATAAAGGACGTTTATGGGGACAAAAATTAGATAAAACCTTTTTTTGTCTAGTCTTATGCAAAGATTGATATTTATGTGCAAGGGGAGAGGGACTCGAGTACAACTGTTTTCAAATAACCAAGGTTGAGTCATTTTCATTGAGCAGGCCTGAGTACAAACCCCAAGAGACTCTTTTTTTGCGCAGCTGCTTGTTTGCATGAAATAAACAACTTGGGACAACTCTCAATTTAATAAATCAGGCTGTCAACATAACAAAAACAACCATTAAATAATGAATGTCTTTTATAACCAGCATTGCCTAGTTGCTCTTTGCAAATTAATACTCATGTCGTTTGTTCGTGAATTAGTATCTCTGGTCTGTTCCACCTACAACTCCCCTGCATTGAGTGGAATAAATGGGGTTGATTCAATGACCTGACTAAACTGAAATTTGCAGCAGCCGTAGAAAAAAAAAACCAAGAGCTCTAAGCAATTCAGTGACCACACTAAACCGCAACGACGGCAGTACATTTATCGGTACAAACGCACAGAAAATGCTACATTCAAACCATTAAAAATTTGCCCTGAAATTTATTCAATGTGGAGTGCATTTTTATGAAGTGAACATGTGCGAGGGCCGACCATTTTGCCTGACATTCTTTGAACCATTAAAATTAAATGCAAATTAACTATTTTATGCAAAGTTTATTGAAAACGGCATACTTTTCATTTTGTGACTTGGATGACAAATCTAAACAGGTGTTAAATCACTCTGCGTTTAATATAAAAAAAACAGATCTATATTTGGGCAACTTATCTGTGGGGCCTTATCAGTCCGGAACATGGGCCGCAATTGGCCCTCGGGCCGGACTTTGGACATGCCTGTTCTAGACCATCAACATTTTCATCTAACATCCACTAGACCTGACTAAACTAAATGTAGGCACCATGCAATAAACTACATAGTAATAGTAATAGTAGTAGTACAAATAAACAGCAGCAAGCACATTTAACAACAACATGCATTGTGAGGACAGCAAAACTATTTAACCCTCAATGATATATAAGGAAAGATAAAAATATATATATCTTGTTTACAGCAGTTGGTTAAGTTTCCAGACTGATTCTGAGAACTCTCACAGCTCTTTAATTGGCCATTTACAAATTACTATTGAGCTGGCACAGTTCCCAAAAAATGTCTGGGAACTGTGCCAACTCTTTAAATGGTCATTTAGCTATTACTACTTAGTTGGCAGAGTTTCCAGAATAAGTCTGGGAACTTAGCCAACTGCTTTAAACAACATGGTTTTGTAATTCAGCGTGTTGACGTTAAGTGGTTTTGCCATTTCCACAATTCATGTTGTGGTGATACAGTTGTTTCCATCATATAAATTTTGGCTGCGTATGCTCGTTGTTGCGCATGTAGTCAGGAGCATTGAACATCTCTGCACATTAGTATACAGAATGAACGGTCTGTATTTCTCAACCGACTAAATTTAGTCAGGAGAATTGAATCAACCCTAATGTATTTGATCCTAGGACCTTTACTCTCCTACTTAAGTTATATACAGTAAACTGAACAGATTGCCTCATCTATTTAAGGTAAGGTTACATTTTTTTCCTCTTTACTGCTCTGAGCTGTATTTCCCAATATTTATGAGACCTCTTTTGCTATACAAATCAGTTCTGTTTCTCTAAACGACAGTCACGAAGGACTGGCAATTCAGATTATATAGGTGTTTTGCAAGCAACTGAACCTGAAGTGATTAGGAATGCATGAGTAAAGAAGAGCAAGGGGATATTATTCCGGTGGGACTCTAACATCCATATTCCTTCTCATCTGCATTTATATAGCAGCACCTGTAAGTACAGAACCATGTTATTACATACAAGAAACTTGAAGCCAGCTTTATATTTATATTATGTATCATATCAAAGACGAGTTTACTTAGATGTACTAGAGGTTCACTGAAAATAGAATGCTAGAGATGCATGAGAAGTGGGAGTGCAGGTGCAGATCCTCATACAAAATAATATAATATTCATGTTGTGTACCTTTTCTGCTGAAAAATTGCATAAGACGCTGGGGACAGTATTAATATCTGTAACATTGATTCAAATTCCTCTGATATAAGTTTATTGCTTTGATGCATAAATCAGAGTCATGTACTGTTCCCAAACCTCCTGCTCAAGATTAAATCAGGACATGAAATGCATTGCAAACCAAGGGATAAGCATTATGAGCCAGGCATATCATTTTATTATTCACATTCATTAAATTATATTCAGCTACACTGCAGTTTCATACTGCGGAGCTCATTCCTGTGGTTCTAGATCATATGAGATTAAACTTTAGTCGTTTTCTTTGCAACATTTGAGATGATACTGTAGTACACATGAATAGTTTTATTACTTAACACAGGAGTTAGGTTCAAATTGCACACAACAATCCCCATCCCTGGGAAGATACAATAGGGAATAACCCTAAAAATAATACAAATGAAGAAGCCAGTGATTAGACCAGCGAAACACACATCAGGCACATACACTATATGGACAAAAATATTTGGACACCTGACTATTACACCAACAGGGACTTTGATGCATTCTATATACATAGGCATTAATATAAATTTGTCCCCACCCCACCCCACCTTTGCAGCTATAAGAGCTTCCACTCTTCTGGGAAGGCTTTCCACAAGTTTTGGGAGTGGTTTTGTGGGAATTTTTGCTCATTCATCCGGTAGAGCATTTGTGAGGTCAGGCACTGATGTTGGACGGGAAGGCCTGAAGGGTACACAGCAAGACATTTTGGACAGTGTTATGCTTCCACGTTTGCGGAACAGTTTGAGGAAGGCCCATTTCTATTCCAACATGACTGTAGCACAGTGCCCAAAGCAAGGTCCATAAAGACATGGTTGGATGAGTCTGGTGTGGAACAACTTGTACTGGTCTGCACGGAGCCCTGACTTCAACCCCATCCAACACCTTGGGATAAACTGGAACAGAGATTGCAAGCCAGGCCTTCTCGTCCAACATCGGTGCTTGACCTCACAAATGCTCTACTGGATGAATGGGCAAAATTCCTAAAGAATCACTCCGAAATCTTGTGGAAAGCCTTCCCAGAATAGTGGAAGCTGTTATAGCTGCAAAGGGGGGACCGGCCACATACTAATGTCTATGTATTTAGAATGCGATACAATAAAAGTCCTTGTTGGTTTAATGGTAAGGTGTCCCAATACTTTTATCCATAAAGTGTATTTCTTCATATACTCTCCATCATATTTATTTAATTAGTTAGAAATTACTTCTCTTTTGTTGATAATAAGTATAGGGGACATTTTAGTTATTCCCCCTCAAGTTTCTCCACCTGTTCATCGGTTCCCAAGGTGGGGATCCTTATGGTAGATAGGTTTTAGTGCAGTGATAGGACAGGGAGTCTTTTTAGTCTGTCTGAACGCACTATTATTGTGTTAGTGTAGCGAACATGTTACTAGTATCTCTCCCTCTCTTAACAATCAGTGCTTAGGGTTTCCAAATTATTATTATTATTATTTTAATTGCTGAATTAATTAGTTTTATTTACACATTGGGAGCAGGGAGGTTTCTGTTTATTTGCAGCATGTTAAAATTGTCTAGAAATTTTAATCTGCATGTACATTTCTCTTAACTAACTCTAACTCAATGTTTGTTTTTATTGTTTTTTTATATAAATCAAAGTTTATTGTTTATACAACAACATATAAGTACACAAAACAGTTGGAAGACGGGAGGGAGCAAAAAAGGGACAGCTAAGGGAAACAAAAATACACAGCAAGGTCCTGATTTTATTGTTTGTTTATTAATGCATATTGGGAGTGATGAAGTTCTAGCAAGTGCAAGATAGGTGCAATGCCCTCAATAGTCATTGCAGCACAATTAAATCTAAAAACCTACCAAGCTACACACATTCTTCTGCTGCACATGCAATGCTGCCACTTTGGATTTGTCAGTTAATTCTGTGAATTTTTTGTGACAAAATACAAGTATTAATGGAAAAGATGTAGGCCTTAAAATGTGTGAATGTGAGTCTATTTGCAATATATATATAATAGCACAATGACAGTTTTTTTCATATTGTAACTTTTATAAACAACCTCCTATGACCCCCTGAAATGTATCAGTAGCACATAATTTCAAGTTATGACCCTTGTCCCTGGATCTCCCATTTGTTGTAAAACATGGTGCCTTAAATGACAAACTAGCATTAAAAACTGTGTACACTATTAAAAAGTAGGACTTTGGTGATTTGGTTACAATCTTTCATGGCTAGCCAAAGGTTGTTGAAATCAAGTGTTAGAGCCCCGGCGTCTGGAATTGTTGGAATCCCCATTTCCAGGGATGGTCTATGAAAATTTCATCCAGGAGACAATTGTCCCACTACGTGCACTTCCAAATATGTTTCCTGATCACAGTGAAGAAGTCCAGAATACAAAAATCAAACGTTTGAAACATTTCTGTATGATTTTTGTCATACAAGTCAGCATCAGCTACAACCAAAGTAAGAAGTTACTCTGTGTGCAACTGCTGACATGATTACCATTATTATTGTATATGCATTCTCTGCTAGAAAAATAGAATTTACATTCCAGAAAGGTTTGCATGAAAATGTGTCAGAAAATGTGTTTTCTGACACATACTAACTCAGTTATATAACCATATCTGCTGACTGCAAACAAGCAAAATCAGTCGTCACTTTGTATCAGATTTATGGAAAGAAAACAGCGCCTGAAAGAACATTGCTACATCTTTTGATATATAAGATGAGTCAACGCCATTTGTTTTAAGAGTCACCACACTTAAGCTTGGGGACTTTGGTATCAGAAGTTCGACATTGTGCCAAGGAAACTCATAGTCACAGCAAAGTCATGCTGATCTCTCAAGTGAAAGGGCATTAGCTCTTTAAGATCCTAAGGGATGTGTCAAGTGCATGCTCAGAAATATTCTAAATGAACTGACCCTGAGGCAGTTTCAATATTAACCCTTTAATGGCCCATCATGCAGATTCTATGTAGGGACTCATCAGATATGTTTACCAAATGAATATAATACCAGTCCTCATAGATACCTTCACGTGTCATTATTTAAACCTTTTCTTTACTGAGGTTGTTTTGTGTCCCAAAACTTGGAGACTTTACACTTGCATTTTTACACATTCAGTGCTACAAAATATATTAATGTAAGTTGCTTGAATTAGAAAAATGAAGAAATAAAGGGTTAAATAATAATATACTACACAAACACAGTTAAGATATAAAAAGATACATTCTCACAAGTATTCCCGGCCTTTCATATACCTGCTTTTGTGGGCCACAAATCCCATCATCCTTATCATCAGCTTGGTTGAGGGTGATGGGAACTGTAATTCACAGAGAGTCATCACTCCACTGGGTGTAGTATATTTTTTCTTATTGTTATCATTTTTATTGTGTTGTATTTGTGTTTATTTTACAGAGGTTTTTTTTTGCAGGGGGGGTTGGTTGGCTGCGCCATAATGTCTGCCAGTGTGTCGGTCAGCTGACCCAACTGTAGATCAGCTGGCAATCTGTTCGCACATTTCTTTTTAACCTTTATTTGTTTTTGTTCTTTTTCTTTTAAAAAAAAAACATTTGAGGCTCCTGATCAATGTCTGACCGATCAGCAGCACTCACTGCACATGAATTGAGCATCTAATTCATTGAGAATGCAAGTCATCCCTTTATAAATGATCATGAATGGTGGTTCCCGAGGACTACCTCGAATGGGAGGCAGTTCCCTGCTCCGGGAACTGTTGTTCGCAGTGATGAAGCCTGCTGCTGAATAACTTTTATAATGGAAGTCTTGAGTGATAGTAACCATGACATAATGGTAGCAAAAATAATTATTTGTTGAGTCTAATATTTTATCAAATCAACATAGAGTATAAATGTGTTAGCTCCAGACTGTGCGACCCTGTGATTTTGCCCTGTCACTCAGGGACCTTGAGATTGGAGCAAAATCAAAGTGTTATCATCTCATTTGCCTAATTCCAAGACGGTCTCATTTCCATTCTCAGGCCTGGACTGGTAAGAAAGCACATATTACGTTATGTAAAATAAAATAAAAAAATCAATTCTCGTACAAGTTTAAAATATGTGTTATCACTATAGCAACAAAAAATGTGTTAACACCAGTACTACCATTTCAAATCTGTTGCAGAGTCATATTTAGCACCTAACTTTAATTACACAACCAATGGTCTCTGGCATAAGACCAGCACATCATGTAACTGCTAATATGCCAGATATCTTTTTTTATTCTCATCCCAGAGCTGTCTGGCACTACATATATATATATATATATATATATATATATATATATATATATATATACACACACACACACACACAAGAAAGAACAGGATGCACTACACAGGTCCAATAGCTACATCTGTCCTGAGCTGGTTACAAGGGATTCAGTTACACTACTTAAATATCCTTGGCGCATTAAACAAATTGAAATGTGGATGACAGGGTAAATCTGAGATGCTGTGATAAGTCATAGACTTAGAAGGAAGATTATGTTTCTAGCACAGCAATGTAGATCTGGGTGTCATTGTCTGTCCTCTCCCTTTTAAAACAGTAGATAAATTGCCAAAAAATATACTTATACTATATACCCAATTATATTTCTTATTAGCTACCGGTTAGTCTTCACACATGCCAACACAAGCTACGTTCCAGTTTTCCAGTGAGGTTTACAGTGTGTGGACACAAGAAAACCTTACAGAGCAGATACAAAACAATATATGGCTATAAGCAGGACAGATATCACAGAAAAATGGTATATAATATATTAGTGACAGCATCTGCTGGAAACCATATGTTCTGCTAAACCACATGTGAATTTATCATAAATAACAGTATGGAGTTAACAAAAATCCTTCAGCTATCAGGTATCTGCAGGGCCGGTGCAAGGATTCTTGTCACCCTCAGCAAAAACTAATTTTGCCTCCCCCTTTTATACTGTCTTAGGGGGTGGAGTCATATGAGCACATCACACACATGACACCGATCCCAGCCCACCTGTGTGTTGACGGCACCTACATTGCAGGCATAGATCACAGGTCATACACCCACATAGGACTTGTGGACCTGTGCTAGCAGGAGTGTGTGTTAGCATGAGTGTGTGTGTTATGTCTAAATTTGTGTAAGTGTGTTTACATATATGTGCCATAGTGTAAGTTGGAGGGGCAATGATGGCACTCACAAGCCGAAGCAAAGATGGGGAGCACTGACAAGCTACTTGGGGCAAACGTGGCACGCACTTTGATGGCACAGGAGGTACTCACAAGCTCTTTGAGGGCAAAAGGTGGCACTGTGGGACATGTTGCTTGGGGGGCCCAGGGACAGTGTTCGCACTGGGGCCCTGTGGTTTCTAGTTATATCCCTGCTTTCCCCTGTTGTAGCTGCTCAAATGTTTTGCTTAGAGGGGATGTGTAGATAGATAGATAGATAGATAGATAGATAGATAGATAGATACAGATAACACACCGATCAGCCGTAACATAAAATTATGACCAGCTGCCTAATATTGTGTAGGTGTCCCTTTTGCCACCAAAACAGCCCTAACCAGTCAAGGCATGAACTCCACTAGACCTCTGAAGGTGTGCTGTGGTATCTGCAGATCCTTTAAGTACTGTAAGTTGCGTACTGTAAGTATACATGGATGCATCCTTTTTCCTGCTTCTAACACATGAATTTTGATGATGAAATGTTCACTTGCTGCCTAATATATGCCACCTACTGACAGGTGCCATGATAACAAGATTATTAGTGTTTTTCACTTCACCTGTCAGTAGTCATGTTATGGCTGATCAGTGTATATACATTCTATGCATCTCCCTATGAACCCTAAACCCAGGCTCAACCCTGGCACTAGCACCATACAGGGACACCTACACCAACACAAACACATGCTGAAAAGAAATACTAACACACACACACACACTTATGCTAAAAACCATACACACAAACGCTCTAACACATATGCTAACAATGACACCCATCCATCTACACCATACAATAACATAAACTCTAGCATCTTACTGTAACATATACATATGCTCATTAACACAAACATACATACACAATCACACTCACTCTAGCACCTTATGCATACATACACTTACACATACATGCATACGCAAACAATACAACACAGTTTTGTATCACTTGCATCAAACAATTTTGAACAGACGGAAGCCTTGGGCATTGAGGTAACATCACCAAAGTAATATGCACACAGACTGAATTGGAATTTCATTAAATTACCTGGTTGCTGAGAAATCTGGGTCATATAGGAACATGAATGGACAAGGCAGCATCAAATATTTTAGTTTAAGAAGAGTATGAGTCATTTCATTCTGTTTCAGAAGTAACAGCCCTCAGAGAGGACTTCTACTTATTGTTCTGCTAAAGACAGACAGATTTAATTATTGAAGGACTTGTCTTGGAAAAAAAGCCAAGTAGGCTTATAAATAGGAGTGGTAAATAATTAATGTGCTGTCACTTTAACTATGACCTTCTTCCACTGATCTTCGGGAGACCTTATGACTCCCACATTGGACTTTCTTGAACAGGATCCCTGAGCAGCTATTGGCTCTATGGTAGGAGCTTGGCTTCCATACTGAAAACACAAAATCACCCTCAGTAGTAACAAGACAGCATATCTGTCTTTCAATCTGCCTATCTTTAGAGGAACATTGTATTATCCTAGTTAAATATAATCACTCACCTTTGGAAAAAATAATGTTAATTAAAAATATAGATTTATGTTTAACAAAAATCAATTGCTTTATGTTTCTCCCCATCATAAGAAATTGAAAACACATCTCTATGAAAAGAAAGCCTAGCAGCACAATTTTCTGATTTAATACATAAGCCACATTTTTGCTCATTTACCTCTATGCGGAAGTCTTAAAGTTCTATCTGCGTTGTACTTTTTGATCTAGCAGAGGCAACTGAAACAAATGATCTTGTTATCCAGTGTATATTTGCCAACTAGCTACTAATGATATGTATGGATATTCTTTATCATTGAACTTTATTGTATAAATAAAGTAGTCCAAATTCATAGATGTGAAGCCACTGGTGTGCACTTTGTATTTTTACTGCACTGGGGATCACAGGTATCAAGTATTGCCTTACCATCCTGTATGTTTTTTGTAATTGTTCATCCACTCCCTGCCACATTATTTATAATATATATAATCTCAAACTCAGGGTTAAAATCTCAGGAGAAACATCATTCAAATCTTGTGGACAAGATCAGTCACTCATGTGTCAATCGGTTGCACAACAGCGAATAATGTTGGTGGTCAGGAGGTTTAGTAGTGGAGTGTGCAGGTTTTACCTGACTCCTGAATAATCGTTTCCCCATATCTCTTTTAATAAAACAGTATCCCTGCACCACTTTGAAACACCTCTGTAAATTTAGTCTAGTCTTCAGTAAACCTCATGTATGGCAATAAAACTTAAGCTAATGACTTGTTCAGTACAAAGCCAGTAATTGTCTGCCATTTCAGTTTCCAGATGAATAATTCTAGGGTTAATTATCAACTATGGATTTAGTTCCCTTGGAAATCATTACAAAGCAGAGATTGTAAGTGTATGTACACATTGTACTATTATAAAGAAGACCTATCTGGGGATAAATGTTTTCCAAAGTAATTTTTTCTTAAATCTCTTATAATAATCAAAATAGCTATGTTTATGATGCAGGGTTCAATATGTTTTGTTCTCAAGGTTCCACTTACATCAAACTATATATTAGCATGTCACCCTTGCACCTGATATACCTATATATATAAATATATTATGACACACAGAAATGTAACCCCTTCTTCTCCCCAACCATTACCTTTCCAACGTTAATGATGAAGTCAGATGCAAAGGAAAGGGTACCCATATTATTATTATTAATACCTTTGATATTCATATAGACCCAAGCCCTTTATGGTGGATTTGGGTAACACAAGGCCTTTAAGTATACCAAAGCATAGGTACTCCTTGTGGTGCCTTGCCTCCAGGACAGTGGGGTTGATGGCATGCTAAGTTCAAATTATATCTATAGGCTTGTTGAGGTCAAAAGCAACAAGACAAAACAGGAAATAGCGGTTCACTATACAGGTGAGGAAAATGTTAGTGTCAATATTAAATTATATGCAAAGATGGAAATGCTACATGAGTATGCAACATTTTGAAGCTTGGGTACATGCTGACACAGTGCACAGATACACTATCAAAGATGCCAGATGTGTGTGTCTGAGTGCTGGGGGAATAGAAAGATGCAAAAACACCCAACCAGAAAGACACAAAAACTGCATCACAGTCAGTGAAGTCTACAGTTGAACTTTAAAATGTAAAGTTACCAAAATAGATGAAGAAACACTTAGGTCCCAAAAGCTTATGTAACTGTTCATCTATAAACAATATCAATGTTTTCTTGGACTAGCATAGTTATATCCATCTTTTGAAGACACAAAGTTTATATTTATTATATTGCACTGCATCCACTAATAGTTTAAAAAACTACTAGGGGACATCAGTAATAGAAACTAGGTTAACAATAATGTAATAGTTCCTGGGAGTTGAATGGATTTCATTGTATCTCTTGCCCCATGAAGGTAACCCTTGGTGCTAATTGCTGGCCCATATATCTACCAATATTCAGATGAGACCAAACAAATATTTTTTTATGCATCGGATCTATTCTTCATCCCAGTAGTGATGAACTAACAGAAACAGGCATGTAGATTAATGGCAAGCCTTATGTATAATACACTTTGACATGATGGGCAAAAGATAATGCAAACTGTAATTTGGTAATGTATGCTTTCAGATATGGATATCCTCTGCGGGTCCCAACGAGGTGACCTGAGTTTGTTTGTTAAGTGACAGCCTCACAATCAGGGGCAGATGAATTGTTTTACAATAATAGCCCTGCTTGGCCAACCCTACTGAACAAACTAAATCTGTCACTCGAATGGAAAGTACTGACAGACAAATTTATTACCTTTCATGCTTCCACACAACAACTCAATTTCCATTACTCCCTTCGGCAATGGTGCTGACAGCCCAATACAATGCTGCTACAGAAAGGTAATGCCAGAATGTTATCAACACTTTAATTTCCACAGGAACCAAAAGAGTTAAGTTCCATGTTGAACTTGTATCATTTAAATTGGTATTGTAATAAATACATATTTTTTTCCTGTATCTTCCAGACACAGACTTCTCATATTATATATAGCCAACTATTTCACTCTAGTTTGTTCCCTATACCCAAAAACGTGTTAAACGTGCCCAAATGAAAATATGGTCTTTAACTATTGTAGCACACTAGCTCATTGTTGAAAATAATGTATAGTTTAAGTTTCCATGTAATGTAAGACCATACATGTCCCTTAAACCTTTGCAATAAATCTAGTAACTTCCATACAGTCCATTCCCATAATGTTTACGATATTATTAAGAACCATCTTACGTGCCTGCGATTTATCACAATTAAAAAGGTTGATGATCAGTTCAGGAAGACTTTATCAAGTTCCACTGCACAAAAGAAAGGAAATAGTGGTACCCCCTGGTACCAAATGTTGTGGAGCCAGAAGTCTGTATACAGGATTCTCTCAAGGCAGGGATACTGCTATTTCAGACTGAAAACAAAGAGGGGCCTTGAAAATAATCAAGCATTAGGTCCAGCACTGTCTAGCAAATAATATGAATTCATTTTAAATCACCTTTAGCACAAGAACAAGTTGTGTCCCATGTGCTCTGCTAATGACCATTCAGTTGAGAGTCTTATCAGCACTTAGTTCCTACAATAACCTTGCTAACATTACTAGACTGTTGAGAGATATACCGTATTTGCTCGATTATAAAACGAGGTTTTTTTCAGAGCAAATGCTTTGAAAAATACCCCTCGTCTTCTAATCGGGGTCCTCTTATAATCAGACCTCAAATAGAGGTCTGACTATGAGACTAAGATCCAGATCCCCCGCACCGCTGCAGGGGACCTGGATCCTTCTGTCTCCCCCCCATTTAACATTCCCCCCTCCCCACTTACCGGTGCTTCCAATTTCCTGCTGTATACCGGGGCAGCGGGTTGACGTCCACGCGATCCGCGTAGACAACTTCCACTGCAGCCGGATGGAGGTGTGGCTAGCAGCGGGGGTTGTCTGCGTCAATCGCGCAGACCTTCCCCGACTGTCAGAGATCAGAGTTCTCCACCTGGCTGCAGCTTAAGGAAGACTGCTGCCCCGGTATACAGCAGGAAATTGGAAGCACCGGTAAGTGTGTGTGGGGTGGGGGAGTGTTAAATGGGGGGGGAGACAGAAGGAAGACTGCTGCCCCGGTATACAGCAGGAAATTGGAAGCACTGGTAAGTGTGTGTGTGGGGGGGGGGAGTGTTAAATGGGGGCATAGGGCATTTCTGGAGGCAGAGTGCTCTATGAAATGCCTTTTAACCCCCTGAACGCCACTCTGTCTCCTGAAATGCCTTATACCTCCCTATATACCACTCTGCCCCATAATATGCCTTTTAACCCCCTAAATGCCAGAGTGGCATATAGGGGTATAAGGCATTTCTGGAGGCAGAGTGGCACATAGGGGGTTAAAAGGCATATCATGGGGCACAGTGGCATATAGAGGGTTAAAAGGCATATCATGGGCCACAGTGCCATATTGGAGTGGCAAGCCTGGGGGCAGATGTGCGTAACTGGGGGGCAGGTTGGAAAATACAAGGAAATAAAAACAAAAAAATATTTTTCTCAATCATAGCTTTTATTAAAAAATTTAATAGTTTACATGAATTAACATTTACTGGTAAAACTTTTTTCCTATAGGGTCGTCTTATATTCAGGCTTTTTCTTTTTTTCCTAAATTAATATTCAGATTTTGGGGGGTCGTCTTATAATCAGGGTCGTCTTATAATTGAGCAAATACGGTATGTGCTACCAAAATGAGACTCCCTCTTTTGCTCATTCTAAAGCAGTTCATAGAAGTTCCAAATTTCTAAGTAGTATTTCACCATACTTAGATGCCTGTGACAGAGCACAATTTCTTTTTTTGACCAGATAATAGCTAATTTCACTATATGTGAAAAGCTAAAAGGTGAAAGATAGTCGTGCCTACGATTAAGTCTTACTTGGACAAAACGTGTCAGGCTGCTCTCTGACGATCCTTATCTGCCGGAATGTTTTGTTGTTTTCTTGTTTTTTGTTTTTTACTTTTGATCTAATAAGAGCTATGTCTTAACTTGAAGAATTTCTCCCTTCCATGAATGCCAAATTGCTGAAACTCCAGCATTGCTATTTCTTTTGTTACATGTTCCATAGAATGGACCGGCTGCAGTACCTGTAACCTGAGCCTGGCTGGAGTGAACAGTCTGTATTGGTGCTTCCATCCTTTCTTGAATATCAATATAGGGCCCCAGTGTGTAAAGAAGGCTTTAGTCTGTATTTCCTTATGGGAAGATATAGTGAAACATACGTACAGTGGAACTTAGGCATAGCCATTTCCAGTTGCCAATAGAATCAAGAGGCACCTGAAAATGGCCCAGAGTCTTATTTGCGTGTCATTGAGTTGTGACCAGAATGATTGAATACGTGGGCAGGACCGGATACAGTGCATCAGATCTGCCAACAAGGCAGAGCACTTAGGGAATCTGCCATTTGTGCTGGCACCCATATAAGCCCTCATTTTAGTTGTTATTTATGCTCTGTGGAGCATTTTGAAGCACATTTCTGTGTATCCTCTATACACTAAGATCTTTACTGCCTTGTTCGTGACTTCTATCCGGTTTAAATATAAATGTCTGGGAAATCCATTCTCCATGAGGTAATGCCTCTGGACTGCATCCCCATACCTGGGAACTTCTGTACTCCGGCTACCCGGAGCCTTCCCTTGCGGGACACGGCCACTCAAGGAAATTTCAATACCAACCATACATTTCTGTGGTCATCTATAACTTTTATTCTCAGATCAAGCCACTTAAAAGGAACCAATTATGACATATCCATTTAATAAACACATAGAGTTGTGTATGTTGTGATGAATGGATTACCTTGGTAGGCTTTTTATACAGACAAGGAAAACACACTTCTCCATATTACCCCAATAAAGCAACTGTAGAGAAGAGTTAACTTCTTGGAAATGTCTAGCTAAATGTATATTGGGACTCAATTTTCCAATCCATTAAATATTTAACAACCCAACACACATTCAGTTAACATTTTGCTTATTTGAGTCCTTGAAAATAATTGTTTTGAGACTTTTTTCCATTCCTTGACCATGTATATATTCTGTATTTTGCTGAAACCCTTTTCCAGTGGCTTTGTAACACATTTACCTAATGCTGAAGTATCAACCTAAAGTAACCTGAGTAAGGTAATTGACCAGCACAGACCACTAACTTCAGCCTATTACACATCCTACTCTGCAGAGAACCTTTAAATTTGATATAATAAGAGTTAAGTTTAACAATATACCATGATGCCACGCTGAAACGTCTCAAATGTTTAAAAAAAGCACAGATGCAGTGATAGAAAAACCTTTTGGTGATGCCAGTAGACACGCACCTATATGCTCCAAAATCCAGAATAAGCCCTTAATTGTGCTTTACAGAAAAGAGAAGATGACATAAATACTTTAAGAAACCTTTATGAAGAAAGGATGAAGCTATTATTAGTGTATTAAATAGCCAAAGGGGAAATTTTAGGAAGTATGCAAAATGTTAAGACATTTCAGCTGATATCAGCTGATATAGTGAAGCTGAAAGATAAAAAAATAGGTATCCTTTTAATAAAGCTATCTTTAGATTAGATTAGATTTTTAAATGTGATGGTATTAGGAGTAACACCAATGATGCATGAGATATGAAAAGTGTCATATGCACCAGAACTGATCTGTTTTCTCCAAAGCAGTCAAATTGTAAATGAAGTAGTGTTCCTGTTGAACTTCTATTTTACTATCCTCTAGTTTTGCATATCAAGCCCTTAATATAACTTTTGGATAACCCCTGGGGTAGCCACTGCAAATATATTATAGTATCTACAGTCAGGGGCGTACCTAGAGTATTTGGCACCCAGGACGGATCCTGTATGTGGCACCCCTGCTCCCACACACCCTACCCCCAGCTTCCCCTGAAGCAGCCTGCCTGTGCCACCTCTGAGCTTGAAACAGCCTGTATGTGCCAACTTTGCCGCTGAAACAGCCTGTCTGTGTCAATTCTGCCCCCTTAATCAGCCTGCCTGTGCCATGTCTGCGTCACGCGCACCGGCACGGCTCTTACCGTTGCCGCTCATGCCGGCTCGCCCGCCGCCGGCAGCTCTGCCTCTGCCTCCGACGCCCCGTACACACGTCTGCGTCGCGGCTCCGCCTCCGCCGCGACCACACGCCGGCGTTGCAGACCCGCCTCCACGACCTCGGCCAGGGTTGGCGCGTCCACGCCGCAGACCTATCACCGCGTCCCCTACACACGCGCGCCGGGACCACGGTGGAGACGTACCGACGGTCCGAGTCGGCCTTTAACGTGAGGACCCGTCTCCTATATAAACCCCATTAGTATCCCCTATCTTTACCTGTTCAGAGCGTTATATAGCTTTTGGGTGTGCTGTTTCTTGATTTTCATCTATTGCCTTGTGTACCAACCTTTGCCTGTTTACTGACCACGAATCTTCGCTGCCTGCCTACAACCCCGGACCTGTTTAATCATTTTTGCTACTGATCTGCCTGCCCTGACCTCGGATACGTTTGACCTCGCTGCCTGCTATTGCCCTCGACCGCGGACTGTTTACTGGACTTCTCTAACAGTGCATATCTGCATAGTTGGATCCACCTTCTCTACCTGACACCGTAACAGTCTGCCCCCTAATCAGCTTGCCTGTGCCACATCTGCCCCCCAATCAACTTCCCTGTGCCATTTCTGCCCCTAAACACTAACTTCCTCACTACTAACTTACTAACTTCATTCATTCAATCACCCACTAACATTCATTCACCCATTCACTCTCCCGCACCCCCTTACCTCTCTTACAAATTTTATTGGTCCAGGGGCCGGCCGAGCAGATGTCTATGCGACATCCCAATTAGATGCACTTGTGGGATATCTTCTTAGCTGCCCCCTCTTATCCTTCTCAATGTAAGCCCCTAGTTTCCATCCAGTCAGATTTCTCCATTCTGTAACACATTACCATGTACTGGTAGCTTCTATTACATTAACTAACGCCTTTTAAATCACAGACTTTTTCAGAGCAATCAAGGTTGTTTCAGATTTTTTTGCACTAGGGAGATTATTTTCTTTGATGAATATTATCTACAAGACAACATTCTTCCTTAAAGAATCTTAGTATTACATATGATGACAAACAGGTGCTCCCTTATTATTTCTAATTGCCTCCAGCCCTGGTATTATATACTGGATTTAGAAGTCTGGGATCATCTGGAAAACTGAGGATTTCATTATCTCAGTCTCCAATAATTTTATATTAAATATAAGCCAAATGGTTTTATTGGCTTATTTGCGACGCTCTGTCTGAGTCTCTCTTCCCAGTTCTCCTCCAGATAGACCCCCTGGTAACCATGGTCACGTAATGTACGTTAAGCGACATCATGGTAGTAGGCAGCATCTAGCACGGAGAGTACAAGCTGTAGTGATGACAGGGCTGAGCATGAGCTAAAGAGGGAGGGGCAGGGAGAGCTGTGTAAGCTGTTCTGATGATGGAAGAGGGAGAGTGCAAGGTGCAAGTATTTGCATGTGTTTTAGATACAGGGGAGCAAATATTGCACCCAGGCCCCTTGTCATGTCATGTGTATTGGTGGACTATTGATAGATATTTAAGTAAGGCATCAACATTATTATGACCTCTTGGGCCTTTGGATATTGTGATGCACCCATATGCTCCAAACATTCTGGGCTCCTAGGAAAAAGGTACACTAAGATGTAATGTGTACAAAATATGAATCCTAAAGCAATAGTTAACACATTAAGTGCATGCACATATATTTTCTCAATGTGTACGACCTTTTATTATTGATCCTGAGGACCTTTGGGAAATGCTGATGTTTTGTAACTACAATAACATCACTACATAATTATGTGTCACCTACACCTAGGACTGGGGACACACAGACTGATCTTCAGGTAATTGCTGGAATTTTATTGCCCTTCATAATTAACTACACCAAGGCCTATACTTATTAGCATCAGTTCAGTGAAGCATTTAATTAGCAGTAAATATAAAGCTTATACACAATGTATAAACAGCTTCTACGAACCTTTAGTTAGGCAGTTGTTCTCTGAATGCATAACATTTAGAAACTGCTTTTATTTGAAGGAAATTTACAGCTAGGACGCATATAAAACTTAAACTGGAGACAATGTGTGACATTTGCAGTCTTGTAAGTACGAAGGTATATTAGTGTGAGACAAACTAATTCCTTTTGGACACTGACCTCTATTTACTCATCGTTGTAAACTTCATTTTAAAGGAATGTATAATAATGGTCTTTGCTAATGCCCAAAGCTTGTAAGCCTTCAAGTTTATTATATTTATGTTACAATAAAGTTGTTGCAGGGACATTTCTTAAAAATCATCTACGTGTATGTGGGAATAGTTATCATGGTAAGTCACATATTACAATCCACACCTCCAAGATCATCCTTCAATAGTGATATTAGGACATTTGGACCTCACTCTGAGATGAATCCTGTAATTGGGCAACATTAAATATGCTCTATGTAAAGATCACTGAAGATTGCATTAGGAATGGTGAAGATGAAGTTATGGGGCCTTTTAGAACCTGTTTCACAACCAATTAGTCGCCATAAGAAGATGAGAGTACAAGATTGCTAAAAAAAATTGAGCCTTGTGAGAAGTACTGTCCTGCGGTTCAGTTGTCTGATCCAAAAATCCCAAACAGATATCCTCTCGGCAGAAAGGATTACAAACAGCCAGCCTTACAATTCCAGGACTGCTTCATCATCCCCAGTCCAGACCAGGCTGTAGCCATGCCTCACAATTTTACTCAATTATCTGTGGACACCTAAACACTGTAACACAACTGAACACTGCTACCATGTCAGAAGTACACAACAGTCCTGTCTCATGATGCCTATTTGTTTGCTTTCTGACAGTTTGTATCGTCGTTCTCAAACCTCTGCCCTAACCACTGGGCTGTCTTCACTAAGCCTCTAGTTTAGTCCATGTTTCATCCCTCATTTTTACATTTGTTTATAAAGATTTACATCAGATAATAATATTATAATAGCAGGGCAGTTAACAAAAAAACATTAAAATGAACAATATCCAATCTGAAAAATAATTAAGACATGGTACAGGGGTACAGAAGGAGAAGGAGGCCTGGCTCCGCTGAGCTCACAAAGTAGGGGGCAGATGAAGAACAAAGGGATAAGAAAATTACAGCAGTGACAGCAGCGTCAAGTGGAAAAAGACAAGAGAAGTAAGTTGATTTGTATGGAGTGGCAATAATCCAGATGCAATATCACAAGGGAATTGATTAGTATTCTGGTAGTCTCTTAAGGGAGGAAAGCACAAATATGAGATATATTTTGCAGCTGAAAGTGGTAGGATTTTTTAAGCAACTGGCCATAAGGGTGAACAAGAGAGGAGAGTCAAGTGTAACACCTTCTGTTGGGTAGATTAAGTAATTGTCAATATCACTGTTTGTGGATAGGGAAAATGTCTTAAATGTAATGTAAGGAAGTTTTATTTTACTGAAAGTGTGGTAGATAATTGGAATAGCCCCCCCAGTACATGTAGTAGAAGTTAACACAGTAAGGGGATTTAAAAGGCGTATGGTTATCCTGTATCTAAAGGAAGGCCAATGGCTGGTTAAGGTTTAAGTCTTTACAAAAAAAAATCAAGCTGACTAGATGGGCTGTTATCTGCTATGAAATGCTTTGTTTCTATGTGGGAATAACCAGAAGCTGAAGTTTTGAAGATTTTAGCTTCAGGTAATGGGATGTTATCCAGCACCTCAGTAAGATTAGAAGAGGAAATTTAAATTAGAATGGTGTCAGTATAGAGATGTTACTGGAATCCAAACGAAGATATAACTAAGGAGCGGTAGACAGAGAAGAGTAGGGGCCATAGAACTGACACACAAATAGCTACAGACAAGAAGGACAAGTACCAGAGAAGGAGACAGTAAAGGTGCAGTCAGAGAGGAAGAATTCTAACCATGAGAGAGTCATTCAGTGGATGCCATGAGAATGAAGGGTTTGCAGGAGAAGAGGGTGATCACCAGTGTCAATGGTTGCAGAGAGGTTGAGGATAAAGTGATCTTTTGTTTTAGCGGTAAGGAAATTGTCATCATTATGGTGAGGGTGTCCCAGTAGAGTGTTATAGATAGAAATCAGACTGTATGGGGTTAAGCAGAGAGTTAGAGGAAATAAAGTGTGTTAGACATTGGAGGCCAGGTAGTTAGATGTGGACTAGCATGACTGTAGCACTTTTTTGTGAACACTCAAACACCTTCCTGTCACTACAGTTTGTGGTCTACTTTAGGGAAGTGTTTTGTTGAGGGTGGTACCTTTTTTTTGGGCCAACACTTATGACCAAGGCCTTATAAGCCACAGTGGGCTGAAATCCATTACATACACACTAAAGCATGAATTTACACTATACTATTCCATACATAATTGCTGGGAGGTTTTCTATGCTCAGTTAATGTCAAGTTTATTTATGCTGACAGGTCCACTAAAAGAAAAAGTCACTGGATTGGAGTGCATCTTCAAAAAATGGGCTAGAAATAAATGATGCCATAAGTAGCAAACATTGTGCAGCTTGGTAGGGCATATTTATATGTCTGATATCCTAGTATCATTCATACTAATGCACATCTAATTTTCTTTATCTAAATGATGTCAAAAGTTTGACAAATCATTTAGTTTATCATCAAAATCTAATAGCATGTAAACTAAGTAGGTAAATAGTTGCCTTCATGTAACACTGGGCAACATTGGTCAACACAAAAATAGTTTGTAAAGGAGAAGAAAGTAGCTATCAGGAATTAGAGCTGCTGTGCAAGTCCTTTCAACAATAAAGGGGTTAATGTAACACCCCAGGGGTTTGCAGTGTTTTAAGTTTCTCTGTTGTAATGAAATCTTGTCTTCCATGGTTCTTAACCACTTGACACTAGAACAAAAGCTCTCTTGCACAGAGCAATTTGCAGGGATTATAATAATGGAACACGTTACACCCACGCCTGCTGAATTTAAGATTCCATTTGAGACGCTTTTCAGTTCATTAGATCATAAGCCCACTCGTGACACGTTTCTTTTCTGTATCCCACTGTTTGGTTCTAATTTAAGGGAGAAAAAAAAAAAATCAAAATATATTGAAACTGTTTCACAACTGATAGGTGCAACAATGTAACATTTTATCCTAAGTGATCACACTCTGGGTATGTGTAACAATTCCATTTAAGCTTTTCAAGTGGAAATGTCACAGTCCTAATTATCACCAACTCTTACGCCCATATAAATTATACGTGATGGATTGTTTTCTGCTTTTCCCTTATATATCAATAAAATATTAGCGGTGTCTTTTTTCATTTGTGTTCTATGTAGGAGTCACAATACTGCTGCTCAAGAAACAAGACAAATACTGGCAAATCGCAAGGATGTGAATTCACTCTAGAGATTGAAACACATGTGCAGCCTGCTAAAACAGTGGCCATAGGGATCAGGAAGAGTTGCAACTTCCTATTCGGGCAAATAGGATTCAGATTAAATATTTACTGAGAGGTCATGGGAAACTTGAATGGGACCCTCTGGTTGTGACTTTGTTCAAGATAACCTACATTAGGACAATTGGGAATAGATGTAATTTATATCAACAGGATCAAGTCATTTCTTCCAATAATAATTATTTCCACAGGGTGTGGTAGTACTAAATGGCAATTGTAACACTTTAAGTATGTATCCTTTAGCAATCATACTGCATAGAATCCAAGTACTCCTCCATTGTAGTATAAAAATATGTATTTCAAGCCATTAAAATTATATTCAACAGACACAATGCAATATTTACTCCCAATTATAGTAGTTTATTCTGAATGTGATATAACTGCTCAAGATAATCTGAGTGTTTATAAAGTTACACTCCGGCACTAGTGACTTTTTGATGTGGCTTTGTTCAAGAAAGATTTGATGCCAGAGGTGGAAACAAATTTATGTATTTATTATTTAGAGGCATCAGGAAAAACCTGATTATAACACAACTCAGAGATGTTTCTTAGTGCAGGATTTACTATACTATAGGTGGTGGTAAACAACATGGAAAAATTAGATGTCTCCTGGAAAAAATGGCTGATGTGACAACCCTAAGCCCAAGACATCCCTTTGGTCTTTTGCATGATCTGGTTTGATGTAAAACACTACAGGAAAGGGCTACACCTCTAGATTCTATACCTCCCTGATCAGTCAATCCCAATATCAGCACACTCCAGAATCCAACAGTAAACATCTGGATTTTATTTAGCTAACATAAAATGAGTAAATCAACAAACACGAACAAGGGAGGTCATACACAGTATCTTTAATATGGTATTTTAAAGATATTAGGGTTGCATATGGGATATTGTAACGTTCACCCTTCACTGTATGGATTTGTTTAAACCTGGTGCTACTCATTTCACGTTTCCAGCCACTAGTGGCCACCCTTGCCACTCAGAACCACTCAGACTAATTATCAGGTTCAGTTGATTACCTGATCAAGACAGCCTTTATAAACCTGCCCAGCCCTGCAGTCTGGGCCTTGACATTGATGTTATAGGACTGCCTGCTTGGTGCCTAATCTGTTCCTAATCTGTTCCTAATCTGTTCCTAATCTGTTCCTAATCTGTTCCTAATCTGTTCCTAATGTGTTCCTAATCTGTTCCTAATCTGTTCCTGTTTTGGTTCCTGCTTTGTTCCTGAGCTGCGGCCAGTGCCCCACTAAGTGGACTCCCAAGTCGAGTGCCCTGCAAGTGGGCAACCTACTGTGTGCCCTGCAAGTGGGCAAGCTGCCATGTTCCTGAGTTGCGGCCAGCGCCCCACTAAGTGGAATCCCAAGTCGAGTGCCCTGCAAGTGGGCAACCTGCCGTGTGCCCTGCAAGTGGGCAACCTGACGTGTGCCCTGTAAGAGGGCTTCTAGTCGTGTGCCATCCAAGATGGCTTCTAGCCGTGCCGTGTGCCCTGGAAGAGGGCTTCTAGTCGTGTGCCCTGCAAGAGGGCTTCTAGCCGTGCCGTTTGCCCTGGAAGAGGGCTTCTAGTCGTGTGCCCTGCAAGAGGGCTTCCTGCCGTGTGTGCCCCATCCCGAGGGCTTCCTGACGTGTGAGCCCCATCCCGAGGGCTTCCTGCCGTGTGAGCCCCATCCCGAGGGCTTCCTGCCGTGTGTGCCCCATCCCGAGGGCTTCCTGCCGTGTGTCCCCCATCCCAAGGGCTTCCTGCCGTGTGTCCTCCATCCCGAGGGCTTCCTGCCGTGTGTCCTCCATCCCGAGGGCTTTCAGCCAAGAGACTTTTTTTGTTTGTATGTTGTACCATCATCTACAATACAACTCTTAATCCGCACATTCTGTCTGTGGTTTATTTCCGGCGCCTGTCTGTACCATCCCCAAGCCTTCATGCATCGTGGGGTACAGACAGAGCCCCTCGTATCCCCTGCACCTGGGCTCCTATCAGACCTGCTCCCCCGGTTCGTGACAGATATAAATCCAGTCCTAGACTAAACTGAGAAAAAACCTTCACCTCCTGAACATGTCTTTTAGCTTTGATTACCTAGTAAGATGAATAGTAACCAGTTGAGGTCTTGCACATGACATGTTACTCTGGTAAATTGACTGGAAAACCTATGTTGTGATGTCAAGGGAAGATATTTGCCTATGTTGGTGAGGCACGCAGCTCACAGCACATTGTCCTTGATAGCCCTTGCTGAGAAGGTTTGGAAGATACAAGCATTATTTCGTTTTATTAAAACCACATGGGCTTCAGTCTATTCATTTATTCATTAAGACATTCCACTTTTCATTTCAAATGTATGTCTTCTCCCCTGCACTGAACTGAAGGGCCTGTATTTCATTTCTGCCTGGATGCAATTACATAAAGCCGAAGACCCCATATCTTTTGGGAGGATAGAATAGGTCTAGATCATAATTTTAAATGTTCGTTTCGTGCAATGTGTTCTTAGTAAATCATTACTCATTCATTTTAGCCCATAATTTCTCCTCCTCATACTAGACAGAAGCTTCTTTTAAAAGGCAAGAGGGCAATAGCTTACACAGAGAACACTGCTTACAGCCAGTAGATATTTCCAGTCACTTTTCATACATGTGGCTCACATAAAAATACCTTTCATTCTCCAGTGAGTGCAGAAGAACATCAGTGTAAGCAGACATGCTATGCTATAGGACCCTTTCACCAGCAGAGGGGTTTCCAATGTGTGAAATGATTTAGAAAAATCTCATGCTCTCCCTGCTAATCCTTTATCTCTGGCACAGCACTTACAGTTGCATAAAACACCTAAATATATTGCAGTAACAAAAATAGTTACATACCCATAAAAAAATAATAATTCTGGTCTACAATTTGAATAAAGAAAAAAAGGCCATATTAACTTTTCAAATTAGGATGTGATCAGAGTTTACCTTTTAATGTCATCACATGTTAAACACTTTGTATATATGTAGATTAACTGTCAGTGCCTCGCTATTTCTGTCTTTCTCTGTTTTTAACATGGGACATCACAATGCATATATATATATATATATATATATATATATATATATATATATATATATATATATATATACATACATACATACACGCGGATAAATTTTTTCCCCCGACAGCATTATTAAATTAATAGATTAGAAATTAAATAAATAGATTAGCATTAACAATTAAATTATTAGATTAGACATTAAATATCATACCAACCACCAGTTAAAATGGCCAAGGGACATATTTGGTAAATGGGAGAGCTGTACCAAGACTTTTTATATTAATTTGCAACATATTGTTAGCTGTTTATATAACTGACTAAGGCATTTGGGAGAACAATAGTACATTTTACTTGCGCTATTTAATATGCAAACATATTTTATGCTATGTCTTTACACATTTTTGTAACTTTTAGAGTTGGGGAACCCTGTAATGCACACATACCCCGCAAACATCCTGAGCTCATAAAGAAAAGAGGGACATCAGGGGAGGAGAAAGGGACAGAGTGATTTTGGTTCCAGAGAAGGGTTTTTTTTAAGAGGTATGCAATATCCACTGAACGTCATATGTACACAGCCAAAAATTGTAGGAAAATAATAGCAAATGACCTGTAGTTACCTTGCTGAACAGCCAAGAGATCTAGAATTGCTTCGCTAATCTGTCCCGGTAATCATTATAGTTCAGTGGATATATGTTTTTACAGCACTATACAAGTGCAATTTGGGAATATCATAGCTTTTGATTACTTCCTGAAATAAACACAAATAGGATTCCTTATTTATTCGGAATGGTCGTGGATTTTCATTAAGTGTACATGTGGTCATAACTAGAAGGAGGAGGAATCAATCCTATGTAGCAGTAGGCTCAGAAGCCGTGTGAGTAAACTCAATAAGGTTAGCAGAACACAATGGGCAAACCTTTTTTTCTAATAGCTCACAATGTTCTCCAAAATGTCATAGTGATATGTATAGAAACAGTGGAAAGTTGTTTTCGAAATAAAATATATAATTTGTGTTGAAAACAGCTTGCACAGGAACATGAATAGCTATCAATAAGTTACAGATTCAAATAAAAAGTCTTGGTAAAGCAAAACCAGTTGTAACCACGCCTGGTTAAACGAAAGGGTCCATCCTTGGCCATATGAAGTGTTGGGAGGTAGGCTAGGGATTTATCATTACAGTGCATGCGATTTCAGGGTTGCTGGCTATGATTTCTATTCATAGTGAATAGGGAGGGTGGTTTTAAGGGAAAGTGGTGTCTTAGCCATAAAAAAATGGCAAATTATTTACCAAACAGAGCTGTCAATCCACTTTAGTTCTAACCTTAATTTCAAACAGTTAGTAATATGTTCTAAATGTGTTAATTGCTAGGACCTTGCAAGAATTCCGAAAAGCTATTGTGCATTTGCTTTGACCCCAGTCTCCTCAAAATACATTTTACTCTTTTAACCCCTTTGCTCTGAAAAAGATAGCGCATATGTCAGTTTGCATTAGGTTGATAATTTTCTTCCTCATGTAGGGAAAGGAATTTAAGTTTGCGTTGGCACAGTGCTACTTGTCTTCCACACATAATTGCTGTAACAAATCACACCAACCAGGGAGAGCAGTGCCTTATGTGGCCATTAACACAAGTGGCTTTGTGTTCACAGTCATTTCAAAGCCAGCATGATTTTCATCTCCATCATGTGGGAGATTCAGCAGGTTCTGTTGCTTTCAATGATGTTTTGTAAATGTCCAAACAAGCATTTCTACTGTTGCTATTCTTAGCTCTCAAAAAATACACTTGTAGCTATGCTTGACTGAGCAGGACTCATGTGAACAAGGCAGAGTGGTTGCCAAAACCGGCGGACATAAGAATAAAGGGCAAAATATAATCCATGAGGCAGGTCAGTTAAAAAAGATAAAGATCAGGAACCGCAGCACAAAATCCATTTAAAAAGCTACAGATAAGGCACTACAAAACAAAGTGGTTGTGTTGTTAGCAGTGAAAAGTTTAGCCACTGCTCCTCCATCAGTTCACCTTGCTGTTTTTTCTCTTTCATAGAGTACTACAGATTCCTCTACAAATCCAACCAAAACAGGTTGCACGCATCTTCCAGCTCTATAAGGCCCAACTGCAGTACTTGAAAGAGTATCGCATCCAGTAACTGCTCCTTGGGTAATATTAGTGATTTTGCTTCATCAAAGCTCCTCAGAATTCTGTTTCTGTCTCTATTAAAGAACATATCTTATTCAGAGCTGGAAGATTAAACACATTTTCTAAATGCTTTCATGCTTCCCAGAACAAATGAAAAATTAAAGGAGCTGAATTAGTCATCTGATGGTTGACATTTTTTCCTCTCTTAAAGCTTCTGGTGGGTTTTTTTCTTCTTATACTTTTGGATCCCTCTCAAAGCAAAGCAATGCTTTTATCAAAATAAATCCCAGGACTGTTAGCATTACTTAGTGTTTTACACATATGGTTATATGGAGAGACATGGAAAAGTAAACAAATGTGTTTGGTCATTAATAATATATCATTTAATAAAGTATGTGACATATAGGAAATTGTACCCCAGCTGTATGTAATAAAGATAATATAGAACACAGGAGATATGTAATCCTATGGATAATTATACCCGACACACTATGAGGTATCTTTTAATATCTCAATTACACGCATTAGCTGGTATTTTATTATGTGAGTGTAGCAGCTATTTGTCAGCCCATGGTCTTCAAAAGCAAACCTGTCATTCTCTTTCAAACAGAGATGAGTGCAATTTAATCTTGGTGTTTATAATTGTTTAATAAAGAATGATGTTTGAGATACATATCTCATAGATGTGCCTCTGGAAATTAAATAATTTCAATGTTTTCTATATTTGCTTCTGGGCCCTGATAATTATTATGGTTTCTAGAATGGTTTCAGATGGCATACTTTAGAATAGGGCTCCATGGACTATAAAAAGGGGGGGGGGGGGATACTGCTGGCCTAGGCTGGCAATTAAGGGCATGCCAACAGTTAATTAGTTGGTGGATGCAACATTCTTACAGCTCAAAGGTGGATAAAACTGGGGGCCAGGGAGGGACTTAACCCTTTTCACTCTGGAGTCCTGGTGAAGAACTTTTCCCTGCAAAGAACATTCCTAAAGAACCTTTGCTGATCCTTTCTGTCAGGAAACTCCATGCAGATGGCCCTACAGATAAGTTATAACAGGGTCCTAATAGCTGGAAGGCGGGACCTTCAAGGCAGCCTGCGCGGGGGAAGGCCACTCAATAGCCGCAGCAGCAGCAGCAAGACACAGAGGGCTGTCAGCAGAGGAGAACATCCTCTTAAAAGACCAGTCAGCCATGCCTTTGCCTCAGGACCACATTCCTGTGTCACACTTGGTGAGGATGAAGTACAACACAATTCCAATTGATTGCCAAAATCAGTCCTGAGATCTAGAGCTGAATAAGTCACTTTGAGGTTGGATTGTTGTTAAAAAAATGTTTCTTCATTTATCCACAGCTCAAGTAAAAGAAACAAAGAAACAAATCTTTGGAGATGTAGGTATAGCTATAGTTGTTTAAGGAGGCCAAACGTAGCATTGCAGGCTCCTTTACTCCCCCCCCCCTTTCATAAATTACATGTATCACCTCTGGGTTTGGTCCCCAAGAAGGTGTCAGGTAAATTAGCTCTCATACATCATTTGTCCTTCTTCAGTGAATGATGGCATTGACAAAGAGATCAGTAGGGTCTAGCCTGATGGCAAAATCGGACATTGAATCCATGAGGGATTAGGGCAGGAGAATGTGGAGCTAGCACAATTATGAACAAGCAGAAATGGATGTGGAGTGGGCAGAACCGTCCCCCCATACCACACACAACACACACACATGGATACTTCATGGGGTGCCCTGGTAATTATTGGGTAATCACATTACCTTTAAGTAATAAAAAGGTGATTAAAATAAGTGTAAATTATGTCTATGCACTCTAGGTTCATTTCATATATTTTTCGGTTCCTTTGATCATGACAATGATTCAATGCATGTGAGGAATAGCATGCCGTATCATTAATATTTCTGGTTCATTTTAAAATGACAAGCAGCTGGCTATGCTTTGCAGGAGAGTTCTATTGTAACAATACTCAGGGAACAAAGATTCAATTTTCACGAGTCTCTGTTCAATTAGTTATTTCAACTAGTGAAGACTGAACCTTTCTCCTGTTACATTTCCCCTTGCCCTTGTAAAACAATCATTGTATTTTTTGTTTCTAGAGAAAAAACATAAAGAGCCTTCCTCACAACCCTGACTTCAAGTCATACAGTATACAAGATGCATTATTATTCATGTCGAGAGGGATGATCAAGGTCTTCCTGTTTTATCAGAGATTAGACTGGAGAGGAAGTGAGGTGTCCGTACTTGGCAGTGATCCAGAAAGGTTCTTGCAATTTCCATATTAGTGAAGTATCAGGGGATTTTCTGTATAACCCTTCTATTTCACATTTTTAACATATGATTATCTTGCTTCAGATGTTAGCTTTCAAATTCATATTCAAATTCATAGCATTACCCATGGCTTCATTCCTCATGAAAAGTGCCTTTTAACTGGCATATAGGGGTATAAGGCATTCCAGAAATGCCCTATGCCCCCATTTAACACACACACGCACACACACTTACCGGGCTTCCAATTTCCTGCTGTATTGCCGGGGCAGCGGGTTGACATCTCCTTCCGCTGCAGCCGGAAGGAGGTGTGGCTAGCAGCGGAGGTTGTCTGCGTCCGTCGCGGATACCTTCCCCGGCTGTCAGAGATCAGAGTTCGGGGAAGGTATCCGCGACGGATGCAGACAACCCCCGCTGCTAGCCACATGCCCCATGATATGCCTTTTAACCCTCTATATGCCACTCTGCCTCCAGAATTGCCTTATACCCCTATATGCCACTCTGGCATTTAGGGGGTTAAAAGGCATATTATGGGGCCGAGTGCCATATAGGGAGGTATAAGGCATTTCAGGAGGCAGAGTGGCATATAGAGGGTTAAAAGGCATTTCTGGAGGCAGAGTGGCATTAAGGGGGTTAAAAGGCATTTCACACAGTCCTCCAGAAATGCCTTATGCCCCCCCCCCCCTTTAACACTCCCTCCCTCCTCTAAACTTACCGGTGCTTCTGAGTCCCCGGTGCTTAGTCCGGGTAGAGTGTAGAGCTTGAGCGGAAGTTGTCTACGCGAAACGCGTAGAGCTCTACACGCTGCCCGGACTAAGCACCGGGGACTCAGAAGCACCGGTAAGTTGGGGGGGGAGCATAACACAGGAGGATCCAGGTCCCCTGCATCGCTGCAGGGGATCTGGATCTTAGTCTCATAGTCAGACCTATTTGAAGTCTGATTATAAGACGACCCCGATTATAAGACGACGGGTATTTTTCAGAGCATTTGCTCTGGAAAAAACCTCGTCTTATAATCGGGCAAATACGGTAATATTACTACTTGATACAGTTGATACTTCTAAACAAGTCAATGTGCAGGGACTTAAATATACACCTTACAAGTAATAAATCTTGAGGCTCCACAGTATAGTAGCCCAGATAGGCGTACCCAGATAGGCAACACACCACTGGTGCTGATGTCCCCACACACAAATAGTAACTGCAAACAGACATTTTACAAAACAAGAGTGAAATTGGAGATGAATAAGGCTGGACTGAGGAGGGATTCCTCAGTTCAGAGCTGCTCTGCTCAGTGATTAAACCATGGTTTCATCTGAACCATTAATAGCTTCCGCCAGATAGCTCCTAGTTGTGGGCTGCAGTAATGATGATGTGAGCGTTGCCAACAGTTTACAGCAGCCGCAGTTCTCCGAGAGGCCAGAGGCTAATGAAGTAAGAGAATTCAATATCACTTGGGATAGATAGAAGGCTATCTATTTCATAAAGTAAAGGATTAAATGCAGCTTTGTGAGGTTTTAAACCAACAATGATAATGCAGACTTTACAGGTGATTATCGTAACAGCAATCTTTTGCTACGCATTTAACTCCTTGTTTTTCTGAGAGAACACCAAATTAGTATTTAGACTCCATAGATGTGTGGCTTCAATAAAAATTGCGATGACAGGTATGTGATGATTGCATTATCACAAGCAAAAGAGTGCTGGCACCTTCTGGCCTAGGGGACAAGTAAAACCAATTGGCCCCATCACCCCCTTACACCCCCAGTAACTAACATAAGCACTGGCACATACATTTACACATATTCTCACATTTACACAGACATATTCACACTAACACACAGTCGTACTAATACACACCATCTAGTTTACACACATATACATTCATGCTAACACACACATTTACACATACACAATCACTAACATTCATAGGCCATACTTACTCACTCCTCTACCTTCTCAGTCTCTTACTCTGTCCCTCTCTCAGTCCCTCACCCATAACTTTGCCCGCAGCCTTCCTTTTAGCTGCTCATACACACTATGTGAGCAGCCTAATTCTTACCCCTGGTCAGGGAACATTGCATTATGTGTCCCTGCTATGTTTCTGCCATGATTCTTTTATAGTAAAATAATTTGTGAGTTGTTGGAATTGTGTTTTTATTCATTATTATGATTGATCTCAATGTGTGCAAAAAGCCAGCTGGGGGGGCACGGTCTACACAGACCATGTTGGGTCTTTGTTCAACTCCGGCAACCTTCTGGTGGGTGTCTTGGATTATCTGTTGACCTGGAGGCTTGCCATTGTTGTCAGTCATGGGATTTTGGTCCTAACTTAATGGGCAGGAAACGTAACTTGTTGCAGAAAAATGAATGGGCCAAAAACTAACTAAAATATTGTCCATTGTTTTTAGCTATTTGCGCATGTCTAATGACTAGTGAAGTCAAGAACTCAGTACCCACTTTAAAAGGTAGTCCCCTGCCCACTCCCTTTCTTCCTATTTTCCCTACATTTCCACAGCTAAATCTGACTATGGCATCACAGCATATATGAAATCTGTCTGCCTCATGACAGTTAATGGTAGAGGGTTCAACTCCGCCGCGTAAGAGAGCTATGGCTCTACGAGAGCAGACGTGATTTGTATTCAGGAAACTTATCTCCCCACCACCTTTTTTAGCAACCCCATGGAGTCCCAATATTAATTTCTAAGCACATACCATTAACAGTGGCTGACACAAGAGGGGATCGGGAGGGCAGATTTATATTGGTCAAGGGTACAATCTCTGACGTGAACTACACATTTGCTTGCGTATACCTCCCTAACGCCAGACAAAACCTATGTGTCACGAACACGAACACCAAGGCACTCACCGCAGAATTTCTTCTACCCAGAATCCCACTACCAAGGGAGACCCCTAGTGACATTGAGCCTAGTGACATTGAGCTAGGATGATTCCAACAGTAATGAGGCCTGGTGCCAGCAGATAGAGACCACAACAGGGTACTGAGCATTTCTGGGGTTTTTAAATCCGGTGCTCAATTACAAGCTCCGCCCCCTGGACTGCATCACAGCAGTTCTGGGCAGTGTCCCAGGATCCCGCCTCCGGACCAGTCCAACTGCGCCCCCTTCATCACAGATAGGAGGAACGCCGATGGACCGGGAGCGGGTAAGTACAGAATACTTGGGATCAATGCGCCGTCGGGCATTATGATGCTGGACGGCAGCAAGGTCCCCAGATACTGTTTTCTGACCTCGACGCTGGCGGTCGGACACCCGACCGCCCGCATCGAAGGGGTTAACAGTCACCTCCGGTAACCGCGGCTCACGAGCAGTCCGAGGGAGTGACACTATGTTTGTCACAGATAACAAAAGAGCTAGCTGACTTCAGAGGGGGAATCTTAATTTTAGAGGGGGATTTTAATGCCCATCTGAATAAAAAACCTGAATGAATGTACAATATAATTACCCCCTCAAATGTCCCATTCCAAATAAGCTAAAGTGGGGGTATAATATCCCCCTTCTTACTGGCATGGACATATCCTCTATGGGAAAAGGAATCCTCTTTGGTCTACAATTTAAATTTTTTCCTATTGCCCTTCCATAAGACTTTTAATGTCCCTGGAAAAACCACTACTGATTTCTTCTCATTGCTGCATGTCTTTGCACACTTCCAGGCACAATACCCCCACACCTCACCCCCGGGGGCAAAGCCTATCTGGTCATCGAAAGAATCCCTTGCTTTTGAAAAATATATTTAAGATAATCTAAAGAGAGGATTCATTCATAAATCTTCATCCCCAATTGGAAAAAAGGATGGAAGCCTGAGACAATGTATTGATCATGGTGGACTCAAATCACACCACAGTAAAGAGCAAATAGCCGCTACGCCTCATACCAGAATTGTTTGATCGTCTTTGTAATTTTACCATTCCCAGGAATTTATAAATTACATCTTCCATGACATTGCTCTCTAGTTTGTGATAGCATATCTGGATGATATCCTGATACACACTCCTCATCTGCATACTCATCTGAGGAATGTTCATATCCTCCTCCAACATGTCAGGCTGGAGAAATGCCATTTCAAAGTTCTGCATATTTCCTTCCTGGGATACTTAATTTCTGCATCCCACATTCAATGACCTATTTATCTGGTAAGTGTAACTGGTTCAGTCTGAAGGAACCATCCAGATATTGTGCCTCGTATTCATAGAACTGTTAAATGGCTGTGGCTTAGAACCCTGATATCACAAAGTAACGGCATCCTTTACACTTAATGTGTTTTCAGCTGTTTATTGTGGTCCTCAGTGTCAGAGCATATGCAGTAGTAATGGCTTGGCTGTGAATAATACCTTATGTAGAGTGGGATGGGTGAAAGCTGGAGCTATGGAGGTAGCTGCATCTGTCTGTGAATTTTCTATATACAGGTGAGTGGAGGTTCTCACTGGGGATTTTTATGGTCATGTCTAAAAGTGTAGAGATAATTGATTGATGGATGGAAAATGTTAAATGAGTTATGAAATTATGAAGTAAATTTTAATTTTTCTTCTGCTTTTGTCCATATAATAAACATGTCTATGTAGCGGTAATAGTACTACTATTTACTATGTAGGAGTAAAAGGTTTGTGGCAGTATAAGTTAAAAAATCACTGTTTTAAGTTAGCCATAAAGAGGTTAGCCATCCTTGCGCATATTGCCGTTCCTGTTAATTAAATGTAGAATGCAATGCCTCAACATCAAAATGTAGAGGCCCAGCGCGATCACTCTAAGGAGCGATCACATTTTCTCTATTGGAAAAAGGGTTTAAGAAGCGATCAATGCTCAGCAAGTGTTGCTGAAATGCCTCAAAATCAGCATACTGTCTTTCTCCTGGCAAGAGCTTTAGAAGCGATCATGATCTATTCCGTTGCAGCATCGGCAACATCCAATCAGATGGAAGGTCTATGCATTTTTTAAGGGTTTATTTTGTGCGATTTGTTTTTAATTCATTACATTTTTATTTAATAACTACATTAAATAAAAAAATACAATTAAAAAAGCATTTCATTTTCAGGTGCGCGTTTCAGTTTTTACATTTTGGCATTTGGTCATCCTGGGTGGTATCACTGTACTCTTAAGATGTTGTTGAACACATATTGTGATGTTGTTTGGCTGTGACATATACCAGGAGCTGAACATTCATACCTGAAGTTCAATGTGTGTGGAAAAAAAACACAAAACAAATTACTACCATGTCTCAAATGTCTAAAACATAGTCACACATACACACCTATGTTAACACACACAGTTATACATACACATACTCTAACATACATACATAAATTGTACATACACACTCACTCCATAACTCCATTACCTTCATACACTCTTACTACCTCCCTCACCCATTTAGATTGCCCTCAGCCTTTTTTCTAGCTGCACGCACGCACTCTGCAAACAGCCTCACTTTTACTGTGTTCCTTTCCTCTGCGAGTGAGAAGAAGAATTTCAGACCTCTGTTGAGGTGCCGGCATGTCATGCTGAGCACAGGAATATGACGGCGCTCAGCAGTGAAGCAGTGTGCACCGCGGCAGAGCAGGGAGACAGAGACCTCGCTATCCCACCGCAGGATTTCTGTAAGGTAAGTGAACTACAAAGGGGGGGAGAGGGGTCAGATAGTCAGAAAAAATAACCACACTTTTATTAAAAGTAAGTAACACACCAAAATTGGACAAAAAAATTAAATAACATTAATATTAACATATATATATATATATATATATGATTGTTACAGCAATCACACTCCTATCATGCCCAGGCATACCCAGATTCCTGCATGTACTGGTTGCCTGGGCATGATAGGAGTGTGATTGCTGTTAACAATCAGATATATACATATTAATATTGTTATGGAATTTTTCTGTCCAATTTTGGTGTGTTAATTACTTTTAATAAATGTGTGGTTAACACACCAAAATTGGACCAAAAAAACAACAATATTATGTATGTGTCTATATATAACTGCTAACAGCAATCACACGCCTGTCATGCCCAGGTTTTAGCATGTACTGGCTGCTTGGGCATGATAGGAGTGTGATTGCTGTTAGCAATTATATATATTATAAATATGTTATTTTGAAATCACATTTCAATCACAGCCTTTACTTCATATAAGAGATACATACGTACATATTATGTAGTTAAAAATGCATGTCTAACGCATATATATATATATATATATATATATATATATATATATATATACACACATACATACACACACACACCTGTGTGTGATCTCATGCGCTTCATAGTGTGTCCCTGAATGGCTGAAATAAAATGTGGTCACCCTAGGTGCCAGACACCATCCTATCACCAAGGCCAGGGCCGTGCTGAGGCGGATGCAGCGGGGAGCGAGAGAGGGGCGCCGAGCAGTTGCTCATGAAAAAGTTTTCCGCGACAACTCGCCGCCCCTCTATCTCCTTGGCTCCTTACCGCCACCCGCCTCGTCGCTGCCCTGACTGCAGTGGTGGGAGGCCTTGCGCTCCCACCACAAGACTTTATCAAGGTAAGAGAACTACAAGGGGGGGGGTAGATAGTGAGAAGTGGGGAGAGGAGGGTGCATATATAGTGAGAAAGTGGATAGTAAGAATATTGAAATAAAAAAGAGTGAGAATGAGTGAAAGAATGAATTAGTGTGGATGAATTGCTTGAATGATATGCGAGAATGCATTAATGAATATGTGTAAATGATTGGTGTGAATGAGTGAGAGAATGAATGATTGTGTGAATGAACGAGTGAATGAGTGAGTGACTGTATAAGTGTTTGTGTGTATCATGGATGTTTAAGTGATCTGGGAAAAGGCAAACGCACATGCAGGCTGTTTATGGGACAAAGATGGCAAAGGGTGGGCTGTTTGCGGACAAAGATGTTTTACGCTGGGCTGTTTGGGGACAAAGTTGGCTCAGGCTGGGCTATAATTTGTGTGTGTAATCTGGGTGCTGGTCAAGTTCTATGTGGACGCCAGGGCTGGCCTTTGGGGTGTGCAACCTGTGATCGATGCCTGTAATTTAGTTTCTTTAAATCTATACCTTTAATGCCAAGTTTATATGTGTGGTTTCCAATTGATTTATACCTGCAAAGCTGAGTTTGTGTGTTATTCTGTTGATCTGTATCTGGTATGCTATGTTTCCATACATTATTATTGTATACCTGCACATTCAGGGTTTGTACGTCTGATTCTGTTTATTTGGTCTATACCTTCAATGTTGATTTTTAATTGATCTATACCAGTGAAATTGGGTTTGTGTGTTATTCATTTGACCTATACCTGCTATGCCATGTTTCCATACATTATTTATGTATTCCTGTTAATATAGGGTTTGTAAGTCTTATTAAAGTGATGCAAGTGCTGTTTACATGTGTTGTTTATTTGATCTAAAGCTCACAGGGAGGAAGGAAAAGAGAGGTGTGGCTTAGCGAATGAGGTTACTTTGAGGATGATTATGGGGGAAAGGACCACTTAAAGTCACAGTAGGGTCAGAAAGAGGGAAGACTGCACGGACTCTCACAGTAAACGCCTAATCTACAGGCAGTGTGGCAAATATTTTGTTTCGATGCGGGAGCGGATGGAGTGATTGCATGCTAGGGAGCGTGAACCAGGGCCCAAGGAAATGCTTTCTGGGGTCCAATATTTTCAATATTTGAAAAAAAAATTGTTACAAAGTTTAGATGTTTTTTTTCTTATATTTAATGTATATTATTGTTACCAGTTATATATTATTTTACTTGTTTGCACTTGCACATAAATAATCTAGTTGTAATTAGTTGTTTGTTACAATATTCTTTCTATATATCTGGGCGCCAGAGTCCGCACAGGGCGCCTGAACACCTAAGGCCGGCCCTGATGACGGCTGTGGAGGTAAGTAGTGAGGGCTCAAATTGAATGAATAAATAAGATTAAATATAAGCCAAAGACATCCACAACTGAGGTATAGTTGTACGAGTACAGCCAGAAAGACGCTGGATGCGTCAGCATGTGGGAGGCTGCAGACTCTGACTGCCAGTAGGTAGCGTTGGTAAATGGATAATGATGTGCTCCATTATTATTTGTACATTAGTAATTAAGACAGATTAGTACAAATGTTGACAAATTTAAACATCACATTGCTGTAACTGGACAAAGAAGATTTTGCCACAAAAGTATATATATATGTGATCACACATATATATATATACACAAATTGCTACAGTTAAACAGGGCTATCTAGCAATAAGTCTAAACTTCTGGCATGTTAAGACCACATTTAGAAGTAGACTTCTATACTGGCGTTCTGTCATGGACTCCTGCCAACTCTCTGTTAACAAAGCCTCATTTTGTACCTTGACAGGATGCATCTAAGTGAGGCAGGAAATGAAGCCATCACTTCAGGGGAATGATTTGAAATCCAGAGGAAGACTGGGAAAACCAAGTGTTTGTTCATTGCACTTTATATGGATGCAGACGGAAGCCTCCTGTATGAAATCTTTGCTTTTTAGAGGTCTACAATCCTCTGCAAAGGAACTTGTAAAGTTCTTTAAATGGACAAGTACATCCAAAAAATATTTAGATTTTACAAACTGATGTGTATATGCCAATGTAGTCTATTAACCCTTTAGTACTGTATTCTATAAACCTTTTTTCCACTTGTGGCCAGGACAATTTCTGTAGTTTTGCTACAGTTATATTTAGGTGGCAACCAGGACCACCCTTAAGCAGAGGCAAGCATGGTTCCCACACTTAGAAGGGCAATTTGGTGCCTCTGCTTATGGTCATGCTCATGGGCTTTGCCAGTTGAGTAATGGGAAGCTCATATGATGTCATATCCCAAAGCTGTGCTTCTTAAACCCACAGAGATCACAAGTGTGGAAGAGAGTAGGTGTTCCACATGTCCCTTCCTAAGAACAAAAAGGACCACAGACTCTAAGGGCAGCCCTAGTTACAACCTATATTTGTTTTTCAAGACAAACCATACTTGACAACACAAATTATAATAATTATACGAAATGTATAACATAATTATTCTGTGGGTTTTCAAACAAGTAAAGGCCACATTGGATGGTGAGGAATTCACTGTCAATAAGGTAAGTAACACATATTCAGCAGCCCCATAGCTTAGCCCGAGTCAGTCCATTATTTTTTTTTATAAAAAGTTAAAAATAAATCTAGTTATATATTTGTCTCTCCTTGTCTTTATGGTTGTATTTTACACTGGTTTTATTGAGGGGCGGGGACGGTTTTTAGTGGGGACACCTGTGATTTCACAGTCCCTGATCCTTGTATGCCACAAGTCTTTTACAAAGATTCTCTTTTAGTACATGGCTAATGGCAGCAACCAAATGGTTCAAATGATGGTACAAACCAGGGCTTGTCAGGCTTCAGATATTCTGAATCAAGTCACCTGTATTCAGGCAAGAAGTCCAGGTATAATATATCAGTGAGAAAAGCACTGATCGTATGCTTGCATATAAATAAATAAGTTGATATAATAGAACAAATGATCAGCTTCTGACTACATGACTCTCAGAATCTGCTTATTCTCATAATGGGTTTCCAGGTATGATTAGAAGTATGTATGCAAGTCATGTGTTTTATATTGAATTTACTTTGTGTTTGAATTCCCATGATGAACAACAGCTGCCAGTTCTGTGTTGTTAGCAACTCATAGCGCTGGTTTATATGCTCACGCTTTCTCTAGAGAAAGATCGACACACAGCACTTGAGCTGATTCCAAAGACACCTTTCTGATTGCCAAGAAGGAAGCCGCAGGGCAATCCAAAAACCTTGTCAAGTGTGTACTGTAAAATAACCCCCAAAAAAGAAAAAAGTGTCCAGCCTCAATGAAACACCAGCCTGTTAGCCTCTTTTTTGTTTCATTACACTGTGTTTTTTAATATAATTCATACAATTTTAAGGTAAATCATATTTAAAAATAAATATAAAACATTTATTGCATCATTGGAACCCACTCAAGTCTTTCTTTGTGTATTATTTTCCTGAAGGTACACAATCATGCCATCCAAAGTGGCACTGCTCATGAACAAATATTTCTTACGTGCTTTCCACAAAATAAAAAGACAAAATTAACTATCGCATATGAAATGCTATTTATCAAGGCACATAAAGCTGTTTATAAATCCCATTGATCCAGAAACATGGCATTAGCCATCATGCTCCATAGTGCACTAGCACTATAAACCCTAAAACTTGAAATCATTGGCCTCCATATAGTAAGTTCCAATGGAACTGCTCAAAACAACAGAAATAAAGCAAACCTAAAATATCAGAGGCCTATAATATAATCAGAATTATGGTGTTGCCTAGAAGCTAGCCACCCTCGGGATACCAAAGCTATATAAAAAAATAACATTAACAGAAATACATTTAGTAATTTTCTCTAATATGGAGCAACAATATGTGGTTGGCAACCAGAAAGTTGGCAAGTAAAGAAATACTGTAAATCACGGCATAATCCAATATTATTCATCCGCTTTAGCACCTTTTCTGGATGTTATACAAAAATACTGTCTATATGCAGCTGGCCCTGAAGGCAGAAAACTGTTAAACAAAGATGTATTATGTATACATACACAAACACTTGTGAAAGATAAGCCTGAAAGCCAGAGATTAAGATCAGAAAGATTCTAGAGTCTCTTCAAAGACAGCAGTGAATAAAAGTCATGTCAGATACAGTAAAAGCATGTGCTTATGAATTTAGTGTATATGATTATAAACAATAAGGAAAAAATAATGCAGAAAGCCATACCATTATAAACGTATATCATATGGACTATTTTAGTTGTAATGAATGCTGACCTTTATGGGTTGCATAATTGGACATACCTCTAAACTTTGCCAGTATTGATTTGTCACTATGCAGCTGAATCACCCCTCTGTCCTGCTTTTGGGGTCATGAGCGATTGTTTTTGGAGATCAATGGATCCTCCCAGATTTGATCACTAAACTGTAAAATACTGACCCGGAGATCTGGTGACGTAGGGCTTAACATGGAGACTCCAGGTCCAACCTTCAGTGTTGCCCATTTTATATGATCTGGTGTAACTACAGGGGTTGCAGCGGTTGCAGATGTGACCAGCCCCATGTCTCTAGGGAAACCGGTGCAACCCCTTCATCCTGTCTACTCGTACTGGTTCATAATTGTTCAGAAAGGGCCCTTCCGACTTGGATCAGTGTGGTGTAATGGTGGGGGACATTTTCTTGGCACACTTTGGGCCCCTTAGTACCAATTGATCATCGTTTAAACGCGACAGCCTACCTGAGTATTGTTGCTGACCATGTCTCTCCCTTTATGACCACAGTGCACTCATCTTCTGATGGCTACTTCCAGCAGGATAATGTACCATGTCACAAAGCTTACATCATCTCAAACTGGTTTCTTGAACATGACAATGAGCTCTAATGGCCTCCACAGTCACCAGATCTCAATCCAATAGAGCACCTTTGGGATGTTGTGGAAAGGGGGATTCGCATCATGGATGTGCAGCCGACAAATCTACAGCAACCGCATGATGCCAGCATGTCCATATGTTTCCAGCACCTTGTACAAAGTATGCCACAAAGAATAAAGGATGTTTTGAAGGCAAAAAGGGGTTCAACCCGGTACAAGCTAGGTGTACCTAATAAAGTAGCCAGTAAGTGTATATCTATATATATGTATGTATGTAAGCATGGATGTGTACTTGTGTGTGAGAGCATGGATGTGTACTTGTGTGTGTGTGAGCATGGATGTGTACTTGTATGTGTGTGAGCATGGATGTGTACTTGTGTGTGTGTGAGAGCATGGATGTGTACATTAAGTATAAGGGAGTAGCTCTTGAATTTGGGGGGCCCGGGGGGAATTTTCGCATCAGGGCCTGGTGGTTTCTAGTTACGCCACTGTATATGATATCTATCTATTGTTATTTATTTATAATTTATATAGCACCAAAAATGTATGCAGTGCGTCTTAAAATAAACAGTAAATATTCATGGTGTATTACAAAACTAGAATTGAAATACTAAGACAAACTGATACATAGGTAAAGAGGGCTCTGCTTACAAGCTTACATTCTAGGAGAAAAGGGGTGAAGAGAAACAAGGTATTGAGAAGGGGGAGAGCTATCTATATTGATAAATAATTTAGATGACCTTGAACTAGTGTTCCCTTTAGCCACCCTCTCAAAATTGTGGCTGTAGGTTCTCAGAAATGATTATGCAATGAACACAAAGCTATTCCAAAGCGAAAGCATGAAACAAGAATTATGTGAGCCAAGGCTACTGGTATTTTAAGTTTTTTGCAGCATGAAAGCTAAAAAGTGTTCTGATTTTATTTACTGTTCTAAGCTTTCATTTGAAACACCTCTGCGTTTTTCTTTAATGTGTTTGTTTATTTGTCTCATTTGATGGAGTTTGTCTAGATGACTAAAGCTGGCTATTTATATATTTGTGTGTTTTCTAAAACCAGTCAAAATACCTCGGATAGATATGTTACAGAAATCTTCAAACACGACACCAGCTGTTTGCAATTTAGCCCAGCTACTAGGAATGAAACAGTCATTGTTTAGCTTGCTGCCTGCAGTATTATTACTCCTTCAAGTATCCTTGTAAACAGTGACACTAGGCTGGATTCATAAACTCTTTACATGCTTGAGTGGAGAGAGAAATAGTCAAAGCATAATGAATAAAATGTAAAAAATATTTATTTATTTATACGAGATATCAATACTAAAGGTTTCGTATTGATTTGGTTTTCATCATAATAAATAGGCAACAGCAGACTTTTTATCTATTTATCTCCATAAAGACAATCTAAGGCTGATTTTGTTGTAAATACAAACACTTTGCATTTTATTCAGAGCATACAAGGAATAATCAATCACTTGCAGTCTACACCTCAAAGAAGTTCTTCTTTTAGTTAGAGAAAGTCATTTTTTTTATTTGTTGTGTCATTTTTGCCATATTTCCTAGAGAATTTAATAGGTTTACGGCAGACAAAAAAAAAACAAAACACATGGGGAGGGCACACAATTAAAAATGCCATAGCTTGGGTTCCATGCTAAAATGGATAAAAATGGCTGTCCAGGTACTCAAGTATTCCTGGCAGTCCTAAATGATATTTTAATAAGTACAAGGACAGGATTGATGATATGGCATGGCATGAAAAAAATCATAATTAAGGGCCAGGGAGATGAGAGAAATTTAAAGAGACAATGAAAGGAGGAGAGGTGACATTAAAAAATATTACCATTCGTCCCTTTTACATTTGCTCTTTTACCATTTTATAAAGGATGAGGGAGATCTTGAGATCTTCACATGGGCTTGCTAGCTCTTTGTGGGGGAGTTTCTGGAAATTGCTGCTCCTGCAACCCAGAGAAACATTCGGCCCATCCAGTCTGCCCAACCTCTGAATACTTTTCTTAGTACCTGGCCTTATCCTATATCTAGCTTAGCCTTATGCCTATCCCATGCTTGCTCAAATGTCCTCACTGTAGTAACATCTACCACTTCTGCTGGAGGGCTATTCCATGCATCCACTACCCAAGAAGCGTTTCATCCGGAGTCGCCCTGCAAGTGGTCCCAGGTATGCTCATATGATATGCACATACATACACATATCAATCTAACTCCTATTTTTGGTTTCCAGATAACATTAAACTGGATAACTCTCATTAACCCATGAAGATTATTCTTTCTCCTAGTAACAGCAAACCAGTTCAAGTTTTAGAAGCAATATGTTTACCGTGCACATAGGATAAAATTACATGTTATGTTACGTGGGTGAATTCAAAATAATACCAAAGGAAAAAATATTAGTTGGAAAACAATGCTGCCATGTTTGCATTTCAGCAAGGTCTCAAGTGTAACACTTTGTATTCCAGATAAGTACTTGCAGATAGAAGAAAATAACTTTAGGGACACCAAAAGTAGACATGGGGTTTGCTGTTTGATACCATAGGTCATGTTGTGCAAATGTCTATATTCAGGAAATTCAGAAAATTTAACTTTTTCTTAGGGCAGATGCTAGATAAATATTAGTATTAGTGAAAACGTGGAGAGCATCCAGGCAGGGTATCTTCAAAGGATGTTGGATATCCTGTCCAGGTTCCCACAACAGTGAGGAACAGGGGTCGCAGAGGGGAGTTAATGGAATGCAAAAATGTTGTCTGCTATACAGTTCCTTCTAGCAAAGCACAAACTGATGAAGAATACACTTTATTAGTTATTTTATATAGCACCATCATTTTCCATAGCACTGCACTATATGACTAAATGTAATTTATTGAGTGTAGGTGTTTCAACCACATCCATTGCTAATAGGTGTATAAAATCAAGCACATAAGCATGCTATCTCCATAGAAGAACATTGGTAGAAGGATAGGTCATAATGAAGAGCTCAGTGACTTTAAACATGGCAGTGTCATAGGATGTCACCTTTGCCAGTCAGTTTGTGAAATCTCTGCCCTGCCAAATCTGCCCAGGTCCACTGTAAAAGTGATAATATTGTAAAGTGCAAGCCTCTAGGAGTAACAACAGCTCAGCCACAAAGTGCTAGATCACGCACATTCACACAGTAGGGACGCCAAGTGTGGCATCTCATGGCTGGTAAAAATCACCTATCCTCTGTAGCATCCTTCACTACAGAGTTCCAAACTGCCTCTGAAGCAACATCAGTACAAGCACATTGCTTCAGGAGCTTCATGAAAAGTTTTTACTTGGCCAAGTGGCTGCACACAAGTCAAAGATCACTATGCACAATGTAAGCGTTGGCAGGAGTGATGTAAAGCACACTGCTATTGCATTCTTGAGCAGTAGAAATGAGTTCTCTGAAATTCTGAAGTTGAAATTTCTCTTATGCATACATGCCTGCAAACTCCCACTTCAATGAGAAAACCATAATAAGGGTACTGCAGTGGCCATTGACAATATAATGTGGCCACTGGCAGGGATTGCTACTTAGCCAAAGGTCCAAGGCAGTAACCAAGGTTGCTTTGTGCATACTTGCACTACCTAAGCTGGTATTATCACATGAATAACACATCAATTTCATTCCCATAGTTGTAGTGATGCATTAAAGGCACAATCTAGCCACCATATGCACTTTATTGCATATGATAGAGAGTGGTCTCTTTACATTTTCATGTGGTTTTCCTTGTCAATTCATGAAAGGATTCTGCTAAATCCCCTCATAAGTGTTTGCCACTTTTCCTGTCCCTACAACTATTTTTGCTATTTTCTGTGGAACACACCTCCTGCTGTCTGCATCCATGTGGAATACTCCCCGCCAGTCAGCAAATGAAACCTCCTGTGTGCACACAGAAAATGCTCTTATTGATTTCAAAGGAAGCGCTTTCCTGCCATTGATTGGCTGCGTTAAAGGGAACCACATTGAATAATGCATATTAGAGAACTTACGAAGTCCCTTAATGTACAGTCTTTGTTGTCAAGGCTGCAAGAGATAGCGTAGTCTTTATTGTTAATGGCACCAACACCATTCTAGTATAATTTAATGTTAAAAACAGACAGTGCCGTCTTTAACACAGGGCAAAAGAGGCAACTGCCTGAGCCCAGTCATTACTGGGGGCCCCACAATAGCTCCCCCTTGAGTCTACAACAACCACGGTCACCCTTTTGCGTGGTCCACTGTTGCAGGTGAGGGATGGGGGTGCGGGAGGGAGTATGAATGAGTATGTGTGAATAAGTATGTATGTATGTATATATGTAAAAGTGTTTGTTAGCATGGATGTGGATGTGTGCTAGAATAGATACATAAGTGTTGGGGGGGCAAAGATGGCACAGCCAGACTGTTTGGGGGCAGAGATGGCACAGACAGGCTGTCCGTGGCAAATATGGCACAGGGAGGCTGTTTGAGGGGCACTAACAAGATAACACAGATGACACAGATATGTTATTTGGGGAAATTATGGCAAGTCCTATGTGTGTAATCCGGGTGCCAGGGCTGGCCTTTGGGATGTGATCTTTGCCTGCAATTTAGGGTATTTATTCTATACTTTCATTTCTGATGTAAGGCTGGGTTTCCGTGTGGTATTTATTTACTCTATACCTGCAAATACAGGGTTTGTTAAGATCATCTATACCTGCAATGCTGTGTTTCCATGTGTTATTTATTTGATCATTACCGAAACTACATGAGGGAGGAAAAGAGAGCTGTGGCACAGTGAAGGGGGACAAAGGGGACTGGCAAAGTATTTTGTTCCTTCCCTGCCCTGGCCCTGTGATGACATCTTACACCGAATCACGCTAGGGTCAGAAGGAGGGAAGATCGCACGGACTCTGACAGTTTCCTCCTAATCTGCAGAGTGTGGCAAGTACTTTTGGTTTTGTTTTTTTAGGTGTTGGGGTAAAGGACGTGACTGCATGTTACAGAGTGCGGAGAGAGTGAAGCAAATGAAACAAAGCAAAGAAGTTAATTCTTAACAAGTATTATTACTTTGTATATATTTTACTTTGTGGTGTATTTTCCCTATGTATACATTTCCTTGCTTCTTATTAACTCACATAGACCAGACACCTGACCTCGCAGTATAATGGATTGCTGTGTTAAGAAAGGCACAGAAGGATTTTCAATAGATAACAGGTTTGTTTCAGCACCTACTCTTTACTCACCACAAGCTATAAAGTTGTGTTAAAACGGAGATGACTTCTGCTTTGCAGATTAGGTCACAGGAGATAACCTCTCATCTATGACTACATCACAAATGGCTGTAAGTATAATAAAGCCATTCATTTATATACTGTCACGGAACCCCAGAAGTGGAGAATTTCATACCGTTACCACATTACTCCTTGCATATATCAGCTATATTAGACTGAATTCCCATTCTAGATACAAGTATATATAAATATTTAACAGTGATATTAATTACTACTGAGCGAATTCCTTCACCATAATGGGTTCTGCTGAATAAAGCATGAAGAGAAACTGACACCTAACAAAGGAGATCATGTATTCAAATATTGTGTATTCCCTACAAGTGTCTTTAATGCTGAATCTCTATAAACTGGTGTGAAATGAAATTTTTTTTAAATCTAGATTTTTGGGGGTCAGAACAAAAATACAGGGAGATGTATCCAGTAAATATATTTACTTTACCGGTTCACTTTTCTTTCCCAAAGTTTAATGAGAGCCCTCTTAACTGCTTAACATTTTGTTTCTGGAGCGATCATCAATATTTTTAAGTGATATTGTGACCTATTGATGGTTGTTTATAGCATGTTTCTAAGAAGACTAGTGTGTTTTACTTACTCAATTTAATATAGAATCATCTTATGTTGTTTATATACATCATTGTGAGCTTTAGGTCTGCAAAACACAATGATCCCCAAGACTGTAAGCTTGCAAGCAGGGCTCTCTGCACCTAATGTATCGGTTTGCCTTCGTCTGTCAATTCTCGTCTTGTCATACTCCTTGAATATATGTATTGTATTAAGTGCTGCGTAAATTGTTGGTGCTACTTAAATAAAAGATAATAATTATAAAAAACTTTGGGTAAACATTCAGAGCATCTAAAAAAGAGGGACATCAGGGGAGTAAAGAGTGTAAAATGGATTTGGATCCCAAAGAAGGACTCTTAAGAGGTATGCTGATATGGTAGCAGCACCTTGGGTCACAGACAGTATGCATTAGAGACCACAGCTACGATTATTAAAGCTTTTCTACAGAAGCGTTCAGGGTATTTTATACTGGAATAAACACCATGCTTACATTTCCAAACAGGAGGTCTGGAAATTGGGGGATAGTTAGAGAGCTATGCTTCAAAGTCAGAGATGTTGAAGTGGGAACAAACATTCTCTCTCACAAATTTACCTATGTAGTTTGAAGAGTCTGTCACAGGGAGTTTCTCCTGAAAGAACAGAGAATTTAGCCCTGCCTTATAGTCATGTACATTAACACATCAGGATTTTCTGCATAACCTTTTCACTCGCTTTAAAAAGTTGAACCACTTTCTTGGATATGGTTTAACTTTGTAAAGCCAGTTCATTTAAAAGTGAGTTGAAAACGCTGTCCAACACAGTACTCCAGGGCCATTATCCAGCCAAAGTTTTAAGATTCCTCTAATTAGCAGGCAATTACTTAATTAACCTTGTGTGTCACAATGCAGTCTGTTAACTATTACTTTAACAACCTGGTTTTGTATGCAGCCTTGGAGAAGTGGAATTATGCAGGCCTGAGTTATGACAACAGAATAAATTGTGAAACAATATTTTAACGATTTTAGAAACATAAGGCACTGAGAATCATAAACCCAGCAGCTGTTTAAATCATGCCTTGGTGCAAATTGATGAGCCGTCCATAAATTAATTACACAAATAATTAGATGCGAGTTAATAAGCTATCTGACCTCATATTGAGAACGGCAGGAATTGAGTTATTCTGTTAACATGGAGAAATAATTCCCCACATGATATCAATTATCGTCCCTTAAGGGATGGGTTTGAGGCCTGAGTATTCACAGTTAACCTCTTGTGTGACTAATGCTCACCTACAACTAAGCTTCTTATTCCTGGAGGAGTGGATAAAATGCTGAAAAGGATTTGGTGAAGAAAACACAATCTCATTAATTAAAGCAAGTTACATAGCATGTGGCTCGCAATAACATGAAAAAACTAAAAAGGCTGAAATGATTTGCACAGAATCTGGACAGAAAAGAAAAAACAGTTGAGTGAAATGGCACATGGCCCATCAGAAAAGCTGATACGGGAGCTTAAAAAGAGTGCCCTTAAAGCTACAGAATGACTCCAACAGATGTTAGAGAATAACCCAACCATTGCCAGTAGGTGGAGCACAACCAGAAGAGTACCATCCGCCAACAAACCAAATATAGGATTACACCCTAATATTAATCCAGATGCATGCACAGCTTGTTCTTTCAGTCCTGCTTGATGTACTACAATGAATTAATGCATTGTTTAGGCTCTAAAAAATGTCCAATATTATACTATGAGCATTTAGACCTTCAGAATTTGGTTGGAGAGCGACCACTGTTGCTTTCATGACATACGGTATTTGTATTTCACATGTCATTGACCAGCAAAAAGTGCTGTCCCGTGTATGCAGGATGTATAACTGAGTAATTGATTTGCTTCTATGCATTAATGCAACCGACATACTGCAAGGCAGCACCCAAAGTGCTGGGGTCCCCTTCCCAAGTACTGTTTTGGGTCTCAATGACTGTATTATTCAACATGGAGTAAACACAGGGTGCATAGTTGCCAGGCAAATAAGCAACCTTACACAGGCCTGGTAACAATTACAGAAGACATTAGTAGCAGATGGAATTTGTTACAAAATCAAAGGGTCCACTTATACATCATTCAAGCTTGCTAATGCCATATACTCACACACCAGCTAACACTATACACTAACACACACGGCCACACATGCTGATAACATACACTAACACACATTCACAATAACACCATATATTTACACACATTAATGCATACATATACATACACACACTCTCGCCCTCTCCATCTCCCATTATAAGTTCAGGTTGACAGCTCTCCCTCACACCTACCCCATTACTTCACACTGAACCGGTGCGACATCACCTCTATTACCTCTTCTCTATTACTAGGGCAGGAGACTGGCGCTTACCCATATCTACCATATCATTTAGCCACCCAGTTCAGCCTCCACCCATTTAATGCAATCTGGGGCCAGCATCATCCTTATGATTGGCTAACCATGCACCTCATGTAACTAGCAATGTCAAGAAAAGGGAGAGTTTCAAGTTCCCAGGTATTCTAACTACATATTACAGATATATTTTTTACAATCTGTTGGGAGTATGTGATTTTCTGTGCAGGTGACATTATTAAAACTATTGGGAAAACCATGTGATTATTAATTTTCTTATGTCTGGTAGACGAACCCAACAACGTTAATTACCAATTTCAAACTGGAGATTACACTTTGATTGTGGTGCAAAATTACGCATATCAATATCAACCATGTTTCTCACGCTCCTCCCATGCTAAAAAACAAAACAGAAAAAAAAAATAAAAAGGTTAGTGACATCACTGGCATTAATAACATGTTCAAGAGGTCCCTAAGAGGACCTCTAACCATTTTAAAAATATATATAGAAAAATATATATATAAAAAAGATAATAAAAAAGAAAAAAAAAATTCATCCCATTGCCCTAACACAACATCTACTCAGTATATCCCTCAGTATATCCCTCCTGCCCCCATTCACAACCCCCAAACCTGTTAAGCCATAAGCATAAAAATTCTACAAATAATGTACACCTTATAGTATGTTCCCTATAAGTGCAGCTAATCATCTAACTATGGTATCAAAAGAAAGCTCTCTCTCTCCTTGAAAAAACAATATATAGTTTACATGGGTACACTATTCACAGGAAAAGAGAATAATCGTTGAACTGACATGGCACAAAAATTGCAAAATTGCTCCGGGATTTGAGGTACCAAAAACCCCTGGGATTGAAGGTGTTAAGGGTTCTGTCACCCCCATACTGGTCCCCAGGGGCTGTGTGAAACTGGGTAAAATGGGTCCTGTCCAGCTCCTCACAATTTGGATACATGGACCCTGTACCCCACAAGGAAGAAGGAGACAGATAAGAAGAGGAAAAGACAGACAATGATAGAGAGAATAAGAAAGAAATAACATACCAGTTGTCTCATGCTTCTCATGAAGTTGGCACTGTACTCATGGTTCTATGTGAGCTGTAGGCCTGCCTCCTTCACCAATGGCAGAGCGGAAACAGATGATAGATGTTTTTTTCCAGCCAATTAGGGGCTGTTGAAAGAGGAGAAAGGCAAGGACCCCCTGCGTTGCTGGGCCTGGTATACCAGTATTGGTTGTACCTCCTAATGGCAGCCCTGCCTGACAGCTTCACTGTGAGTGTGCATTGTCTACTGGTTTGTGGCTGAGCTGTTGTTACTCCTAGACATTTCCACTTCACAGTAATAGCACTTCCAATGGCCCGGGGCAGATCTAGCAGGGCAGAATTTCCACGAACTGAATCGTGGCAAGGCTGGCATCCTATGACAGTGCCGAGCTCTTCAGTAAGGCCCATTCTACTGCCATGAGTGATGTTAGCAATGGGTGTGGCTGACACACCTAAACTCATTAATTAAATGGGATTTCCACATACATTCTGGAACATGCAAATAGTTTTACAAAACTGCCCTGGCAAGCAGTCACTCAAGGAAATGGGTCAATCTATATGAAAATTACACTAAAACTGTATGCTTTTACATTGTAGATATACAGCCAATTTAGTGGAGAGGGGTCCCCATTACTCTTGTTTTACTTTCCTCATATATATTGCATAAACAGATTAAGCATTTTCAAGGCATCCACTGATCCAGGGGTCCCCATCCATGGATGGAAGGTAAACAACATTCAAGGGAAAAAGTAACACTATATTGTACTAATGTATCGGTTTGTCTTAGTCTGTCAATTCTCGTCATACCCCTTGAACTTATGTATTGTATTAAGCGCTGCGTAAATTGTTGGCGCTATATAAATAAAAGATAATAATAATAATAAATGCTATTCATTTATATGAGATTATGGCGTTATCAAAATGATGCCTTCAAATTAAATTCTTGGTTTGCCTTTAATCTGTATAATTTGACCACGTAATATTCTCCATTTCAAAGTCTATACTAGATGGCACAGTCTCTTTCGCCACACTCATGCAAGGCATGAGAGCAATGCCTGGGGGAGCTAGGGCAATGCCTTGGGTCAGGCCTAGCACAAATACCTCCACTGTGGATCAAAAGAGTGATTTTTTTGACTGAGGACTAGATGTAGCATCCTGTAATAGAAACTAATCACAAGAAAATCTATAAAACATATCAGATTCAAATGAGGGCCTGTAATGAAGTACAGCAATCTGTAAAAACTAGCCACAGATGTGGGTTTTTCTTTATAGAGGACAGTAATAATTAATAGCTGCCATGACACTATTTGCAGTTTAAAGCATCACTGCGGATATCTCCCCAGTCGGTACTTGCACCCCTAATTGAGAATTATATGGCAAAATTTTAATTTAATTGGCTGTAAAATGTGGTCGCCTCTAATTTTAATGTTCATTTTGTTCCGCACAGCTACTATCTTGATTTTTCATATTACAAAATAGTTAATGTTATCCTGTCTTTCGAGAGATCGCAATTCTAGTTAGGAGCTTTGTAACCATTGATATCAGTGTAATTATCGTAAACTTCTCTATTTTTATACACTAAGATTCTCATTATCATATTAGAACAAAGTTCTCAGACAAGCTCCACTTATGAAATAATAATTCTGATTACAGTTTTTGACTTTTTTCCAAATACTCTAAGTGCCAGATTCTTAGGTGAAAATGATAACTAATTATTATGTACTTTTGAAAATAATTTTTTTATGTAGTCTTTCTTTTACGCACTTTAAAATCACACATTAAGGTGTGTATGGAATGCATTGTTCGTCAAAGTGCCTTGGTAGTCAAAGAGTTAATGGTACATTTATCCTAGAGCAGCATTTAGACAATTTCTCTTAGCAGGCAAGGACACTCCATTAAGATGGTCATCAATTGCAGATAATGTCCAGGAAGACAAAGGCCGCTGTTTTTTTGCAGCTGAGAGTTTTCATTGGTTATAAGTACCCAATATGAACTTCAGTTTTCTTTCAGCACTTTATTAAAGTACTCCAGACAGCTCTTTTTGCAACAACTGGTGCCTTTGAGAAAGGAATGGGAATGCCAAACCTCTAGGTTGCATTGAGACAAGCAGACCTTCTAACGTGGGGTCCTAAAAATATCTCAAATGCAAAATACAAGTCTATATGAATGTTTTAAGAGATGCTAGATCTCTATGCCAGTTCCAGTTTGTTCAAAAAGCCTTACCCCACTTACTCCATAATTATTTAAAATGCTAGGGTCATGAAACTCATGTTTCAGAATACAGGGGCAAAGCCTTTGATGTTATCCTGCAGATGTTGATTATTTTGGAACTTATGTAACAAACCCTCTTTGCATATGGTGTGCTTGTGGGCCAACAATTTGTCTGTGAGAGATTAAGGTTCTAGGAAATAAGTGCAGACAGTGGTGTCTTCAAGAATTTTATTTAGAGAGACACATAGAGGGCCACATCGACAGTTAAGTAGGCAGTCTATAACCTCTGATGGCACTGATGGGGTAAATCAAGCTTTTGTCAATATTAACCTACATTACTGTATACAACACTACCAATCTCCAATCCACTACATGTATTAGGTTTATAGCTTTCCTGAAATATCCCAAATCATTTGCAAACCACCATCTGAAGAGAGGCCTTTGCAAGAATCAAAAATCTTTCCTGAAACATCCCAAGCAGTCTGCAAACCACCATCGGAAACCATCTAAACAGATGCCCTTCCGAGAATCAAAAAGCTATTCAACTTAATTTGGACTTTTCCAGATCTACAAGCAACTTTACTGAGTTATATTTTCTATCATACATGTTTTTCCTGTACATGTACCAAGTATGTATTTTGGGGACACTGTTTGTTTTTTGGCCAAAAATTTTTATCTTGTGAAATATCTTATTCATCTTTTGTCCCCTCTTGTAAACCATCATCTGAAACTGAGCACTAACCCGCCCCTCTGTTCATTTTGTGTAGACATCCTATTTTGTTTCCTAAAACCACTTAGCCCTTATTACTGCTACAAGAGAACTTCTACTGTCTACATCACCTCCTTTTGTTCCTCAATTACTCATACTACTCCCTTAGAGCAAGCTCACAAGCAGGGCAAACAAAAGCCCACCATTCCTGCCAGGTACTTTGTATAAAAGGATAGATGGCAAGCTCTCAGGACGGTTCTCAATTCCTGATGTGTCTGTATGTATTAATGCATATATTTGTTATGTATTTGTTCTATATATTTTGGGCTTTTTGCACAAGTTCAATAGTTTTATTCAAATGTAACATTATCAAATAATATTGTTTCCATTCCCAAAACTTGTACTTTAGATCTAATGAGTAACAATAAAACATACCCACTGAGCTGCATGATTTTCCTTTTTTTCTCTCCTTGTTCAGCACATGCAAAAGCGTTTCCCCAGTGCAAGGAACGTAGCCCTTTCTTTCTATTGATGAAGACGCATTCTGCTAGCCAGTGCTTAACATTAGACCCAATACAAAGACTCCCTGATGCAACCAACCCAGCAGGACAGGTCATTCAGAAATGTCGGCCCGCCTCTGCACCACTGCACATACTCTGCAACTGTTTACTGTGACATCTGGCTCCAGTGAGTGAAAGCGCTTTTATTTTGTGTGTAATACCTGCTGACACAGGGATCCTCATTGCTGGATATCACAATCCATTACAAATATACATGTCTGTATTTACACAGCCGCTGGAGCCTAAAAGAAAATGATACCCCTGTGTTAGTGTTTATCTATTTATTGCTAAGAGAAATCATCACCAATTATCCCTCCCTAGGATGATACTGTTTTTTCTTCCAACATTAGCACAATTTGAGCAGTCTTTTTAAAAAAAGTCAGTCATGTCAAATAAAGTTGTCAAAGCACATAATTCCACTATGGAGTGGTAATAATAAATGTACATGGGAATAACCATCAGGCACTTCCCATATACTTAATATTCTAATTACCTAACAAATTTGTAGTTATAGCCTTTACGGACTGTAGTCCGACATCCCATCATAAACATATTTTGCCAGATGGTTAAAAGATAAAATTAAGATCATTTTTATTTGCTCGTTTTTATTTGTTCCAATTATTTATTTAAAAATACTTTCAAATACATCTATCTTGTAACCAAATTTTAAAGAGTATATAGAAAAGTGTACATACTAGTAAAACAACAAAACTAAATGCAAAAAAGCATAAATTACTTAAGGTGTTTTTAATCCGACAGTCTTAATATATTACATGTCCTCACTTTTTTCTAAATACACTCCTAACTTTTCTCTCTGCTCGTCCGATGGTCTCCGTCTGTCCTCTCCTCTGATTTCTAGCTCTCATGCACGTTTACAAGATTTCTCAAAGCTGCCGCTAACCTCTGTAATGCCCTCGCCTGCCTGCCCATATTCCCCATTGCCTTCAGTCCTTGAAATAATCCCTCAAGACCCACTTCTTTATGGACGCCTACGAATTTATGCCTTAATACCCTTCCTCACCTTTCCTAGTCCCTCTCGTGCAATACTTACTAGTGTGGCTGTTCCATCCCTAACAGTGGCACTTTTACCACTTGTATAATACACTAACTCCCTCTAGACTGTAAGCTCGTTTGAGTAGGGCCATCCTCACCTGTGGTTTCTGTATTTCATTTTGTTATGTTATATACTAATTGCAGTAGCGTACCTAAAGGATGCCACTCGTTGGGGGGGGGTGCCCGGTGGCCCAACAGCCGCCTAATGGGCTCGTGGCTTACCGCTGTGGAGCCTGCACACTGGGCGGGGGAAGAGTTTCTTTACACAGTGCGCGAGCTCCACATCAGTAAGCCGTGGGCCAGCATTAGGCAGCACTTGGGCGTGCAGCAATCATCCACCGTCACTGACATTGCACGCCAAGAAGTGATGTAATTTCCAGGCACGCAGTGTCAGTAAGAGAGGGTGATTGCCACATGTTGTTGGACCTGATTGGATCGCCTCTTCAAGGGACAGGTGAGAAGTGCGGACTCATCAGAATGCAGGGGCCTAAGAGCATTTGATGCAGGGCCCGTCAGAACGCCAGAGCCCTGGAGCAATTGTTCCATGGCTCCGCCATTAATCTACCCCTAGTCCTGTTAGAGAATACCAAGCCTGGCAACATCACCTGACCAACATTTCAACCCTTTAGTAATAGCAGCTATATCACCTGACATGCATCTTCATCCTCCTAGTGAGAGACCAAATACTTGTATGCAGGGACCAGCTTCTTTAGGGGCCAGAACAGTAGTGAAAATTAATTACTTTCTCTTTTTTTAATGGTAATTCAAATATCTGAAATAAATATTTGCATGGGTAAAAATTGCTATATTCCTGGTGAATTTAAAAGGTCAGATGGACAACCCTGTTTTATAGATTCAGTAATTATTACATAGTATGAAAAGTTGATACAAAATGAATGAGGAATGATACAGCTATGAATGGATTATCAAAGCACTGAATTAGAATTTTGTATTTCTAACACAAACCAAATATGGACATTATTATATATTCAGTGTGCTCTGTTCACAAAACAATGCATGGTAGGTGAGATTAAACATTTTGTTGCTGTGACTTAACTATGGGTTAAAAAGGGGCATCCCAAAAAAGTTTCTCTTGACAAAAAGTCTTTGGATTTAACTATGAATTATACTGGGTCAGGTCATCCATTCATGCAGGAGAAGGTTGCCAGAGTTTGTACTTCATAATGCATAGTGAAGTAAGATGATATATTCAATTTTACCTCAATTCATCAGCAACTCAATAGTGAATAAACCCAATGTTACATATCATTGCAATGTTGGTTGAAGTCTTTAGAGAAATTGCAGGTCATAAAGATAAAAGATAACCACAGGACTACAGTTAAATAAATTGGACTTCTAAAATGTAAGCAGTAAAGTCAAACCATCAAAACTAGAAGGACAGCAGGATACCTGTTACCCGAAAAGGTAATAATTCACTGAGAGGATAGCCTTCCAACAAAAGCTATAAATGAGATAAGTATATGGCTGCCCTGAACATAAGACAAAACCAAGGGCCAAGTAATGTTTAGCATCTTAAAGCAATTAAAAAATGGGCAAAGTGGTTGGAGGGAATAGCATTTGCAGGACAGGCTATTACAATGCAATGGAAACCAGTATTGCACTGGGATATTGAATCCTTGCCTTTTACTGGGCAATTAACAACTCAGCACTGTGTACACTGTCGGTGCTAAACGTTAAGCATTCCTGTTATTTTGGGGTAGCACATTACACACCTTCCTGGATTGCAGGATTGGTTCCAAGCCAAACACAAAAGGCCTAATATTTCAAGGCGGCAGCTGAGCCTTTAGGGTATCTGGTAACAGGAAGGGATTAGAGGTTCCTGCACTTACTGATGGGATTGGTTTGCGAATGTCAGCGAGTGGAGTGGGAACGAGCTCTCTTCTGCTAGAGAAGTGAGCAAAGGTTCCGACTGCAAGAAGCCGACAGCCAAAGTCAACAGCCTTCATTCCCAAGGGGCAGAGACGGAGGAGGGATAGCAGAAGCCCAGACAAACACAACGTTTTTTAAAGCAACAGTCCCGCCACAAATATTTAAAGGATTTGCACAAAAGTGGAAGCAGGAAATCACACCTTGTAAACGCATTGAACTCATTAGCTGTAAGAATCTCAGATAATGCATTGCTTCACTGACAAAATGGAAAGCTGTAGGGAGGCTTAATATAGAATAAAAAAGGGAAATATTCCATGTGTCCAATCTATGTCTTTCCTAGAATAGTGCTTGTCATATTACAGAGGTGCCAGAGTACCAGGGTGGCCCTTAGAAATATCCCACTTATGTATACAGACAGACCCCACACACTCTAACAGAAAAAAAATCATTTATGTCTTTTACAGTCTTGGTCAGGGTAAGGTTAAAAAATTTAGGAAGCAGGATACATTTTTGTTAGCCCTTACGCGACGAAAGCCAAGTATGTAAAGCTGAAACAATCGTAGGATGTTTGCTAGAATTTATGGGTATTAAATAAATTTTTTTTCTATTTGAGTATGTGGAGCCTTTTTCTGTATACACAAGTGGGGTATTTCTCAGGACCACCCTGGAACTCTGGTACCTCCGTAATACTTTTTGACTTAGGCAGATTTTTTTGAGGTGTGTACTAATTGGATATTGTTCTGATTGAAGAAATTGGATTTGCAATGTTCTTGTTGCTCAACATAATAATAATTGGTTAACGACATCATACTAGAATGTATATGCCCATACAGAGATAGTTGGTCAGCCCTGATGTCTGCATTACATAGTTTTATCTAGGGATAGGCAATGTTCCCCTACAAGGACACCAGAGATTGTGGCAAAGATGTGCAAGTAATTACAGCCTATGAGGGTGAGAAAAATAAAGCAAAACTATTTGATTATTACACAATGCACCCAAGACCCATATAACTTCTTAAACTTGACTGAGACAGAAAATAGGTCCTTGAGTTAATCAATTGTCAGCGCCCTGTGACAATAGTGTCAGTGCTTTAGTCTCTACTCTCCAAAACCACTGACACTTTATATCCGAAAGAGATGCAAATATTAGGTAAATATGATCTGCCTGCTACCTGCACGGGGGTGATTTACATATAATTATCTTACAGTGAAGCAGCAATTTAAAACATCAAAATAGAAGCTCCCACGAAAGGAAATAACATATATAAATATTTTACCACTTAAGTAAAACTTACAGCGCAACATGATTAATGTTATATGAGAATTGGAATCCAGAGTCATCTAGGATGTGAAAGTTGACCTTTAAATGTAATTATTATGAATGGAAAAAAATTAGGTTTTTGGGTCTGCATATCCCCTTCTGTCAAACCCTGCTGATTTGTACCTAGTTTTGATGATTTTTCCTATCAGCAGCCTTTCAGATCTCAATGGTCTCCCTTGGGCATATCAATTAAAATGGCATTTTCTTTCTAGGAGTGTGAAACATCTGCAAAAAAAATACATTTGAAAAAAATCTATAGATAGAATACATAATGAATTCCCTGTTATTGTTAAAAATACAGAAAGAGATCTGTATTTTACTTATTAACTAATTATACATATCACTTGTCAAGAAGTTAGGCAGATTTCTACATTTTTCCTAAATTAGCAACGACACATAGGGTAAAAAAAAATCAAGATAAAGAAATATTTCTGCCTTATTACATTAACTCCTTCTGTAACATTGCATTGGCTTTTATGTGGAGCATCATGGAATGAGGTGGTAATTGGTAGAGACCCTGATTTCCCCTGGTTCCTGACATTTGTGTCTTAAATTAGAAGGTAAACTTGTGGAATATAATAATTTTGCAACATTGTGACTGTAATGCACATGGAAACTGAGTATGTACGGTATTAGTGGCAATGATGACACAGTCGATATGATTATATATCAAATATGTTGCAGTAAATAAAGCTTAAGCTATTGCTCTGTATCAAGAAACCATTGTTATGTATTGCAGAATATAATGGGGCTATATAAATCAAGAAAAAAAAACAAAAAAAAAACAACTTGTTCTACAGATAGAAATGAATAAGTCTGACTTTTCAGCAGGCCTCCTGCACGTTATTGTTTTTTAGGTTTTATTGGATTTTTTGTGTTACTTGAAAAGCAGAATTTGAAAAAGGGATATGTTTTAGGGAATACAATATCATAGGCACTGAAAAGGTAACAATTCCGTTATTATTATTATTATTTATTGTTTTATATAGCGTAGAGTGCACTGGGAGCGCATGTTAAAGAATAATGGTATGACTACCACTTTGAAGAGAAACTTCAAATCCGGAAGCTTCTGTCTAGGATTTAAATATACAGGGCCAGACTGGAAATGAAAAGCAGCCCTGGAAATATTTAAACACCAGCCCCACATAATTTATTGCGTGGTCCAGCTCATGTGCCCATCAAATTCCGTACAGCTGTACGATGGGTAGACAAGCCATAACAAGTAGTATGTAACATAACAAATTCAACAGAGACAACAGGTGAGGAGGGCCCTGCTCAAACGAGCTTACAGTCTAGAGGTTGCATCAGAATTCTGGGCCAAGGAGTTTGTACCAGTTATTATTTGTACCAGTATATGAAGGTCTCGAAACATGCTCAATATCTATAAGGAGATGGTGTTTAACCTGCTGTATACGTAATATGTTACAGGAATAGAAAGGTAGGGAAGTAAGGGAAATCAGTGAATAAGTAAGTAGAGAAGGGAAAAAAATAGACATATATGTAAACAAAGGGAAAAGGAGAGGAGTTAGTATTGGGCTAGGTGACAATAAAACATTCTGGAAACAAGTTGTCATAAACAGAGGTGGCTGGATAATATCACAGTATATTTATTAAAGTGTGTTAGTGCCCGACATGCATGTCATGCATCTTTTAGAAAGCTTTCGCCTACTGTAAAAGTATACCATGCAACTGCAACCCTGTACTTTATTGGCTGTTGAGCTTGATGTATAATGACTGATTCCTTCTTCTTACTTGACAATGTTACAGGACAGAAAGGTACATACAGTCCTAAAACACAACAAAGGGTTAAATAAAAGGACACAGGAATGTACTAACTACAGAAAGACTGTAGTATAATAAAGCACTTAGGATATATTTTGTTACAGAGGAATAAGGCTCTCATATGCCGGTAACTGTAGGAAGGTGCTAAAGTCAATAAATCACTCAGAACTTGGCTACAGTAATAGAGCGCCACAGGGCATGAAGAGACATAGGACTCCTCTTCCTATAATAAAAATGCAGTACAATAAGGAACACAGGACCAGGTGTCTGGTAATGACTTACTATAAGTACAATAAGCCGCACAGGAATGTGCATTTTGTAGGTGGTTTTCATATAATAAATGGCGCAAGCATGGCTACTGTAAATGTTGCTTAGATGGGTGCAAAAGACCCTATGGAACCTCTGTCAGAGGGCACCTCAAAATTCAGCAGCCTGCTAACTGTATTATGATGCTTTAGCACAATGATAGAGGACAATAAGATGCTAATAAATTACAATATTTCCTGAGATGTAAAAGATAAACATGATCTGTATCTATGAGACTAGCTGAGGTCTCACATATTGCAAAACATGCACAACTTCTGTGTTTCACTATGTAACACAATCTCAAAGTATTCATTTTGCATGCACCCAGGAAAGCCTGGGATATGTTGACAAGTATCTTGCACTTGTGAGTATGTACAGACATACAATTATTATATTGTACACATTTAGTTAGGCAGAAAGACTTGCCCCTTCCCCTGCAAAACAAAACCCTGGGTATTGTATAGAATATGGCACCTAAGAGCCTGTAATAATAAGGTCCTCCATTCTATTTGTAATCAACACTATCATGGGAATAAGCCCTCATGAAGCCGGGTTACTGTAGTAAGGGTTTTACAAGGCAATAAAGCTCTTAGTAGCTTGAACATCAGTAAGATGTTCATGGGAGTGTAAATCATTCGGGGACCTGATTATTGTAATGAGGGGCTCCAAAAGTTAACTTGGGAGAACAGTTAATGTGGTATATGATAACAAGGCGATTGTGATAAACAGTTACATGATAGTAAATCACTCTGGAATAAGCGGGTTAAAAAGCAATCAGAATTATTAAGGGATCTTGTTACACTCATTAAATATTAAAAGAGCAGTCAGTCAATTTGTTTCTTCTTCCTATAGATTGACATCCGCACGTCAGTTTGTGCCTTAAAGGGTTTATGTGAAACATTTAGCTGCTTGGCCATTCTTTACTTAAGTGATTTGACAGGATAACCTGTTCAGTAAGTTTCTGAACCCATCTGCTACAGTAGAGTGCACTGGGAGCGCATGTTAAAGAATAATGGTATGACTACCACTTTGAAGAGAAACTTCAAATCCGGAAGCTTCTGTCTAGGATTTAAATATACAGGGCCAAACTGGAAATGAAAAGCAGCCCTGGAAATATTTAAACACCAGCCCCACATAATTTATTGCGTGGTCCAGCTCATGTGCCCACAAGCCATACCAAGTGTGTAACTAGAAACCACATGGCCTGGGTAACTCCAATTTTACATGTAACATATCCCACAGTGCCACTTTTGTTCCAGATTGTCTGTGCGGTATGTTCAAAAAAACATGTCTGTGCCATCTTTGCCTCCAAGTAGCTTGTCAGTGCCCCCTAAGCAGCTTGTCTGTGCCACCTCTTCCATTTAAACAGCCTGCCACCTCTGCCCCCCCAAACAGCCCGCCTGCCCCATTTCTTCCCCTAAAGATTTATACATTCATTCACACACCATTAACCCTCCGGCACCCCCTTACCTGTAAATTTCTCTGGTCTGGGGGCCAGCTGAGCAGCACTGGCCTTACCACCAAGAGTTTCCTCCCACAGTATGCAAGCTCAAAAGCAGTAAGCTCGCTTTAGGCGACTGTCAGGCTGAATAGACATTATCCTGGTCCCAGTGCTGCTCAGGCGGCCCAGTTTTCCAGTAGGCCAGTCCGGCCCTGTAAATATGATGAGTATATTATATAAATACAAATAATATAACTATATAAATATTTAGACACGCAAGAGAATGGTTACATGGCAAGCAGACAACTAGGCCTAAGGTGGCAGGATCATTGGGTGGTGGTTCCTCTGCAAATCCAAGGGGGTTTTCAGATCAGGCACCCCTGCCTAGGTGCTGCTGCTCAAGGGGGGGCAATTAAAAGGGTGATCTATGATTTTACCAACCGTCTCATACACACTACGGAGGCTGATGCCCCCTGCTTTCTAAAATCTCACAATATATGATTCTATCAAATTTTTTTACAGCCCTAAATGTTACAATAATGTTTAGATCAACACCAAGACAAAGCAGTAACGTTTAAAAAATAGATTGTGTAAAAACATAAGGTTATAATGAAAAAAATAGGACATCCAAGAGAATTCATGTCTGGGGCAACGTTTGGTATAGGACCGACACTGATGAGTTTCCTATGATTTTCCAATTTGAAACTGATTTAGAGATCAGCAATGTCCAAGTTTATCTCTAATAGTTGGTCTGATTGACCTTGCACTTTGAGACAATGAGGCTGTTAACTACCAGAGTGCTCCCAGGTATGCTGTGAAATGTGACACTATATGTTTTAATGCAACCAATATAATAACATATCGTCTGGTGCACAGAGTAAGATTGCAGTGAAGTTCCATCCTGACTGACTTGGGCTGCTTTAAACTAGATGGACTCAGTTTTTATTTAATGTAAATTACTATTACTGTTTACCACAACCAAAGGTTTCAGGACATATTAAACACAGTAAAGAAGGTAAAGCAGAAAAGGGATTTACTCTAAACACAATAGGAGGCTAAAAGAAAATACAGTCAGTTTTGACAAAAATTCTAAACTATAACTATGAGCTAATTGATTGAGTTTTATCATTTTGTTTTGGGGAAAAAGTGTATTAAGTGTAATAAAATGTATTAGTCATATCCGTCCCAAGTAGGGAGAAGGGATATGGTATTAGCAAAACAAATTGATTAGAAGCAGATAGTTGTGCCACATTTAGACACCGATCTCAGCTGTCCTGTCCTGTCCCATTTCAACCAAATACCCCAAAACAATTCCACTGGTAGGCAAACAAAATAAGCACATGTACTGTGATAGCTAAGGTATTTAAAATGCAGATTTGTTAATCCTGCACATCACACTTTTCTCTGGCACCAAAGAATTGCCAAAATGTGTAACCTCACAGATACTAGGAGCTCTCTCCACAATGTATTTCACATAAGAAGGTGATTTTCTTGCACAAGCAAGGTCTGCCAATGTATTTACGGGCTGATTGAAGCAACACAGTTTGCTGAAGTTTGGTGACACTCAATGATGTCAGAATTTAGGGGCCATTTAATCATGGAAAGGTAGGGCAGTAAATAGTACATATTTAGGGACATACCTTATAACTGCACAGAAATGCAGCTGCAATTACTATTAATCGTTGCTTGCTTGAGATATTGTGGCTCAGACATCTGTTCCTGTGAAATAGTCTATTACAGTATAGTTAAAAGAGTATATATTTACCTTTTGGTTTAATTAATTACAGTATAGAAGGAAGCAATATATGAGTGCTATAGACTACCCGACTATGCTGTAATAATGTATGGTAAAAATAGCGTGCAGGAGCATGTTCATGTGTTATTTATATTAGTAAGTTACCTAGATTTATCGGACATTTTACACCAAAGGCATATGTGGAGCATTTCATGTCAATTTTTCCATAATTTCCAGTGACAATTGCATTTAAATCCTACTGTCAGCTCAAGTGAGCACCGCACCACTCAACTAAACTAATGCTAAACATGTTCTAACATCTATATACTCTAACACCATACACTTACATGCACTCTAACACCACAAACCTCTTCACACAATATGCTAACACACATACACACTCAAATACGATATGCTAACACCCATACATTAAATTTAACACTACACATGCCTATAAATACACTACTATCACACTAACACGCACACCCTCTAACACCACATGCTAACACACAATCCATCTAACACCAAGAAACATTCTTTCTCAATCTTTCAACCCTATTACTGCAGGGTCACGTAATGTTGCTGAGCACCTTGGTTACAGTGGACCCCTGGGGTAAGATAAGCTAAAATGTTAGCGGTTGGGCCATAACATTTTAACTACAATAAGGAATCAGATAGATAATCTTTAGGTACTGGTGTTATGGTTGGTAGGAGGTACATCTAGCCTTCACCGAAATGTTCACTTTCTCTAACACCTAAAATAATAAATTTACAATTCTGCTACATTGTTTTTTGATATATATTTATTGGTCATTGGTAAAACCATTGGTATATTCTGGCTGACTAGGCCTAGGTTTATGGTAGCAGGCAGAGAATGCCCACTGCCACATACCAGGTAGCCAGTCAAACTAATGGGCAATCAGGTTCCCTGGAGTACAACTGCTGAACAGCCTGGTAAAAAGGAAGGAGGAATTATTTCCTTAACATTCCTAAAAAAAACTTTCTCCAAAAAGGACATCATTAATCTAGAGAGAAGGACATACTAGCATGCAAATTTGGTCCAACAACCACTGTCTATCACCATACACTTACACATACATACACACACGTGCACTCTTTCTCCCAATCCTAATCCTAGGCTCACTCTTGCTTACCCTGTTTTCTGATAGACGCACACACTAACATTATATACTTAAATACATCCAGATACACTAACACTACACACCGCATACTAACACACACAAACACCATACAGTTACACACACTAACACAAATAGTAACATACATAATTCGCTCACACACACCAAAACCATACTCTAATACATATGCACAAACACTCAAACACCATACACTAACACACACTACTCCTCCCTCTCCCATTGTCCATGTAGCTCACATTTCTGTCCCTCCCTCCTACTCCCTCTTACCCGTCTTCCCTGCAGCATGCACTCGCCCTGTCACCTAACGCTCATTACATGATACCACTGGGAGCTTTGGTTCCCAAGGGCCTGAGTGCTATGTACCCACAGCACCTGTTTTACCATGCCCCTGTATGTGGAATAACCTTCCAGTGGAAGTGGTACAGGCAAACAATGTAAACAAATTAAAGAAAGCTTGAGATGAGTATAAAGTTATATAAAGGAAGTAAATATTATTCCTATAAGGGTAGACTAAGTGGGCCATTTGGTTCTCTTCTGTTATCACATTCATATTTCTTTAATAAGCAAGCCTTTGTCCCTAGGTGGACTTTGTAGGATGAGATTGAACATGAGTAGCAGAACATAGGGAGAGTTGGGGAGGGTATAAAATTTGGTACTTGCCAAACTAATTGGCCTACTCTCTGCCTACTAGCACTGTCCGCAATTCTACAGCATTCTAGAGGGTGGCAATATCACAATCAATCTGAGTGTGGATTTGAAGATGGAACAATAAAAAACTTTTTTTCTGTTTGAAATCTGTGTAATGGTCTCCAATGGGAGCTGTACGTTAAATGGAGCATTAAAACTGTCTCTATCTTATGTTAACATTTTTCATCAGCTAGAACTTTATCCTATGATGCATTACTTCACTTACAAAGAATTACTTCATAGTTCCCTTGGATCTCTCAGTCTGTACCCTTGAAACATTACTTCATGTACTCCTTTTTTCCATCTAATTTTAAAGTTGCTTTGGCAAGCTTTCTACTCCATCTGCAAGCAATCCCTAAAGGAGAGTCAATGTTTACTTCGATGTAGAAATGCCATATTCAAAACCAGTATTGTTATGATCACTATACTTCCCGTTAAAAAAAAAAAAAAAAAAAGCCTGAGTCAAAATGAACCTGCATTATGCTTGAGGATACACATTGGGGAATTTAAAGGAAGTTCCATTCATAGTTGGGGTGTATCTGCTCTTTAAACAAGCAATGCTTTATCCATCTATAGACCATCTCTTCTTCAGCTCTATGTCTACACCCTACCAACAATCTGTTAGACAATTCCAGATATCCTTTGAGATTTAGTGAGGTGCCCTGCATGTTTTAATGCTAGGAGCAGATACAGACATATTTTTCTTGGTGATTTCACTTTAGTCTCTTACCATTGTTGTTTAATCATGCATAGTTCTAAAAAGTACACAGAAATAAAAGACAAAATGATACATAAAGAAAAACACAGAAAACTTCAGGTGACAATAATTGTTTATAATTTCCATCAGAACTAATATTTGTATAATGAGCACATTAAACATAATAATCCAGAAATTCCTTAAACCACTGGCCCTATACTGGTTTATGTACATGGGATTAGTGATTTTAATTGATGTGACATTTTCGAATCTTCTTTAGGGTTCTTTCAAAACCAGCATACTTCTACCAAACAAGCTCTGTGTTCGTTACTAAAATGTACACTTAATAGCAAGGACATCGCTGTTTGCTGAAACATATTAGAGGCTGATGTGTGCAAATGTGTATAAAACTAACACTACTATTTGGTAACCTTTGGTGACATAGTACATTATTGATTTCAAAGGCATATATGAGCCCAAATGCATTTCTCAATAGCCATGCATACTTAGTTGTCATACAACCAGTCTCTCTGTTCCCTGTACAAAGTAAAAAGCAAGCAAGGCTGAGATAGGTTAAAATCAGACAAGATAGGAACATTTATAGGGCTGTCCTTACAAGGCCAACTGACTTTATATAATAATTTTTATGTGATCTGAAAATAGCAGTGGTAACCCCGGTGTTCTGTCCTTTCAATTTGCTTGCTTTTAGATTCATCTCACGTGGCTGGGATGAAATGCACCACTGTAAGCAAAGTAATGGAAGCTGACAGCTAAAATTTAAAGGAAAGCATGCTTATTTTCAGATCAGTTCATTCAGCGGTTAGTCAGCTGGAAATGTATGTGCTGTTATCAGAAGGAGAGACAAGCATTACAGGACTGCAAAACAGAGGCCTAACATGTTCTGTTTTGGACTGTGCAAGATTCCTTAACACATTCAATACTGGGAACAAAATGCAGCAGATCTGCCAAATGCACAGTATTTTGCTTAAGCTTTGGTCTTCTTTATAAAATTTAGTTTACTGTTTTTACCACTTATGATTTATCTCCTATTTCATCAATGAAAAGCATTAGACTCAAGTTCATCAGGCTTCCATGCCTTCTATCTTGCCCATAAAATCCATAGTTACCGGTATTTATTTACACAAAGGATAGTTTACTTCTTTGTTATATCCAGTAATAAAGACGACCTTCTGTTCTCATCAGACCACTTGACTGCTTTATCTCAGAATTCCATACCCTGCTTGTTTTCTTCTAATTTTCTCCAACCATAAATGATATATTTAATATTATTATATTATTACATTTTAGCGTAATCCTGTGTACATCCCTCAAAAAAAGCCTCTCGACACTTTCTCTCAAAATACATTCGATCTCTTAATGAATTCTTGACATGCCGATTTCCACTTCCAAAGTTCCATTGGGACTGTATTGAGTAATGTGTCAAACACATATTCCAAAATGTAAGGGACGTTTGCTCTTCTCTTTCTGTGTCGTTCAAGCTGCTAATATTCTGCTTAACTTACAAGTGTTATTTACCTTCACAGAGTACAAGACAAAATCAAAATCCCCATTCTGCTCAATTTTATTTCACAGTTCTCTCCTGGTTTCCAACTTACCACTAAAAATGCCTTTACTTTTTTTCTCTGCTAACCCTATGGTTATCAGCCGCCTGCTGTTTTCTATCTATACTTCCTCTCGTACAACATAATCAATTCTTTCAGGCTTCACTGCCATCTGTCTAGTGATGATAGTCAAATCAATGCTTCTTTTTCTGTTTTTCAACCTCTTGTAGGGCCTATGTCACATCTTGTCTTTCTTCTGGTTTTTTTCTGCCAATGGCAGGCTGCCGATGGAAAAATCAAGCCACAGGATGTTCTAAATTCAATCAATTCAGGCACTGCTGTGCCTCTCTGGACATCCCATATAAACCTGTTTATGTAACAGCATTGTGGTTTGGCCATTGCAAAACTTCACTACTACAAAAGTATCTACAGTAAAATATGAAAGTGATGCGAAACAATATGGGTTTACAGTATATATGAATGCAAGAGATAGCTCTTCAGCTTTGGTGGGTTGAAACTTTCAAATGTGTGGTGTTAACCATTCATTATGAGTGAATGAATTTCTCTTGCAAGAAGTGCTGGGTTAACTGTGTGTAATGCAGTCATGTATTTTTTATGAATCACTCCACTGATTATATTATGTATTATACAGGTGCAACTTGACACTTCTAGCAAGTGATTTCTGTCAATTCTCCATGATTAACCCTTCGTAATACATAGTGAAGTCAGTGAGCTGGAATGTTTCAACTGCGCACTCTCCCTTTAGTTAATTAAGTGAGAGAGAGGTGAGTTATGAGCTCAACTGCCTGAGTTCTATTGAAAAGGTGCTTCTGAGGCAAAGAAACTAGTCTCTGTAACACATGGTCTAACCCACAAGCAGGATCTTCCATTCACTTCCATGTGCCTGTATGAGCACCAGTGTGTCAATCAATCCACTGGTTCACTGACTACCTCACATACGCTCAAGCAGATTTGTGCTTCAGATGAACAACTATTTCATTTACAGATTTATCTCGTATGCCATAAAACAGATTTATTTATGATTTTTTTTTTCCGCTACCACTCAGGCAGAGAGCATACAAAATGTGTATGCCTAGTAGATTGTACATCGATATAGCTCAGTATAAACACATACAAAACAACAAATATTCTATCGTCAAAGCATTCCATTATGTTAAAACTATAATAATTAGCTTGTTGTATAATACTAGTAATAAAACACAGAAAATATATGGAAAACCTTAAATAAACTATAATAAGTTTCACTCATGTTTTTACAATTTGAGGACAGACCTTAATCTATAAAGTATGGTAAATTGTTCATGCCCTAAAAAAGAGAAAAAAACATGCATGAAATATGCCTGTAGGCCAAAGGTCAATTCACAATCTACTTTCTTTACAACAAAGGCTTGCATGGAATTTAAAGAAATCATTCAACTATTTGGAGTTCACCTAGTCCTCCTTATCTCAAAGCTGCTTTTTTATCTCTATTGCATCTGTCATTAACTTTGACATTCAATAATTCATTGTGACAGCACTCTCTGTTTTCTCAAAGCTAGCTTTTAGGATTATGTTTTCTATTTTGGTAGACCTCTTGGCTGCTTTGACACAGTTGATAACCCCATTCTCCTTAAACCCTTAAAGTCTCTACAAACTCTCTAGCTTTCTTGGCCTACTGCACCAAGTGTGATAGGTGTTGAGAGTTCTTAGCCCCCATAGCAACTCTCCATCTAAATGTGAATGATATGCAAAGGACCAATTGTACTAATAAACATTACAATATATAAATGAGGGCTCATGTAAGCTCACACCTAATAAATATTAATATCCCCAAATAAACCCACTGCCCAAACATCCATTATTTGACTTCCCACCTTCTTTAACCACCAAAATGAAAGATAAACAATTATTACTTAAGACCAACCAACACATTTAATTAATGCAAACGGCATAAAATCACAAATGACTTGCTTCACACCAGTCTCACACTTAATGCTGCTTTTAAGGTGTCCTCAATTGTCCTTATAATAATTAAAAAAAAAATACAAATCATCTTAACATGCACAACAATGCCTATAATGCTTTTTAATTGTCGTGTTTTGGTAATGTTGCATCTGCTTATGTTGAAATCTCTATGAAATATTATAATCTCTTACCAAAATAATAATAGTATCTCAAAACAAACCTGTCATCTGCCTCCATTCTTCCAAATGCTTGTACTCTGATTATACACCCAGCTGTACATTTCTGGGATGTGAGCTAATCTCACCTTACTTTCACTCAATGGGGCCAGCTGCATATCATCACACTAAAAATCACATTCATCATGTATTTTCCAAAGATATCAATTACAGCTCTTGGTCATACAATATGCATTTGTAATTAAGGTCTTCATAACCCTTTTTTATTTATGTAAAATTGTAGTTGTATTTTTTCTGGGATTGTCCATGCTAGGCTAACTATAATGGCTATATTTTCCAAGACAGGTTTAATTTTCGCATATGGCCTTGAATTTAGTAGCATTTTGCATTTAGTAGCTCTGGTGTCCACAATCCAACACTGTGACTAAAGTGTGAATTTAAGTAATGAACAGAAGCATATCTAGTTTTTTTTTTACTGCCATAAGCATAGAAAGTAATAAAACAAATAGAATCTAGTGCATAAGTCCCAGAAAATGAAATTTTAAAATAGGCAGCCAAAAATATGTATAGCACAAACATTTCAGAAATTAAATTGTCATATTTTTTTTTAAAAACTTGGAGCAATACCCGATTCAATTGATGTGGGTTTATTGATCCCTCTGCAAGATCTAGCCTTTTTTAAAGTTCTTGGTGGTGGCAGCGTGTTTTACACTGGGAGTTTTGGGGTGACTGGTGGGGTTTGGTGGTGGTTGCTTGGTGCCCTGCGGGGAAAGTGACCCTTGTTACACCCGTACTCCCACGTCACGGCTCGGCCGATAGCCCTGCTCGTGACAGGGCCCTCTTCTCCTTCTGTACCAATTTGTTATTGTTTGTGATTTTAATTTATTTTATCGACTTGTAACCTGCTGGCGCTATGTAACTAAATGTAACGTAAAGAGATCAGCACAAAAATCAGATTTTGTTAGTGAATTCTTCCTTGTAATCTTATATGCTGAGGATCCAAACAGCAGATATATTTATAGATCACACACAAAATGTGATCTATAGTTAGATCTAAACTAGATCTAAGTTGATAAATGCGTAACTTTAAAGAAATGTAATAACATGTATACTCTCTCTTTCTTGTTGCTGCAAATGGGATTTTTTGCATTTAACAAAACTAATTTGTTCCTGTAACATTCTTTTATAGGGGGTTACTATTTGATGTGCGGAAGAATTTAATGGTGCTTGGAACGGTCACTGTTATAAACTTTAATATATTGGAATGCATGCATGCATCATTGTAACACATCATTTTAACAGATGTGCGACCTAAAGTATGCCCATAGCATTTTTTATAAATATTGTATATCAATAAAAATTCAACTTTGTTTTTTTAAACACTATGAAAACCCATTAAACATGTAATATTTGAATAAAAATATTTTACAATACCTTGGAGTTAATAGTCCTGTTAGAGAATACCTGCTCCTGATGATTAATGAGAAGAGCTGGAGGACAGGCACATACAGGGCTAGATTAGCGGAGAAGCACACAAGAGCAATTGCTCCCAGACTCTGGCGTTCTGATGGGTCCGTACTAGAGGACTGCATTGGGAGGCGGGTCCCGCGGGCGCAGGCGGTCTTGCTGGGGCTGCGGGCGGGAGCGGACGGTCAGGCATTGTACCTGCGGGTCCCGGTAATCCCGTGCAGTCCTGCAAGGCTGTCTTCTCGCTGCTCCATTACAGTGTCTCCTATCTTGCTCCGCCCAGGAACAAAGCAGAGTCACGTGATGTGACGTCACTTCCTGTGACTGCGCCCTGTTCCTGGGCGGAGCAAGAGAAGAGACGCTGTGAGGGAACAATTTGCGGGACTGCGCGGGAAATCAGGTAAGGAGGCGGGCGTGATTGGCCACAAATGTGGCGGGAGCGGGCGGGATTGGCCACAAATGTGGCGGGAGCGGGATTAAAAAAGCAGTCCCGAGCAGGGCTCTAGTCCGTACCTCTCACCTGTACCACGAAGTGGCGATCCACAGTGAGGGAGGATGATTGCTGCACATCGCCCCCAACTATCACAAGACGAGCTCAAAATCCTTCATGAGATCCTGTCCTCTCTTGAAGTCACATAGGACTCCTCTGCTGTACCCAGTGACCATTGCCTGCTTGGCTTGCCATTCAAAAGCACACAGTTAAAGATGGAGGTTTTGAACATTGGTTATTGAAATATGAAAAGTAGTGGCACGCTGGAGTCTTAGAAAAGATACAGTTGGAATTGGCTTTACCCTAACTAAGCTCTTCTAGACACCTCAGAAGCTGAAAACCAGCTGATATTTGTAATTTTGGACACCAAACCGGTTTATTGAGGGAGCTTTGTTTTTATTTTTAAGCCAAATATCTACAAAAATAACTACACTAGTTAAAAAAGATTTAAATTAATTGCATCCAATGCATTAGTACACTGCAGTAGGTGCAAGCCTACATTACACCAATAAATTGTAACAAACGTCTCCTAAGATTTTCTCTGCACTAGTGGTACTTATGGTTGTAGATGAAGTCAAAAGACTATTAGACTACAACAACAATAAAAAAAAGTTAATGCGCATGGGCATAAATTGATCTTTTTTGTGCTTTTTTCTGTTCAAATTTTCTATTTTTTTGTGTGTGTTTATTTGGTACAACATTATGAAACTCCGGCAATAATTAGCATTGTATATTCTTACGTTTAAAAGTGAAGCGGATACTCGTGAAATAATGGATTTTTAACTACCGTATAATTTTCACACCTCACCATAATCTGGTCAGTAATACAAGGTCACACATTGCAACACTGCTATGCTGTAAATACCCTTTGGAGGACCATTTGACTAATGATGGTCTATGAGGAAAGCCTTGAAAAGTACTACATGAACAAAGGGGTGTCCAAGTTTTTTCTGCAGTGGGCCACTTCATCAGAAATGTATGTGTGCGTGGACCGCACTCATTTTTCACTGAGAGAAAACATGACCTTTTAGCTTTATAATGCATATTAATACACGGTTAATTTGGCAATAATGAAAAAAGCACTGGACAAACAATTTTTTTTATCAACTTTTATGTCATTCTATCAAGACTAAATCACTTAAACAGTAAAACAAAGTCAGTCCACAAACCATTTAGAACAAGTTTAGCCAAAAAAGACTGCACAAGGCTGGAGCACACTGTGAGTAGAAGCTGGATTTAAGATGGCTGATGCACAATGGAGGCAGGGCCGGATTATGAGCATCATGGGCCTGGTGCTGAGGATTTTGGTTGCCATTTCATGGAAATAAAACAGACAGAATCTTAACTCCTCGGCATCCATGTGTACTGGAAAATAATGACATCAGTGCTCGGCAGATAATACAAGATAGAACCTTATGTGATAGGATTGGGAGTAATCAGTACACAAGTTCTCTTTGTGCATTTATGCCCCCACATGCTTGTATATTGATTTTTATGTAATTCCCCCAGCCAGACTTTCCCCCTTTGTGTATTGATGCCCCCCCCACCTTTTGCACTGGTTAATGTAATGCCCCCATATCCATGTGTATTGTAAACATCCACCCCCACTTTTTGTACTGATTTAGGTGATGCTTCAACCACCCTGTTGTGTGCTTATAACCCTCAGCCGCCCCTTTTTTGTATTATTTCATTGTTGCCCCAAGACAGCCCCCCTTTGAATATGGGTCCCCTTCCAGCTATCAACCTAAGCATTTTTTGCTAGCTTCCTTCCCCTGCAGACTGCTCTCCTCCGACATGCTCTGCCTGCTCCCCGTCATGAGAAACTCTTCTGTGTGAGCCCTTGAGCGTTACATCACATCTTCAAAGAGGGCGGGACAAGGACCCTCACTGCAAATAAACCAATCCCATTCCCGGGATCAAAAAATACCCTTATTATAACCCCACCCTAAAACATGACTTTTATTAGTAAAACACGATTAGGAGGAAAGAAGAAACATCTTTGGCCCGTCATGTTAATTTTTTCCATGGTGGAGATCTAGAGTCTCTGAGGTTTTGGGGTATCTCTCAACTTAAACTTGGTCCACGAAAAGGGAATCTGGATCGATTACTATTAAAAGAGGAAGCCAAGTGGATCTATAGACTCAAAAGTTTGAGTCCTCTAGGTTTAAATGAAGGTTTCTCCTTCTCAGCCTATTTGTAGATTTTAAATAATAGGACTCTGATTTGTAATACTGATTATCTAATAATGATTTACTTATTTTATATGGAGCTATGACCATATTATGGAGACTTACATTGTGATAGGGATATTTGGGAAGGGAATTATTCAATTGTGAAGCGTATAACTATGTACGGTAAATATGCCAAAATAATGTAAATTTGCACTGGTGTTTTTTGGATGTGGTGCCTTGGTGTTTTTTGGTGTCCCTTGTGGGATTTGAACCCTGGACCCCATTACTGCAGGGCAACGGTGTAGGCCACTGTGCTGCCCGGCAATTTGCATTGGTGAATCGTGTGTAATGTTAATAATAAGAATTACAATGGATAGGAGATCTAGCAATAGGAGTGGTTCTGAGTGGAAAGTAACATCTATGATTGGTGAGAATAACTGTCAGTCAATTTCTTTGACTGCTCACCTTTGAGAATTGGAGAGAACCACTGCCCATCATGTATATGGAATTCTATTGGACTATGTGGGTGATGTCATGCTTAGTCACCTTTAAAGCAATTGGTTGGATCTGGCAACACATCTAATACATCGGTTACCATTGGATATGATTGTTCCCGCCCCGAATCCGTGATGTCACTAACAAAGGAGATATAAGGCCAAACAGTCTCCATTTTGGAAGCCATTAGCCCAGACCTCTGATGAAGCTCTGAGGAGCGAAACATGTCAGGGGGGCTACTTGTCTGAGTTTTTAATTAGCCTCTGTCACTGGTCATAATTGAATTATTTCTGTTGTTAGGACAGCAGCCATCAACAGTATGTTACTGTGACGTATACCTTATATAGTAGGACTGGTGACACTGGTGTTTTTAAAAATCCTTTTTTTGGTTATACCTTTTAATAAACATACTAATAAAAGTCATGTTTTAGGGTGGGGTTATAATAAGGGTATTTTTTGATCCCGGGAATGGGATTGGTTTATTTGCAGTTGTAACTTACCCTTGTCCCCGCTGGGGCATTATTTTGGAATTGTAAAGACCCTCACTAAGGCACTGGGCAATGCTATCTATGTGTGTGCCGGCCCACCGGGAAATCTCACGCGGGCCGCACATTGGACATAAACTGCCATGAAGCCAGCAGCATAGACAGAAATGGGAGCTACAACCATGCCCTGGAAACTCTTGAGCGTAGGGATAGATTCTCAGGGTCACACAGACTGGAATTGGACTCCTTCCTATTCTACACTGCTGTGACCATATACGACTTCCACGTGGTGCTTTGCTTCCAGTATGTCATAATTAATTGAATCTTTAAATAATAGGTCAATGTTCCCATGAGGACAGTTATTAGAGCCATTTGGTTGACACATTTGGTGAGCCAGTACATGGAATCTTCAAGATGAGTTATTAAGAGGGTAATATTTCAAGAACCTCAGGGTCACCTGACGTTCCAGGTATGGTGGCAAGAACAAACAGCAGTTTATAGTGGTGACGTTCACGTTAACTTATTATAACGTAGCTTTAACTTGTGGCATGTTGGCAGTGGGAAGTGCGAGAATGCATAGCACATTTCCAATGTTCCAATCAACTCTCACACTATCCTATGTGTGGTCCAAATGGAATCTAATGACTTAAACTTCTTGAAAGCCTAACCAGATGAATTATACATTGCGCAAGAATGTTCAGCCCTTTCTTGAATGAGAAAACCTGAGTAAACTGAGATCACCCGCTTTGCTGGCAAGGCACGCCAAGCTACCTACAGGCCCGCTCTCCCTTACTGCTCCGTGCAATCGGATTGTGCTCTGCCTTCTCTCCCCCAGAAAACTTTCTAGACTCCTAAGGCCTGTCTCAACAGGGAGTCCAAACTCCAGCACTTTCTCTTCCACAATCCTCCTTGCACCATTTTGTCCAGGGACTCTTTCTCCCTTCACCCCACTGACACGCAGTCTGCCATTGGAACGCCATTCTCTTGCCTCACGCTCCCTGCAGCTAGTACAGACAGACTGTACCCTTGGACTCATTTCACCCCTCTCATAAATCTCCCCAACTGCCAGCGCTCACTACATGCTTTCCTCACTTAACACCCTCACTCCTGCTGGTAGCCAGTAGTCGGGAACCTCTCTCTCTCCCGTGTAATTCTCTCCACATTCTGCCCCTCTCCCCCTCCTCCCTCAAACACAATCAAGTAGCCTGTGTTTGGGACTTCTTTCAGAGGCTGGTGCAGCGGAGTGATTCTAGTTGTTTTAGCGCCTGGCGGAGGTATCCTCTCCGTGCCTGCCTGTCAACCCGTCCCCATAGAGACCGCCCGGAGCCGCCGCCGTGCAGTTAAGTAACCCATTCTATATCTTTGTTGAAGGACACCGTCATGTCACCGGTGCCTTTATACCGGGACTCGGGGAGATTTGAGGGTGTTTTGAGTCGTGCTGTTTGTAACGACGTTTAAGGTGGTGGTAGGGAGTGATTATTATGGACCCCTAGCTACTGATAGCGTGCTGTGAAATGCAGTATATACTGTTTGCACTAGGGGGGTTCGCCCAGAGAGTCGCAGACGCTAGCCCGAAGAGCTTGCACTCCAGTGTTTCTGTAGCACAGCGTACACACAATACCTACTGACAGTGCACCGACGCTGTACACTTAAATACTAGAAGGCCAGTAAGTAGGAGATACATTCCTTCTTCCCAAGAACTGATCTAATCTGTAATCTTGGGTGTGACGTGTAAATGTGTTAAACGCAAAGGTCAATCAAATCTTTAAATTAAGTCAGTTGCCTGAAATACTTACAAATCCAGTTTGTTTAAGAAACATATATGGATTTGCCTGGATACACATCCAGTTTCCATGAGTGTGGGCGCGCTGGTCTATTGGTTGTTCGATATGCTCTCGGAATTATTTAGTTTGCAAAAAAAAAAATTATTAGACTGATGCCTCCTGCACGTTAAATAAGACATGGGAAAAGTAGAAATTGTCTATTGTTTGTTCTTGGTACACAAGCGTGTTGATATATGGTGTGAAAATACATGCGTTGTTACAATGTTTATTACTTGTGTATTGTATTCAGTAAAGATATCAAAAATATATAGCTCGTCCAGTTAATTTTTTTCTAATATATAGACCCATAAGTCAGCCCTATTAAGTATGAAAAAGAACTTGGCGTCTGTCTGGGTGACCATCGAACAATAAATCGGATGACTTTTTTAAAGAAAGGAGGCATAATGGTGTATTTAGGTATTCTTACAATGACTACCGGAAATAAGAGGATGTTTAGAGGGCAAGAACTGTTGTTATATCCCATTAATGATGCAGGTAGTATTACAGAGCAAGATGTCAGGAAATGGAGGAATATGTGGTGTCAGGAGGATTACTTGCCTCCTATTCAGCAAACTGCTGAGCAGGGGCTTTAACATGAAGAACCCCTGAAATAAACACACTGACATGGATAATCCTTTGTTTTTGATCTTTTGAAGACAGATCGCAGGTCAAAAATATTTATTTTTGTGCATTGCCTGAATATATTGGCCATCAACCGGCCGTAATAATGCAGCCAAATCTAATTGAATGGTTTCACTATTTGAGTCCACACAGTTGGCAGCCTTTTCCATTGGAAGCGTCCAATACATTTGTTAGGCTGTGGTTTAGTAACAATAATCAGTTTAATTTTGATGACCGAGCCTGGAACTCTCTTGTAGATTGAATTCTCAAGTGGTCTAGGACTATAATACAGTCTGGAGACACAGCTAATGCAATTCCTTCAGCGATATATCGTTTTGATGGAAATGCTTGTGATAGTGCAGGGCTAGTTTTTTGGGCTAGAATGTTTCCCTTCCAGTCCATTTCCATTTAATCTTGGTGTAAACGCCAAGGTAATAGTTTGTGTAACCTGATGAACGCAGCAGGAAGTTCATTGTAGACGCTGTTAAAAATGGTTCAAATTACAACCGTTGACCGTTAAGGAAAATACATTTATTGTAGTTGATGACTTAATAACAGGGCTTTGAAATATCCTTTGTTGATGCTTGAATACTGCTGTATCTAAGGTCATGGTCCTTTCCTAGCATTGCTTAGAATTAAAGAATATGTTAATGTATATGGTGCTTCTTAATGAGATGGCAAACCCAAGCCTGCCGTAAAATGCTTCGCCTGATAAAACATAAGTTAGTGTAGGGTTAAACATAATAAAACATAGTATTATTTTTTTTCTACAAAGAAGTTGTACTTTAACTGCTATTATGTATGGGATGCCTAGGGGTAAGAGAGGAGCGCAGGAGTTATATCAGCCTGTTGCCAGGATCTGTACCATTACATCACTGGTGTGGTCTTGTCACTTGCCTTGTGATCAACATCTTAAAACATAGGCAGTGCTATCTGGTCCTTGGAAACCCATCCTGCATGCAGTGCAGGATTTTATGATCTCTTTCTATTCTTGATGAGGGGCTTCCAATCATAATTTTGCAAGCTCTCCTTTTGAGGATACCCCAGACACACATGTCATGAGGGTTTCTAGTAACAGCCTTTGAGGATTTATTTTATTGAACTAAGTCACTGAAAAAAACCCTTAATTGTTCACAGATTTTAATGCTGCCAAGCTTTGTGTCTTTTTGAGTCTTGTCCTTGGGGAGTTACTGCTTATGATCTGCAAACAATGTCATAGGGACATGGTTTGTCATCGTGGAAAAATACTGGCACTATGTTGAAAAATAGTATAGGTTTTTAGAAAGGGGATGACTTATTGCTTCTATTACCAAGCCAAAGATTTGCTTATTTACTGCCTGTTGGTGTTATTATTATATTTATCTTTATTATGCACTTTAGTTTTGTTTTGGGGCTTTAGAACAAATGGCTATGTTTTATTTTGAAGCCGACATAGTACATCATTCCCAGCTACAGGTAATCCATCATTGTTGAACATTAGGGATCTGTGCGTTTTCCAATTTTGGAATATCTGCCTGTCAGCAGAAGAGTGTTTCATTTGTCTTTGCCAACTGAGTGAGCAAAGCTGTATCTCCTCTGGTCTTGAAAGAGTTAAGGGCAAGGTTTGCTAAACTGCGTGTTTTTATTAGTCGGCTGTCATTTGCATGGTGCAACACAATGTTGATACAGACAGAGCAGAGATTTTACAGAAATTCAAAGCAAACACGAAAAGGGAACACTAGGAAAAGAAAAAGCCTCTTGTGGGAATATGCTAGCTCTGCAGAAATTAGTAATGTTCAGTGATGTCCCGGAGGTGAGAGAAAGTCCTGTGAGGCAGCTGCTAGAGCTACCTCCTGGGAGTCCCAGAATTACCACTGAAAGGAGAAATTCAGGCCTCTCTCTCTCTCTCTCTCTCTCTCTCTCACTCTCTCTCTCTCTCTCTCTCTCTCTCTCTCACTCTCTCTCTTCAGAAGCAGCTTTTGTTTAGATAAGAATGAGAGGTGCCCTGGAGCTGATATTTGCTTTTCCTTTTTTTTTTTTCTTTATCTCATCACATGTCACAGTGCACGTTAGCATGGTGAGCTAGATTGTTTGTTTTCCACAGTAAATCACGTAACCCTTGATGTTCATTTGGTTAACACTTTCCGCGCTGGAGGAGAACATTGCAGCTGTGTTAATGTGCACATTTTCTTAATTAATCAATGTTCATTCAGTATACCCATTTGCTGGAGGCGTGTTAAAAGTCTGCGGGTAGCCCTAATATATTATGGCACTGAATTGGTTATCTGATTTAATGAATCTCTATGAAATCAGAAGGCAAGTATTCAGTAAATGCCCAGAGACTGAGTACTGTGTCCTCTTATACTTTTCTTAATAACCCCCACCATCTTTAAATAGATTTGTCCTATAAATGTGGATGAACGCAGGGCTTGACAAACCCCGGGCCATCACAAACCACTTTCTGTCACCCAGGGTTTTGCGGGACAAGGGGGGCCACCATTGTGTATCCGGCACCCTAAGTTTTCCTACAATGGCAGAAAATATGAAGGGGTAGTGTATGTAACTGTATACTGTAGTGTCAGTCAGTGTGTGTATAATACATTATATATATATATATCTATATATATGTGCTGGAGTCTGTGTTTGTTTATACTGTTACGTCAGAGTCAGTGTGTATGTGTGTATATGTATAGTGCTAGAGTCAGTGAGTGTGTGTAAATGTATAGTGCCAGAATCAGTGTGTATGTGTGTCCATAGTGTTAGGGTGTCTTTTTATATATGTATATTGTAGCTGATGTGTGAATGTGTATAAGAGCGTAGCGTTAGTGTGCTTGGTGTTGTATATGTTTCAGTATAGCATTAGCATGTTAGCGTGAGTGTTACTGTAAGGTGTTAGTGTTTGTGAGCATAAGATGTGACCATGTGTGTGTCTGTTACTGTATGGTGTTATTGTGTGTAAGTGTAAGACAATTTTTCTCATACAAGCTTGAGTCTTTATGGTGTAAAATACCCCTTACCATGAACCGCAGTACCGTTCAAAGTGGTGGAGCATTGAATAAAGGTATGTTTTATGTTGTATTGCCAGGGGGGCAATATATGAAAATAAAAATATTGTGGAAGAAAAATGTTTTCTTTTTTTTCTTGCTCCTATATACAAACCAAATTTATCGACCCCTGGTTGAACATACAGGTAGATTACCCAACATATCGCATAGATACACATAAGAGTAGATACACATAAAAAGGAATTACATATATATGTGTGTGTGTGTGTGTGTATAAATATAAGTTGTAATACTTAGAAGCTTATCAACCTATTTTTACCTTAAAAAAATGAATACATATATTTTTTAAATAAAATATAGTTCTTTCTGGGTTTTTATTTTTTTATTTTTCTTCTATTGGGGGTTAGAGTTGGGGGACACCTTGACCTCAACTGGGAAACAGGCTTTTCATTTGCCAGGTGACAATCAAAACGTCATGTTAGCTTTCGCAACATACACCGCTTACCCTGGTAGCTGGCTACACCAAGGATCCGATCGCTGCCTAAAGGCATTAATCGCTTTTTTCAAATTTTTTTACTCCCTTAAAAGTGGCTGATCGGTCATAGACCAATCAGCAGGCTTCTTTCCTCCCAGATGGAGCCCCGGTGTCTTCAAATTAAATGGATGTCTTGTGGATACCCATAAACATGCTACCAGGGAGGTAAGGAAGCCCTGCTATACTATAGAAAAGTATTTTTTAGTAATTGCTTGCACAGCAGGGAATGTACAGCTACATAAGAGAGAGGTAGTTAAACTACTGGGCCAGTTCCTACGTAGTGGCACTGGAGGGATTCAGATACATGTTTTGTGATTCAACTCCCTGACTAAACCCTAAATAGCGATTGGGAATTCTAGACTGCGACCACTAAGAAAAAAATATACACTGAAATTTAGATTTACAGTCACAAGCTTCCAAATCACAATCACTTAAATAGGCATAGATGCAACCGTAAAAGAGGATTTTATTTTTGTCCCAGTATTGTATGCATACATGTAAATGTTATTATTATATCAGTTGATACATTAGTAGCTGCAAAAGCATAACATATTAATTTAGCACAGAAGTAAGTATACAAAATAAACATTGGCAAACAGAAAAATGATGGCTGTAGCGCACTGGTTGTGACAGTGTCCTGCGGTAATGTCGGTTAGACATTTTCCCTATTATGCCCAGTGGTCTGGACTTGGAATCAGCACACTCTACGTTGTGATTATGAGATGAAAGCTAAATGCGCATGTGCGTTTGCGTAGTTAGCAGTGCTAATTCTGAATCTGTGGTCTCAGTTGAAATGCTTACTTGTAAGTTTGATTTTGGTGCCCAATCTTCCTTTTTAGCAAAATCTTGAATGAAGCCCAAGATCTATTTAAAAGTAACTAATTACATGCATCATAACATAAGTCTGTGTCTGGCACTAAGTGCTCTCTTTGCTGACTTGCAGCTTGTCATTAATTCACTGGCCATTTAAAGAGCTTTTGGAAACAAATCTATAGGGCTTATTCCCTAAAGTAAAAGTGTGCAGGAGAGTTATGGTTACAACTGCCCTTCTTTGCTATTCATTATGAAGGGACCACATTGGCATGTTTCTCTAGCTAAGCATGCCCTTTATGTATAAATCATGTGCAAAGAGACGTTGACTATGCATTTATCTATGCATTATGCAGGGCCAGCCAAGCTCCTTATACAGGAAAGGCTTACTGCAGTGCATAGGCCCCATTTTTTCTGATTCACTGTCCATTCTCTCAACTAGATATTAAAGTCCCTGCTGGGGTCCCATAATGAAATAAACAACTTTGCCTTTGCAGTACCCCACAAACAAATTAGCCATTGTTGCTATATTGTACAAAGTTTAATGCCTGTCTGCCCTGGCTTTTCACGTTTGCAACCATTTGTCACCTGAGCCTGGAAGTAAGACCATAACAACTTGATCTGCCATTTTATTCTTACCTCTGAAAGTTTAAATACATGAAAACCACACAGAAATTCTTTTTCGGCTATGGAAATCATAAGTTTTCTTGGCCGATGTAAGGAAGAACAGTACCTTTTTAAAAGATTCTTGGTGAAAGTCGACAGCCTTGGGTGCAGGGCTGCTCTTAGGATTTGCCCGGTCATTTGCCTTTAGGCAAGCAGGACTCTTGCTGTCCCTCACACTCATGGCCTCTGCATATCTGAGTAATGGAGAGCCCTGGGATATGACTTCATTATTTCAGTGCTCTACTTCATTCAGACATAGAGGCAAGGAGCCTCACTTGACTCTGCTTGGAAGGACTGCCTCACGTACCAAACTTAGCTTTGTCCTTAATATTTAAACCAAGTATTTTACAATAAAAACTACTATGCATGTTTCTGTGTAATTATATATGATGAATATACAGTACATTCATTCAGTGTTGTCAAAACCTTATGAAAGTGACAGATTCATTTTACTGAAGCTTTATTCTCATGCACTATTATTTTGTGGTTTCTTTGGGAAGATTAGTCATCAGAAGATGATTGCACTTAAGCACTCCACTGTAATAGGACTTTCCTGTAGCGTATGTTGATAGCTTCTTTGGTTTGCAAAGCAAGAAATAATGACTTCTGTCCAGAAAATTGAGTACATACCACAGTCGTTCCTAATAATAAATTCTTTGTACAAAGGTTTGTAGCCTTCACAGGGAGATAACCTTTATTGTTAGCAGTATAATATTAAAACAAAAATATACATTGCTTGGCATTAAAGTTACAACCCTGAGGACTTAAATTGTATAATAAAACCTACTGGAATAATGTTTTATTAAAAGAAAACAAAAAAGAAAAGTTGAATTATTCTTAGCAGTGGGAAAGATTTAAGACTTATTTAGAAGTCTGTTTTAAATTGCCTAATATCTGTAAGTCATTTTAACAATAATCACTGCTGGATAAAGGTTTTTTCCCGTTCTGTCAAGTGAAGGTAGTTGAGATCTGAAGAATAATTTTTTATGAAGTTAATTTGCTGTAGCACTAAAGGGCTTAATATAAATATGTATATTAATCAAAAGAGCCATGTTCTTCAGGCATTTTCCACTTCTCACACCCCAAACATATCAAGCTCTATGATTCACTAAATTGGTGAAAGAGAAAAGTTTATTTTGCTTTGACAGCATTAATCTAATTTATTTCAGTTTATTTCATTAAATTGCTGAATTTGCAGATGTGGTGCTTTGGGGCAGGTGCGGACATAGTTATTTTTACAGTTTACTTTTTGCGAACTGTATATAATGCGCCAAAACTATCTCCCTAGTATTGCTGTTGTTTCTTCAATTGTGGGCTATAGATCAATTTCTGTAAATCAGGTTCACCACTTGAAGTAGTTATCTGCATGTTTGAAAGATCAATTCACTGATCGCCACGGTGAGCACTGAGAAATGATATTCAGGTTATTTGCTGACCTTACTGCAGAGCTAAATCGGCACAGGTTACATACAGACCAGGCATCATATGTTGACCATGTCTCTGCTGAATGCATTAAGAACTTAGTTGAGTTCCTTGAGGCCAGGAAGTTTTCTATACTGAAGTTGATCATGAGCTGGAAGAGCTGAGTACTTCAGTTAGATCTTTCTTAAACCTTTGTTGAAATCTCCTTTAATTTTGTTTTTATTATTATAAATTTTCAATACATGTAAAAGACACATAAACAAAAACACAAACATTTAATAATCTTGAAAATAAATACACAGAAATATTCCCAATCAGGAATAAATTCATTATATTTAACTTATATTTAATATATTTATGCCTTTGTTGATGAAATGTGTTAGTTTGTTTTTTTTATACCATAGATGCTAATAGGCAAGGAAATTCTCTGAGCAGAAACATCCATCCCAAATTGAAAAACCTAAGGTGCTTCTGGAACACCACAGGTGTCACTTTAACAAAAGTAAAGTGCTACTATGAAGAAAATGGCAAGGTTCAGTTGGGGGAGGAAAATATGGCACAGTTTAGACATGTTATGCCATTTGGCAGATGTGCTTGGTACATATTGTAATTATTGTTCTATTAAAATATACCAAAAATGCATCTAGCATGGGATGCAAGATGAAAAAGTCTGCAGGCACCTTTCTATAAGCGGCTAGAGAGAAGAGTTCTCGGAACCCAGCAGTGTCTTATACATAGCAGGCACTATGCTTTCCAAAGGCAGTACAATACATGTGTGTCTCTTGCACTGCATAATTTATATATGTTGTTTTTGCTAATACCAAATCTGAAAAGTCATGATCCTGCTCTCCTTTGCTGTGACACCCCTTAATTACCTGTTAAAGTTCAATGTAATTGGCGCAATAAAGTGAATGTAATCCACTTGTGTGCAATTGGGGTCACATGATCACAAATTAAATACACCTGTTTCTGAGGCCTATTAGCTTGTTACAGAGTATATCTAAATCCGTGTGTTAAAGGCCAGGAAGTTATTCTAGTCCTGAATGACTCTTTGTAGAGTTCCCAAGCAGGGTTTGGTTATTCCACATTTTTTTTCAAACTATAAACATATCCGGAGCATAACGAAATCTAAATTGTTAAAAATGGAAAGAAAATATTAAGTGCAGCTCTGGTAACTGGAGAAAAGTACCTCTGAGGATAGACTGGGACCGCTTTACTCAAGCTTGCTTGAAAATGGACTTGTGAAAGTTTAAGCCGCTAGTGAGTGTGATTGAGAATATGTAGCAAGGCCCCCAAGATGTTTTGCAAAGAAAATGGGCAAAACAGGTTTAACCAGATGTATAGATTTGTGGGTGAATATTAATGGAAAAATGAAAAGAAATGAAAATGAATGTTGAAAAAAATCTTAATTCTGTGTAATTCCATGTTGTAGCATAGCGATACACTTAACATCAAGGGGTAAATCTGTATTTAAGGCACAATTTAAAAGTTTTCCTTTAGTCTAGCAACAAATTAAACCTGGCCATATACACTTAAGTTAGGTGTATGTGAAGCCTAACCCTGGAGGGCTGCAGACCCATCAGGGTGTCGGGTAATTCACTAAGCAGACTTGTAACATATGTTACAAAATAATATCAGAAAATTTGTCAGCTATTAAAGGGACCTTGAGTTGTGTTTCTATGTTTGGTATGCGTTGTAAATTTTCGTGGTGTTGACAATTAACCCTACTGGCTCACCAAAGTTCCTGTCTGAGTTTGCTCTAGACAAGAAATAAATGTAACAGCCCTTGGACTTTATCCCATATCTGCTAACAATAAAGATTGTATTCTGCTCCTCCTACACATTCAAGCCGAGGAAAAAGATTTACTTTGGTGTTCAGGAGCCAAAGGCATGCGCTTGCACTTCAATCTACAAGGATGTTGGTTGTTTGGAAATCTCAGTTTGCTTCCTTAACGGAACATTCTCTAGGCGTAAGCAGCGGAATTCGTATTTAAGGGTGATGTGAGGATGGCAGAGTGGCGGCTGGCATTGTGAAGGACCTGCAGTAATCAGGGCCTGAAGAGTACCATTACTCCTCGCTCAGAGCTCATTAATACCTGTACTAACCCTGTAGAATGTTATTGTTTAAAAGCATTTCTTTTTACTGCCCACATTCTTGTATCTTAAAAAAGCAAAATGATTCAGTGGGTAGCTGATCAGCTGTTCTTGAACTACAGATTCCATTTGCCGCGTACTGGCTAAAAATCAGGGGAGCTTTGGAGTCTGGAAAGCTACCTGGCTGTTTCTGCTTAAATGGACGCTCCAGCTGTGATTTCCACATTAATGCATATGATAACTTAGTGTCCCTCAGAAAGTTCTAGGAGCTAACAAGATCCTGCATGTGCTGCAATTTCAAAGGGGCAGCGGAGGGGTGAGCTGCAGCTTTTTCTAAAGTTATGTGTTTGTTTCTACTAAAATATGCATAATAAAGTATTTACAAAGTACATTAATAGGTTTCATAGAGCACTGGAGTGTCTCTTTAAGAAATGGAGCCTGTTGCAAAAAATGCATGGTGCTTGAAGGGTTAAAAAATTTGAAATGCATGAAAGCAGCCAAGGATGTGCCAGAGAGAGATAAAGGAAGTCGGGCCATTTAATGTTCTTTATTTTCACTTTCCTACAGAAAATCAATTTCTTGCTATTTTATACTGGTAGTATTTCATTGTCCTGAGACCATAATATAGTCTGTGGTGTGAAGCCTCTACGTCTCAGACAGGGCTGAGTATATCAAGCATTGGTGCATAAATTGGATTTTTATACACACGTGACACACTGCATGCTGTTTATGAGATTTCCAGAAAATCTCTGAACTGACCCACCTGCCGAATACATAAGCAGATCTGATTTCCCAAGTGCTAATATAATTTGCTCCAATGAAATGTAATGTCTGACCTGCCACTTATAAAGTGTCATTTAAACCTGCAATATCAAAGAACACATCTGTAGAGGCAAAGTGGTTTTAAAAGGGTGTTTCTTCATCATAATAACACCGCCGTAATGAACTGATGCAGGTAAACTGATCTTATTGCATTTTAGGACTGTATATAAAAAAACTAAAGCACCTGACACAAAAGATGTATTCCCGCTGCTGCAGTTGCCCTCCTACACAGTCTGACATTTCTGGCCACTGATTTGCTGCTTTTGAAGTAGCCAAATGTGCATGGCGGTCTGAGCGGGGTTCCCTGAGCCAGCGCTGGACCTGATTGGAAGAAAAAAATGCATATGGAGCGTTTCCCCATGCAATGTGTTTGCAGAAGGAACACCATGACAATTTAAAGAGCAGGAACAGTATGTGTGTGTGTGTGTGTGCAGGGCCGGCCCGACAATGGAGCCGAGTGGGGGAACCACTCCAGGCGGCACTTTTGAAGGGGCGGCACTTTGCCTCCCCAAGCCCTTTTTTTTTTTTTTTAAAGCGAAAGAGAGAGAAAGGGGTGCCAAGCTGTCAGTACCCACTCGGCGCCTCTCTCTCTCCTCTGCGGCGAGTCTTCCTGTTCGATCTCGGTGCCGGGTTGTAATGCTGAGTGCCGGAAGATTTCCGGCGCTCAGCATTACAAGCTGGCACCGAGACCGAACAGGGAGACTCGCCACAGGACTGCTGAAAGGTAAGTACAAGGGGGGGGGGGCGGCAGGGACGGAGGGAGAGGAAGGGTAGATAAAGGGGGGGGGGGGGCGGCATTTTAAAATTCGCCCCAGGCGGCATTTTGCCTTGGTCTGGCCCTGTGTGTGTGTGTGTGTGTATATATATATATATATATATATATATATATATATATATACGATGTCAAAAAATAGAGTATTGCAGAGTATGCGGTGATACCTTTTTTATTGGACTAACATAATATTAAAAAGACAAGCTTTCGAGAGTTATCCTCCCTTCATCAGGTCTGAAGCAATACTAATCAACATGATAGAGGTTATGGGGGGGGGTTGAGTGGGGTGTCGTAAATAATAGGTCTGGAGGTGAGAAATGCAGAGAGGTAGAGAGATAACGCAACAAAACATACAGCATCAAAGATTCTTACTCATGTACATCGGCAAACGTGGTATACATGATACAATGCTCTGCATGTGACAAAGGGTGCTACATTGGAGAAACTGGGCTTAAGCTGCACCTTAGAATGAACCTGCACCGAAGCTCCATCAAAAACCATGAGGAAGAAAAATATTGCACCCCGGTAGGACATCATTTCACACAGAACAATCACTCCATCCAAAACCTAAAAATTAAATTACTCAAAGGAAATTTCAGAGACTCTCAGGAAAAAAAAACATTTGAGATGAAAATGATTACACATTTTAACACCATAAAAGAGGGACTTAATGTGGATTCTGGTTTCCTTACACACTACCAGAACTTCATATGAACTTCATCTAGTCATCCAATGTCTAATTGCTGTTATCTTTGATGTTTTACTGTGGTTATTGGTTCCCTAAGTTTATTTGTTCTGTCCCTGGGTTATCTCTCTACCTCTCTGCATTTCTCACCTCCAGACCTATTATTTACGACACCCCACTCAACCCCCCCCACCTTATACCATCACTTGTTTTAAGTTGTAACCTCTATCATGTTGATTAATATTGCTTCAGACCTGATGAAGGGAGGATAACTCTCGAAAGCTTGTCTTTTTAATATTATGTTAGTCCAATAAAAAAGGTATCACCGCATACTCTGCAATACTCTATTTTTTGACATCGTGTCTACTGGACTAATACGGCTTCACCCTTTTACATTATATATATATATATATCTATATATAACCGGTATAACATATATATATTTGCGCAAACCATTTGAGTTTTGTTGAAAAAGTTAGCATCCCATGGATAACTGGGAAGGAGCAATTTTTCCTGCTGATCCCTAAAAAAAACAAACAAACAAGGCATTACTAATACTTTTAAAAAACACATTCATTTTACAGTTATTGTTTTGCAATATTATTGGCTTGAATGGTTGTACAAACAATTTTAATCTAGCAAAGAAAACGGTTGAAAATGTAAAAGAAAAAAAAATTGGCCAAATTTTGAGCACTGTCTGCAGTCCATGAAAAAATGATTGGTGGATGTTAAATATTTTGGCAAAATGCTGTAAAGCTTTGTTATTTTCCTTTGGCTACAGACAGAATCATTTGTTCTCATTCCAGGCACACGTCTCAAGTAACTGGAAAGTGCCATCATGTCATTAACATGCTCAATTAGATTCTTGATCATTCACAGAAATACTTAGCCGAAGGCTTTTCCTAAAGATTCGCTGGTCAATGAGTTGAAGCTATTCAGAGGTGCTCTAGCCTGGGAGTTATATGATTGGCTATATTCGGCTAACTACGGCTTTCAAATAACTAATACACTTGTCAAGACCTGTTTCTGCATTTAGTAATCTCTGGAGACATATAGAAGATAGAAACATATTGAAATAAAGTCCTTGCTGCTCTAAGCACTTGCTAAATAATATAACAGCTGTCTGATGTTTGGACAGAATGTTGGTCACCAAATAAATAAAAACCAAAACTAACAATGCAGTCCACCAGTGTCTCTTTCATAGAACAAAAATAGGGGGTCCGAGCCTTAGTCTGCCCTATGTAGTTCCGTAACAGCCAAGCGGTGGCTGCAATCAACATTAATCAGGACCAATACCATAGAAGATCTGGACGGAATCCTTTAGTACAAAGAGACACTGGTAGTGATATGGAGAACCAACCCACCCCTACATACTCCACACTAGTGACCCCAAATACACTATGCAAATAAACTTCCCCCAGGGCTGTATTTTCCCACTGTCCGGGGCCAAAACTGTAAGACTCTGGGCCCAAGGTTTACACTGTCCAGAACCACACCTTGCACCCAGTTCCACTTATTTTATATACCGTATTGGCTCGGATATAGGCCACCCCCGTGTATAGGCCGCACCCTAAAAAATTTTTTTAATAGACATGCTGCCACTCTGTCTCCCCCCCCCGAGATATGCTGCCACTGTCCCCCCCCCGAGATATGATGCCCTTGTCCCCCCCGAGATATGCTGCCACTGTCTCCCCCGAGATATGCTGCCACTCTGCCGCCCCCCCCGACTTACCAGAGGGGGCTCCCAGGTGTCTTGCGGGGCCGGCGGGGGGACACCTACGCAATACGCGTATACAACTTCCGGTGCCGGCACATCCGCTGAGTCCCGGCACCGGAAGTTGTATACGCGTATTGCGTAGGTGTCCCCCCGCCGGCCCCGCAAGACACCCGGGAGTCTGCTCTGGTAAGCATTGGAGGCAGAGGTAAAACGCATCGTGCAGACGTTCACCGCTGCCGGTGAACGTCTGCACGATGCGCTTAGACAATCTCCCGTGCCGGCTCTCCCCCCGTGGGAAGTGCTGGCAGGGGAGGCTGTCTGAGCGTATCAGAGAGTAGGATACGGGTCCCCTGCACCACTGCGGGGGATCTGTATCCTAACCCTGCTGCCTGCCCAGCGCCCGGAACTGCATGTCCCGGGCGTCGGGCGCTAGACCCCGAATATAGGCCGCACCCCCACTTTAAAAACTTAAAGTGGGGGGAAAAAGTGTGGTCTATATTTGAGCCAATATGGTATATTTAAATTTATCAATAGCGCTGTAGAGTCTGCGGCGCTCTAGAAATCGTTTTTGCCCAATGAAGCAGCGTTATTTTGGCTCCTGTCAATCCAAAAGAGTGTTTAAAATAGAGACAGCACAGAGTAGTGCTAGCCTGAGAATGTGCAGGTACATATGATACATGTGCGTCAGCTTCCTAAGCTTCCTCCTGCTAAATATTTCTTGAAACATTGCCAAAACAAGGATGCAGTATAATATGATGCTAAAAGAGCGTTTTAAAGGTCTCATTAAAATTCCACTTTGTGATTTACTAGCTGGTTAGCACAGCAGAATGAAAAAGAAACAGAAACTGTTATATGAGTGATAAAACCAAGATAATTGTTCAGAATTGTCTAGCACCATGTTCCCAGGCAAAACCTCCCCTCCCACACAAAATCAAATTTCCTAGCAAATAATATTTTATTGCAGCTTCTTGTCTCTTAATGTGAAATATGTTGTGTTCTACAGTAAATGTGTCTGTGTCTACAGGTGGTTTAGCAATGGTCTGAAATGTAAATGCACAATAAAAACATGATGATATAGTGTGTGTGTGTGTGTGTATATGTGTATATATATATTATGCCCATTCTTCTTAACCCCTTCAGTACCGGTGACATACCTGGTACTTCCTGGTTGGGTGTCACCCACAGACCAGGACGTACCAGGTACTTCATCGATGATGCGCGATCCAGCGTCTATAGAGTAAGGTGCATTATGAGTTAATGGCTATTGGTTTTCCAATTTTCTGTTTATATATAACATATGCTGACTAACTGCATAATAGATACCAGAAATTTTAAAATACATGTATTCCTGTGTATTTGGTAAAATACTGTTTTACCATTCCACTAATCTGTATTTTTTTCTTTAAAAATAATTTTTTCTGTAAAATAGCACCAAACTTTTAGGGTGCGGCCTATATTCGAGCCAATACGGTATATGTCTGGCACAATTGTTGGCACATTTTTAGTCAATACTTTGTGCTGCCTCCCTTTACCAAGATAGCAGCTCTGAGCCTTCTCCTATAGTGCCTGATGAGATTTGAGAATACATGGCAAGGGATCTGAGACCAATTCTCCATACAGAATTTCTCCTGATCCTGTAAATTCCTAAGTCGGTACTGGTGGACTCGCCCCCCTGGTTTTCGGTGGGGTTCAAAACAGGGGACTGGAATGGCCAATGGTAGGGCCTCTTGATTTTATGGTCAGTAAACCATTTTTGTGTTCATTTTGTTGTATGTTTTGGGTCATTGCCCTGATGGGGAAAATCCAACCACAGCCCATGTTAGGTTTTCTAGCAGAGGGAGTCAGGTGTTTATTTCATATATGTTGTTATTTGATAGGGTCTACAATGTCATGTCCACAAAATGTCCAGGCCTTCTGGCAGAAAAACAGCCCCAAAACATTAAAGAGGCTCCACGTTAGAGGCACGTCCTCTTCCAGGTTGATTCATAACATTTTGAGTAGACTGGAACTTCTTAATGGTGGAAATGGGAATTGCCAACACATTTCTATTTAAAGCCACCTCCCATTTTGTGACGTCCAACAACCTTTTGCCGCGCGTAACAGCTATATTCCTTGGTCTTAACCATTGTGATGAATGACTAAGGGAAATTGGCCTGTGTGTTACCTAATATTTATTTATTCCACTGAAACAGGAAGTCATAGTTGAACAATTTCTTGTTCCTTGTCACCCAGGTGTACTAAAAAAATGTAAAACATCACTGGGAATATACTTTAAATATAATTTTCTCATATGAATTCATAGGGGTGCCAATAATTGTGGCACACATATATTTAACACATTTATTTTTTTGGGATAAACCTGTGATGGCGGTGCCCTGGAAACACTGCTTTTTTTGCGGTAGTTCACTGTAGATTATCTTCGGACACGGAACCGGTCGGCAGAGAAGAGGGGGAGATATTATGAGAGTGTAAGAGAACGCGAAGAGTGGAAGCTTTTTGCTTTGTTTTTGTTCATTTTATAGGGGGATCTTGCCTTGTTTTCTGAGAGTCGTATGAATTTAAATATGCAGATTTCATTACATTCGCAATTCGTGAGAATCCAAATGCACAAGTCTACTATACTGTACAGTTTTTTTTTTTATTGCATGTAGCAACTGTTTGTTCTTCTGTATCAGTGTGCCCTCTGATGTGAAGAGGTGTTGCCATAAAGTACAAGCAGACCTTTGTTACAAAACACTTGTTTGACCTAGATTGAAGTGATCTTAAAGATGTAAAATACATGTTTAATATTACATGCTGGTCTTTTGTCAGTTCATTTGTAAGCATAAACCTTTAAAAACACAGTGATTTTTCCACAGAAGTAGTCTTTAAATTATATTTTTCCTTTTCTATAGTGTAAAGCATGGATGTAACTTGTTTAATATGCAACTTTACTTCTTTGAGATCTTGATAATTCAGAAGAGCTGACTCACGCTCTTAAGATCTACAGGCTACCATTAGATTCCACCGATGCGATTCTGAAGAAGGAAAGCTTGGAATTCCTCCTGTGGCTTTATGTAGAAGGATTTCTAAAAGCATTGGTGTGATCTTTGCGTGAATGACTTTACATTTACATGTATGTTCATATATATGGATGGAACAAATCATAAGCAACAACCTAAATCCTCTACTGCAAATATAGAATACCATATGATCTGTAAGTGGGTGATTAACTGTACACTTGGAAGCCTTATCTTTGATTCATGGTACACGACACATAGCACAGGCTTCATCTCCTTGGTGACCATAGAGGTAGCTATGGTATATTCATATATTGTTCTAGATTAGAAGAACGCATTAAAGTGGGAGAAATTGTTTTTTGGGCTTGGGGTTCTTTTTAATTTACTATATAATTGCACAACTATCAGTTCATATAATGACGCTGCATATGTTATTCCCTTTAAGTTTTTTGTATATTCAAGGGGCAGAGGGGTCAATGTAGGGCTGCAACTAACGATTATTTTAATAATCGATTAGTTGGCCGATTATTTTTTCGATTAATCGATTAATCGGATAAAAAAATATTTTTTTTCAATTTAAAATAATGTAATAAAAAACGTACAATTTACACTTTCATCTCTTTATTGCAATGGCCTCTCTCTCTCTATTCACCTTCTTATTTTACTGACATAATAATAAAAGCTACAAGAACCCAAACACAGTGTTTCTCAAACTAGGTTTAAATACAAAGTTATTAGTAAATATTAATTCATATGTTAACTATTTTTCATATTTAATAAAAACTATGAGAAAAAAGCCTTGTTTAAATTTTTTTTATTTACCAAACTGCCCCCGGTTATGCACATCTGACCCCCAGCTTGCCACTGTGCCCCCATATATGCCTTATACCTCTTATATGCCAGTGATATGCAACTGAGCCCCCTGATATACCTTTTACCCCCAGATATGTTTTATACCCCCCTGATATGCCTAATATCAATATGCCTTATACCCCCTATATGCCCTGAAATTCATAATACCCCCCATACACCACTATAACTCACCCATACACCACTCTGGCCCCTCCTCCTCCCATACACCACTCTGGCTCCTCCCCCATACACCACTCTGGCTCCTCCCTCTCCCATACACCACTCTGGGTCCTCCCCCTCCCATACACCACTCTGCCTCCTCCCCCTCCCATACTCCACTCTGCCTCCTCCCACCTCCCATACACCACTCTGCCTCCTCCCCCTCCCATACATCACGTTGCCCCTCCCATACTCCACTGGGGCTCCTCCCCCTCCCACACATCACTCTGGCTCCTCCCCCTCCCATACATCACTTTGCCTCCTCCCCCCTCCCATACTCCACTCTGCCTCCTATCAGCCACGGAGGTTCACAAGACACCAGGGAGCCGGGTGGAGAGGCAGAGTGCCGTATGGGAGGGGGAGGAGCCAGAGTGGTGTATGGGAGGGTGGCTCCCATACACCCCTCTGACTCCTCCCCCCTCCCATACACCGCTCTGCCTCTCTACCCGGCTCCGTTACTGACAGGAACTTTCACTGCAGCTTCATAGAAAACTCAGCGTAAGTGAAGGTGAGTAACGAAGGCTGTCTGTGCGATGCAGACCCCCACCAGCTGACAGAGAGGATGATCCTCTGTCAGCCGGTGGGGGTCTGTACGATGCGCACAGACAGCCTCCGATACTGCCCTTCACTTACGCTGAGGCTTCTATGAAATCAGTAACGGAGCCGGGTAGAGAGGCAGAGTGATGTATGGGAGGGGGGAGGAGTCAGAGGGGTGTATGGGAGGGGGAGAGAGACGGAAGTGAGAGACCGGCCGACAGTGAGGGGAATCCAGGTCCCCTGCAGCGTTGCGGGGGATCTGGATTCTAGTGTTATAATCCGATCTCTGTTTGAGGTCGGATTTTAATTTTTATAATCGATAAAAATCGATTCGATTAATCGATAATGAAAATCGTTGACAACGATTTTCATTATCGAATATTATCGATTTTATCGATTAGTTGTTTCAGCCCTAGGTCAATGTCATGGAGTCCCTCTTTGAGACTATCATAAAGCTATCTATTTTGGTCTCTGGTTACCTCCATCCAAAAGCAACATCCTCCTTCACTAGGGTCTTTTCTTTTCTGTATCCATTTTGATGGTGATGATTTCCTGTTACAGAACACTTTTACGTTATTGCCATATGTTTTTAGTTTTTAATGTTATTAGTTTATTCATTATTTGTTCGAGACAGCATGTTTGCAGCACAATGTGGGTTAGCAGTTTATTATACTCTAATTTAAGTCCTGACAATGGATACTAATATATTGAAATGTATGCCCTGGAATGTCTGGGGGCTTGACCTTAAATCCTTAAAAAAACGAAAATTACTTTTATCCTAGAGACACATTTTAAAGATAACAAAACAAAAGGACCAGCCGTAATTTTGGCCTTTATCCTTGTGGAAGGATTGGGAGGGCAGAGCCTTATTTTTCAAAGGCACGGTTTAGCATCCAAGTTACTCTAGCTGCTAATTATGAAAGTTATGCTCAGTAACATACCCTAAATACAGTAATGCAGTAGTACCCATTCATGGGTTTTTAGATAGCTAAAGCTCTTCCTGAAATAAAATACTTAAACTTTTTGGGCTAGAAGGAAACAAGCACATTTTTTCTTTTCATTTTTTTCATTTAGCCCTAATAGGTTTTGATTAGAGATCCCTTTGGGAAATTTATGGACCTCAGGGATCTCTCATAACCAGACATATCCCTTCATGATGTCATAACGACATACATGAGGAGTGTTTGTGAGTGGATTATTAATTTGTAAGGTTATATCTCCTGATGTATCGAGGCCATTGAGTAGGACATTAAACCTACATATTGGTTTGACCTCCCGTATTTTTCTCCCCCTCTGGGGGCGAAACAATCCCATCAGTACTAGTAGCCTTACACCCTGTACGCTGTGCCCAGGTTGACGGAAATGCTCTCCAACAGGTGTATCTGTTATTTTCTGGTTGATAGTATGTCTGTGGGACTTTTGTGTAATGCTTGGCCTGTCTCTCCCACATACATTGCTGTTGGGCATTTCACACACATATTGAGGAACACCACGTTAGATGATTTGCACATAAAACAGCCATTGATTTTGTAAAGAATGACTCTCAGCATTGCCTCTGCTAGAAGAATGTCCAACCCATTCAAACACTGTTAAAGGGTCAGTTGCCAGAAAAGTGAGAAAATAAAGAGGCAAACACATAGATGAGGATGGCTCCACGAATTTGCAAGAGGAAAAAAACATTATTTGAAGGAGACACTAAGCTATCATAAGATGGCTGAAGTGTCCCATTAAGTGCTCTCAACGAGCTCCGTTACAATTAATCTGTCATTCCACAGCTTCCTGACGGGGAACAGCCCAGTCTATCATTAGATCTCCTGTATATCGGCAGGGAAGTTCATTTGCCAATGCAAGAGCCGCATGATGGATTAATAATCCCTAGTGGTTGCTTAAGCAAATGAAAGAAGAAAAAATATGTAGGTAAGGGGGCTGAAAACATCATAAATAATAGAAACAGATCGAGTTGATAGATGTTTTGTCATGAATTATATTTTCCTTCTCCTAGGTGTGTATTATGTAAATAAGCCACATTTATTTGGGTTTAACAGAGTAACAAAAGGGAAGCCTTTGAGTTTGATTGCTCTTGTCTTTTTCCTGTATGATCAACCATTGAATGTAATTTTTGTAAATTGTGCTACAAGTTTTGAAATAAATGACTTAAAATGGCATAAAATTGCCTTCATCTTACACTCCAAATAATCGGTAGCTAAAAATCACGCCTGCTAGACCTTTGAATGCTCCCATGTTTCTCTATGTAGCTCTTCTTCAGTTAAGTCAGAAGATAAGTCAACAAAAGGGTAGAGAGCTTTGCATGTTACTTGGCCCAATGTGTTTGTGTCATTGTAGAAACCGATCCTCGGAGTGGGGCAGCTAAGTCTCAGAAGAATCGCTCTTGTTTCCTGTGCTCTGAAACTGTTGGCTGGTATAGCACTGCCGTGGTGATCAAACACAGCCAGGGAAATGTCACAATAGAACTTCTAAACCAGTATTTAAGTGCACTGAAAACACACTGTGACTGCAGAAAATAAACAGCTGCCCCACTCACTGAGGATCCGTGCATGTTGACCACAGAGGACATCTGATATTATTGCGGGCAAGGAGGCCAGAACGTGATTGGTGTATTCTTCCCATTGTTAAACTCTTATACTGCTTATACGACATCATGTCTGATTGTAGGTGTTTTGGGTATCTGTTATTATTTGTCTTGTAAGTGTTGCCAAACTAACTTAACCATTTTTACTACACTTTTGTTCAGAATATTCAGTTGCATCTGATATTTCTAAGAATATCTTTAAGTATAATAGTTGGCGTTGTGATGAGAGGTAGCTGTTACAATAGGAATAGCTGCCAGTGTTTTTTTTCAATAAAAGAGTTATTTTGCAGATGGACCAAGATATTTATTAGTGCAGCTTCTGTGGCCTCACTGTATTTTTACTTTGTCCTCTCAACACTCTGCCTGCAGAGAGCGCTTCTCTGTTCTTCATCAGCACATTTGGGATTCTTTGAATGCCTTAAATTAGTACTCATACTAAAACGCTTTTAGTGCATTTATTTATTATTATTGTTTTATATAGCGCCATCTGATTCTGCAGTGCTCTACAAAGGGTAGACAGGACATAAGTGGTATACAACATGACAAAATGACATACAGGAAAAATAAGTAACCAAAAGCAGAACAGATCAAATAACCAATAAGAGTTTAGCAGTGGGGGGGGGGAGCGCAACGCAAGAAGGAGAGACTCCCTTTCACGTACTACTCCCCCCAACCCCTTGGCAGTCAGAGTGTGATCCCAGACCGATCCACCTTAGTTCTGTCCCACTGACATCGGTGGGCAGTCCCGTGATGTTGGTGGGCTGTCCCACTGACATCTCAGGAAACACCCCCATTTAAAGGGGAAATGGTCAGGACAAGTGCCTTCATTAATGATTCCTTTAGCCCACTCTGGGGACCACAGGACCTGTTTGGTTTGATGTAGTGTGGGACAGACTCATGGTAGTACCCTGTTGTCCCTAAGAAGGCCAGATTTCAGTGGAATTATCTGAAAAATGTGTGTTCCTCCAGCCCTTTTGTGAGAAGTCGGGCGTTCCCATGTGCGGAATCTAATGATTTTTGTGGGATCTTCTATTAGAAGAATAGCTCCTCCCTTTCCGTCATGAACTCGAACTGATTATAGAATCTATTCTGTCTGTTAAAGAGATAGAAGTCATCTAATGTAAGGAACCATTAATGTTGGATGTCAGGAGACAAGCAAGCAGTCCTCTATACTGCATTAACACACCGTAGCAGTCCCTTCCCTACCAAAGCTATTACATTTTCTCTTGTGTATTACTTATGATACTCCTTTTATATGGCAGTTGGAAGAATGAAATGCTCAACTGAAAGCAGATATAAGCTAGTAACCGCTAAATTGTTCTCTCATTTTAGTGTCGGGAAAATCCATTTTATATTTTGTATCACAAAACCGCTGTATAATAAAAAAGACTCAAGTAATTTGTTAGTACTTTAGAATGTATCCTTCAACCTGTTAAAAAAATAAATTATTTCTCTTAAGAAGGAGATGTAACTACAGAACTGCCACACACTCCCTCCAGTGCCACTTCAGGAAGGCAATCAGCAGCAGGAAAGTGCTCCCTTTGAAATCAATGTTGTTTGCCTAAGCTTGTGGCTTGCGTTAGACTCCCCTAGAATTATGAAGCTGGCTGGCGGGCTGGGTGGGTGAGTACACCCCGTGGGCACAGGCAGAAGAAGATGTGTTTGTCCTTCTCCTGCAAGCTAAGGCGTTGGGAGGCAGGGAAGAAGGCAGTTGCATAAGGGGGGGATTCTGCCGAACCTGTCCATGCATCTGTGAGCAAAGGGATCACATTCTTTTGTGAAAGGGTTAAGGAGCTAAAAGGATAAGCAGTTTCGCTCCAGCGATAGAGCAATGCAGCTGTTTTTTTGTGTAATCAGATCTTCATAGCTGTTGGAGCTGGGGTTTATCAGTTTATTGCTAGCATGATAGGACTTTGGGTTGATCTAGAAACAATTTGCGGCGCTTTCGCTGTGACATTTGGAAAGTGTAATAAGTGTCAGTTCGCATAAAAGCACCGTGATCTGCAGAGCAGGCTTGTAATTCATCCAGTGCCTGGCATATGTTGTGCTGAGAAGCGTTATCTTGAGCAGATCAGGTTTGTTTTGATAACACACCTGATAAACTCACAAATTATTTTAGCAGTGGGACGTGTATAAATATTCATTAGAACTCTACTGTAGCGAGAAGAACAGCCTTACCCTAAATATAATAAGCGCTGCGTAAATTGCTGGAGCTATATAAATAAAAGGTAATAATAATAATGGGTGACTGAAAACACACAGAACTATTTAGTATGTTAATCGTGTTTTTTGTGACTATGTACACAGAGCTCCATAGACTGGCTTTATGCTTGCAGTGTGAGACAGCAGTGATACAGAAACGGGCATCCCTTTTACAAGGATTTATGTGGGAGCCGTTCACAATCCTCATATGTCTGTGCAGTTTTTGTAAATTTTTTTTTTGGAGTCACTCTTAATAATGAATATGTATTTTGATCTCGTTATTGTTATTTTTTTATATAGCGCCATCAAATTCCATAGCGCTGTACAATGGGTAGACAGGACATAACAAGTAGTATATAACATAACAATTTGACTTATAGAAACAAGTGAGGAGGGCCCTGATCAAACGAGTTTACAATCTAGAGGGATTGTGTTAGTATGGGAACAAGACTATTAACGCTCTTACCACAAGATAAATCTGCATTCCCTGCACTCTGTACCAAGAGCATCTCTCAGGTGGACCTTGTCCTCTTAAAGATCTAGAGAAAAAGCTCACGGTAAACATAATATGATTTGTATGAACTTTGAGTGGTTTAAACATGTAAGTTGTGGTTATGGAACCTGTCTATTTAGCTTTTTAGCTCCAGGAAATCTGTAAGTAAAAGTAGTCATGTACAGAGAAGGTAGCTTCATCTTGAGTTTTCTGGTTACGTCAACTCTAAACTAAACCTCCCAAAACACTATGTTTTGGATACTTGACCTTGGTATTGCTAAATAATTTGGTTATGGAATATGCTGCAGGGGATGCACTCCCACCGACCTCCCAAATTGGACTGTTTGCTTGGAATTAATGAAGCTGCAAGTTGCTACCAGTACCCTTCAGTACTCCATAGGCATAACATCGGCCTTGACAGTGTCCAAGCGGTTGTAAGAAACCTGTCAAGTTAAATTGACAGGGGAATGTGCAGACAATTTCCCTAGAGATTACGAGTTCTAGGATTTTCATTAAGCAATTATCGTCCCTGTAGTTTAGTGAAATGAACACCTGGTGAAATTATTATGGCTGAAAAAATTCAATATTTCTGGTTTTCAAGCTCAAATGAATCACACAAGAAGAATATAATTAGTACAAATGGTTTAATTCATTATTGGATGGAAAGCACCTAGGAATTGTAGAGAGAGTCATGTATATCCATATGACTGCTGGGACCACACAACCTATTTAAAATACATTGTGGGATGATTTAGTCCATGTGTTTTAATTGGAACTGCTTCCTTAATCGTTTACTATGTGATACTTGCTTTTTGGAACACTTACAAAATGCAAATGTTGATGTCACATGGTAATGTTTAAGTGTATGAATGTAAATATTGACTTTTGTTATCCATCGAGAAAGTCGGTATTGGAACACTTCTAATGAATCTGTTTTCGTTGGTGGAGTGCAGAAGCAACTCCTTTAAGAGGCTTGTACATTTTCTGCCATGATACACCTAACACTTCTGTCACGCGTGGGTGCGTTCAGTGTCTGCCACAGCCAAATACTGATTGACCTTACAGATGTCGAATGAGGTGAACAAGCCTTCCTAGAACGAAGATCTTGAGCTGTTGCATTACAGTCCTTAAGCTTTGGAGATGTTGTTAAGCAACTACTGGTTAACTAACAGTGTGCCAAATGGAACCATGATACTAATTTTCATTTTAGCAATGAGCTGCCATGTAGGACTGTTCTTATTTCATTTGCGAACATTTTAATAGGTAGAGTTTTGAGAGAAATGACACATGACATGGGAGATATTAAATATGCAGTCCCATGTTGCTTGTTGAGGCCAAGGTAAAGCATACATACATTTCAGAATGGCTGTGCGCTGCTTACCAGTGCCTCAAATAATCAATAGGGTTAATTACACCATAATCAACAGCTAGCTGTCTCATTAAATCAATTATACTTATCAAAGATTCCAATATATTAGACCAATACCTGACCTCAGAGTATTAATTACACCCTAAACACATTCATGATTAATTGATCTATTACCGTATTTGCTCGATTATAAGACGAGGTTTTTTTCAGAGCAAATGCTCTGAAAAATACCCCTCGTCTTATAATCAGACCTCAAATAGGTCTGACTATGAGACGATTAAGATCCAGATCCCCCTCAGCTGCAGGGGACCTGGATCCTCCTGTCTCGCCTCCGCCTTCAGCGTAAGTGCGTGGGATCTACACTCTGCCCCGGCTACATGACAGGGAAGTCAGAAGCACCGGTAAGTTGGGGGGGGGGGCGGGGGAGTGTTAAATGGGGGGCATAAGGCATTTCCGGAGGCAGAGTGCTCTGTGAAATGCCGTTTAACCCCCTTAATGCCACTCTGCCTCCAGAAATGCCTTTTTAACCCTCTATACACCACTCTGCCTCCTGAATGCCTTAAAACTCCCTATATGCCACTCTTCCCCGTAATATGCCTTTTAACCCTCTAAATGCCAGAGTGGCATATAGGGGCATAAGGCATTTCTGGAGCCAGAGTGGCACATAGGGGGTCAAAAGGCATATCATGGGGCACAGTGGCATTTAGAGGGTTAAAAGGCATATCATGGGGCACAGTGGCATATAGGGGGTATAAGGCATTTCTGGGGCAGATGTGCATAACTGGGGGGCAGGTTGGAAAATAGAAGGAAATAAAACCAAAATATTTTTCTCAATCATAGCTTTTATAAAAAAAAAAATTGTTTAGATGAATTAACATTTACTGGTAAAACTTTTTTCCTATAGGGTCGTCTTATATTCAGGCTTTTTTTTCCTAAATTAATATTCAGATTTAGGGGGTCGTCTTATAATCGAGCAAATACGGTATTTTAGAAATGGGAAGAATATGTTAAGCCTTGCCAGAATAATACCACTTATACAGTGGAAAAAAAACTATCGCTGCATAAAATTGAATGCTGAATGCGTGTCTTTGTTGGTGTGTAAATGTGAGAGGATTAGTCTGATTAAAAACAATATCATGATACAAGAGAAACCAGCTTTGTAATACTAGTACTAGTAATGTTGGTTTTCCCCACTTAAAAGTGTTTGTTTCCAGTCACCGACAATCTTCCCTTGTTGGGTTTTTTTTTATTGCTGCTTCCATTTCTAATAATCTCTTTCTTGCTTTTCTGCATCATGTTTTCTCTTATAGTCTTCTGTATACATATATTTCAAACTCAGTCTTGAAGCAACTCTGTGGTAATAGCCGATGTCTCATTCCATTCCACCTATGCCATTCTTTAGGAACTTTGCTTCCGCTCCCTGTTACACCCAAGTTGTACCTTCTGGGACTGACTAAATTTAAGAACACCATACACTGCCCTATTATACTGATCTTGCCTGTAAATATGTTCTGTTGGCTATATGCTGCACCTTATCCCTGTTGGCGTATTCTTTAAGGATCAGTGTGCCCAACCTTTCAAGGGTTCTATCTTTTACAGCCTACTAAATCAGTTCAATCAGTGCTCTTTATTAGGGCTGCAACAACTAATCGATAATAATCGATAATGAAAATCGTTGCCAACGAATTTCATTATCGATTAGTTGAATCGATTTTTATCGATTATTAAATGAGGGTTTTTTCAGAGCAAACGCTCTGAAAAATACCCCTCATTATATAATCCGTTTCAGTGACTCACAGCAGCAGCTCCTACTTACCAGTCCCTCCCTGTAATCACTATGACAACTGGCCCCGCCCCCTTCCTTCCCCCAGAAGGCCAGAACCACATGGCTGTGACACTCATCTAACTGTAAGTATAAAATTAATATTTGGGCTGCTGAAAGTTAGGGGAGGTGGGGTTTAATTTAGGGGCAGTTATGGTTAATGGGGTGTTTAGGGTTAATTTAGGGACAGTTATGGTTAATAGGGTGTTTAGGGTTAATTTAGGGGCAGCTATGGTTAATAGGGTGTTTAGGGTTAATTTAGGGGCAGCTATGGTTAATGGTGTGTTTAGGGTTAATTTAGGAGCAGCTGTGGTTAATGGGGTGTTTGGGGTTAATTTGAGGCAGTTTTGGTTAATGGTATGTTTAGGGTTAATTTAGGGGCTGTTGTGGTTCATGGGGTCTTTAGGGTTAATTTAGGGGATGCTGTGGTTGATGGGGTCTTTAGGGTTAATTTAGGGGCAGTTATGGTTAATGGGGTGTTTAGGGTTAATTTAATGATGAGGACTGAGGGTTAATTTTATTAATTTATTAAAGTTAACTTAAGGTGCAGTTAGAGATAAAGGGGGGCAAACTAAGGGGAATCTAAATCCTGGGGGCAGTGAAGATTAACCCAGTACTTATTTATAAAAGTATGGTCTGTGACTCTATGAGGGGACTATGAGATATCTGGGGGTATAAGGCATATCTGGGGAGGACGGAGTGACATATCTGGGGGTATAAGGCATATAGGGTATATAAGGCATATGTGGGGAGGACAGAGTGGTGTATCAGGGTGTATAAGGCAGATCTGGGGCCACAGTGGCATATCTGGGGGTAGAGTGGAGTGGCATATGTGGGGAGGGCAGTGTGGCATGTCTGGGGAGGATGGAGTGGTGTATCGGGGTATAAGGTGTATCAGGCACAGTGGCATATGTGGGAGGCAGCGTGGAGTGGCATATGTGGGAGGCAGAGTGGAGTGGCATATGTGGGAGGCAGAGTGGCATATGTGGGAGGCAGCGTGGAGTGGCATATGTGGGAGGCAGCGTGGAGTGGCATATGTGGGAGGCAGCGTGGAGTGGCATACGTGGAAGGCAGCGTGGAGTGGCATACGTGGAAGGCAGCGTGGAGTGGCATATGTGGGAGGCAGAGTGGAGTGGCATATGTGGGAGGCAGCGTGGAGTGGCATATGTTAGAGGCAGCGTGGAGTGGTATATTTGGGAGGCAGCGTGGAGTGGCATCTGTGGGAGGCAGCGTGGAGTGGCATCTGTGGGAGGCAGAGTGGCATATGTGGGAGGCAGCGTGGAGTGGCATATGTGGGAGGCAGCGTGGAGTGGCATATGTGGGAGGCAGTGTGGAGTGGCATATGTGGGAGGCAGAGTGGAGTGGCATATGTGGGAGGTGGAGTGGCATATGTGGGAGGCAGCGTGGAGTGGTATATTTGGGAGGCAGCGTGGAGTGGCATATGTGGGAGGCAGAGTGGAGTGGCATATGTGGGAGGCAGCGTGGAGTGGCATATGTTAGAGGCAGCGTGGAGTGGTATATTTGGGAGGCAGCGTGGAGTGGCATCTGTGGGAGGCAGCGTGGAGTGGCATCTGTGGGAGGCAGCGTGGAGTGGCATCTGTGGGAGGCAGAGTGGCATATGTGGGAGGCAGAGTGGCATATGTGGGAGGCAGCGTGGAGTGGCATATGTGGGAGGCAGTGTGGAGTGGCATATGTGGGAGGCAGAGTGGAGTGGCATATGTGGGAGGTGGAGTGGCATATGTGGGAGGCAGCGTGGAGTGGTATATTTGGGAGGCAGCGTGGAGTGGCATATGTGGGAGGCAGAGTGGAGTGGCATCTGTGGGAGGCAGCGTGGAGTGGCATATGTGGGAGGCAGAGTGGAGTGGCATATGTGGGAGGCAGCGTGGAGTGGCATATGTGGGAGGCAGAGTGGAGTGGCATATGTGGGAGGCAGAGTGGCATATGTGGGAGGCAGAGTGGAGTGGCATATGTGGGAGGTGGAGTGGCATATGTGGGAGGCAGCGTGGAGTGGCATATGTGAGAGGCAGCGTGGAGTGGTATATTTAGGAGGCAGAGTGGAGTGGCATATGTGGGAGGCAGAGTGGCATATGTGGGAGGCAGCGTGGAGTGGCATATGTGGGAGGCAGAGTGGAGTGGCATCTGTGGGAGGCAGCGTGGAGTGGCATATGTGGGAGGTGGAGTGGCATATGTGGGAGGCAGTGTGGAGTGGCATCTGTGGGAGGCAGCGTGGAGTGGCATATGTGGGAGGCAGAGTGGCATATGTGGGAGGCAGAGTGGCATATGTGGGAGGCAGAGTGGCATATGTGGGAGGCAGAGTGGCATATGTGGGAGGCAGAGTGGAGTGGCATATGTGGGAGGCAGAGTGGAGTGGCATATGTGGTCGGCAGCGTGGCATGTCTGGGAGGCAGCGTGGCAAGCCTGGGCTCAAACGTGCATAAATTGGGGGGGGGGGCTGGTTGCGAAATAAAGGCAAGAAATGCATTTTATCAAAGTTTTTTTATTATGCTGTTTGTATTTAATATAATTTGTTTATTACATTATTTTAAATGAAAAATTTACATTCATTTTTTTTATCCGATTAATCGAAAAAATAATCGGCCAACTAATCGATTATGAAAATAATCGTTAGTTGCAGCCCTACTCTTTATACCTGGAGACATTGAAAGGCGTCATTACAACCTAACCGTAATAATCGTATATGGCTTGTATCTTGAGTTGTGTGCAGTTTTTATAGTTGGTTTATGTGGCTCTATATATAATTTTGGTTTGCAAATTTATTGGACTATCGGCCACATCCCATGTTATTAGTAGCACATGCGGATGTTTTTTGCCTCTGTGTAATCGTTAGTTTCATCCATTGACAATTCTTTAAGTGTCTTTTGGAAAGAGTTGGATGAGCCCCATAGTGAAATTAGGCTCCAATGCTGTTCTCCTCTTTATTAGAGGAGGAATGTTTGTCAGGGTTTAAAAATGTAAAGTTTATGCCTCACTGATCCTTGTTTTTCATCAAAAAAGAGGAGTTGAACTTAAAGCAGCTAGTTCATAATGAGCCACTAGACAGGTTTATATACTGAAATGCATGGGCACATTTTTTAAATGACAGCTGGGCATTTTCTATGGATGGAGGCCATGAAAAAAGTACTGCTGGGAGGCCAGGTTTTAAAACAAAAGTCTTAACCAAGGATGCTAAAATAGCAAGGATTACATTTTCAGCTGGGACAAATGTATAAGTGACGCTGAGGGAGAAACCCAGCAAGAACTAACAGAACATGACATATGCATTAAAGTGCGAGCGTACAATATGATTGTATGTCTACTGATTCATGCCCTTCTGGCTGTATATCAGAATAAAAGAAATCAAAGCACAAAAAAGAATAAACAGCCTCAGATGTGAGGGTGACGCCAGCGTTAGAGAGAATTCACTTTATAGTTTCAGTGGGTGATTTGAACACTGTAAATCCTTGCGTTACTAACACTAGGTGACATAAAAGAAACATATCCAAGGAGATTAAGATAAGATCGTTTTTTCTTTGTGCTATGCTATGTTTGAAATTGTTTTATGCTGCCTGGTTGACTGTAGCAACAGGACCGCTATGTATTTGCCAGCTTTGCAAATTAACCCCCTTAGGACAATGGGCGGTCCCTAAACCCATTGAAAACAATGTATTTTGAGCCCGTACATGTACGGGCCTTGTCATTAAGGGGTTAAAATAAATATCCATAATACATGCTAAGCATTTCCTTCTTTTTACCTAATACATTTACCGAACGTTTAGTTTGTTTCAATGATAATGTTTAAGGGAGCTGATTAATACTTGAACACAAGTTTCCCTGCAAGCTGTTTAGATGTAACAAAAAGGTTCCTGTACATGTGTGAATCATATCAGTACCTTCATTTCTGTCATAAAGTTACCGGAATATATGAAAGTTATACAAAGACTTGTTTTTATGCAGAAACAAAATGTCCAGGGGGAATTCATGGTTAGCGTAACCATAGTTGTCCCTTTAATTTTATCACTAGGCTCGGTGGGAGACAGAATAGTAGCGGTTGTGAAGTGAGCAGCCACGGTATAAATGGCCGCAAAAGTAGAACTGGAAAGATCAATTAATGCCATAAAGTTATCAAATTATGGCAACTTTATATATAATATATATATATGTATATATCCCTCAAGATTGTAAGCTTGCGAGCAGGGTTCTCTCCACCTAATGTATCGGTTTGGCTTAGTCTGTCAATTCTCGTCTTGTCAGACCCCTTGAATATATGCATTGTATTAAGCGCTGCGTAAACCGTTGGCACTATATAAATAATAATAATAATGTACCATATAAATGTGATTTGGTAACATATTGTGGGGTTTACGACAATTTGCTAATTTTATTGATCTGGAAAAGCAGCAAGTATTTCCACTCATGGGAGCCCAGCACATCTGCCCAATAATAATGATATGCATGACATTTGTGTGTGTGTGGGGGGGGGTTTTGTCTTCAGTTATTTTGGAACAATGGCAGTTATTCTGTAAAACACTAGAAAATCCTAGCCATAGTAACACATGGAGAGGCACATTCCATGAATGAACAATCATAATGACATAATATTATGTCAATAAATGTAATTGTTAGGAAGACGTTTTAAAAGTCTGGGGTCATCTGCACAAAAAAAGAGTTGGGGTGCAAAACCTACATAATTATACCCCTATATATATATATACACACACACACAAAGTAAAACATGTTACAATATGTAGAACACTACACACGAGAAAAACCTTCAGTGTAAACTGGAATCTGTTTCTCCCATATATTAGTGTATATATTCATACTAGAAACTTCTGACCTTGGACAAAAAGGTTTTTCCTGAAAACTGTAAAGCATTAGGCACATGCATTAGCACCGAATAAAAAAGTTTACATTCACGCAACTATAAAACGTAGGATTTTGAAGGTGTCAGATCAATTGTGTTTAAACACAATTGTGTGAATTGGTAATGCAGACTCCTGACAATCTACAATGACCTTTTAACGCGTGGAAATGAGTATATCAAGGACTGCTTTACCCACACTCCAAGATGAGTACATGAAACTAGTCATTACGGGAGGGAATCCGTGTCCGCGAGAAAGATCCAGCACGCATAGACACAATGGAAGTAGAATCCATTACGTATGGTTAAAATAAAAAACAATTGTTACAGTAGTGTTGACGTGTTTAATGTTCTAGATAAGATTAAAAAACAAATATAAACACAGTGTAGGCTCAAGGTCAGGTAGATTAAGAACTGAGGGAGAAAGGGGTAGAATTACACTGGTGCCTGGAGATGAACCCATAATTTTTTTTTATTTTTTTTTTTAAGTGCAATCCAGGAATCTGTTCAAAAATTATTCGTTCTCATTATTGGAACATGGAGGAATATAGGAGCTGACCATAATGCTACTGGATTCACATCAATGTATCTCCATGTCTTGATCCAGAGATCTGTGTGACTGTCTGCAGCGGCTTCCTTTTGGTGCCTTTATGTATCTGGGTTCATCTTCTTCTGTTTTCGACAACAGGAAAATGGGTCAGGGAGTGTAAAGCAAACGAGCAGTTGAGAGAAATTCCCCGCTAAGGCTTTGTTTTTCTTGGAGCTCCGGTGTATTTACTGATAATGTCGATCATCTAATTCTTCAGTGTCTGGGTCGAGTAGACTCTCCAGACGAATAACATAATGCCCTTCTGTTTCCTTGCTTCTCCTTCCATTTGCCTTGTGGAAGTCTGTAGTTCACTAATATGAGCCATTTTTTTTAGCTTAAGCATGGTTTGGCTGTTTACTTGACAGAAACATTGGTCTGTTAAAAAAAAATAAAATAAAAATAAAAATAAAAAATTTTTTTTAAAGTATAAGTGCACACAGTGACTTCTGGCCATCGTTGCCGTAAATACTGGATAACCCAACCTGAACTCCCCATTTGGGCCCAGTGGATAATGGAAGGGTCATGGGTTTTCATGGAGGGGTTTTCATTGAAGGGTAATTCATGACTATTTAACTGCAGAGGTAACTGAAACAAGCTGTGATTGCTTCACTGACCTCGTCTCTGTGAAATCAGAGCAGTTTGTTCACGAGAACAGTTACTCGGTTACTTACCTGGTGGCTTTATCCTAATGGCGTGTCTGTCTGGAGCATCAGGATTCTGTACAAGCGTGCTCATAAATGCATGTACAGTCTGAGAGGATGCATACATTCCCAATCTGCCACTTGTAAATGGTTACTTGAATGGGCTTAGCATATAAACAAACGTTCCTGTAATGATTCATTAGAGGCGATAGTTAAGATTATTTAATTGTCTAGGAATCTTTCCTTTTGTAAACAGAATTGACTTAGCTGTAATGGACCTTGCCTTAACCATAAAAATGCTGGGAAGCTTAGCATATTTCTGAATATCTGTCAAATGCACCATATTTTCCAGACGGGCATCCTATGATAGCCATGATGTGCTTCATAGGTTGTTTCTGTTTTGATCTGGTATGTATCTGGGTGGTTGATTTCCCCCCCCCCCCTTCTGTTATTTAAGGGTATTTAGGTTTTTGGGTTGGCTTTGCTTAAAGTGTGTTCACCCCCCCCCCCCCCCCATGAACTGGTAATAGCATCTTATCTCTCACTCAGTTCTCAGACATATCAAGCCAAACTGTGATCACACCTCCTCTGGTTGGGCTCAGACGCAAATGAGAATTAATGGAGTGGTGATAACTAAAGGAGAGAACGTGACAAAATAATCCTTGTGGGACAAGGACTGTACACTCAATACTTTAAGAATGTGAGCACTACAAGGCCAAGTTGCTTGAGGCAGCATCCGCTTCAAACAGATACAATGTAAAATCCCAAGACAATAGAATACATTTTAAGAGCAGCACAGCCTGTGATTAAACACATTCTGCTAATAATGGGCAGTAATTAATCATGGTTAAAACATGGAGAACATGCATGTGCGTGTTTTTCTCATCTTTATTTTGTGTGTGGAATCTAAGACAGCAGCCAGATTCTGTACCCCACAGTGTTAAACTGAAGCTTGACATATGACAGACTTATCTGTAATTCTTCACACTGGATGCCGTTGTTTTTCTTTTCTTATCCTTTGCCTTTATATCTGCTGCTACATTTGTTGTTTTAATAGATATGTGACAAATCACGCATTCACATTTCCCCTGACCTGGTTTCATAGTAAGTTGTCTTCCCCAAAACAAGCCTTCCTACTGCTATAGCTTAGCCTAAAATCCACTGCAGAAGGAAAGCGGCATTGTTATCAAGCAGACCGGTGCCGCTTGATATAGTCATACAATTAGAGGATTGTCCTACTAGTGTCCCGATCCCACACAAGGTCACTGTATAATAGTGGAGTCCAGTTGCAGGGAAACTGCACTCATACAATGAACGTTGCAGGCCACATATCATACAAACCCTGTGAGTAGCCACAGAGCCAGGTGCAGAAACACAGTACAGAAGGGTAAACCAGAAGTGCAGTCAGATGGTCCAGACTCAGGGACAGGCAGCACAGATTGGTAGCCAGGTAAGCAGGCGAGAAATCAATGCTAAACCAACAGACCACAGAACAAGATCAGCAGGCAAAGTGTCACTGAGCGCGGGATACAGGCTTAAATACTCTTTAACAGGTGGCAGGTGATCAGTACTCAGTGGCTGTAGGTAGTGTGGTCAGCATTATAGGAGAACAGGCTGGTAACTCCAGTAAAGCGCATCAGCAGCTCAGCTTGACAAATGGGAGAACCTGCGTGCAGTTGTGAGTTCTCTAGTTCAAGTCCTATATACCAGCATGACCCCAACAAGCGGTTGGCAGGCCTGGGATGTGGACTGGGGCGTGATCATGACAAATGGCTTATGGGCGCATCTTATTAATATACCTGGAGCTCCTCGTGGTGCGGCTGCCCATACATGGGACAGGGCTAGAGTGTTTTGTGGGTGGGTATCTGGGGGAGTTGGTAGAACAGGGAGCAGGCATGACCATCCACTTTTTTCCTTGACCAGAGAAAGAGGAAACTAACCTGGAGACTTCTGGTTTAACCCAGAGATCTCCCAGGCCTGCTTACTAAACTAAGTGCCAGGTAGATATTTGCAGGGAAACAAAGCTAAAGGGTTAACAGAATGTATTTTGCTAGGCTTTGTATTTTCTTTCTTTGCCATTGGAAAGGTGGCATTTCCAGCTTGAAATTGCAAGGATTAAATTTAGATCTTTAAAGTGCATATTTTTTCTGCTATGTTCGATCTTTAAATCATATTGTTTAGTGTAGATGTGATACAGTAAAATGCAAAGTAAAACCTATTCCCACAATGTCTTGTTCTTTGATTGTGGTGTAAAGGAGGGATAAGAGGAGTGCTGTTGTATGTTTGTCTATTCCCTGCAGTTTATGAGCTTGTCATATGGTTTGCTGTCACTGGCAGAACCATGTTCTGATGGTTATCTACATTATGTGCAGATTTGGTGCTGTAATTCACAGAGTCTGAAGAGCTGGCTTCCTAAGCCCCTGGATAAATAATCATCTCTCTGATACTAAGCCTGCTGTCAGAAGTGCCTTTCTGCCTCTAAGTCAAACAAAGTGTTCAGCTGGGTTTCAGGTAATAACCTCTTTATAAGTGTTTGTGGCTGTAAAGTTCTGAGCTGCCAATTAACTTCCATGTACTCTAAAATAACCCTTGCAGAGCAGCAGCTAAAGAGAGGGCCCAGTTCTGGGTAGCCAGCTGCAGAGGCCAAGGAGGCTGCCTGTGGCACATACGGGAAGCAGCTTCTCGACCCCCGATTGCCCATGTCCCATACATGAATACTGGTTGTACCCCCTGATGACAGCCCTTTATCTACATAAGGAGTTTGAAAAAACATGGGTCACGATGTTTGCCAACTGGTCAAAGGTAGATCATGGTTAATACGGCACAAAGATTTAGCAGAACAATACACCACCTCTAAGAGTACTGTAATAGGAATTCTTTGTTGGAGGAGCTGTAAAGCAGGGGAAATTATTTCTACAATGCTTTCTGTAAAAATATTTTAAATTAAATTTAGTGGCTCACTCAGCCCAATCAAATTTCATACAACCAAGTTTATCACATATAGTTTAGTATTCATTATAAAATCCTACTCATGGAAAAATGATACGTGTGCATACATGTTATGTGTTATGTATATATATATATGTATATTCACATGACTTATTTCCTGTTGTAAAATTCTGGTTGCTAGATGTGGTTATATCACCTACTGGTTTGGCTAAGACCACAAGTGCATCACAAAACAAGCATGTTTGATATTATTATTAGTAAGACTGTGGTCACTTGTGGAAATAGAAGCTGTGTTATGAATGTCTGCTGGGGAATGGCTCAATGGGAAACTCCGAACGTGTATAATAACTGTTATGTATACTGCCACCATATTAGCTTTGAATGAGCCTCATACGGGAAACATTATGATGGAAATGTGATTAAGATAGTATTAGATTGTAAATTGTTGCCATAAAAGGCCTACTAAAAGTTACTGTGAGCCTAAAAAAATACTGGGCCTAATGATAACATGTCCCAGGGTCCGTTTGTTGACTTTGTTTATATGTACAACTCTCATATAAACCTTTTCTGAGCTGATGCTGTCTATAATGAGTCATTTGAACCAACATGAACAGTGTTGTTCCAAAGAACAAAAACTACATGGAAAAAAAACCCAGCTGAGGCTTGTATTTATTTTTATGATAGGCATTTAAGAACCCCAGCAGCACTGCATAAAGAGCTAAGGCGTGTTTGTGCTATGAAGTGGTTAAGAAGAACATACAGTAATCTGTCTGCCCACTCAAGGGGAAGTTCATGCCAAAACAGGAGACAAGACAGAAGAATCAGTCAAGGCTCAGCAGTTGGCTATTTGCATAAAAACACCGAGCTGTGCTTGTTGCTTGTCTGCACTCTTTCGCTGCCAGAGGGACAAGCAACACAATGTCCCAACCCTGACCGTGCATCAGGAAGAACTCTCTTGGATTGTTAGGTTTCATAGTTTGCTTTGTCAAAGCCATCAGTGCAGTGACAGCTTGTCTTTCTGATTTGAACATGTTCTTGCTTCAGGCTATGAAATGGTGTCCATTGAAAGAAAACTCCCAAGAAATGTCAGACACAAGCAGGGAGTTCTAAGGCTATCAATTCTAGTTCAGCAGAAGACACATTTAGCAAGCTAAAGAGGAACTCCCCATCTAGCTGCTATTTTGAGGTCCATTCTTAATCCTTTGTAATGTACGACCTTGGAAAAAAGACATGACGTCGCTTACTGAACCAGCGCAAAGTTATAACCTTATATGCAGCTTTCCAGAGTCTTCCATTTAGTAATAATAAACATTCCAGATCATGTGGATGCCAGTTGTGTACTTTCCATATTTATTGTGTATAGAAATGTACTAAGCGGGTCTTTAAGTAGGAGATACGAGTGGTGCTGTAAATTAGTTTGTCTTCACATATTACTCTAACATATGCTTGACTACTTCATTCCAGATTAGCCCAGCAATGTGTTGTAAATCAATGGCCTCCAGCCGATAGAAATGTTTAATTACATTAACAAAAATTAGCCTGGTTCTGAGCTGTTCCGCATGTCAATACTTTGGTAACGCTGAGTCTCTGCATAAAGGTCGTGTGAGTAAGCTTCTTTCATCTTTGTCATGGGTTTTCAACTGAGCAAGCGTTCTTAATGATGTGTACTAATCATTATCAAGATGATCATACATCAGAGATTTTTGATATTTAAAAAAGAAGTTGTTAATCGTGATCCAGAAGCAAAGCTGCACATTTAGTCAGATTCTGTGAAAAATACCCTGTCCGCCTTCCAGTAATTTATATATAAACTGCGAGGAGGGGGCTGCTGCTAGACATGACATCAAATGAACACTTCTCCTGATCAGGATTCCCAAAAATCCTCCCACGTAGAGCTGCGTTTTTTCTGATTTCATGCTTTTGTCCTCGAGCTGTAAGAACAGGAACATTTCATCCTAGAACATTTATAGCATAGAAAGTATGACCTCTTGCAGCAAATCTGATTATCCCTAGGGCTCTAGAATGTGAATTCCATACACAGTTATTTGATTCTTACAGAATTAGGAATGCCCAGTGGTGGAGTGCTACTTTCAGTGTAGTTAATAATCGTGAGGGCTATCTAAAACAATTTTACTTCCAAAAGGTTATTTATAAAGGGGAAAAAAACATTAAATGCCTATGGAAAAAATTGTGATGTCTGGTAACCCAACCACTCCATTCGTACAAATCCATCCTTCATGAAAATGGTTTCCATTAGTCAGCGGCTAGTATAAAAACACATGAGATATTCTACTTCACTATTGGCTTTCTATGTCTGTCTCTCTATCAATTTACATTGTGATGGTGAGCAAGCTACCAATTTAGTGGCAGAGCCAAGCCAAGGTTTGACTAGGGTCTAAGAGACAAGGTAGCAATGACTTCTCATTTGTAACAAGTGAATAACTGAGCCAGTCAGTTGACTTCTGTCAGACTCGACCCTTTATTGGCTTGCCACGTACCACGACATGGCCATGTCTGCCGCACAGATTCCTTTGTACTCTGTAAGTTTGTGTGTCTCCGTCGTTTAGGTGACAACTAGCACTTGCTGAAAGAGATGACTTTCTCTGTTACTCTTTGTGGAATGCCACAGTTTGAATTTCCATTGACCCAGCTGAAGGCAGATTTCCAGGATATCGTCACACAAGCATATTTGGTACTTAGAGAATATGCAGCAAAAAAGCTAAACATTCAAATGTTTCCCAGCTGTTTTGCATGTGAGAATTTGTGCCGAGGCCATCATCATTTTATTAACCTATCAAGTACGGCAGGGGTCTTATGGTCCATGTACACTTCAGTAGTCCATTTAAAGATGTCAATTTATTGCGCTCATCTCTAACAGTTTGAAATGTCCCCAGTTTAATTTCCCGGGGCTTATTCCTGGGGTTATTAGAAGAGTGTTGGCCATTTCACTGTCTGATTACAAAGACTGTCACCAGCGCACAAAACAAAGCGTTTGGGAATGAAATGACAGGAAGCCTCTGTCTGTGATGCTCTACTGCCGTTTGGAAATCCTTGTTCTGCTCGTATTGTTGAGGATAAATGAAAGATAGGCAGAGATTTAGTTGTCGTTATAAATCACTGTGTGTGAATTATGCAGACAGCAATTATTCCATTAAACAGCCATTTTGTTATTCTGCATCCAATGTTTACTATCTCAGTCTACAAACGTAATTGGTTTTCTACAAAACTTGGTTTAGTCATAACTAATCATCCTGTGGGGCAAACGCTCAGAATGTTTTAGGGTGTCCCGGCCAAGGAGGGGTTTATTAACGAAACAGTGATTTGCAATAAAATGCAAAACAGTGCATTAAGAGCCCCGGTGAGTTTCGTCAGCCAGAAAGGGCAATTTGACTGTGTGAATGCATAGTTAATCTGCGAGGGAAAGATAACTGATTTAATACCTCTCTGATATTTGAAAACAAGATATATTATAATCTAGTTGTCTTTCTACAGCGATAGCATTTCAGAATAACTTGATTCCATGCAATATTAGACCCCAACTGGACTTTAAAAGAGACATTTAATAGAGACATTAATTTCTCTATGGCATAACCCATGTGTTGACCACCCAGGCTGTGCTCAAGTAACGGTACCAACGCATGATTTACTCATTATTTAGATGTGGGTGTGCCAGCCATAGAGCAGTATGATATTTGGATGTAGAGGAGCCTTCTGGGCTCTCGCATTGACCCAAAGACAGGAGGCTTTGCTTGAGCTTGTACTTTTCCCCTCCCGAGAAGACGGGCCTTGAGCCCACACCAGGTCTGATTGTGAGCTTGTGAGGTTTTCTGGTTGGCAACATACAGTAAACTTCCAAATCACATTTTACCAGTGGCAAGCAGGGTGCTTCCAGTGATTTGTTTAATCTAGGTTGGAGAGAATGTCTTGCAATGTTTAAACAATCAGAGCATGTTTAGCTAGATCATAAGTCTTTTATGGAGCGGCCATAGATTGCAGCTATATAACTGTCCCACGTACCTGGCACTTCAATGCGAATCATGTGAATTGCTTGGAGATGCGAGATATAATAGAAATGTAATCACACTAACGGATTCCACAAACTACCAGGGGAAGAAAATGTAAAAGTGTTAGAAGAAGAGAAGGAAAAACAGCCCTAAACGATTAGTCAATGCAGTCTCTGAATGCCTAAATGCGAGAAAGATGCCTTTGTAAATTGGGTGTATCATAATAGTTTGTGTCCTTTAGTCAAGCGCATGGTTTCTGAATTTAAAATCATTTTATTGATGTGAACTAGGTAAATGGGTAGGCTGGTTGATGTTGCTGCTGCCTGTATGTTTATCTATTTATGGATTTCATATATGAACGTTTAGTGAGCGGTGTCCATATGGTCAAGAAAGGAGTCATCCATTGCGGTACTTTGTTGACATTTCAGCATCTTCCTCTCCAAGTGTGGGAAAAAGGATTTCTGACACTCCGTACATGCTCTAGAAGCACTATCTTCCTTTCTTTTAAGTGGGATATAGAGAAAAGCTTTCTGGTGAGAAGCAAAAACAAATCAAACTAGTGTGTGAGATAGCTTCACAGGCAGCACAGGCTCCCCAACCTAAAAAAACCCAAACCTCATTCGTTCATGTTGGAGTGGATCTAGTACTATTATTTGTTTTGTATATATCCATCATATTCCCAGCGCTGTACATCGGGTAAACGGGACATAACTGGTATATAAGTTACAGAAACAGGAGCTAAGGAGGGCCCTGCTCAAACGAGCTTACAAACTAGAACTCTAAACTTGTTTTTTTTTAATTAAATAGGCTAAACTACACTTTTGTTTCAAATGTGGGATTGTAATCCACTGTATTGTATTGGAATATCTATGCTATAATCAACGAGACAAATAACATGGAAACATACAAGCTGACAAGATAAATCAGATAAGGACCATTCGCTTCTGGACTTTCCTTTTTTGTGTACCATAAACCTGGTCTGTGCCCTTGTTTGATGCCGGTTTGCCTGCATGCTCATTCCAACCGAGATACCCGCATATACATTTTATGTAGCATGAGTTTCATGAATTCATACTGAAAGTCCCGCAGTCTACTACTTTCATTCTTGTTTGGTTTTTTCCTCTTTTCAATACTTAAAGTTTCACTTGCCAAGAGTATTTAACTTGGTACTGGGGAACCGCACAGGTCATTTTAGATTCATCGACTGCTTCTTAGGACAGGAGAACGTTATAAAGCCGCTTTAAAAATGAAAAGACATTCTAAAATTTTGGGTCAGAAGAGAGAGACTTTTATAACGCGGATGTATAATGCACTGTAAACCTGCACAAATTGCATCGCTAACGGTTCCCCTGGCTTGGCTAGTAATCTCACTGCTTTCCCGTGCCAGCGGCTTTGCATCCTTTATCATGCATCTCATTTTAGAGCCTCTGATCACTTAGCATTCGCAGAACTGTAATGCATAATGAGCATGACTGTAGAAAGCCATCGGATTCAGAATATAACCCTTGATGTATTTTCTGTTGTCGGATAAAAATTGATTTGACAAGACAAAATGCACATTTGACTCACAGACAGTGTCGCTTGGGATGCTATTATTTTCCTTTGTTCCTAAATTGTGGATTTGTGTGTATTCTGCTGATGGCATGTATCAATACAGCATTTTTTGGGATGCATGAAGGGTTCATGTGACAAAGAATGAACATCGGGGTAGAGGTGCCTGCGTGTATTATGTATACCAGTAATTACTGTTTGCCTGCTTCAAAAAATTAAGAGGCTCAGGCAATAGGTTAGGACATCATTTTTTGTTTCAGGGATTTTGAAATGAACGGTTACATTGTAAAAATTGTGTTGGATTATTAATAATTCAGGGGCCAATGAATTCCAGAGTGCTGTGTATTGGGGTTATCCATAAAAATATTTGTGTGAGAGACAAGGTATGGATGGCCCTACTCACTATAACTTACTATCTAAAAAGAAATGGGAAGTAGTAAGGTGTGCTGCATGTGCGCCGGCAGATATGGGGTTAAGTGTGGCTTGCGTAAACCCTGCATCTTGAGCAGTTTTCCATCAGCCGAGGAAAGGGAGCAGCTGCTACCAAGGTATTTCTATCTTGCCACACATTTACACGAAGGATTGAATGATCAGCTGAAAATTGTGTGAGTGATACCTGCAGATATATAGCCCAGACTGGCAACCCAGAAGTATTATCCCAACCCAAAATCCAAAGAAAGTGTCCATATACAATAAATAAATAACAGAGGCATGGAAACTTACAGAAATCCTCTAGTATCAGGGATCCTGCGTAGGTATATGCAAATAATCGCATCTTTTGCCTCTATATCCAATTTATACATCTTTTATACCCTTAGAGCTCATGCCTGCTGTGCTAGACAGCTTTTAAACAAAGCCTGGGACAGAGGTGCAGAATCCAGACCCCCACTCCATCCTTAGTGGGACGGATGAGCATGAGGTTGGTTACTGGCTTACATACATACACACACTAATATATATACCGTATTTGCTCGATTATAAGACGACCCTGATTATAAGACGACCCCCCAAAATCTGAATATTAACTTAGGAAAAAAGAAAAAGCCTGAATATAAGACGACCCTAAAGGAAAAAAGTTTTACCAGTAAATGTTAATTCATGTAAACTATTTTTTTTAATAAAAGCTATGATTGAGAAAAATATTTTTTTTGTTTTTATTTCTTGTATTTTCCAGCCTGTCCCCCAGTTACGCACATCTGCCCCCAGGCTTGCCACACCAATATGGCACTGTGGCCCATGATATGCCTTTTAACCCTCTATATGCCACTGTGCCCCATGGTATGCCTTTTGACCCCCTATATGCCACTCTGCCTCCAGAAATGCCTTATACCCCTATATCCCATTCTGGCATTTAGGGGGTTAAAATGCATATTATGGGGCAGAGTGGCATATAGGGAGGTATAAGGCATTTCAGGAGGCAGAGTGGCATTAAGGGAGTTAAAAGGCATTGTATAGAGCACTCTGCCTCCAGAAATGCCTTATACCCCTATATGCCACTCTGGCATTTAGGGGGTTAAAAGGCATATTATGGGGCAGAGTGGCATATAGGGAGGTATAAGGCATTTCAGGAGGCAGAGTGCTCTATTAAATGCCCCCTTAACGCCACTCCAGAAATGCCCTATGCCCCCATTTAACTAACACACACACACACACTCTCTCCCCCCCCTCTCCTCTCTCCCCTCTCTCCCCTCTCTCCCCTCTCAGCCCTCTCAGCCCTCTCTTACCGGTGCTTCCAGCCGGGGCAGCGGGTTGACGTCGCCTTCTGCTGCAGCCGGAAGGAGGTGGAGTTGGCAGCGGGGGTTTGTATGCGTCCGTCGCGTATACTTTCCCCGGCTGTCAGAGATCAGAGATCTCTGACAGTCGGGGAAGGTCTACGCGACGGACGCAGACAACCCCCGCTGCTAGCCACACCTCCTTCCGGCTGCAGCGGACGTTGTCTACGCGGATCGCGTAGACGTCAACCCGCTGCCCCGGCAATACAGCAGGAAGCACCGGTAAGTGTGTATGATGGGGGGGGGGGTGAGACAGGAGGATCCAGGTCCCCTGCAGCGGTGCGGGGGATCTGGATCTTAGTCTCCTAATCAGACTCTATTTGAGGTCTGATTAGAAGACGACCCCGATTAGAAGACGAGGGGTATTTTTCAGAGCATTTGCTCTGAAAAAAACCTCGTCTTATAATCGAGCAAATACGGTATATATATATATATATATTTATATATATATATAATTACACACAGTCAGCCAAACAAGTAATTTAAGAAAAAGCCCCAGAAAGTCCTCACTTCTGCCGGCAGCACAGCCGTGGAGTTGTTGTTTGCAATGCGTGGGATCATTATTACATTTCTCGTCTGTAAAGTAGTACGCCTTACAGAGATCCTGTCTACTGAGCTTGCAGTTCATCATGGAAATACCATTAACCTCTCATAGGAATATACAGATGCTTAGATTTTAACGACTGTCATATGACCTCTTTCTTTTGGATTGCAGCAGGCACAAACTGTTAATGGCTTGCTTTATGACTATAAGGTAGGGTGACCACATCGGCCATTTTTTCCAGGACACGTATATGGTTTTCATAATGATGGCAGCACAGGTAAAGTGCTGCCCTGCAATACGTGGGATGTATAGCCTCAGTTATACATTCCCCCATAATGCAAGGCAGCACTTTATCTGAGCTGGTCAGCAATATGTAAAAATGATGTGGGAAATCATGGCTGATGTGGTCACCCCACTATAAGGTCTTGCCTGACGTGTAAAGAATAGTTCCCCCCCACCCCCACCCATGTGCCAAAAGCAGCTGGGTCTATGTAGGACTATTGAATAGGGTTTGATTTACAGTTGCATAAAACTAGCCGCACCAATTGCTGTGACAGGCCCCGAATGACATACTGCCGGGTCAGAACCTGCCAAATAATGGGCCGCTTAAAATGTGTGCTCCTAATCTGCCATTTCATCACCAAGCCTATAGCTTCACAACTTAAGAGACACAATACAGTCTGCTCATCTTTCCCACAGCCAGTCATATGGGGGCAAGATTTATTATATAGAACTATCATGTTCTATGGAGCAGTTATTATATAGAACTCTCGAGTGTGTGAATGATGTGCTATGGAGCAGTTATTATATAGAACTCTCGTGTGTGTGAATGATGTGCTATGGAGCAGTTATTATATAGAACTCTCGTGTGTGTGTGTGAATGATGTGCTATGGAGCAGTTATTATATAGAACTCTCGAGTGTGTGAATGATGTGCTATGGAGCAGTTATTATATAGAACTCTCGTGTGTGTGAATGATGTGCTATGGAGCAGTTATTATATAGAACTCTCGTGTGTGTGTGATGTGCTTTTGAAACTGTTTAATTTCAGGTAGCAACATTAGCATCTTTGGAACAGTGTAATGGGAAATGACAGTGAAGTAGGATTTATAGTGCGACTGGTTGAGGCCCATGCTTGTGGAACTCCAATTGAGTTCAATGGGAGAATAACAGCGCATGTGCAAGTGTACGTAAGTAGATAGACAGGAGCCTTATATTTTAATATCAGTAACAACAAAAAGCATGCAATGATCATGATAAATGGACTCCATGGTGCATTTTACATAAATTTGGTGAGTGTTCATTTATGACGTTTGTCATGTAAAACCTACACTGGATATGTGTGGGATTAGTCCTGTTGAAGGCTGGATATATATAGTTTAGCATTTTAAGTTTCTTGTTCACAGGCTGATGAGGAATAACCGTAGCCTTTATAATGTGTGGAAATTAAGGGGTCGCTAAGGTATGGATTTGAGGAAGGAGTTTCCAAATCCTATAAAACGAATCTTCGTTAAATGCGTCTCCACCAACTCCTGGAAACTTCTGCGCCCCAGTCTGGTTGCAAACGCAGGACCTGGTCAGTTGGCCTAAATCACCTGAGCTCAGGCAGTTATCTGCTTAAAAGCAGGTTTACAAGGTATACCTGAGGACAAGCTTTAGAAAACCTGACTATATCAGTAATATACATAATGTTACAATGACTGCTTCTATATTCCTATGCAGCTGAAAGTACATTATGGGAAAATGCATTAAGTACATTGAGGAATTCTGTCTTTGAATGGGAAAAATGATGAATTCAATTCAAAGGCTCTGATAGATCTAGTTATTCATTTATTTAGTACTCTGAATACACCTCCGATTGGCTTGCGGGGAAAGCAAAGTAACGTATCCTTAATGTAAATTTAAATTGGTTTGGAAAAGTGAATGTGGTTTATTCCAGATTTCAACAGATGGGTATGATCCTAAGAAACTGGGATCTATTCACTAAAGGAGAGTTTCAGCTCCTCCACTCCATTGAGCTTCTGCTGCAGGAAGAGCTTGGCTGGCCCTGTGTAATGTATAGTTAAATCATGGAGATTTATTCAAAGGATCATCACTCTTTGAATTATACATCATGCAGGGCCAAGTCAGCCCTTCTGACCCTTCTTAATAACGAAGCCAGAGAGTTGAAACCGCAGCTCTTATGCAGACTATCCTTCCAACGTTGGGAATGAACCCCTATGTGATATGCAGGTGTGGGGGCCGGTTGGGAATAAATCCATAGATGGCAGGAGAAAAGAGAGCAAACCGATTGGTGTCAGCAGTAGATTTTATAAATTACGCTGATCAGGGTATTCTAATTATTGATTTCCATTGGATTTACACAAATCCCTGTCCTCAAAAGAGCTTACAGTCTAGAAGGGTATTTGGCCAACCCTGATCTCCTTTACGTAATATATATAACATCTACTGATAGGGGGCTATAGACGTTTGTAAACCGGGAAGCCCCTATAGATTATGTGCATGCTGCACCCACATGGTCTTGTACATAGAGCAGCTAGGTAAGGGCAGGCACAGCAGGGCTCCGATCTGGTTGACGTGCGCTTGTATGTAAATCAGTTGCCATTGGCAATATGGTCCAATCCACCAAATTCGTAGTCAGCGATAAATGACCGCTTCACGACTATCGCGATCACAGATCTGCGATATTCGCGGCTGACTCACCTAACCTCTGCAGCACATCGACGCGCCGTGACCGAGGCTGTGCTTTGGCTGTCGAAGGGTTAACCCGAAGAGGCAAATCTAAACTCTTTAATAAAGTCGCTCACTTCCTCTGGTAATTACAGGCTGGCGGAAGTACGTCACTTATCTGCTTTGGGCTTTTTTTTTTTTTTTTTTTTTTTTTTCCTCCTTCCCTGCTGCACTGTACAATTCGTTGAGGAGAACATTTCCTCCACCTCCTCCTGTCTCTTTAAGAGCTCTGATCGCTGCTCTAACATTTCCCCCATCTGTGTTTGCTTTCAGGATCGGGACGCGAGAAGGGGGTTCCGTCCTGCACCCCATCCGGATCAAGAATGGAAGGTCTTTAAAGGGAGAGAGACAGAGAATGGCAAAGGCAACCGAGAGAAGCGGCATCCAGTGTCTGTGATCGGGATCTGGGCTTCTACCCCCCTCTCCCCTCTGTGGCTCCTTCTGTCCATTTGCCGTGCTATTGATCAGCCCCGGGAGGAAAGCAGGAAGAAAGAGAGTGATATATTTTTGGAGGGGGTGTCGTGACTTCCCTCCCTCCGGCACCAACCACCACAACATAAGGGACTGGTGACCCCCCTCCCTCCTCGTCTTACCAGGATGCTGCTGCAGCCTTTAAAGGATCTCGGGCAGGGTCTGAGCCATGCGAATGGGGGATATTGTGGCAATTTAATGGCGAGGAAAAGTTGCAACACGAGTGCTTGCTGAATATTCCATTAATAATAATATTAATTCGGACGAGAGCTAAACGGCCTGTATAGAACAAGGCAGGTCTGTGTGTTACTGAGGAAAAGTGCACAATACCTTCTTGGATTATATATATACTTACACACATATATATATATATATCTTCCCTTTAATAAGTAGCCGCTGCGGCTTGTTGTTAGTAACCTTTTTGTGCTGGTGCTTGGATTTGTGGATTCAAGGTCACTTGGTGGATTTCCCCTGTGGATTTATAATTAGCTGTGTCTTTTCTTTCTGAATACTCGAAAAATGGATGTCAAAGTGAAAAAGCCGAGCCGGCGATCCCGATCTCAAAGGGACAGGGTGAGGAGGAGAGACCCATCTGTGAGGGATCCCCGGAACCAGAGCCCTTCCTCCGGATCTGAGGCAGAAAGGGGCCTGGGAAAGGAAAATTCCAACCAGAACGGGACAAATGGGAAAAATCCAGCTGCTTCAGTCCGAAATGCCAGACCGCCCAGGCGAAAGAGGCGAGAATCCAGCTCTCAGGAGGAGGATATCATTGATGGCTTCGCAATCGCCAGCTTCAATACCCTGGAAGCATTAGAGGTAAGAGCGGGTCGCGTCACCTTGTTTGTTGTGGGTGCGCAGGGTGTATCTGTTGCTGTTTCATGGATTAGTCCTCGATGTTTTGCAGTTAATGTCGCTGCTAAAGTAGAATTGAATATTGTGCCCGTAATAGTGTTTTACGCACTCGGGGTGAACCGCTAGTGGTCTTGATATTTAAAGCCTTTTCCATGTAGAGCTCGAGTATCTGGGAATGAAACTTGACGGTATCTGTAATTATTGTAGCGATTGCCTCCGATATGCGTTACGCTTTGCTGCCTCGAGTATCTGTGAATTCTTGTCTGTCTGTGTTTTTGTTCTCGGTTGTATTGTGTATTGCACATTTAAGTTGGTGAGATTTCTTTCACACGCCTTTTGTGGAAATGTATAAATGTTTCGTATCTATAGGGCTTTCTTTCTGTTGTATTTGTACGCTATAAATGCACTTTTGCACTGAATTTTTTTTTTTTTTTTAAAGATTTGACATCATTCTGGATTCAATGTCTGCCAAGATTTGTGTAGCTTTGTTTGAGTGTGTGTATATATATATATATATATATATATATATATATATATATATATATATATATATATATATATATATATATATATATATATATGAGATGGATAATAGTAATCTTCCTTATTCTGGATGACAAAAGTTTCCAGGGCACTTACCAGGAAGAAGAATGAGAATTGTTTTAGTGGGGGGCAAATAAAAAAAAATAAATAGAGAACTTCCTCCACTCCTAGTCAATAAAACGTAATCGATACTATCGCTGGCAGCTCGGCCGTCACTGCTTAGTAATTATGACAGGTATATCTTCCCAATAACGTTTTACAGCCGTGTAGCATGTCCTGCAGTGAATCATTTTCTAATATTTCAATATGGCAATCAGCATTTCACTTCTAGATGTGTAGAAACGTACGGCAATCGTCATTAACTACACAGCTCTTGGCAGACTACATGACCCTTTTGTTTTACTTATCGGGGCCTCTGCTTCGGGGGTGGATTATTATTATTTCCACTGGGCCTTATACATGTCGTGTAACTAAAGAATGCTTTACATGACATTACATGTGCTTATTATCCCCCGCGATGTGATAGATAAGACTGTAATGGAAATGCTACCTACCTTCTCTGCTCCTGTTTTGTTTTCTTCTTTTGCCGCGCTGTACAAATATGTTTTTGGAGGAGATTTGATGAGTTAATGAATCTGTTGGGTTGGAAAAATAATGCGTAAATGTCTGCTTGTCCGCTGAGTGATCTCGGTAAAAGTTCTCTTTGCTGAAGTGCGAACGCGTTATTTTATTTGAATTGCTATGAAGTGGCTCCATTATTATTTGCGTTGTACTTGTGATAGCCCTCGGAGCTTTTGATGTTTATGTGTTGTGTCCGGAAATGTGCACGTGACCCTGAAGCATGTAATCTGAAAGACTGCTAGTAACGAAGGTTATTGCTGATTTTTTTTTGTGTATGTTTTAAAGCATGGCATATATGGGGTTAACAGTTGGATCCTTAACGGTATTCCCTAGCACTCACTATCCAGATATATCCCGACATGCACCTGCTTTCAAGGACGGAAGAAAGTGGCTCTATGACGAACGTGACAATAGGGAATACACAACAAAAATGATGAGCTATCAGTATTCACAACTCCCCAACGCATGACACTTTTCATCATTGCATCAGATGCCAAGGGTCCGGCAATATACACAGCGCTTCTTACAATACATATGGATATGACAAGAATAGAACTGACAGACTGATACATTAAGAGGGCCCTGCTCACAAGCTTACAATCTGGAGGTTTAGGGTGTAGATAAACATAAGATATATTATATATATATATATATATATATATATATATGTATATCTCTAATAGCTATATATATCTCATGGTTTAGTTTACCGTATAAATGAAAGGCACCAGCATTTGAAACACAATCTGTTTTCCCTGTTGGTTTGAGTGACAGAAAATCATATTAAAGGTTATTATCTGACCGTTTTCATAGAAATATTTCTGTCGCAGGTGATTTGTTCGCTGAGGCTGGAGAAGTTGCCTTTAATGCGGGTCTTACCTGACTTCCAAGTATGTTTTAGGCAAGTCACCATTTCTTAAATAAACAACATTTACTAAGTAAGCAGTACTTGTCTCTACAAAGTAGAGGAGAAATGTTTATTTTTACTTCTGCCTGTAGATTGAAAGCAGCCCGGAATTCTTTTTCTTTGCTGATTTGTAAATCTGTTTTATAAACATCCTCTGCTTTTGCTTAAGCACTTCATCAAGTATATTATATTTGTCTTCATTTTCTTCCCCTTTTGGATATATACTTCTCCAAATTGTCATGGTACGGGGTGAGATTCTTATCTCTGCTGATGAAAAGAAGTCATATATCGCTGCCGTATTGCATGCGTCTAATAATCTCGATGATGTCATGGTGTAGTCTCCTTATTTCCACTATCTGACAATCATTGGCAATTCTCAACGCAAACTAAAGTATCCACTTTATCCTTCTGAGTTTGTGCCCCTTATGTTTTGTGTTTCTTCTGGATCTTGAGAGAGTTATGGGGTCCGTCTCTTTAGCTGATCTCTCAAAACAGCTCGACCTGCAAAATGTAATATGGATCCAGTGAAAGAATAGACGTTAGGTCTTTGCTTTCTAATAGACATTGTTGCGTTTCTAATATCTCCGATATCTGCTTGTGTTGGAAACCTTGTGTTTCGTGTAGATACGTTAGTTCATGGCGTTCGTGGCGCTTGAGATTTTTTTTTTTTTTTTCTGTCTTAAGTATTACAGTTTTGGCCTGACAATGCCATACAATATATATCATGTGTATGTATGCTAGATTAACAATTCTTTTTCTTCTGTACATGAGGTTAAACATCTATCCTCCTTAAATATCACTGATTTAAGGGAATGTGAATTCAAGTCCAAGTTGCTCGGTAAAGATTATTGTATGTCATTTTTAGACTGATAAATTTGGTTATTTATGTGGGTTTATTTTAAGCTTTCAAAGCTTTTATTTTGCAGCAGGCTAGCTAGAGGTGATCCCATTAATCTATTTAATATTAATGTCCTTGGCTTTTATTCTGTACTGGGAAGCAATAGATTGTCATGTATGGATCTTGCTTCATCACAATAGTTGAGCCATCAACCAAGTTTGTGATATGCAAAGCATTGGCGCCCAAAGAAGGGTCCCCCACACTGCCTTATATCCCTGAGGTCTGTTGCAGGGGAATAATTCAGTCTAATAACAGAATTCAGAATAATAATGGTTAAAGGGTTACACAGCTCTGAGCTAAGGAAGGGCGATGTTTAGTTTTACTCTGCGGACTCGAAGCCTACAGGACTCGTGGTCGTAGACAGGAGCTGGCATTCTCCATGTACTCGTTAGACGTTCTTCTACAGCCAGCCTACACCAAAGTTCCCGTTTTGCCGTCTATTTTTATTTTTTAATTGCAGTCTTTAGAAAGTGAGTACTTGGGAGCTGAAACTGTATCATTTTGTTTCTTCACGTCGAGTGGTTCTCATCCTTTTGTATTCCATTCACGTTTTATGGCAGTCAATGATTAGGAGGAATTGGCCCTCTTCTCTACTCTGCCGTTCTTTTAGTAATTAAAGTGCCTTTTGTTTTGTTTTGTTTTTTTCTCAGGGGCATTGTGAAGAACAAATGCATTCACATATTAAACATTATGAAAACTTTTGTTCAGTCCCACTATCATAAAGCGAATGGGTTACTCATGTATGCTCAGGCAGAATCAGAATGCTTTCAGTCGTATTATTGTCGATGTGTCTCACGTCATGTTAGCCCCACTAGGTGTGTATTTCAAGCAGTGAGACCCTCCATGCATCCGCTCGTTACATTAATACCCATCCCCTTTTATCCATTCAGGAGAAGTGTTTGTTTTCTATTGCGTTTTATAGTTTAACCTTTGATTTAACCACCTTACTACGCTGTTCTCCGTCTGGACATTTATAGCTATGCTGCAAAGGGCCCGGCAAATCTATCTAGAATCGAGGAGCCGTCCTACGTTTTTAGGAGCCATGTCTACTTGCCTCCTCAAATTCATCTCTATAAATGCACCGTGCGTGGTTTTTCGTCGGTATTGTTCTTTTACTGAGAGGGTGGTAGACAAATGGAACAGCCTCCCAGCAGCAGTGGTAAAAGCTGATACAGTGAGAGAACTTAAACATGCTCGGGACAGGCATAATGCTATCCTAAATCTAAAACAAGGGCTGATTAAGGACAGGGCAGTTGTCCTGCAGTATATGAAATCCATGCCAGTTAAATACATTTTAGCCTCATGTATAGGAACAAAAGTATTTTTAGCAGCTTTGCTACTGCATTGCCTGTATATTATACGATTTCCCTGTAAAAGCTGCAATTACATTGGATTATATGTCCTTTAATTATTGGCTGCTACTAATCCTATATAATATATGGCGTAGACTAGTTTATAGAATGAGCAGTCCAGCATATGATTGCTTTACAGGAATCCGAAATGAATTTAATGGGTAATTCCGTTCGGTATCCAGGTACATCCAGCGTTAAACCGGTTTGGATTCCCGCTTCCTCGGTTGTACGTTTTTAATAGAGCATCTAAGTGATGGATCCCAGCTGGCTTGTGTTGAGGATAACCTCAGATTACCGGCATTCTTTGGCGCATGTAATTATGGTCGCTTTTGAAATGATTAAGATTTTTGTGTGTGGCTGGCCCGCTAGATTGGAAGACATGGTCTGGTTTGCTTTTCCTTGATCTTCCTGGCTTTCGACAGCAAAAAATAAAGAGAAGTGATGCTGTATTTCTTTAATATAGATTGCGTTGCGGCCATTTCTACATTATGCTGAGAAGAACTGTAAAAAAAAAAATAATTTATATAAAATCATTTCTGTGAAGGAGTTGAGCTTTCAATTAATGCTGCAGGTGGAACAACACCTTTAAATTTGTGGGCCCACCTGACTGCCGTCCGGGGATTCGGTGGATGACTCCAGTCTTTAGATATAAAGTTTCTTATGAATATTACATTTCTTATTAAAACTATTGGAAGAAAATAGAAATACTCTCCTTTCCTTTTGATAGAATGTGTGGCCGATGAGCCCATGCGCGTGCCAAGGACAAGAAGTCAATTGTCACAGCAGCACTGGAGTATTTAAAGACTTAATCTCCGCAGGAGACACTTAACGCTAAATATTAAGTAATAATGCCGTTTAAAAGCCGGCGAGCCACCAGGAGGCTTCAGCGTCCACCACCTCCGTGAAGTTGATGTAAAATGACTAACGTCTTTTTTTTTTTTTTTTGCCGTTGTGCGCTGAATCGCCGTGTATCTGAATATCAGAGGATCTCCTGAATGTGAATGGTCTTTGATCATGTGTGTCACTTTCAAGTTCTGTACCGGGGCGAGCGGCAGGTTTTCTCTAGAGAAATAAGAGAAGCGTGTTTGTTCTTGGACGAGATTGATGGTCGTAATGTTGATGACTCCGGATATATGGTGCTATTGTGTCCGGACTCCGGTATTGGCGAATACAGCTATAGGGGGATCCTCTCTATCTGCGCAAATCTGGCGCTAGCAAAAGATGCCTCGTTTGATTCGCGGCTTTAACGTCGCTGCGCGGTATGCTGGGAAAGGGGCTACAGACCTCCGTTGTGTAACTAGAACAGTAGAAAAAGCAAATAATTCCGCTAAAAAGCAATTTGTTTAATCCTTTTGATCGTTATTAGCAGTGACGTGTATCCTGAACCTTAGATATCACTGTGCTGAGCGTAGGGGCCGTCGCTGTGCTGAGCGTAGGGGCCGTCGCTGTGCTGAGCGTAGGGGCCGTCGCTGTGCTGAGCGTAGGGGCCGTCGCTGTGCTGAGCGTAGGGGCCGTCGCTGTGCTGAGCGTAGGGGCCGTCGCTGTGCTGAGCGTAGGGGCCGTCGCTGTGCTGAGCGTAGGGGCCGTCGCTGTGCTGAGCGTAGGGGCCGTCGCTGTGCTGAGCGTAGGGGCCGTCGCTGTGCTGAGCGTAGGGGCCGTCGCTGTGCTGAGCGTAGGGGCCGTCGCTGTCCCTGAGTCAGTGTGTTCTTTTGGGCTTTTATGCATTTGATTTCAGTAGAACTTGATTTATTTAGTACAGTTTTCTGCTTAGCACTGCCCAAAAATCTTTAGGATTAAGTCTGTGAAGGTGTTCATTGTAAACATCAGCGTAAGGTTTAGATGCCATTTCGAAGCCCGTCTGGTAGCACTTTAATGCATATGATAGCTGAATGGTGCCTTTAAATGTTCATAATGTCTCCCTTGCAAATGCTTGGTGGGGGGTCTGCAGAATCGCATAGACTTACAGCCATTCAGCTTCAGCACTGGCTCCGCAAACGTTACCGGGGTCTAAGGAGGAAGGAAGGTGTAGTGGATGTTGTGCGTCAGAACGACCTTTTTGTGACACTTTCATATGCATTAATTGTCCATAGGGTTCTGCGAGACACTGGAGAGTCCTTTTAGGGTCCAAACAAGACTATATGTCTTTTTAGGGTTTGCTTGGCAAAGTCTTCTGCCGGCGCATTCAATCCTCCATAACAAAGCTCTTGTGTTACATCATGGAGTTGAATGTCTTGTGTGGTATCATAGGCAGCGTGTGATCCGGTACCGGGCTGGGCCGGGTCGCCCCTCCCCCACACTACATAGTGACACAGTGCGACAGTGTTTTGATGGTTGCAATATCACTTGCAATAACCAAGTGCTAGAAGCTGCCCTGGATGTTGGCCAGCAAGATCTGGCTGAAGTCCAGTATGTCAATTGCTAATCCTTCCACAGTCATTGTGACTGCGTTGCAGCTGAATGTGAATTTGTCTGGGAATCTGTCCCCCCTGTAGCTTTAGCTGCACTTGTAGCCGCGGTAGAGTTTTACATGCGCAAAAAAGAATCCATGGGCTAATCCAAGACTCCCAGATCATCAGGTAAAATTGGCTACTTTTAAAGGTCCTGTTTCATCTACTCCAGAGTTTAATGCTTGTATAACTTAAAGGGACCCTCCAACCGTCATATATGCTTTAATGCATATGATAATGTGGTCCGCAGACTCCCACCATATGCGTTTGCCCCTTTTCCACATCCCCAACACCCAACAGTGGATGTATGTCATGTGTGGAACGTTCTCCCGTTTATTTCAATGGAAGCACTTTCCTTTCACTTCATGATGGCCACAAGCAGCTAATCCAGTGGCAAGAACAGTCAGACGGAGGAAGAACATTCATTTTATTTTAATTTTGGAAGAATACAAGTCTCACAGCACTTTATTATGCATTCTTCTTTAGAAGAAAATCAAAATCATTAACAAATTAAGGGTCCCTAGCAAAAAAAATCTGACCGTACCCAAAAGCAGGCACAGATAGGCTGTTGCCAAAGAAATCAAAAGTGCATCTTAACTGTTTGTGTCTTTTAAATGTCCTTAAACCTTAACCCCTTAATGAAGAAGCCTGTACATGTACGGGCTCAAAATGCATTGTTTTCAATGGGATTAGGGGCCGCCCATTGTCCTTAAAGGGTTAAGAGGAAATAAATGCATGTTTGCATAAGAAACTAGGTGGTACAATGTAATGGTTAAGTGGAACAGCACCTTTTAAATCCCAAGGCTGTACAAACTGTAGGCCTAGTACTTTATTCAGCCCGCTAGCATTAGTCGGACAGCTGCAGCAGGCAGAAAGCAGAGTAGGCGGCCCCGGCACATGTGTGAGGCTGTCTGATTCACTGATTGGAATACATTGTAAGATGACGCGTTCCCAACAATTACAGCAGTTACCTCTCATCACAGGCTAATTGTGACAATATAATGCAGACTTATTGAGCAGTACACAGTGCTCTACCAGTGTGTGATGAGAAATAAAACCACTGACTTTGGAAAGATTCGCAGAAATGTAATGTGCCTCTTCAAAACGAGAACGTGTTTACTCCTGAAATAGCACCCTTTGTCATGAAACGCATGTACGGAGTGCTCCATGAGCCATCGCTTGTAATCCTTTGAAGTCGCCCGGCATTGTCGGGGAGTGTGAAACCAAGCGACTCCTCGCTCACACAATCTTACGTAGGCTTTCTTGTGGGAAAGTGTAACGTTCCAAATCTTTGGCTGGTGCACTGAATCCCGCTAGATTACAAAACAACATGTTTAGGGCTGTTTGAGGCACAAACGGTCCACATGGCCAAGTCTTGAAAACAAGAATACATTTGGAAGACTGTAGACTAAAACCAGAGGTGTTGACACCTTTTTTAATCCATCCAAAAGGCTCGAGTAACTAAGGCAAGTGAATTTACACCAGACCCTTGAAGGGACACTCCAGCCATCATGCTTTCTCTCCAACAAGACCTGCCAGACTAATATGCCGAAAGCTCTTCAACTGATTTCATTGAGAGAGCTTTATTGCCGCTGCTTCGGTCAGTGGAGAAGACACATTCTCCATCGGTGGGGCTGTATGGGGCATTAGATTGCTATTTAATGAGCTGCGGAGATGGCCTTTAGGCAGGACTCTGCCCCCCCCCCCCAATGATGATGGATCACTGAAAGTAGGTTTTAAACCTAAAACGCTCTGATGTGGGAAATGATTAGAAATTGTATTTACTTTGTATAGAATAACCTTTACACAATATATTTCTGCAGGCTGTTGGGGTGAGCAACATGGTGCTTGGCTCATCGTACTTCTGTGAAAGGTTAATGGGAAGTTTTTCCTTTGAGGCGTCTCTTAGTCGATATACCTTTAAGATGCCGCAGTAAGAGTAACCGCAGCACGGCGAGCACTCTTTGATGGATTAATGTGTTGAAATTTTGTGAGCGTTTAGCTGAGAGGCTGATAAGCTGTGAAAGGTGCCGTTTAAATCGTACAATATACTGTGAGCAGCAGCAGCTGAGACTAGCAATTAGCCGTGCTTGGTTAAGAACGGGATGTCGGTACAAAAACATCCACGGGAACAGCTATGGTAGCCATTACTGGCCGGCCGGCCGGCCGGTCGCTGCGCTGCTTCTTCTCCGCTCCAGATCTACCCATTTCTCACGTACCGCACATATTTAACAAGGCTTTCAGCACCGGTGATTAACATGTTACTGTTTCCCTTCAAACCTACTTAAGAAAATATATTTTTTGCCAAGCCTGAAAAACTGGATTGTAAGTTTTGGTTATACATCCAAACGTCACCCCCCCCCCTCGCTGTTTTGACGCAGGAATGCAATTCTAGCTTCCGGCATTCAGTTGGCATTAAAATCGCTAGTCACAACATAAAGTTAACGGCCGAAGTACACACTTTTCATTCATTACTCGGTCAAAACATTCGGAGGTTGAAGATTTATCCTGTAAACAGCTGCGGATACTTCATCGTGCGAAGAGTTGTGTCTGAATGTCCTGCTTCACTGATCATGCTGTGACTTATGGCTCTGAGAAGACTATCTGGTATAGATTGATAGAATTGTGACGTTTATGTAGTTTTACATAATATTTCTGCATATTCTCGCTCTTCTGTAGTAGATGGAAAAGTTGGCATCACTATTGCCTCTTGTGTTTTTTTGTAGGCATCTAGTTGCGGGCTATTTCTGGTGGTCCGTCCTGCTCTTTCAAAGTGGGCACGTTTCTTAATTTTAACTAAAGATCCATTGAATAAAAGAGGCAAACAAAAGGCGTCTGTAACGAGTAACGCTGTATAAGTAAAACATAATAACGAATCTTCTAACTGTGGACTTGCTTTGCGCTGCACGTCCCCGAGGCGCTGAAAGGGTTAGTTCCCGGGTATGTTGTCGGAGATCCATGGAAATCGGGAGGTGAGGAGGTGAAGCCTTTGGGAAGCTTGTGGCGTACAGGCTTTTTGTTGTAAGCGATCACACTGCAGCTTTATTACCGATTCATAGAGGTTTGACTTTTGGCAGTGGAAATAAAATGTTCTGCCGCTCTGCGCGGAGCTATAGGTCTCACGCAGCAGACACCAGACATGCAAAGTTTTCTAATAAGCTCCCAGAGGACTTTGAACTGATGTAGACATTTTTTTAAAGAAAGCTCATTTATCCAAACAGTTTCCAACCTCTCAGCTGTGCAAGAATGTCTTTACCCTGCAGCCATGCGCTTAAATCATAGTTTGCAAGGTTATCGCAAATATTTACAGTCCTTTCACTCAACATTAAGCGAGTGTCATTGTGATCGCCGAGTCTCCAAGCCGCGGTATTCTCACAGCACGGCCTTTCAGAAGCATATTCTGAGAAGTGATTCAGATGACCCGAGACCGGACCAGTCGCCGGGGTACAGGGGTTGGACCCAATCTCATGCATAGCGTGCCCTGTGTGACTGATGCCAAGACTGAATGGAATTTGCCCCTGTGGGTTGACCTTCTCTGGGTGATTTAGGTGGCCCATGGTTAGCTTTGACAGTACTTAACCCGTTTGCAGTCGCTGGTGCCCGGGTGTGTATCTTGTTAAATGCATGGTGTGCATTGCTCTGATTTAAAGGAGCCCCCTGGTTGTGCTGATTTCAATTTGTTGTTATTTATTCACTGTGTATTGGGATTCTTCACATATTGAGATGGAGCCCTGGCCATTAGATCTAAATACTTTCCATGGACTTTTTAAGCTTTTTAAGATGTATTTTGCATTGGCGTGACCTGTGCGGACAAACCCTACACAACAATCAATCTATACAAGTATGAGATCCATGCTGGTTCTAGACTGGCCTAATGTCGTAATTTTTTGCTACATGTTGTTTTCCAAGCGATGTGAGCATGTTGCGCACTAAAGTTACATCTATAAACATATGTGTTTCCATGTCTTGTGTTCATCAAGGCTTTTTTTTGTGTAAATGAAGCAGCATGATGATAGTGCCAGAAGCCTTTGCCGTTCCTTGGGTTCCTCGGCATTTGCCTGCAGCTGCATCTGACAATAACAAGAAGTGCAAGATTCCCCCAGAACCATCCCCGGGACGCCTCTCATATAAAGTTCCCCGTGTGCACGGCGGCACCGACAGCTGAGACGGCTGGGAAACGTGCCCGGCACCGTATGCAGGAGGCGGATGATGTGTGTGGGAAGCTGCCGCGGCGGCTGTTGTGGAGAGACTTTCCGTTCCCCAGTAATTAGAGTGACCTCATGTTATTTAATGATAGGGTTTCTTTCTCTCAAGGAGGGGAAGGTGGGCTTGTATGTTTATCTTAATGGAAGCCTGCCTTACGTGGACTGCAAACACTTGTGCTGCCAGTGTGGAGGATGAGTAATTGTCTCATCCTATATGATAACATTGTGATGCACCCCCTTCGCATGAGACAATGCATACTTCAAATAAGTAACTGAGTACAAAAAAAAAAAGGATATTGTAGCTTTCTTCTTGAAGGCATCATAAACAAGGTGTACAGCTCTGCGGAATATGATGGCGCTATATAAAACAAGAATAGTTATTAACGCATATGCAGACAGGCTGCGCTTTATTAACCCGATGAGTATTACTCTTGTAAACGTGGGAAGGGATCATCACTCCGTGGGCTTTATTCGCTGAACTATGCTGGACATTTCAGCCCCCACGCTGCACTGTGCGTTATGAAGAGCCAGCAGCCTTGGCCCTTTATAACACAAGTTGAATCTTGGGGGGTTGGTTGACAGACATCTGACTTGTTTAACTATACATTACATAAGGTCTGCTCAGCCCTTTGCACAGTGGAAAACGGCCCAACCTGCAGCCCCCTACTTCCAGCCATGTAACTATATTTCATTACTCATTAGCTTGATGGATACGGCAATGCAGCTTGTGTTGGTGTCAGGTCTGGTAAGCGTTTTCTTGTTTATTCCCACCTCCCTTACGGAACACTTTTGTTGTCGTGACTTGATTGTTGTAAAGGAGGGTAGGGCCAGCTATCTCCCCTCGTATTTTTATTAGAACGTTCTGCCCGACCCTGTACACGATGCTCGGGACTCAGACTACACACACGTCATGGCAGAGATGACTTTTGATTCCACCCTTGATCAGACGGCACAGTAGAAAGCTGCAGCATTCCCGCTCCTCTTTAAAATCACAGCCATGAAGTGATTGTATTCTCTATTCTATATGGAGCATTCTCGGTGCGCCAATATTATGTCTCATAGCCCAAGCTGAAGTGTGTTTATATATATATATATATATATAATTTTCTTATTTTTATTTTTGTGGTTATAGAGGGCAGTTATTCATGTTTCAAAATGCCATTACTTCCAATGATTTCCTAAAGCGGTTAATTGCTTTGCCATTCCCTGCCAGCAATAAACGCAGCTCGTGCTGTACTTAAGTGGGGGCCGTGTAAGGAATGGATGCAATCAGAAAACTGTATAATGTGTCCTCTCCACCTTCATAATTCACAAGCTCGTATAATTACAAGAACATATTCCATTCAGATGATATCTAAGCCCCGTAAGATTCCAACAGGTCGGTCAGCGCGGTGTCATTTATCTTGCTGCCAGAAGCCCATTCGCAGCGCGCTCAGTAGTACTCTAAATAAAAAGTGGAACCTGCCCTTCGCTAGACATATGGTCTTGGCTATTGCCGATCATTAACCTTTAATTCTGACTTGGTCTGGCCTTGTTCAGAGAGAGCAGGTTGACGGAGGATGAAGTGAGCGACCCTCTGAGCGGCAGGGCTTGAAAGCCATTGATCTCTCTGCTATGTTGTAGCAACGCTGAAGGTAAATGGTCCGTACGCTACATACACACACGGCCAAAAACAACCTGTTTTGTTTACCGTCTGCAGTGTCTGACATTAGATTAGAATAAAGTCACTCTGTATTGTCGTTACGGCAGCCTCAGACCTTGATGTGACTTTGATTTTTTTTTTTTATGCCATGTACTCTCTTTACACGTTATCCTCCCTCCCTTCTAGCATCGTTAAAACGCAGATGTCTGTTTATAGGAACCGCACAAACAAACCAACAAAGAAAATGTTTCCGGAGTCCTTTTTTGTTGTTGTGCTTTTCTCCAAACACCTTTTGAGGATTGGAAATCCTGTGTAGATTCTTCTTCAAATTTGGGTGTTGACCAAATTTCCATTTTGGCTTTAAACCAAATGGACAGAACTCCTTCCTCCGTAGTGTTGGCAAAATATTTTCCTGTCTTTATTGTGCTTTTGGCTCCTAAAACTAGTGCTGTTCCCTTTTATTAAAACAGAAGCAGTCCTGAGACCTATGTATATCCTCACCTGTCAATATCTCACAACTCCCCTCCTTCCCTGTATACATGTGAAAATGGCCTACACCTTTCAAATGTTTCTGTACTTTTACTGTCTTACGTGTTTGCCTTCTTTCCTCTTGCTTCATATTAATTCCCTTGTCCTCTACTTCCTTTCTGCTTTCTCTTTCTTCGTTGTTACGGCCTTTTCCCACAGTACTGTGTTCTGCCCCTGGAGTGGCGGCTCCATGATTCCTGGTTCCTTTTGTTCCAAGTCTGCTGCCTTATTTCCGTCTCGGTCCGGCTCAGAGACCTTTTACTCTGTCTGAACACCTGTAGTGATCTGAAAGCAGCGTTCAGTGTCAGCTGGGCAAAAAAATTTGATCAGACAGTCCGTGAGTGGAGCTCTAATAAGAAGACCGTATGGGTTTTCATCCATTGTCAATTCATAGCCACATAAGGCCATCTCGCTTAGACTGACTTCGGTTAATGTGCTGCCTGTATTTCTTCATGACGACGGCCTGCGTCGTTTACTGCAGTAATTATAATAAGTTAGCTTTTACATTTACGAGATCCGATCATTTCTCCCGAAGTTTGGGCGGCCAATTTAGATTGCGTTTTTTTTTAAACCGCGGCTGAGGAAATCTTGTTCTCAGGTAACTTGAGAATTCACTCCTGCGTTGGACAGCTCGGCTTCATCAAGTGACTAATGTACGTTGGAAGATTATTTCATCCAAATCTAGAGCTAGCAGCGTGCGGAGTCCAACCTGCTATAGACGGACGCAAAGGATTCCATGTGCCTGCTCGCAGTTACATCTATTGAGATTTCTTACGGGGAAAATCCTAGTACTGAAGTGCATCATTTCACCACCAACCACCCTTCTAACTGCATGGGGGCTGTGCAGGTTCCTTCCATGTGCATTTGGCCCCTTTCCCCAACCCCAGCTATTTTCCTTAAACTAAGGAATATGGGAAGAAAGAAGAAGTTTGCTGATGACAATTATTCGCTGTGATCTATAAAGAGACACCTTTTCATAATAAACATTGGAAAAATGGCAACAAACGGTGTTGAAAGTTTGTTTGCAGCGTGAATATCATTAGCAAATTTGGTATGGTTCATATCTTTTTGTAGGCATTAGATTGTGTGAATTACAACCATAAGAATCCTTACCGTTGCGATCCAGTCTTCTTGACTTCCGATCCGTGTGGATTTGGCTCTTGGGATGGGTGTGGGGTTCGTGTCAGCGCGTCGGCTCGCATTATTGAAACCAAGAGCCTTCTTACTGTCTGGAGCTGCAGCCCATTAAAGCGAAGCTGTGATTTACTTGCCACAGTTTCTGTGCCGCATGCGGCGGAGTGAATTGCCACCTAGGATTAACACGGCCGGGGAAAATACTGTATTTTATGTTCAAATGTGCATCCATGCCAAGTTTCTGCTACACTGGGAGCGCATGGAGTTATTAGACTCCACGGAGGGAGGCGAGGGCAGACGGCCCAGCGCTACTGCCAGAGGCTCGAGATAAAAGGCAAATATGAAAGAGAGAAAAATGACCAATTATGACTTTTCATTACGTGAAAACTGCAAATCGCTTGCATACATTCATTTTTATTTTTTTTTGCTCAATACACAGAATTTTTTTACTCTGCCAGGCTAAATTGAAATTTTGATTCTTTTTAAAAGGAATACAATGTGGTTCATAATGTAAAATTCTGTTTAGAAGTCAGACGTGTTTCTATACAAAGGGATCCTTTCATGTTTCCTGAACTGTCGCCGCGCACTGTAGAAAATGTTCGGACCTCTTTCCCTGATGTGCGGCTTTAATAGAATGCATGCTCTTCTATTCTTTAAAAATTGAGAGAGAGTTCATATTTTTTCTACTCTTTATCCCACTCTCTCTCTCTTTTTTTTTTTTTCTTTCTTTCCTTTCTTTCTTTCTTTCTCTTTCCTTCTTTCTTCTTTCTTTCCTCCTTTCTCCCCATTTGGACACACACAGTAAACTTGTCGACAGGGGCAGTAAGCTGTCCGGCTCAGTTGTTTTTACATATAAACGCCTCTATATAGCTGACCTGGCAGAGTGGATCTCCCTGATAAATGTGTGACTTGCTGGATTAACCCTGCAGGTTAAGGCTTCTTATATTTTGTTTTATATTAAACACATGGGAGCTTAAGGTACGTTCTCTAAGTGCTTCCCCTCTGCCTTCCTTTGTCTCCAGGCTTGCCATTGGCATGGAATATGGGAAGTAGTAGCCATATGGAACAATCACAGTTGCGCTTAATGAGGAAACATGTCAGCAACTGCTTGGATAATTTGTGTGTAAATATTGCTGCTTCACTCTATAAATCCATTGGCTGCACAGGAGATGTGATCAGAGTCCCTGTGCAAATAATCAGACTTGTTGGTGGTTGATAGTTTAACCTGTTCCCTCACCAGAATAGAGTGCCTTAGATTGGGCACCACGGACACTATGGATGTATTATTGTAGTGAAACCACCTATAGCTTGTTGTTTTTTTTTGTTTTTTTTTTTATAGCTAGTTTTAAAATGTGTCTCATGCAGTGGCGTCGCTGCAAGGGGGCAACCCCCCCTAGGTTAATCCTTGCCCCCCCTGTTGCCCCCTGCCGAATTTGGCAATGCGACTTTAAAGCCCGTCTTTTTTTTAATGCGGAGGAGAGAGAGGGGCGCCTAGCAACCGCTCGGCGCCCCCCATTCTCCTCCACGAGGCCTCTACCTCCGTCGCGGTGCCGGCGTTTCATCCTGAATGCCGAAATATGACGTCATATTTCGGCGCTCAGGAGTGAAGCAGCGGCCACCGCAGCAGAGAACGAAGACAGAAGCCTCGTGCTCCCGTCACTGGACCTAAAGGTGAGAGAACTACAAAGGGGGAGGGTAGATAGTGAGTAGGGAGAGGGGTTAGAAAGTGATAAGGCAGGGGCGTCCAACATGCGGCCCGCGAGACCTCGAGGTGTGGCCCGCGTAAGATCAGCAGCCAGGACAACCGATCTTACGCGGGCCGCACCTCGAGCATGTACTGGCTGACTTGGCATGATAGGAGTGTGATTGCTAACAGCAATCAAAGTCCCATCATGCCTAGGTTCCAGCACTTACACATCCGACCAGTAAATGCTGGAACCTAGGCATGATGGGACTGTGATTGCTGTTAGCAATCACACTCCTATCATGCCAAGTCAGCCAGTACATGCTGAAACCTAGCTAGCTGCCCCCCTTGTGTATTGATGCTGCCAGCAGTATGGGGTCTGCACATCACAGCCACCCTGTACCAGCATGATGTACTGGCTGACTTGGCATGATAGGAGTGTGATTGCTAACAGCAACCACAGCAAGCACAGTCCCATCATGCCTAGGTACCAGCATTTACTGGTTGCCTGGGTATGATAGGAGTGTGATTTCTGTGTGGGCAGTGTGGACGCCAGGGATGGCTTTGGGGTGTGCAACCTGTGATCTATGCGTGTAATTTAGGGGGTTTTAAATATACCTTTTAATGACATGTTTTTTTGTGAATTCCAATTGATCTATACCTGCAAAGCTGGGTTTGTGTGTTATTCTGTAGATCCATATCTGCTATGCTATGTTTCCATACATTATTTATGTATACCTGCAAATACAGGGTTAATATGTCTTATTCAGTTGATTAATACCTATAGTGCTGTTTCCATGTATTTATTTGATCTATACCTGCAATGCTACGTTTCATATACTATTGTATACCTGCAAATACAGAATTTGTATGTCTGATTCTGTTTATTTGAGATCACAAGTGAATTTCAGTTGATCTATACATGCAAAGCTTGGTTTGTGTGTTAATGTGTTGATCTATACCTGCTATCGGCAACTGGGGCTAATGTTAATATATATGGGCGGCAGGGGCATCGATACACAAGGGGCAAAAACACTAAGGGGGGTATAAACGACAATGCAGTGTGAAAAATCCATCCTGATGTAGACGTCTGTGACGTAAATTGTGTCCTGCTGTTTTTTGTGTTTTTGGTTATCAGTGCAGCAGAGCCTGTCCTCGGGTGTGTGTATAGGTGTTGGTGTGGCAGAGCCTGTCCTGGTGTTGGTGTGGCAGAGCCTGTCCTGGTGTGTGTGTTCGGTTGTCAGTGTGTCAGAGCCTGTCCTGGTGTGTGTGTGTTTGGATGTGGGTGTGGCAGAGCCTGTCCTGATGTGTGTGTGTGTGTGTTTGGTTGTTGGTGTGACAGAGCCTGTCCTGGTGTGTGTGTCGGTGTGACAGAGCCTGTGCTGGTGTGTGTGTCTGGGTGTCAGTGTGACAGAGCCTGTCCTGGTGTGTGTGTGTCTGTGCCACAGAGCCTGTCCTGGTGTGTGTGTCTGGGTGTCGGTGTGACAGAGCCTGTCCTGGTGTGTGTGTGTGTGTGTGTGTCTGTGTGGCAGAGCCTGTCCTGGTGTGTGTGTGTGTTTGGTTGTCGGTGTGACAGAGCCTGTGTTGGTGTGTGTTTGGTCATCTGTTTCCTGGCACTTAACTTACAGTAGGAATTATTTAATTTATATTTATCCAGAGATAAAATGCCCTCCTGAAGTTGTAGTGACTTTAGGGGACAAAACGTTCAAGGCCCTGAAATCATTTAGTGGAAAAGTTATTTATTGTGTTATAATATTTATTTCAAGGATTAGTTGCACTCAATTGTGGCTTCAGGCTTCCCATGTTGAATGATCAAGTATTATTTTAGCCCAATAACAAAAGTATAATTCCATAGCACATTACTTTTGGAAATTATTAATGCCCCCCCCCCCAGTTTTACTGTGGTATCTTGTGTGCCCCCCCTATATATTGTTTCTAGAGTCCCCACTGGTCTCATGGAGTTTGAGATTGGCAGCAGAGCCCTTATTAACATTAGGGCAGAGGGGAGGAATAATCATGCAGTTCCAGGAAGCAAGACGTTCAGAATTCTACAATAGGTTCATTTTGTTTACAGAATTGTGGGACGAATCACAGTAGTATATCTGTACAATTTCAAAAGATTTGTTTTATGCCGGTAATTTCTTGGCAAGTATTGTTTCATGTAGAAAGCCATAATAGTTTTTGGGGGTCGTTCACTCAAAGTACGTTAGACATTTCTACCTCCTGACCTCTCCACACTTTATGAAGGCCCAAACCCAATGAGCTTCTCCAGCGGGGGCTGTCCTGGTCTTACCTAATGCACAAGTAATGCTGGGGAGGTTTCTTGACCTGAATGAAGTGCATTACAAATAAACTTAGCTTCACGGTGGAATTCCAGGTCAACGTCCTGTGACGTGTCATGGAAGAAGAAAATCAGCATGAAATACAATTCCTTTGGTGAATCATGGACCCTATGTGAACGTCGGAGCTGGAAAATAACTTTGGTTATTCCGATTTATATGTTCCCTGGTTTTGGTGCCAGATATGTTTTATTTACAATGAAGGCTGTGTGTTGAGATTACCGGCAGGCTGTTGAAGTAGTAAGTAGCAGATAAGAGCAGGTAGTGATAGGCAGGCACCATAAACCCTAACTAAATATAGAAAATCAGATCCCTTATCTTTAGTTGGAATTCACGTTTTAAAGGTGCATTTACTGTCATCCAAGATTGCTATGAAAACTACTTATAAAACCCTTTATGGGCTCCGCCAACCTTGCCGTTTCCTGCGGACGTGTAATAAAGCGGAGAGCTGATATAAAAAATAGAAAATAACGTGACTTATTGGTTCATAAAGGAGGTGCTGGTTCATAAAGGAGGGGCGCAGACCTCTACCCACCCACTTCTTCAAACGGATTCATTTTTAAAGCTTTACTGTTGCTTCTAGAAGTTGTTTTTGCATCTGACATGTGCTATTTATGGGACCAAGATTTCAAATTTTATTTCTATGACTGTTCTTTTAATTTCCATTAATGGGGATTTGAAAAATGTGCCACGGGAATGGTAGGAATCCCCCCTCTGTGGCTGAAGGGATCTGATCCTACAAAGGGATCGCGGAATCCTCTGTAATCATGAACATAGTACTGGGTAGAAAAAGGCTGGATAACAGAAATTGAACAAAGTCATTGTCTACTTCTGTTGGAGGTTACAGAGGACACACATCGCTGAAGATGTAATAATTCATGCTGCTCTGATGAATAGATTTCCAGGATGTGCAGATTCCAACAAACTTATTAAAAGAATTTCTGGTTTTCTAAGCAGAAACACTGCATGCATCCTAAACGCGAATGGAGTTTTGAAGGTCATGTCTGAAGATGGACTGCTGTTGCGTGTGTGTGTGTTTCTTTCAAATCGTATTGACCAGTTCTGGACAAATTAATGTAGAATCTGGAAATGAGTATTTTTTTTGAGCCAGAAGTAACACCAATATAAAGTGGCACAAAAAATTACGCACCACCCTGGGGTTGGCGCATCTCTTTTTCTGTTTTGGGTTTTGCTGATTTCGGGACCGTTCTCTTCATACTGTAATAGATGGACCGTATAGGTAATGCAGCAAGAGATGGGGTCGCTAGGAAACGCAATAACGCATCCCTCTTTCATCACTCATTGTGTAACACAAGACAACCAAGACAGATATACTCAGAGAAATCAAAATGAGGAGGTCCTGGACTGAAAAATCTGCAGGAAGAGACAATTCTAAAGTATGATTTTTAAAATCCAGTTAGTAAATGTCTCCTGCAATTCCCAGAAAGTGCTAGTTTCTGAGTCATTTGAGTGCATTGAAAAGATAAAAAGTATTCAGAAGGGATCCTGTGATTGTTTAATAAGTGAAATAATTACAGCTCAAGTCAACCGGTAGCACGTTAGCTGCTTTCCATGACTTTGGGGGATGAAATCGAAGGGTATGTTTAAATGCACCGGATCTGGCACTTAAAGATTGGATCCTTTGCTTAGACTAATTGCAGAGTGTCTGATTACTTCCTCTCCACAGTGTGCAGCCTGATATGTATATGTATATATATATATATATATATATGTATGTATATATAATATTAGTCCTCTGAGCCATATGGATGTGTCATGCTATACATACCGGTATATGCAACAATTGGCAGGGACAGTCCATTGGTTTCGGTAGCAATTGTTCTAGGTTTCGAACTTTGCTCCAGAATAGCTATTTGTTAATCCCCAGTGTCCTGTTGATTAATCGGCTAAACATGGAGCAATAACAATGAATATTACTTATGTTATTATAGGCATCCGCCTCTCATGCTTAGAAAAGGGTTATTTATTGAGCGTTCACAGCCTATCTTGACAAGTTGTGACAGTGCTTCTGGGATATCTTTTTCTGTGTGTACAAGCGGAGCTCGGCGTTTCTCTTGGCTCTGTTCAGAAGGGAGTCACCGATCTCATTGTGTCAATAGGGCGTCATTACCGTTCTCTGCAATGCACCGGAATGTACAGTTAAAACTTTATTATAGTAATTATCAGCACATTACCTTTTTGTGTTATTCGCTAGGGAAACCTTTCATGTTCCCTATGAACAGTCTCTTCTTCTTCTTCTTTTTTTTGTTTTTTTTTTTTGTTAACCCCCAGCTTTGTCAGATTTCAGTGTGTTAACTTTATGATGTATTGGCTGCTTGGAGTGCCTGGGGGATATGCTGGGGGCGCTGTTCTAACCCCCTTTACAATGCTTGAAAACTCTCGGGAGATTTGCTATTTCGTGACGTATAACTGGAAATGCTCTCTTTCGCCCCAAACTACTTTTCTTTATTAGGTAGCTAAATGTAAGAAAGTGGCGCTAAGTGACTGCTCCGCTGGTAGAGGCAGGTTACCTTGAAGACTGACTTCAGCTCAACAAATTTTAAGAAAAATGCAAATTCACTTCGTTTTCACTGCCAGTACAGTGTCACACCGACTGATAACTTAGTACCGGCGTAATGACAGGCTGTGGTGTGCACCTCGCTGCCGTTTTGTTTCGGCTCATATCTCTTGGCAGTTTTCAATAAAACCTGATTATCTGATCAGGCCGTGTGGTTACAATAGGCGCTGATTAATTCCACTCCCTGCCCTCCTCTGCTTACGCATCTTGAGCTGTCAAAGCACGTGTTACACGGTTTACAGATCCTTACTTTCCTTACTTTTACTCGGAATTGAATTCCTTGGCTTAAGCATTACAAGCGGTGTCATTCTCAGACCTCATAATTACCACACAACATGCAAATATAGTACTGCAAAGTACTGTAGGCTGGTGTAAAGAAAATGAAGGACGCTTGTTGATAGTTTTTATCATTTAATAAAAAGCAGAGTGAGTTAACAGAAAAAAAACTCTAAATCAAATGAATATTTGGTGTGACCACCCTTTCAGTTTCGAAGGAAAGTAAGCATGTTGTGTCATCTTCTGCACTGCACCTTGACTGGCCACTGCGCCCTCCATCCTCAACGTTGCCCATTTCTTTGTGCTTCTTGGAACGAACTTGGCGAGGACATCTGGAAACCCCTGGCTGCCTCAAGGCTTGCCTGCTAACGCAGTATAACTACCTTGTGTCTTGTTGCTGTGCTCAGTCTTGCCACGGTGTATGACCTTTGACATTAAACTGTCTTCAGCAGCCTCATCTTGTTAGTGAGTTTGGCTGTTGCTCCCCCAGTTTTATTCCTCCTACACAGCTGTTTCTGTTTCAGTTAATGATTGTGTTTCTACCTACATATTAAATTGATGATCATTAGCACCTGTTAGGTGTAATTGTTTAATCATCCGCCTAACTATATGCCTACAAAATCCCTGACTTTGTGCGAGTGTACCTACATGCTGTTTTGAAGGCAAAGTGTGGTCACACCAAATATTGATTTTATTTAGATTTTTCTTCTGTTAACTTGCATTTTGTTAAATGATAAAAATAAAATATTAACATGGTTTTTTTTAAAGCATTCTTACTTTACAGCGGTTTTTCACATCCGTCTTAAACATTTGCACAGTACTGTGTATATGTAATATATAAAATGCATAATATGTATGTGAATACATGTTAAAAAAATGTAATGGCAATAACCATGTTTCGTTCCTTGCCCTGAAGGACTTACGTCAGTGAGACCTCGGAGGTGGCTATGCTTCTAAGCCAGTACCATGTTTAACATTGTATGACATAAAAATACCAGCCATGCTGAATATGGAATTTGGTGCAGATGGTATAAAGGCAGTGAAGCCATGCATCCAAACAACAAACGGGGCCCAGCGCGCGGTCTTACAGTCATCCAGGTGGCCATTCTTGGTTGGGTCTCCATGTGTAACCATGCCAAGTGCCTGTATCCTGCCTCCTTTCCTTCTGGTGCCTCTGCATTGAGACACTACTTGCTATTCATGTCATTTGAGCCAGCGCCGTTCCAGTATGTTTGCAAGAGGCTTCCCTTTTCTGTCTGATTGTAAGATTCTTCTTTGAAGAACATTTGTAAAGAAAAAGGGAATCAATTCTTTTTTTTTTTTTTCTTCCCGACACTCCGACAGCCCTGGAGATCTTGAGCTCCTTGATGTACAAAGAGCCAAATCTAATATCAACAGACGCACTTACATGAGGATGCCTAATTTAACATCACTTCCCCAGCCCAAATCTCTGAATGGATGGAGGGGTTAAAAACCGATAAATCTAAAACGCTGTTTTCCCTTGGCTGACATAAAAACCTGCAATGTTCAGTCTATTGCATTGAAATTAAAAAATTGTTTTGCATAACGATAGATCCTGGGAAGGCTGCTATTTGTTTTATGTTGTTCACATTATACATTCTCCCGGATGGTCACTTTACAAGTCGTTTTTATATAGACGGCAACCGTAGAATCCCAGTTTCCTCCTCATATAAATTCATAATTCTGGTATGATTTTTTTTCCCCCTCCCAGTATAACCTAGTTAATTGGTAGTGTGTGTATGTATGCATGTATATGTATATACCGTATTTGCTCGATTATAAGACGAGGTTTTTTTCAGAGCAAATGCTCTGAAAAATACCCCTCGTCTTCTAATCGGGGTCGTCTTCTAATCAGACCTCAAATAGAGTCTGATTAGGAGACTAAGATCCAGATCCCCCGCACCGCTGCAGGGGACCTGGATCCTCCTGTCTCACCCCCCCCCCCCATCATACACACACTTACCGGTGCTTCCTGCTGTATTGCCGGGGCAGCGGGTTGACGTCTACGCGATCCGCGTAGACAACGTCCGCTGCAGCCGGAAGGAGGTGTGGCTAGCAGCGGGGGTTGTCTGCGTCCGTCGCGCAAACCTTCCCCGACTGTCAGAGATCAGAGTTCCCCGCACCGGTGCGGGGAACTCTGATCTCTGACAGCCGGGGAAAGTATACGCGACGGACGCAGACAACCCCCGCTGCCAACTCCACCTCCTTCCGGCTGCAGCAGAAGGCGACGTCAACCCGCTGCCCCGGCTGGAAGCACCGGTAAGAGAGGGCTGAGAGGGGAGGGGAGAGTGTGTGTGTGTGTGTGTGTGTGTTAGTTAAATGGGGGTATAGGGTGTGTGTGTGTGTGTGTGTGTTTAATGGGGGCATAGGGCATTTCTGGAGTGGCGTTAAGGGGGCATTTAATAGAGCACTCTGCCTCCTGAAATGCCTTATACACCTATATGCCACTCTGCCCCATAATATGCATTTTAACCCCCTAAATGCCAAAGTGGCATATAGGGGTATAAGGCATTTCTGGAGGCAGAGTGCTCTATACAATGCCTTTTAACTCCCTTAATGCCACTCTGCCTCCTGAAATGCCTTATACCTCCCTATATGCCACTCTGCCCCATAATATGCATTTTAACCCCCTAAATGCCAGAATGGGATATAGGGGTATAAGGCATTTCTGGAGGCAGAGTGGCATATAGGGGTATAAGGCATTTCTGGAGGCAGAGTGGCACATAGGGGGTCAAAAGGCATACCATGGGGCACAGTGGCATATAGAGGGTTAAAAGGCATATCATGGGCCACAGTGCCATATTGGAGTGGCAAGCCTGGGGGCAGATGTGCGTAACTGGGGGACAGGTTGGAAAATACAAGAAATAAAAACAAAAAAAATATTTTTCTCAATCATAGCTTTTATTAAAAAAAATAGTTTACATGAATTAACATTTACTGGTAAAACTTTTTTCCTTTAGGGTCGTCTTATATTCAGGCTTTTTCTTTTTTTCCTAAGTTAATATTCAGATTTTGGGGGGGTCGTCTTATAATCAGGGTCGTCTTATAATCGAGCAAATACGGTGTGTGTATATATATATATATATATATATGTATGCATATGTGTATATATATATATATATATATATATATATGTATATATATATATATATATACTTGCATACAATTTCTAATTCCAGTTGCCATTCAATGTATATGGAAGTTGAGTAGTGTTCTCTTTAAATTAGTGCTAAGTATCTTTATCTTTGGTGGAGCTGTAATGGGCTGTATACTGTGCATTTAATAGGTATATCTGTGTGTGTATAATATATATAATTATTATTAAACATTTTATCTACAAGGTTGCAAAATGATGAGAGCTGGAAACTGCAATTTTCAAACCACATAGGTCATTCTTAAATGCAATGTGCTCTGTATTGTAATCTAAATAAAATTCAACACACCCACATTTAACCAACATTTCTATGGCAGATAGAATTCTCTAACTCTACTAGATTTTACAAGACCTTCTAATTAATAGATGCTTACGCACAAAAACCCAGCCAGCCTCATCGAAGTCTACACGGCAACTCTGTAATTACGCAACATCGCGGATGGCTTCTGGCTGCTCGTTTCGCTCTCTGTCTCTTCGACAAGCTGTCCTTGGAGAGGGAATAATGTGACATTAATGTATACCTTTGTTGTTGGGATTGGCATGTGGTGTCACCCATACGTCTCATTAAATAAACAGATGACAAGACTTGCACTGGGACCTTTTAAATACCACAGGGGGTTCACAAACATGTTAAGCTATATTTCATTAAATAGTGTCCAGTGTTACAGGAAGAACCACCACCTGCCTGGCCACGGTTCCAGATAACATTTATGGCAACGTGTGACCTAAGAGAGAGCTACATTTCTTCTTTTTCATGAATTGTTAACCCCTAAACATAGAAGGCTGCGTTATCAGGAGGAGGTGAGCTCCATTAAGCAAAATCATGATGCTACTGCCATTTACTTCCTTGTACTTCCTTGTGTACGGGCTACTTAAGCCCTTTTCAGATATCAGAGACCCCACAAGAAACTCCTTATAACCTGGTGTAGTCAAATCCTAATTAGGCTCACAAATCTTTATTTTTTTTGGATCCCTGTAAGAATATAGTGCAATGAGTAGAAGTCACCATGATAACTTACATGTCTGTTTTAAAGTAATTCTAAACTTACCCATGATGACTTTATGAATTTTGCTATTGACACGAGAATCTGGTATAATAGGTTAGATTACAATTTCTAATTTGTAGAAGGCTGTGCTGCCAAATATCTGTTTGAATCCACGCAGCAGCAGCAGTGTCCATTCCATCGACCACAGCTCTCCAACTGTTTTGGAAGTGGAACTGTGTGATGCTGCCATCTCGTACCTGCGTTGATATGTTATTAAACTTTTATTTTTGCCACAGACAGGAGGTATCAAGTATAAGTATACAAGCATACGTATACAAAGACCAAAAAGAAAAAAGATCACAAGATGGTCATAAAGCAGTCGTCAGTGGTACAGTGGTAAATAAGACAAAAGTAAGAGTATGATGAGGAGTACGAAGCGGAAAGGGACACCCGACACAGCACACAGCCAGGATAAGGAACGATACACCGTGTACCGAAGTATACAATTCAAGATACAGGAGTAAAACCTTACAATAGTAATAGAATAAAATAAAAATAAAAAAATCAATCTAAACCCGGCAGGGGGTGTCTGCCCAGTAGAATTTGCCGAGAGAACCATCCAGTGTATTGGAACGTGGAGGGAGCCAGTGTGGGAATATACGCCGACCATTTAGTAAAGAAGGCACGGGTGTTGGTTTCTCTATGTAGGGAAGATTCGGTCCAATCCATTTGGAAAATATAATTAAGCCGTGACAGGGACATGGCTAAAGTGGGTGGGTGTGGTTGGATCCACTGGGAAAGAATGACCTTCTTCCCCACCGCCGCCACCACTACCAGTAGGGATCTATCCCTCGCTGGAAGTCGACAAGTATCGGTGGAGGAAAAAATGCCAAATAAAGCCCATTCGGGGGTCATAGTAAGAGGCAGTTTCAACGATGTAGTGACAAAATCATGAATGGAAGCCCAGAAAACCTGAATTTGGGGACAGAGCCAAAGGCAGTGCATTAAGTCTGCGTCAGGATGACATTTTGGGCAGTGGGAATCAGCCGCCATGTGCACTAGTTTCCATAGCTTTGGGGGAAGGTAGGCCCTATGTAACAATTTCAAAAACATTTCGGAATAGGATTTAGAGACTATGCATTGATATACATGATATTTATGTATATGATTCCATCTCATTTTTAAACAGAATTGAACTCCTGAAATAACCTTTTTTCCTTCATGTATTGGCTGGGTAAACCTTCAGCAGTAGGACTGAATAAATATCCTCATCACTGGCTTGTTCTCGTGTAAAGTAAATAAACAAGGCTTTCCCCCCCCATTAGAGACTGGTACAGAAAGACTCCTTTATGCGTCCCGGCCACCAGTTTTGTGAGCTCATTTTTCAGTCCCTGTTCCTTGGAGCCATTCCCAGCTGCAGGATCTGGCTGACAAAGTGGAGTTTAGTTTCCCTGCTGTCAGCATAAGCTTTGGTAATGAGGCAAAATAAGGAGAAGGAATTTGTTTGGCAATAGGTGTGTTATTCAGCTGTTTCCCAATGACTGGGCCCTTGATAGCTCTACCCTTTGTGTGCAATGACTTGGCTTATCGGATCTCTGCCACGGTTTACGTACAATGACCCATGCTGAGTTTTCATACCAACGGTCTCTTCCTTGTACAGAGCTACGGAATATGCTGGTGTTCTGTAAATAAAATGTTATGAGGTGGGAATGTGCAGTTTGGAGGGGAGAAGAGAGGTGTGATAGATTAACAAAGTACAGGAGGGAAGTTAAAGAACGTTAGAACAAAAATTCCTAATCTACCATCAGACGATCAGTTTCTTATATGCGATGTAAGATAGTTTTACTTTATCGAAGGGTGGCAGATAACAGTAAAAGCTTCCCATCAGAAGTGGCATAGACTAATACAGTGAGGGGACATAAACGTGCATGGGATAGGCGTAAAGTTATCTTGAATATAAGATAAGATCTGATTAAGGTCTGCGTTTTTAAATCTGGAAAAATCGGCAGACTAGCAGGCGAAATGGTTCTTATCTGCCATTAAATGGTTCTATAGAGATGTTTTAGAGATTGCAGGTTATTTATTGATATGGCATCATCACAATCCATAGCGCTGTACAACGGATAAATAGGACATAAACGGTCACATAACTTGGATTACTTGAAGCAAAAAAGGTGATGCGGGTCCTGCTCAAACAATGTTACAACATGGAAAGAAGTGTGTGTGTGGGGGGCTTCAAGTGTTTGAGTTGAGCAAGTGGCAAAAGTGTATCCCAGTAGACACATTGAAGTTTATGTAAACAAAAAAACTTCCCTTACATCCCTAAAATATGGGTGACTACAAATATTCCTATTTCTTGTTCCTCTGAATTTACCTTTGTTTTATTGCTCCAGTTAAAGCCAGCAGGGTGTATATTTGTTTGGTTTTCTACCTATATGAGCTAAAGTTTTTGCTTTCTTCTTTTTAAAGCACCGTTCTGGATGTAAGCACATGTTGGCTGCATGCCGTGTAGTGAAGTGTCCCTTGTTGACCGCTGTTCTGCCGTGCATTAAAGTTCTTTTCTGCTGAGGTTACGCAGTTAAACCCTGGACTTTTAGCTGTCCCAAGCCGTCTTTCTTCTCTCCAAACTTCTAGCATCAGGCTTTCCAAATACTCTCTATCTTTCAGTTAAACTTCTGTTTCTCATTTTATTCTGAATTGTGCATAGGCCAGCTGCAGAACTTGCTCCAAAGCTAATTTCCTAGATTCCACCAGGAAATTGCTATGCTTTACTTTTCCTTAACCACAGAAACCTGAGAGTAGGATCCGGGCATAGTTGAGATGGTGAGGCGTTTCTGTATAGACCGGTAACCCACAGGGCACCAGGGAATGTCATTTATTTGTGTTTTCCACCGCCATTATTGTAGTATTGAGTCTCAGTATCTGTTTTAGAACAGTTGTATTTGGAGAAGAATATGATGGTATGCACTGTAAAGATGTGTTTTCTATGCAAATCATCATCCTGATGGTGTTACTAACGCCAAGAGCGATGGCCGCATTTTGCCTGACCATACTAATGACTGGATTGGTTATTTTTCCCTCTAATCTTTACAGTTCCCATGTATAAAGAAGCTGTGTTTTTTTTATATAATAATATATATAATTTCTGCTAGATTCTATTCAAGCTAGCTTCTTTAGACTCTTGGCAACTACAGTTTACTGCTACGTTGCTTGGCTTACAGTACCTAACCTGACAAGTCCACTTTATAATTTGAATTGGCCTATCTTATTTAATTGCATGCCTGGTCTGTCCAACCGTTTAATTGGCTAGGTCATAAGATATATAAGCACAGTGCTAGAGCCTATAAAACCCCCTTGGTTGTCTTCTGTAACTATCGATTTAAGGAAAGTTGTGTCTGTCCAAGAAATACTTTGTGTGCATGATCTGGGCTTTTGCTTAAACATTACTTTAAGTACAGCATTAAAAATTAGATGAATAGTTTGCTTTTAAAATTATATTTTAGGGACACGAACTTTAAATTATGACCTAGCATGGAGTTCAAGGCCTGTGTCTCCGGGTGTGTTGTATACTTAATCACCTGCTGGCAGTGGTATATAAGAAGCTCCGATGCAATGATTTCCAGCTGTGACATCGATTGCCAGAGGCTGGAAATGCTACAGGACCGTCACTTTTTCAGGTTTGTTATGGAGGCCATACCCCAATGGGACCCCTGATAATATTTTGACATCTGGCATTTTGTGTTAACATGCTGATGGGGTGAGATTTTGTATGCCTTTCCTACATGCTCTGTCCTATAAAACACAATAAAACCCTAACAGATCATTTCTGGTTCAATATTTCCCCGAATTATACTAGTTTTAACGATTTATTTTCCTTTGTGTAGAATTCAGTGAAAATGTAATCATTCAGCGTGACGAGCGTTTATTAGAGGAGAGCTAGCAAAAGATGCAAGGCGGTAATTGCCCTTGGGCTGCTCTGATTTGAAGGTTTGAGGTCACCATCTAAGACCCCGAACTGGATCTTTTTCTTCTACACCCAGTATGGGGTTTCTATGCAGTCTCTTGGTCAATATGCAAAGGATAGAGCCAATGAGCAGATTGTCCGCCAAATATCGCTTGTGAAAATATATTACTTGGCCCCTTGGCTGGGCTTGGGCTGAATGGCGCTACCTCTGGACATTGATGTAGTGATTCTGTAATATTTAAGTTTACATTTTGCCCCCTTCCTGCTAATTTCTCTGTTTCCAGTTTGTGTTTGGCTTGTTTGATAGTTTTCAATCTGAAATGTTTTCCTTTTTTAGTTCTAGTATTGTACTTTTAAGGTTCGTAAAAGTGTCACGTGTATCTGTTCCTTGATTCTTCCAATGACGCACATGCTCCAGAGTGAGCGCTTCAAAAAGAATAGAGGGAAAGGTGGAAGATGAAATGTCTGGTTTGTAAGGTCATTTGATCAGGGCCCTCCTTGCCTTTTATTTCTGTAAATCCAGATTATTATGTGATGCAGAGTATGGCGATGGTATATAAATTAAAAAATAATTCTAATGTCTGCTTTATTTCACTCCACAGTTTGATATGGCCAGCTCCAGCTGTCCTGCTTTAAAGCAATAGCACTAAGATCATCAGGAAGAATAAAGCTCTTGGTCATGGAGGAAGCCATTAGTAGGTCGTCTAGCACATAGCAAACCTTGCGCGAAGCAGTCTGCGGATGGCTAGATGTTGATTACGTTTAGTTCCCATGGAAATCTGCCCGATGCCCCGTACATATAAGAATGTATAAATGTTTCATTTGCTTAGTGGTGGTTCTGCATACTCCTCCTCTGCTGATGGATATATCTGACCCTGCGTTTATTGAAATATACATATATATTCACATATATCTGTTCTTGCCTGGGAAATCAATTCCTACGTGCGGTGGAATTGTCTCTTGGCTTTTGTGCGATGCTGAAAACCACCCCCTGTGCATAATGACAGCGGGTCCGCAGAGATGACCACATAATAATATCTCTCGATAAGTACCAGTTCACGCTATCCTCTTCCGCCTTTAAAAATACCTCTTTTGTTGCTACTGTTGAACATGCCTGTAGGTGTTTACACATTCATGTAAGTAAAAGGATTAAACAGCTTTTCTGCTAATCCCTTCCAAATAGCAGAAATTTCCAGCCATATCGATGACGTTTATGTAGAAGGGGAATAGTTCCCAACCGCAGGGGAGTCGTTTTGAATGCACAGGCAGCTCGAGAGGCAGACAATCGAGTGAAAACATTCAAAATATGCCTTTCCAAAGCTGTTTAAATCATAATAGGGAATGTGAATTTATTACTAACCTTGCCTCCTCCGGGGGATGAGGAGCTGAGCAGCATCTGAAGGGGGCTTTGTGTTTAAATAGCGAAACAATAAACATTTCCAGCGGAGCTGCTATTGCATCTGAACCCGCTGCTTCACCTGAGGGGGACTCGCTCAGCGGTAATGGGGTCTCTGTGCTTTACCTACCTGCATCCCTGCTTCCCTTTACACGCACAGAGCAGAGAATGGGGGGTATTGCTCAGCGGTAATGGGGTCTCTGTGCTTTACCTACCTGCATCCCTGCTTCCCTTTACACGCACAGAGCAGAGAATGGGGGGTATTGCTCAGCGGTAATGGGGTCTCTGTGCTTTACCTACCTGCATCCCTGCTTCCCTTTACACGCACAGAGCAGAGAATGGGGGGTATTGCTCAGCGGTAATGGGGTCTCTGTGCTTTACCTACCTGCATCCCTGCTTCCCTTTACACGCACAGAGCAGAGAATGGGGGGTATTGCTCAGCGGTAATGGGGTCTCTGTGCTTTACCTACCTGCATCCCTGCTTCCCTTTACACGCACAGAGCAGAGAATGGGGGGTATTGCTCAGCGGTAATGGGGTCTCTGTGCTTTACCTACCTGCATCCCTGCTTCCCTTTACACGCACAGAGCAGAGAATGGGGGGTATTGCTCAGCGGTAATGGGGTCTCTGTGCTTTACCTACCTGCATCCCTGCTTCCCTTTACACGCACAGAGCAGAGAATGGGGGGTATTGCTCAGCGGTAATGGGGTCTCTGTGCTTTACCTACCTGCATCCCTGCTTCCCTTTACACGCACAGAGCAGAGAATGGGGGGTATTGCTCAGCGGTAATGGGGTCTCTGTGCTTTACCTACCTGCATCCCTGCTTCCCTTTACACGCACAGAGCAGAGAATGGGGGGTATTGCTCAGCGGTAATGGGGTCTCTGTGCTTTACCTACCTGCATCCCTGCTTCCCTTTACACGCACAGAGCAGAGAATGGGGGGTATTGCTCAGCGGTAATGGGGTCTCTGTGCTTTACCTACCTGCATCCCTGCTTCCCTTTACACGCACAGAGCAGAGAATGGGGGGTATTGCTCAGCGGTAATGGGGTCTCTGTGCTTTACCTACCTGCATCCCTGCTTCCCTTTACACGCACAGAGCAGAGAATGGGGGGTATTGCTCAGCGGTAATGGGGTCTCTGTGCTTTACCTACCTGCATCCCTGCTTCCCTTTACACGCACAGAGCAGAGAATGGGGGGAATCGCTTGGCTATTCAAGAAGCTATTCTTGCTTCTAAACAACCAACATCATAGCCAGTGTTTTTAATGTTGATTGTTCCAGCAGAGCACGGTCGTAGCACTAGGGAAATTCTACAATTCTATTGTAACACGGTTTATTAAGGGACGTTTAGCTCTTTGGCTTTCATCTTTTACTTCAGGTTGGCTGCCCTGGGCCACTTTTAAATACTGCATGGTTCCTCAAGATGTTTGATCTGGATTTAGACCATGGATATGCAGACTCATTTTCCTGGTGCTGGTGGACTACAATTCCCATGGTGCATCCCCTATGTTTTAAACTGCTCTTTCTTGCTACTCTTGTGGAATTGGTGGAAATATCAGTACTTTGTATGAACGATGGGCTTCTAACTAGTGCTGTGTTTTTCATATATAGGCAGGGGTGAGCGTAGGGTCGCTAATGTCTGGATGCAGGTTTTTTTTTTGGATCCCTCCCATACTATTGCCAACATACTGGGGGGTAGAAAAATGTGTGTATATATCAAGATAACAAGCCTTGCATATGAGAGCTGACAGGTGCCTTTAAATGTCCAATCAGTGATGAGTATCATCAATCATGAGTATGTAGGAGGCAAGGAGCTGCAGATCTGAAGCTGCATCTTCTCCTTCAGGTAAATTGGTGTTTTCTTTCTTACGTTTTAAATAATGCATACTAAAGTACTCAAAGTAATTTAATGTGCATTCTCCTTTTATGAGACTGCCAGGGACAATAAACTGTTATTTTTAAATAACTGTGAATAACCATGCTTTAAACTAAAACAAGTCACAATGTACAAATAAAAGTGGGCAAGCTTAGATGGCACCTTGATCCGTGTCTTAATAGAGAAGAAACAACATCTAATGCTGGAAGAAGCCCTCGTGTTTATAGAACCTTCACTGGGTACTCAATACTGTTGTCTTTGTAATCCGTTTAGGCTAGCAATTAGAGAAGGTCTACATAAAGTTTAAAGGCCTCTGTACATGTATGACAAAAGGACATGGTTATGGACAAAAGCATTTATTATTACTGGTTTGATTGATGGAACGGACAAATTGGCACAGACTTCACTTTCCATTTGGCCATATGTTTCTCTTTAATCATGCAGAAAAGCTTTTGTGCTTTTGCAAGTAGCCTGGCAGGTGCGGAATCACATCCTTAACCCCAGCCTCTGTAAGAGGAAGCCCAGCATGGATTCGCAATTAGGTTCTGCTTTGCTGGTTAGATGTCTATTTGCAATCTACCTATGACCTGAGGTTTGGCATCAGCTTGTTCCCTTTCCATTCTCTAGTTCTCTCTTAATGCTGTTCGCTGTATTCCTCTTTTCTCTCCTCATTTCTCTTCCCCTAGTCCCCTCCTTCCCTCTCAGTTCCTCTCCCTGTTCAAACAGCCTCAGGTTATGACTAGTACACAGAGGGTTCTCTTTAGAATCATTAGAATGTTTTTTTTCTTCAAAGGAATGGTCCTCTTTCACATCTGAAGGAAGTTCAAATTGTGTTATATCAATTCCATCTGAATCTTCTAGTCAAAAGCGAAAGTTCTCCCAATTGCTAACCGTTCTGATTGTTATGACGAGGGCTCTCATCGCAAGAAGACATTAGCTTGTTCCTGAGCTGCCACTCATAAGCCCAAAGCTTCCATTACATCTCACGGCACCAGAGGAAATTGTTGATAAGAGCAGCACTGGTTACAGTTCACTTAAGGCCATCCACATGGCTCCTTTCCAAGCTGTAATCCTACCACACAGATCATTGGCTTAACACCTCAAACTCAAAAGCGAACTTTGTGTTAAAATAACAGACAAAGCTCTATCCTTCTTTCATCGCTGGTTATTATCAATAAATTCACATACAGCTAGCGCTAAAGGTAACAAGACTGGATAGATACATCATCCTTGGAGGAGTTAAGTTAGAATCAGCTTAGCGTGTCTGGGTCCTAAATAAACTGGTGTGTAGGTATTAATCAGTTTTGGCGTGCCTGTTTAAAAGACCTATGTAGCAATAATGTAACTTAGAAGCGTAGAACCCATTCAATTAGGAATATTCATTCGGCAGTACTATATGAATTATATTCCTAATGCAGGATTTAGTTACAAATGTGTTCATTCTGTATAGTAGGTGGAACAGCACCTTGAAATTCCCCTTATGTGTGTGAAATGCTTCGGATATAAAGCTAGGCTTTCGTTCCCCACCTGTGGTCTTGCGTTATACTTGAACTTGTTCCGCCCTTTACTTTACTTCTGTGAAAAATCCCAAAGCCTACTATTTTCTCGTTTCATTTTAGGAGCCAGGAAGTGATAAGTCTGTAGAGATCAAAGCAGCCTTGGCTCCAGCCCCGTGTACTGTGCTCGCAGCTAATTTAAAGGGGAGCTCCCACTATTTTTTTATTACTAGTATCAGACTTCAAATAAGTTTTCAAAAGTATTAAGTTTTCTTTTTAAGACATAATCTATTTGTTTTTGCATGTTTTCCGACAGCTGCATATTAGTCACGTGTTTGTCCTAGCTCTGTTTTCTTAGCCCAAACTACTAGACAAACACCCTGACTCCTTTATCATACTGCTTTGTGGCAAACAATAGATTCAGTCCTAATCACCTTAGCCAGACCCTCTGACTAATGAAAGTCTGGGGAAGGAAGGACTTCATTAGCATGGGACTTACCCTTTAACCTAGGTCTCCAAACTGCAGCCTTTTAGCTGTTTCAGGACTACATCTCCCATAATCCTTTGCCTCTTAGCCGAAAGAGCGTCATTGGACATTATTCTCTTGTCTCAACTGAGGCTGGACAAACTGCTGTGGCGACTAGGATTTGCCTTGTGGTGTTGCCTGCTGCATGCTCTTACCAGCTCTATCCCTAGCCTTTCCTGTGAAGTATTAGAACTCTTGTCACTCATTCATACGCACTTTGTTGACCCTGATTCACATTTCCAGTTCTGAGCTCGCACCCACAATGTGCTCTGTAGGTTGGTGTAAAGGACACCCCATAACGCTGATGTAACTTGGCCCGAAGTCCTGCTTGCTTCTAAAGGAATGTTTTTGATCTCTAGTCTGTATTTTTAATTAAGACCTTAAATATTTTCTGAATGATCCTATTTCCTGTTAATACTTGCATTGCTATAATACCCCCCCTTTCTCACCTCCGTATGGCACATATGGTTTAAATTTAAGCTTATATGTTTTTGTAATTTTAGTAATAAAACCATATGTGCTATCTTACCATGTATTTGTTTCATATAAATTGCTCTATCAATTCCTCAGATAACATAAATACTGAAACCGCTAATTTTTAACGTAACTACACTCCAATTGCCATATGAAAGTCGCACATTTAACATCCTATCCTGTACTGATTTCTGTCTGTATCAAATATCCACCGATCTATCAGTGTATGTATGTATATATATATATATATATCTATGCATAGTTTATTATGTATGATGGTCTTGTAGCAATTATAATTCTTAAAGTATTGTCTTAATAACCAGCAAAATGAGGTTATTACAGATCTCTGTGCCTGACCTACATAGCAGAATCCCATGGCAGCTTTTGTTGGCAAATTCCCACAGCTACACTTTTACTAAAATGGCTGTAATCCTTTTAAATGCTTGAATGTTTTTCTTACAAATATTATTTCTTGCTTCCTTGTGGGCAAAATTTCCACAGAGATGAGGGAAAAAAAATAACAATGGTGAGGGGATATTTGTACAAAATGTGTTATTACACGCTGAAAATCCATGTCCTGTTTATTATGTGTGTTTTATACTCCCATTGGAGCGAGAGCCAGAAAGAACCCTCTCCATGTTCCAGAGGACCAGATATCTGCCTGCTTCCAGTAAGAAGAGGTGATAAAACATTCAACACAAAATTGTGACATTTTCACAATAAGCTTCGTTAAGACATATACCATCTTTGAAAAGTAAATTACACCAAACGTTTCCCTAAGGGTGTAAAGTGAATAACCTGGAATCTGTATTGAAAGCAGAGTTCCAGCCATATGCACTTTAAGTACATTATAGCTGACTATAGTATCACTGTATATTTCCGGGGAGAGAGGATCGGACCCTTTTAAGTTATACACTCCAAGGGAGGCCACTTCCTTCCAGTGTTTCTTCACACGTTCTCTCCAATATTATTTATTGTTTTATATAGCGCCATCAAATTCCATAGCGCTGTACAATGGGTAGATAGGCCATAACAAGTTTTCTCATTGCTGGATGCCCTTGCTGTGTATTGAGTAGATGAGTTTCAATGGGTTAAACATACATGAGAGTTGCCTCTCTTACATGCGCTGTGTTTTTTCCCACTCGGCTCCACTAAAATAGCAGCAGAAATTGCATTTGTTGTCACTTGTTGCTTGTTTCTAGAAAGCCTCTTTGCTCCCTGCAATGATACCATCCATCACTGTCAGCAGGAGTACTTGTGATGAGTACATAGAGACATCAAGAAGGTACTTTCCACTCATTGGATGAATATTGTCCTTTTGAGAGGAATGTTGTTGGTTTCTAAAGTGCCATCAAATGTTGTGTGCCCCCCCCCCCGATCATCATCATCTCTGCTGCTGCTTCTTTTCGTGTGGTCTATGGTTATGAGAAATAGTTTAAAGATGCGCTTCTCTTATCAGGACACTTTTTTTTTAGTGGGAGATCATTTGCGTGTCCTTTTAGAGATGCTGCATTGACTGCTTTATACGGAATTACTATTGCCTGTGGCAGCTGAGTCGTCTGTTTCTTATAGAAAGTGGCATGGACGTGAGACTCTGGTGCCCATTTATCCACTGAATGACATGACCCATTCATGTGTCTTTCTAGTCGCATTTTCCAACAAAGTAGGAAAGCCTACCTAATTCCACTTCTTACAGTTGGGACTGAAGACCCTGGTAAACCTACGAGGATAGCGGAAACTAAACTTCCACAAGTTATCTCCTATGGACGTGTGGATTTCAGGAACTTTGATATTGTTTCCTCTGTTCCGGATCTAGCACTTTCACCCTGCGGAATCTGCACATGTTCATGTGGGTTTCTAAACATGCACATTGGTTTGTGAAATGATATACCCCTCTCTGCGGTAAACCCAGATAGAATGATAGCAGCATTCCTAACCGAAGCGGCCATGCTGAGCTGGAAGACTGGGAGCGGTGAAGAAAAAAAATCAAATCTATTATTTAGGATGCGTTATATTATATAAGATATATAATATGGTACTGAAATCCTTATTTATTTCAATTTCTAGTGGATTGAGTGAGCATACGGACATAGCTGTGAGCCAAAGTGCAGTAAAACAAGAGGTTATAGAATTGCTGATTATTCTCCTCTTTAAGCCCTGAGCCAGATAATGCCCAGTATCTGTCTGAAAATACTGATACTTATCGAGTCTGCCCCTTTTATGACAAATCCATCATTCTCGATCAGAAAAGCAGGCTAATTTAAAGCCATCGCACATATAATGGAAACCTTGATTGGCCCGGGCCCTTCTAGTTATTGGCTCTTTGCTATGCCCATTCCTTTTTGTTCTCCTCCCTGGCCTGTTTACTGGGTTAAATGCACATTAGGAGATGTTCCTGCCTGAGACTACACATTGATTGAAAATAAAGAAGCAAAGGCTCAGCACTCAAATGATAAGGTGAGTTTATTTCACGCAGGCAACGTTTCGACGCACAGGTCTTTCTCAAGCGTCGAAACGTTGCCTGCGTGAAATAAACTCACCTTATCATTTGAGTGCTGAGCCTTTGCTTCTTTATTTTGGATTTATTGAGGGACTTGGTGGTACCCTGGCTCGTGCACCATTTTACTGCTGAGTGCTGCATTCCAACCTTTCTTTTTGTGTACACATTGATTGAGACATGGAGCAATTAGTATCACCAAGGAATGCAGGAACACACAGCGTTCTGAAGTATTTTAGATGCCTAACGAAGATCATTTTCACAGTACTGAGAACTCAAAGTGGTTTTAAGCAGAGCAGTAATCTAGAATGAAATCAGAAACCTTTCCCTCCTCACCTGGATTGGATTACATTGTTACTGCGTCCCACTGCACTAGGAATGTTATTGCCTTTTTGCCTCCTGGAAAACAATAATGTTTTCCATTGCTTTTCAGTACAGAACTGGCTCTGGTTGTGATTAAAACGACATAGCATTGCTTCTCATTTGGTGTTCATGAAGCAATGTCTGCGAGGAGAACCGGAGCTGTGTATTTACAGGACGAGCCCTCTGATATCATGCAGTAGGATTGTCACCTGGCATTGGTTCGCCCCAGGACATGCAAACCCCCCGGGTTTTTTAACCCCTTAAGGACCGGGCTCGTTTTTTCTTTTTGTACCCTGTGGGACCGAGGCTGTTTTAATACTTTTGTGGTGCTTGTGTTCAGCTGTAATTTTCTCCTCACCCATTTAGTGTACCCACATAAGTTATATATTGTTTTTTTCAGGACAAGATGGGCTTTCTTCAGATACCATTATTTTGATCGTATCATCTTATTTACTATAAAAAAATAATAAAAAAAACATGGTGAAAAATTGAAAAAAAAACAAATTTTATGACTTTTATTTGAAAAATCTTTTACTCACCTAAAAAAGCAAGTAAAAAAAATAGCTAAATAGATTCTACTACTTGTCCTGAGTTTAGAAATACCCAATGTTATAGGGCAATAAGTACAAGCAGCGTTTTATGATTTCCAAACCTTTTTTAACAAATCTGGTCAGTCTGCCTCCATCTCCTCTTTGGAACATCTTTGAAGCCGGTTAACTCAATTTAACCCATTCAAACCATATATTTTTGAAAACTAGACACCCCAGGGTATTTCAAATGCTGTTATTTTAACCCTTTCCATTCAACAGTTATACAACCACACTTTGTCAAACTTTGTAATAGTAATTTTTTTTATTTTTTTTTCACACAAATTGTACTTTAGTTATAGATATACAGGTTCTGGTATATGTCACTGTCAAACACCCCAATGTGTGTTCAGGAACATCTCCTGAGTGCAGTGATACCCGACATGCATGGGTTTGTCGTGTTTGAGATTTAAAATGCACATTTTCCCACATTTGGGAAGTGCACTTTTTTTCTCCATTTTGGTCAGTCTGTACCTATGCCCTATCTTTGAGCTCGGCCACTCCAATTTACCCCATCAGCCATTTTTTTTTATATAAGACACCCCTTGGGTATTTGAAGTGCTTTTATTTTAACTTTGTTGAGGTTTTTGAGAAATTTTAGCAGTTCAAAATAATAAACTTTATTTTTTTAATACTTTTTTATATATTTTTTACACATTTTGCTGGTACTGGATGGTTCATCTAGTGACATCACTGCATAATTATTTTTAAATGTTACCACATTTTTTTTATTTTTCTTTTCCTTTTTTTATTTTTTAATATTTTACTAATCACATTGTGATTAGAAAGCTGGGCTCCATTGACTTGCATGGTTGAATGCAGTACCTGTATTCAACCTGCAAGTGGAGCCAGAGTTCTCTAGAGGGTCTGGAGACCATCTAGCGAACTCTTTCATCTTTATTGTTTTTTTCCCTGGGCCGCCGCCATCTTGATGATGGCGAAGATCACCGGCAGCTGAGGTAAGCGTTTGGTGTCGCTGGAATGCCTAGATCAGGAGGCATCCAGCGACACCAAACGCTTACCATTTAAGTTTACGGGCTCCTGAGCAGCTGGCTCCAGAATGAACTGAGATGTGACATCCGCATACTTCGCCTACAGGGGAGTTAGACAGAACCTTGAAGAATGGCTTGGTGATAGAAACACTAGGCCTTTCACTACAGGAAAGGGTAAAAGAAAGCCACATCACAGGGTACCCCTTGGGGGTCATGTAGAAAGATGTCACAGAACCGTGGATACTCTAGTCTTTATACTACGGTATTTTGTGACTTTTTTACGGAACGTGATACCAAAGAGTATATCTATGAACAAAAATGTGTGCATCATGCCATAAAAAACTGGTTAGTCTGTGTCTAAATCGGTAACAGGAAGCAAAAGAGGCTTATAAAGCTTGTGTTAAATAAGTTTATATGCATATATAATATTATATATACCGTATTAACTCAATTATAAGATGACCCCCCCCAAAAAATGTGAATATTAATTTAGGAAACGACTACCGTATAGGAAAAAAGTTTACTAGTAAATATTAATTCACATGTAAACTATGCTCTCGTATTTAATAAAAAAAAAAAACTGAGAAAAATGCATTTCTTGTTTTTATTTGCACATCTGCCCCTCAGATATGCCTTATGGCCCCCTATATGACACTCTACCCCCCAGACTTGTCTCCCGTGCTCCAGACTCCCTGGTGTCTAGTGGGGGCAGCTGGTAGACGTCTGCGCAAAGCATGTAGACAACCTCTGCTGCTGCCTGGAGCTTCCACTGGGGCTTTTATGACTGAGCCACCGGAAGGTCAGGTCATGCCGGTGCTCCGTCACAGATGTCCCAGTGGAAGCGCCGAGCAGAAGAGGAGGTTGCCAGAGTGGAGGATCCAGGTCCCCTGCAGCGCTGCGGGGGATCCTCCTCTCTGGCAGCCAGTGAACGTCTGCGTGATGCACTCAGACAACCTCTGCTGCTGCCCGGCACTTCCGCTGGGGATTCCTCTCAGAGAGGAGGATCCAGGTCCCCTGCAGCGCTGTGCGGAGCAAATATGGTATGTATGGCAGAGGCAGTTTTGTGTCCCAGATAAATGTAAAACTCATTGTTATTACTGCTTTTGCCAGATAATCCATGTGCCAGTCGTGGCTTTTTGTATTTATTTGTCAGATACTTGACAATAGATTCCTTCAACTCTTTGTTATAAGCTACATCATAAGGATTGCAAGGTTACTTTTATTAAAATGATTTTGAATGTTGAGACGGCATCCGTATAATAATGTAGAATAGCCTGTTTTTTATATTTTGAGGCTGGTTGGATACAAAGTATGGATAGATCTGCAAACATACAAAATGAATGTACGTTGTATCTAATCTAAACTAAACCTGAGATCAGATGTTTGCATTAGTAGGGATGGTGGATTGGCAGTGATATTTGGGTCTTTGTCATAGTCACCGTATTTACAATTTGCCTTTTTTTCTGAATTTCTACACCAGAGCTCTGGGAAATACTACCATGTGAAGGGCAGGGGGGCTAATGGTGAAAATCCGACTATCACACAGTCTAGAATTCCTTTTGTAAATATAAGGGCTGAAATCTATTAGTGCCCTTTGTCTGACATCAGTCTGGAAATATGTATTTGCTAATACACACATTCCGCATGTGTTTGTGTTTTTAATTTTTTTTGTCTTTGATTTCTAGTCTCTCAGGACTCTAAAGAGTTAAGTAATTTGTCCTCTGGGGCTCCAAATTTGTGTCTCGTTATGATGGAATTTGCATTCCTTTCCTCTTCCCCAGTGCATGGTTCATTCCAGGCTTCTCCTGCTCATTTATTCTAGCTCCTCGGAACATTAGGAGGATCAAACTTCACGTGGCGGTGGCTCCTTCCCTCAGCACAGCTCTTTCAAAACAAACATCATAAAAACAGAACAGTGTCTCTGTCCCTGGTGAATTTTAGCAGCCGCTCTGTTGAAATGAACCCGATAATTTATTACACTACATCATTCTGTTACTGTCAGATTCCTGATGTTATAAAAACATATTGTACATTTAAAACCGTCGGCAGTCAGTGCCGGCTAAATTCTTCACCGCAGCACAGCAGGGGACTGGAATCTTATGGGAATGAACAGTAAGAATTAGGGGATCTTCAAAACGAAGAGGTTTAATCTGCAGGGGATGAATACAGAGGAGTATTTAATATCATTACCTACAGACAGCGAACCACTTATTCACAAAAATACTCGGTCTTCCCACCCGGAATCTGCCAGTCCTTTTATTAGCAGAGCCAGCGTATTCTCAGGAACTTGCCACACTACTGCTCTTCGGTAAAATTCCCCCTATGGCTAATTTTTGCACAGACCTGTGTGCCTAATTTATTTAGATAAGGCCTTTTTGCTATTTTTTTGGGGGGGGTTAATTCATCGTGCTATTCCAAGTAACACGTAGAAGTAGCCCTCTCTTTCTACCTGTTATCTGGAAATGACAAAATAAACATGAAGACTTTCTTGCTCCCTTTTCTTGCCCAGCTCAGCCATTTGCCATGTTTTCATGCCTTTTTCTGTGGCTATCAATAGACTCATCACAGAGCTAGCCGGCCAACCTCATTGATCCTTATCGAGCAGAATCATGTTAGGCTCCACAGGGATGTTCTGTCTCATTTTATCAAGTGCAGAGAGCACTGCGCATGCAGAGTGGACCATCTTTAAAAAGAGCCATTTTCGGGCGAAATGTAGGGCAGCTGCAGGAACATACTGTTGGCCACCACGATGACTGCCCTAGTTTTGGGACTTTGCCTCAGAAACACTTTATAAATATATTCTAATATGTTTAACCACTATTAAGCCTGCATTATAATCGGCGCTCGGTCTCTGCAGTCATTCCAGGTTGACGGGCTGATGTAGCTTGTAGCTGACAGACATCACTTTCTTTCCATATCTGACTCCAGCAGGGATTGGAATCCCTGTGATGACAGACGCACAATTTTGCATAACGCGGCAAATGTGTCCACGCAGATTGGAAACCCACTATTTTATGTTAGAATGCTTTTTTAAGCCGATCAGGCTTTTCAGTATGATTTTGATAATAAGATTCCACATGGAGCCTGTACATTTATGATGTTCTTGAGCTGCGCTCAGACATTGAGGACAGGATCATGAATGTTTAGTCTTCTGCAAACCGGACAACTTGTCCAGGCCGGCACGCAAGAACCACCACCTGGAATACATGTATTCTGGCTGTTAGCTATGTGGTAGACATGCCAAGGTCAATGGAGTATAACAAGCCAGCTCCCTTACGAAGTTGTGATTGAAGTAAACCTTGAATTGTGTTGATATTTTGAGAAGTATTCTTTTTCATTCTTGACTGTCCGTCACTCAAATGTTTCTCCCGTTTGGCTTTTTAGAGGTGCATGTCACAATGTATGGTAGAAGAAGTCGCAAAAAAGCTTGTGCCAGGGCAGAGGGTAAACTCTACGACTGTGTTCGTTGAAAGGTTAAAGATAAAACATTTTTTTTTATAAATTATGCCAGCGTTAGAAAAAAGAAATTGTGAATTATCACCCAAATTGTTGAATTTGGAAGCGGAAAGTAAATGTAATGGATGGAATGATGTAAATGTAATGGATGGAATGATCGTGTCTCTGTATATATTGAGGGCGTCAGAAGCGCAGACTATGCTGACAGATATGATTTGCACGGGTTTGCCTCTGGCTGGGAACCACTTGGCACGGTATCTACCGAGATGAAAGAAGCATGTGGAGAAGGACGTAATCTGGAAGTTCCACAAAACATCTTAAAGACATATGACCCACTAAGATCTCGCCTACAATGCCAGCAGATGAAAGGCTAGGTTCAAGCTGCTCGGTCTCCAACGTCACTGGACGTGTGGTGGTTTTCCTGTAATAATGACCTTGCCTTAACTCAAGCTAGATATTCTTAGGGTTCAGGTCATTATGGTCTTTCAATAGATTTTTACATTTGCTGTCCTGCCTTGTGCCCTTACATAGAGCAGCTTTCCCGTTCGAACCATTGGTAGCCTGTGTAGGTATTAATATGTCTTTTCCTTCATTAGGCCTATGCGTTACTCAGTCATATGGCACTCAAAGGTTTAATAATGGCAGATATTGTGGGTATATTCTTATATTTGGCAATGTATCATGTATACCTTCCTGTGCTATCTGATCTTCGCAGTGATTTAGGGTATTTATTTTATAGGACATAACACCATGGCCCATTTGTACAATCACAGGACACAAAACTCATATACAGCTGGTGTACGTAATCTGTCACAGGTTTACTAAATCATAAAATAACCACTATTAACTAAATACTTTATTTTAAAAACACGGTGCGATAGTCTCTGCAGTATGTTTGGTATTTAATTCTGTAGTATGGTGACATTGCTTTGAATGATCTCCTAGGGTTGCGTTGTATAACCGAATTCTTTCGTTTTTTTATGTATGGTTTCTCAATATGTTGTCACAGTAAGTTCCCGTGTTTGCACTTTTTTGCCAGGGATATTGTAGAACTCCATCTTTGGTACCTTTTCTCCGAGTTATTCCATTGCAGGTATGGCTTTGCAGCAGATACCAGTTTGATGTCGGCAGACCAGTCTGTGGCTGATGGTTAAGGACAGCTCTGAGAATACTAGACATACACGTCTTTCTTTTAGGGCGCCATCGCTGCTCGTAGACATTTGAATGACATTCGTGCAGCTCTAGACTTTCTGTAGGACATCTGCAATGCATTTTTGCCCCAGTGTCGGTATCTGGGTCCCATTTCTTTCCGCAGCGTTGTGTACGTATATGAAGCATCTCCTAATAACGTGATTTGGCACCTGGGTTTGCACGCCCTCGCGTGTTTGTCGAACTGCTGCGAATGCGCTTTTAAATAGCGCAGTGAACTTTAGCAGCTCAACTGTGTCGAGGGAATACTCCCGCCGTGTACCGTTTGGTTTGCTGCAAATAGAGCAAATCTTTTTCCCAACCTTTTTCTATCATCACCATCCGTTGTGCCCTGAAAAGCATGTTTGCGTTCACAGACAAGGAGCTTATTGCCATAAACACCAGGGAATGGCTCACACCTCATTTAGTGCTACAGCAAGCGAGCCGCTCTGCCCATGGCTCCACCTGTAGCTCGCTCTCGTAGAAGCTGTCAAAATGTTATTCTTTGCAACAGCCTCCTTTGTTTTGTTAAGAAATCACTTCTTTTGAAACATTTCAGCTCAGACAGACCACGTCTGAATGAGAGAGGTGAATTGGGCATTAGACATTAAGGGCACATAGAAGGGTATATATATAGTGTGTTAATGGCAGTACATGTATGAAGAGGAGAAGGTTCCCAAGCACTCTATTCTCCCTTTGTACCACGCTGCAGAATATGACAGTGCTATATAAATCCATCAAGAAATATTCAGTGTTACATCCCCGTAGAAAATCTGTTCTGCAATTTTTATTAAGAAATATAATGCATGTTAAACGGACTCGGTATTATAGTTATTTATTCAGTGCTGCAAAACCTTGCGGAAAAGTTAAGAATCGGTTTGTTCGGTGGAGAGTTGCAGTGCCTTGAATGTGAGCGAGGAGCGATGAAACCTCCCCTGCCCCGCATGGCTTATAAACTCTATGTGAGTTGTCGGTATGTAGATCGTCTCTTCTCATTACCAATAGAGCGTCTTGTACCTAACTTTTTTTTGGCAGAGACTTAGTTGGAAATTGAGTGATTTTTTTCTTTTCTTCTTCTGTTTCATTGAGTGTAATGAATGGCTGTACTGTGTAGTGGGGCGAACACTTGCTCCATACACCACAGTCCAGTGCCAGGTGCCCTTGAAAAACATCACTGCTGGCGCCTAGCCGTAGCTAACGGTACCTATCCCCAGATCCTAAATAAATAGGTTTAGCTCCCCCCGAATATAGAGACCGCATTATGCATGTTGGTGTTCTACTGATGGATAATAATGGGCATCGTCGTCTTTGCTGGGACCACTAGATACCGAGATTGTTGGTTTTTCTGTTTGCAGTGCTTACTTTAAACAAGCAGTATCTCTGTGTAATTGCACGGATCTTGATAAAAACAAACAAAAAGCACGACTAGGATGAAATTGGCGGCTGTTATTGAAGCACTATGTATTTAACCTACTGAATGAGCAAAAAGATGTTCAATTACCAATAGTCACAGTCATGCTAATAGATTTCTTTGTCACTGTAATAAGATTACAGGAAACATAATGACTCTTGTTGCGTAACCAGACTGATGTCTGCAAACACAGGATTGATGGCAAACCAGCAGCCAAATAAGAATGCTGTTAAAGTGCTTTATGTATACATGTATATCTATAGTGTTCTTAAAAACAATAAATAACACACTTATCTTAGGGAGAAGCTGCAGCTCCCCTTCTCCCCTGTAGTTTGATGGTTCTCACCAATGATTGGCTGCTTAATAGACTCCTGCCTGCGGCACTGCAACTATGAACTGCCAATACTCCAATGAAGCCTTGCTTCGGGGATTGAGACATCCTCTTGCGTGCCTCATGGCGGTATGATAAGGACAGGGTATGTTTGCCTGGTAGATTGTGATATCACAGAACAGATAAATGTTGCATATAGGCAGTTGGGTTATGTGAGGATTTCACTTTACGTCTTGTAAGGGTGTACACTAGTTTCTTACCAGTGATCTCTATGATAAGACAGACTTGGGTAACTAAGTGCGTAACCCACTATGTAATTGCATTGTTTTCAAACAGAAGAGCTCAGTAACGGCTTTTTAAAGCTAAAGTAAGAGCAAAACTCCCACTTACCTTAAGTAAAATATGCTGTTGAATATAACTTATAGCCAGTGTCATGTCCTAAAGGTAATTTTACTGGCATTTTTCCCTTACGTCCTGGAGCCAATTTTACTGGCATTATACCACGATCAGCCCCTTAGGCTAAAAATGTTTGGTCATATGTACATACCATGCATTGTTACAAAGGTCAGGTAATCTAAATAATACAGAAACTGTGGCCGGCGGCACTGTTATTTAGAGTAGCTTGGATACCATGTGGATTTGGCACTGTGAGATACCCCAAATGCTGTATCCGCGGTGTTATCTAGTAAAAACAATATGGTGGATGTTCTGCCTAAAAGTGGTTATTCTTTTGCTGAGCCAATAACACAAGTAGCTCAAGTCATTAATGTATCCTTTTTTTTTTTTTTTTTAACGTGGGGTGGAGACATTAGTAATCGTATTTTCCGAGAATATAAGTTTCACATGAAAACGTGTTAATTATGTCTGAAAGTCAACCCAAAAAAATTAAAGGTCGGTTTCGTGTTTAAATATGTTACACCAAACCAACATCGGTAAGCGTTCTTTGAAGCAGGTGCCTGAACATGTTGCCATTGATTTTATATTTTCATAGTTGTGTAAATGATATCTTATTACAAGATTTGACAAACCCCAGGGGCCAGGGAGCCATGGTTGTTAGAGGTGTTCCTGTTCACACATAGTTTTGTGTTTTATATATTTATATATATGTATAGCTTCACATAATGTCTGCCTGTCTCCTAAATTCTGTAAACATTTTAACGATATCCCCTGTGCTGGTGCTTCCTATTGTTGTTTTATTATTGTCAGTTGAATAAAATATATTTTCCCTTGATGAGTAGTATATGTTTTTAGGGGGGATTTCGTCAGACTGAATTATATGGGAGTGTGTGTGTGTTATTGTATAGCATGTGATATATGATATCCGTCTGCTTAAGGCTGTGACAATAGACAAGGTCCTTGTGTCGCTGTCAGGAAAGGGCGAATGTGAGGTCAGGAAATGGTAATGAATCGGTACAGTTTGTAATTGCTTGTCACTTCTGATAAAACTTTATCCAGTCTCAAGTAGTGAGACAGTGGAGGTCACAGGTCATCCTCCCATCATTAGAATGGACAAGCCGCAGGGCTGCTCCTGATTGGCTAGCCCCTCTTTGCCACACCCACTATTAAAGCCCTGAATATCATTACTTGCTACAAGAGAGGGCACGTTACAGAAACGTGTAAATACAAAGGGAAGTTTATTTCAAAGGAGTAGAAATATTTGGACATGTGGTCATAGAGGTTTAGAGGTAATGTAATGTACTGAGATGGTGGTAGACAAGTGTAACAGCCTCCCAGCAAGAGTGGTAGAGGTTAATAAAGTGAAGACATTTAAACATGCGTTGGATAGACATAAAGCTACCCTGAATCTGCCATGAAACTAAGGTATATGTATTTACATCGGGAAAAATGGGCAGACTAGAAGGGCCGAATGGTTCTTACCTTTTTCTAGGTACCGGATGACAGCTGTGTTTGTATTTTTTTGCCAGTGTAAATATTACCCACATACAACGGCACGGGAAAAAAGTACTTTTGGAGCTGCGGCAAATTACTTCAATCTTGTGTCGGTCCTTTAAAACCCTGTATTATTTCGCTGCCTGTAATAAGTTGAATACATTTTTCTTTGCTTGCTTTCTGATGTAAGTATTTAGTGCACGGCAGCAGCTTGCGTGGCTGGTACGGAGGAGAAATAAAGTCAATGAAGACGCAGAGCCGTATAGCGCTCCAGCATTGTGCCGTCCGGCTATCTTATCGCACTGATTTCGGTGTGTTTTGGACACGCACGCCAATTAGCAAATCGTTTCTAAAGTGACAAAAACCCAAAACCTTTGAAGAGTAATAAGCTGGGAAGGCTCCAGGCACGCTGCTTGCTGCCAGCTGGAGAACTGTCTGATAATAGAAATATAATACTGTCGTACATAAAAATATGCTGAAAACACGCTTTTTGCCAGCAGATATGGCTTGCTCCTAAAGTCTCCAGGCCCAGCTAACACTATTGTTCAGTGACGCTTTGAGTCATCTTGTATTTTGTAAGTGCAAGTCACGCAATTAGTTTACAATTAGGTTACGTATACATGCTTACCTGTGTGTGTGTGTATGTATGCAGGCCCGGACTGGCCACCGGGCACACCGGGCATTCGCCCGGTGGGCCGGGCCGCGGCAGGGCCGGATTGACTTAGGGGCTAATGGAGCTGCAGCTCCAGGCTCCTACCTTAAAATATGCCCAGTCAGGACCGGACTGACTGGGCCTATGCGGCCTCTACGGCCGCATTAACGCAGGGCATAAGGGGCACGTGCCCCTTAAGCCTGCCGCAACTGCAGCCGGGAAGCCCCCACCAGGGCCAGCCTTACGGGTGTGCAGCCGCACAGGGTTTAAATTAAAACACCAGGGTTTTTTTTAACTTTATTTAACGTCCTCCATGTTAAATAAAGTTGCGGCGGGCTTAAGGGGCCCTGCGTTGATGCAGCCGTAGAGGCCGCATAGGCCCAGTCCTGACTGACTGGGCCTATTTTAAGGTAGGGGCCTGGAGCTGCAGCTCCATCAGCCTCTAAGTCAATCCGGCCCTGCCGCGGTCCCGGTCGCAGTTGCTGCTTGCTCCAGCAACAAGGTAAGTAGGGTGTGGGAGGGGGTGCAGTGATAAGGGACAGAGGAGGGTTAGATAGTGAGAAATGGGGAGAGGGGATACATATTGAGAAGTGGGGAAGGGGGTACATAGTGAAAAGGGGGAACATAGAAGGGGCAGATAAGATGGGGAGAAGGGGTAGTGTGAATGCGTATGAGAATGAATGAATGAATAAATGTGTGGATGAATTGCTTGAATGATTTGTGAGATTGCATTAATGAATGTGTTAATGATTTGTGTGAATGAGTGAGTAAATGCTAAGATGGTACATGGAGGGTGGGCTTTAACAATAAATAAATAAATAAAAATGGGCTGCTCTGGCTTAAATGCCCGGGCCTATTTTTTGTCCCAGTCCGGGCCTGTATGTATGTGTATATATATATGTATATAATATATAATGTGTGTATAGACACAAATACACAATAGAAACGGTAGATAAGAAGCGTTCAGGCCGTGTAGTCTGCTTATTATTTGGGGTTTGGGATACTTGTGTTACTAATGTGGCTGTGTGTAGTCTTCAGAGATGTATATTCTGACAGAGGAGTTGTTGTAAGAAGAGGATAATCAGGGGTAGACACAGCTTGGTGTTGGTACCTATAAACCAATGTGGATAAATAAAAATGTAAAGGGGGTAATAAATGGCAAAAAAAAGGCATTTAAGCTACTAAAACAGGAAGGCAGTGAAGAAGCACTAAAAAGCTATCGGGAAAAAAATAAAATATGTAAAAATCAGATAAAAGCAGCAAAAGTGGAGACAGAAAGACTCATTGCCAAAGAGAGTAAGACAAACCCCAAAATGTTCTTTAACTATATACATAGTAAAAAGGTTAAAAATGAAAGCGTTGGCCCCTTAAAAAGTAATGAGGGAGAAGTTATAGACGGGGATCAGGAAAAAGCTAATCTATTAAATATATTTTTCTCTGCTGTATTCACAGAGGAAAATGAAATGCCAGGTAATATACAGCAGGATGAGATAACTGCCCCAGTACATGTCGCCTGTCTAACCCAGGAAGAAGTGCAGTGCCGCCTAAAAGAAATCAAAATAGACAAATCACCAGGTCCAGATGGCATTCACCCCCGCGTTCTAAGGGAGTTAAGTAATGTAATAGACAGACCCCTATTTCTAATATTCAAGGACTCTATAGTGACAGGGTCTGTTCCCCAGGACTGGCGCATAGCAAATGTTGTGCCAATATTCAAAAAGGGGACAAAAAGTGACCCGGGGAATTATAGGCCTGTTAGTTTAACTTCTGTTGTGTGTAAACTGTTTGAGGGTTTCCTAAGAGATGCTATTTTGGAGTATCTCAATGAAAATAAGTGTATGACTCCATATCAGCATGGGTTTACAAGGGATCGGTCCTGTCAAACTAACCTGATCAGCTTTTATGAGGAGGTGAGCTCAAGACTGGATCGGGGTGAATCGCTGGATGTCGTATATCTTGATTTTTCCAAAGCATTTGATACGGTGCCACATAAAAGGCTGGTACATAAAATGAGAATGCTTGGGCTGGGGGAGAATGTGTGTATGTGGGTAAGTAACTGGCTCAGTGATAGGAAACAGAGGGTGGTTATTAATGGTACATACTCTGAGTGGGTTACTGTTGCTAGTGGGGTACCACAGGGGTCAGTTTTGGGTCCTATTCTTTTTAATATATTTATTAATGACCTTGTAGAGGGATTGCATAGTAAAGTATCAATCTTTGCAGACGATACTAAGCTCTGTAACGTGGTTAACACAATAGAGGACAGTGCACGATTACAAATGGATCTGCATAGGTTGGAGGCTTGGGCTGGGATGTGGCAGATGAGGTTCAACACAGATAAATGTAAGGTTATGCACATGGGGAAGAAAAATCCAGGCTGGGAATATGTATTAAATGGGAAAACACTGGGGACGACTGACATGGAAAAGGACTTAGGAGTTTTAGTTAACAGTAAATTTACCTGTAGCGACCAGTGTCAGGCAGCTGCTGCTAAGGCAAATAAAATCATGGGGTGCATCAAAAGGGGCATAGATGCCCACGACAAGGAAATAATTCTACCACTGTACAAATCACTAGTCAGACCACACATGGAATACTGTGTACAGTACTGGGCACCAGTGTACAAGAAAGATATAGTGGAGCTGGAGAGGGTTCAAAGACGGGCAACCAGAGTAATAAGGGGAATGGGAGGACTACAGTACCCAGAAAGATTATCAGAATTAGGGTTATTTAGTTTGGAAAAAAGACGGCTTAGGGGGGATTTAATAACTATGTATAAATATATAAGGGGACAGTACAGAGATCACTCCCAGGACCTATTTATACCCAGGACTGTATCTATAACAAGGGGACATCCTCTACGGTTGGAGGAAAGAAGGTTTCTACACCAGCACAGACGGGGGTTCTTTACAGTAAGAGCGGTGAGATTATGGAACTCTCTGCCAGAGGAAGTGGTGATGGTAAACTCAATAAAAGAGTTCAAAAGGAGCCTGGACGTGTTTCTTGAAAGCAATAATATTACAAGTTATGGATATTAGATTAATAGGGACAGAACATTGATCCAGGGATTTATTCTGATTGCCATATTTGGAGTCGGGAAGGAATTTTCCCCCTGGTATGGGGCAATTGGCATCTGCTTCATAAGGGTTTTTTTGCCTTCCTCTGGATCAACACAGTAGGGACACAATATGTATATAGGTTGAACTTGATGGACTTTGGTCTTTTTTCAACCTTATGAACTATGTTACTATGTTATTATGTTACCTGTGAGGCACTTAGTCAAACGTGTTTGGCTAACACTTTTGATTTTGTAACAGAGATGTGTCCTCTCAGTTATATTTTAGGGTAAATGCACATACACCCCAGGCTACCACGTCTCCTGTTTATATCAAGGCTGACTTATCGCCTCTTTTAGAGTATTCTTTCTTAAAATCTTTCTGTGTATTAATCACCCGACTTCCAAATCATTTGAATTGGCTCCTAAATGTTTACACATTTGACAGCCGTTATGCTAATGAACCCGGTGGCTTTTAACCCATGATTGCCTGCTAGCCACAATAAACACATTATGTATACGTTTGCGTGGGCAGGTGAACTCCCTGACAGCCTTTTCATGCCCCATGATGACAAGCGTGGGAAGAATTTTTGCTTTTTTTAACTTCTCAACAAAGGATTAATAAATATGCTGTTGTGTAACGCAGTATAAAAAGCTTAATCTCATCCATTCTTTTCAGATTCTGGTTTGTAAACTGGAAAGGGTATTGAAAAGGTAAAGCCTGCAGAGGCATCTACATTGTTTACTCCAGTAATCCCCGCTGAACTGGTATGTTTACAGGTGGATAACCGCTATGAGCCGTGTGGGCCGCGTGTGGGCCGCGTGTGGTCTGCCCGTCAGGGCCTGTGTCATGAAGACTGCAGTCAGGTTTGTGTGTCTGGTGTGAGCAGCCCCTTCTTACTGTACCAAGATGTGAGCATCAATACAACACAATATATAATATATATTATACCGTGAACAGTCCACGCTCAGGAAACTATTAAAACTTAGAAAATAAAGGTTTATTTACCCAATAATGGCAAATAATGCCAAAGGTAAACGGCCGCTTTCATTTAGGCGTCAGAATTTATCTAAAAGCTAACAACTGGCAGATGCGTCAATATGTTTGATATATGCTAAATCTGTCTTTATATAAATGTCTACTTGTTCTTGTCATTCCAATCTACGTTACGGATGATTTCTATTAGGGGCTGGCCTTACCACATAGGGGACTGTATAGGAAAGGGTGCGATTTGGGTCCTGTCCCAGTGTGTGAATATCGTACCACCGTATGTAGGCATCGCATACACATACATGCTTTGACCGTTAAAAAGGCCCGAGTCTCACGCAGGAGCTGTGCGAATGTCAAGGGCCACCTGAAACATAGTGGGCTGTATGGGCTTCGCTAGCATGGTCAGTGTCAGAGAAAGCCACCCAAAATCTCATGACTGACCGCGATGGCAGCCTCCAGGTAAAAATAAAACCGCATTTTCTTCAATGGTACGGCACTGTATTTAATGCTCAAAGAAGGTTATTTTTTTCCGTGGGACTTTGTCTTTAAGAACCATTATTCGAGCTATTTGATGACGATATACCCGGGGTCAGTGGATAAAGAACGGTGCTAAATGTTTATCAGCAGGGACATTCCCTTTACTTGATTGCATCAGAATCTGTCTTCGTACATAAACCCCATATCTGGCCTAGGTCTGGCCCGGTTTTATATTCTAGTCAAGATTTGTCACCTTAGGTCCTCTGCGTACTGAGTGCAAAGCAATCCCTGAACAATAACTTTACAATACCAACTGACTTTCTGTGTAATGTAAACGGCATGCTATGAAATCATGCGTCTAATACGTACTTATGTATAATACAGGTTCATCCAGAGTTAATAAATGCCCTTTAAAGCGGGGGAAACGGGAATCGTAACCAAAGGTTGCCCGGAGGTCTTTGAGAACCTCACACGCTTTCCTCTTCCTGGCGTGCCCTGCGGGACAAGATAATGGGATTCTGTTCTATACCGAGAAACCAGGCCCGTTTTCCCTGTAACCTGTTATTTTTCATTGGGCAACAACTCTGTCATTATTGTCCCCTCTGCTCAGTCTAATAATTTAGATGGACACGGCTAAAAATTAATCCCCGGGAATAAAGACAGGGCTTGTGTGTGGCTTTTAAAGCTCTAAGAGTAGCGATGCCAGTGGCAACAAATTCACGAGCTTTTAGCAACAGGGTTAGTGAACCGGCAATTAGGAGTGAGATTTCAGATGCGTGATATGACAAATAACCTGATGTATGATAATAGTCCCCTCATACGCTGGAGCATCACATGAACTGGGAGAAGCATATAGAATAATCGGGCTATTTCTTGCTCTCAATACAATAAGCGTAGTCTATTACTCAATTCTGACTTTGATTTTGTACATGGACGGGGTGTGCTGAAGAATGTGCTCTTTTCAACCATCCTTATACCAAGTCTGGGTGGTAATTATTAACTAAATGTTGGGCCACTTTTCTTTAATCAAGTGACGATACTAATAGGGTCACAGTAGCCCGGCGTTTTATGACGAAGGCACGGTTATACATCATCCTGTTTCCACGCTACACTTTATCATTGTAATACATTAATTCATATAATAAATTGCGCGGCTAAAACAAGAGCCTAATAAGATTAACATCTACAATCAATTAGGAGTTACGACGCTGGCTTTTGCAACTGAAGAGGATCCGTAAGTGAGCAATAAGCGTTACAAAAAGCGTGGATTCCTGTGAGGGATGTATGAAACGTGTTTGTGTATTCAAGCTACACCAGTTACTGGAGACAAGCTGTCCTCCCGGACTCCAATCTGTAACTTGTTCTGTAGCGTCTACCCAAGGAGCCATCTTCACTTGTACCTCTCCAGTAATACTGTGCTGGGAAGTCGGTTTCCAAATCAAAGCAGCCTTGCGTTCCTGTTTAAGAACAAATCCGATGAAAGCGTAAATGAAGTAGACACAGGAGGAGAATGATTTTAGGTTTGCAGATGGGGTTGGGTAGCCTGCCGGCTCCCAGCTTATATCTGGCATAGACTCCGCACTAGTCCTCCGATCCAGTCCTCCGATCCGTGCCTCTTCCCTGATGGCTCTCGCTGGTTAACAGCCCATGCATTGATATGCACTCGCTAAAGCCAGTTGCAGCCGCCAGCACACTTGACATGGAGAGGCCTCGTGCTTTCCCTCCCATGTGGGCAGCGGGTCAGCCCATGAATAGGAGTTGAATGAGCAACCCCTGTGTCTGCCCTCCTCCCCGTCTCCTTTGGACAGACACAGTAGAGAAGGAGAAGCATTCAGGCTACTGACAGGCATCCCAACTCCGGCAATCATGTCACCCACACAGGGAGCTGGGCGAGCTCGGAACAATGTCATGCTTTGTAGAATGCTTTTAAAATGAGCACCATGATAATGTTCTTACGAATAGACGAGCAAGAAGCAGCAGAATCTGCCAGTGTAAAAAAAAAAAATAATAATAATAATTCAAGCCACATATATTCCAATAAACAAAACCGTAACAATGAAAGTACAAGTGAAGACGCCGGAGCATTACTCCTATTGCCAGGTGTATGTTCTGTACAATGATTCACATAAATGGCACCCAAATTTTCCTCCCCTCCTGTTGCAACGGCGTGCTGCGAATACAGTGATTAGCCGTCCACGCGTTTACCAGGAGCAGAGAAGGAAGTGCGTCATTTCGTTTTCTCTTTATTTGTGCTTTTGAAATGACAGAGGGATTATTTGATGCATTTTTCTGCTTCTTAAATAAATGATTATTGCCATTTTCGATGCGTTTGCCTTTTAGTTTGAGTCTAGCTTACTATCATTTCCCCTTCTTTGTGGCTTCTACTTCAATGGAGAAATGGAGCTCTTCCCGGATTTGGCAACAGAAAGAAACATTGTGGACATGAATTGTGCCTTAGAGAAACTGAGCGTGTATCCTTATGGCATCTCTGTGAAATGTTTCTGCCGAGAATTAGGTCAGCCCTCCAGGGAAGACATACCCTTCAAAGCAAAAAGAACGGTCCTTGAATTGCGATATATTTATGAATCATGATTAATATTTCTCATTTATATCGATAGAGCATACTATAATATTTATTCCCGGAGGAGACAAAACCCCACGCCTTAAAGGGAGGCGTCCGTATTTATTTCTTTATTGGCCCAAGCGGTGACTGCATTTGGAGAAATCTTCTTGGTATATGGGGTTAAAGAGAGAGTTTGGCAGGGAGCTGGGTCGGCTTCCTGATGAATGCAAGTAGCTATGGGCACCAGTTGGATGTTTCCGTTCCAGCCAAATAAATACTTTCTTTCTTCCTGAAAAATGTTCTTTTTGCACTTCTAGCTTTGGAATTAACCCGTTCTTTGCTGGTAGAGCTGAGAGTCCAGTCCCGTCCCCCTAAACCCCCCCCTATGAAGGATATACTAAGAGGATTTACAAAGACGGCATATCCCGGAGAGGCTTTGAGTGCCAGGAGCCCTGTCCCTGCCTGGAATGAATGTGTAACCTTTGATCTGCCTGTGATGGCTGTTGACTGTGGCAAGCGCCCATTGTTTGGAAAGGATTAAGAAAGCGTGTCGGAGCTCTTGCAGCCAACTTTGATTTCTGAAAATTACTCAACTGCACGGAGTAAGCTTTGGCTGTGCAAATGCTTCTGGACGGGTTTTCCGTTTCTTTTTTTTCTCTCTGTACTGGGAAAAGTACTTGTGAATATATTGTCACTCCTGCAGCTGAATCTGTTAGAGTTTTCAGCCATGCCACTGATGTGAGCTGCTTCCCCGGGCTCTGGGGTAACCTGCGTGTATTATGTGTCTTTCTCTTTATATGTTACTTGCTGTCTCGTAAGCTTGCGCAGTTGTCTTACTATTTAATTTCAGAAGACTATGGTCTTCCCTATGTAGAGGGGGAGGTATACCAAGAAGGGGTGGTAATAGGGGCACATGATTGGAAGATTTGACCGTATTTGCTAGAGTATAAGACAACCCTGATTATAAAACACCCCAAACTTTGGATCCTTGAAAAAAATCAAAACCACTGTTTTCGCCACGCGCTCGTACGCACCCACGCTTACACTCTGCCACGCGCTCGTACGCACCCACACTTACACTATGCCACGCGCTCGTGCGCACCCACGCTTACACTCTGCCACGCGCTCGTACGCACCCACGCTTACACTATGCCACGCACTCGTGCACACCCACGCTTACACTCTGCCACGCGCTCGTACGCACCCACACTTACACTATGCCACGCGCTCGTACGCACCCACACTTACACTATGCCACTGCTACGGTATGGTAGTCCTGCTATGCAGTAATTCACTGTGCAATTCTCTCCCTTCTCCATGAGACATTGGTGAGAAAAAAGTTTAGCTTTTAGGCGTGGTTACTTGGAGCTCCAGAACACCCTAGACAGCTTCCTGCATTGCCTAATCAAAAATCCGGCACGACCAACAAACTTAATATAACCCTGGTGTGGTTTAGCGGGAGAAAAAGAGAGTATTTTCCTAAAATTGCGGTCTGAGGGTAAACGTGGTCCTGAGCGTTTGTTTGGTTTTCTTAGTAATGGAACACAGAGAAACATTTGGAGAAACTTTAATTGGCTCATAAACATGCGCACAATAAAACGGCAGCAGTAAAGAGCGAAGCCGTAACCGTCGCATGTCAATTACCTTTCTCTCCATGATGTAGAATGAGGGTTCTGTGGGGCAGCACACGGGCAGCTAGCAGCGTCACCGTATAACGTAACCTGTAGTGCTGTCCCCGAGGGCGCGATGTGCTTACTTAACAAGGAAAACCGCTGTGCCCGAGGATTGCTTTCTGCTCCGCTGACCCTGGTTATTGTGTGTACGTGTGTATCGTGACATTCCTGGTTCAAGTTCGCTCGCTGAGGCAGCCTTGTGTACAAAGCAGAGTCTGTATTACACCAACGTAAACACATAACTGTCCGCGACAGGCCGCACCAACGGCACAACAATCGGACCTGTGAGCAAAGCGCTAATTCATTACTTAAACTTTAACCCTGTACACCCTGGCGGAATAACAACACGGCAGTGCAGCAGCACGGTAAAATGTCTAATGTTGGAAAGGTTTTTTGTTTTTCCTTTTCTAAATCTCTCTGTTCCTGCTGTCACTTTAGACTCCATCTTACCGCACTGCCTTTGGTTTGTCTCGCGGTTATATTTTTTTATTATCATACAAGCATTTATACATTTCTAACATGTTGATTTAGACAGCAGATCTTATTTTAAATATACTACAGAGTTCCTGCCTGTCTTTAGCAACGTCTAGCCGAATACATCAGGTAACCCCAAGAAATAATGACTCTTCAGATGAGAATATCTTGGTGAAACCCTCCTAAAACACTGATAACTTAAGATCTACTACTTATTGTACAGCATAAGTGTGTGTTTCCGCAGACGCACTGCTTAATCGGTAAATATGACTTATTGCGCGTCGGCTGTTTAAGTCATTTTGTATTACATTGTAATGAAACCAGTGAGTGAACCATGAAGGAAAATTCATTAATGATCGTACAAACACTCACTTATACCCTCATGGGTTATTATCTACTTCAGCAGTGTTACTATATGCAAATATTCACCATGTTATAGCCATCATAGAAGTTGCATGAGACATGTAATGTACTTCATACGCAGAAAAAACCAAAAAGCACGTCTTTATCAGCAGCTTCTGCCAAGAGCAGAGAGATTTGGTCAGTAAATCGCCGGGGCCAGCGCCGAGGCTTTGGTCATCCTTTTGTTTCTGTCACACAGAGGGACCTGGACGTCGGCCAAACCCGCAGGCGCTCTTTGTACGCCGTGCCTATCACATCTGCTCTGGAGAAGGCCAAGTATGTCAGCCGTCTGCGGGGTAACGCATAGCCAGCGCTGGGAAGAAGCCGAGAACGGCCAGGCAGGGCACGGACACAGTATTTTCTTGGCAGATAAATATTATAACTTTAGATAAATAATTAAAAACCTTTAGCGCTATTACTGGAAATGCTCGTTTAAGTAGCTGTTTAGTTACACTAGTATTTTATTGCATTAATAGTACGTTAAGTATTTATATACTAATTAAGATTCCCTATATGAAGAGAGAGGATCGTGATGGTTGACCTTGTTGACTGTTCACAGGGTCTTTTGACTGGGTAGCGTTTTTCTAATATCCTTTTTAAATTTTAAGCCTGATTGAGACTGAAATGTTAATGAATTCCTCCGAGCTTGGGCGTCTAATGGAACCTCCGCTAGGGTACATGTGAAACTTCTAGGAGAGGATCCTTTCTTGGATGACCGAGATGGGTCCACACTCTGTATTATAAATATATATTCAATATAAATCTTTCATCTCTGAATAAAAAAAATATCCATGCCTAAAACAATGCATTGTTAGGCAACATTATTTTAGCGTTTTGAGAATTCTTTAGAAATTGTAAAATCTTCCAAGCGTGGAATTCCCAGGCTGTCATTTGGTATTCCTTTTATAACTCAGATTTTGTTTGCTTTTATCTGCGGTTGGACATGTTCTGTGTGTTTATCTGCTGTGTACACCTACGACGTCTGGGAGGCACACAAGATATTCACAGCAAAGTCTCTATTTTTATCCTCTGGGTGTAGTGCTGGGTCCTACGACACATGGTCAGATTTAGTAATTAAATCAGTGGATACTAATTTTGTCTGTTTTATTATAATCCTTACCCTGTAATAAGCCCGCACGCGGTAACACGCTAAACGCCGCTCACCTACGGCACGCTTTTATCAATGTTTTATGCGCTATATCTACGACAGCCTTGATCATAGATAGCAGCATTGGTCACACACAGCCTGGGTTAAGGAAGGGCCTTGAATGAAAATAAATAGAAGAAAAGGAGAAATGATCTTGTAGATTTAGTTAGGTGCCTCGTCTCAGTCTTTTTTGTGTATAGCGTGTCTCAGTTTTTAACTCATCAGCCAATGAAAGCGTTCTAAGCAGAGTCAGAGTGTCCTTGCAAAAGTCACGGCACATGGGTTTTATCCCGTTAAATCCATTTTAATATATAAAAATGCATATTCCTGATTGTAACGGACAGCTCAATCTCCGTATTACCCAGAATGCTCAGCGCTTGGCTTTGAGTACGCTGATTGATGGTTGGAGACCCGAGGAGCATATATTAAATCTGTCATTATGACATTTTTTACTTATGTCAAAAGCTTTCGATTTGTAGTCTTTTCACTTGATGGAGACTGCGCTGGATCTTGTGTTATCATTGTTTTTATTGTAAATACTGTCTCCGTTGTATATACAGTTTTATTATTCACAGAACCCAATCCTATAGAAAAAAAACACTTGGGGAAATGTTATGTACATGAGCAAGGCATATACAATAAGCCTATTAAAAAAAAAAAAAAAAAAAAAGTCCAAATCGAATGATTTGTGCAGCCAGAAGAGACGCCTATAAAAAAAAAATTAATAAATAAAAGTGAAGATGTAATCAGCGGATGAAGGTCCCTCACCGCTGTCTGCCAGACGCGTGCCGGAGATGTCTCTCCTGCAAGGTGTCATCACGGGAGCTCTGCTGTCCTAAAGTCATTTATTTCACAGGTAATGTAAAGAGCCAAAAGAAGAATGGCTTCATGGCGTTTCCCTCTTCATCTGTTTCTATATTACTACGAGCGACGCTGTGCATTGCTTTAAAGAATTGCCATGTTGCTCATTCCCACCCGTTACATGTTATATGGAGTCGGTAGAAGGTCTGGGGAGGTCTCCGGCTAACGCTCGAGCGTTCCTCTACATCAGGGGTGGGCAATTAATTTTCCCATGGGGCCACATGAGAAATTGGAATGGTTTTAGAGGGCCAGACCTCTACAAACTACAAACTCCGAAGCCTTGTCCATTTTGTTAACTTATGTGCTGTTTAATAAAGTTATTCAAGCCTACGTCATTGGTAGAGGTGCTTGAATAAGTAAGGCCTGAATAACTATTAGCACAGCACAGAAGTGAACAAAATGAACAAGGCTTCGGAGTGCATACCGTATTTTTCGCTCTATAAGACGCACCTGCTGATAAGACGCACCTAGATTTTAGAGGAGAAAAAAAAGGAAAAAATATTTTGAGCTAAAAAATGGGCTAAAATATTTATTACAATAACTGAATAAGCTATGAACACAGTAAGACACACGCAGTAAGACACACACAGACACAGTAAGACACACACAGACACAGTAAGACACACACAGACACAGTAAGACACACACAGACACAGTGAGACACACACAGACACAGTAAGATACACACAGACACAGTGAGACACACACAGACACAGTAAGACACACACAGACACAGTAAGACACACACAGACACAGTGAGACACACACAGACACAGTAAGACACACACAGACACAGTGAGACACACACAGACACAGTAAGATACACACACACACAGTAAGACACACACAAACACAGTAAGACACACACACACAGTAAGACACACACACACAGTAAGACCTCCCTCCCTAACCCCCCTTCTCAGTATCTCCCCTCTAACTCCCTAACCCCCCCTTCTCAGTATCTCCCCTCTAACTCCCTAACCCCCCCTTCTCAGGATCTCCCCCCCCGCCCCGGTCACTTACCTTAAACTCCTGTGTTGGAAGCGTGAGGCGTTTGTCTCGGGTGCCGGCGCTTCACTGCTGATCGCCGGCGTCTGATGTCATATGCCGGCGCCCAGCGTAAAGCGCCGGCACCCGAGACAAACGCTTCCAACACAGGAGTTTAAGGTAAGTGACCGGGGCGGGGGGGGACACCGGACTCATTGGTGAGTCACCAGGACACTCTTTGCGGGCCGGTCCGAGCTATTCAGCGGGCCGGATGTGGCCCGCGGGCCGTGCTTTGCCCAGGTCTGCTCTACATGTTGTGCTTTGCTGACTGGGTTTAAGAAATTAAGTATAATCAGCCGAGTTCAAACCACTAATAAATGTCAGGCATCCATTCCGGTCTTTGATTTGCTTCCAAACGCAGTCTATTATTACGTGCGGTAACTACAGAATTTATAAGAAATAACCTTAAAACATTGCGTGGCTTGGCGGGACGGTGTTCTTACCTTTCCAAGTAGTGGTTTTGTTTAATCGTATTGCAGCGTGCAGGATTTCTTCATTCATGAAAAGCTTGCTGGCTGTGCTTACCGAGCGAGTGCTGCAGAAAACTGTTCTGCTGTCCCGTTATTATGGCTCCTGTTCCAGTGTTTGTCAGATTATGCCCTATACCGTGTATAAAATATATATACGATAGATTATAAACTTGCGCGCGGGGCCCTGTTTACCTAATAAATCAGGTTCTTACATTTTGAATGTATTGTGGGAAGCTCTCTGTACATTTTTGTTACTATATAAATAACAATAATAAATTAGCTCTTAAGAGGTAGCAGAGTTCCTTGGATTGGAAATGTAGGAAATTGCATTAATCTATCATTGTTGTCATGGGATTTTACACCGTTACAATTTTGGGCCATTTCTTTCCTCCTTATAAATATATGTCCGTTTTTTGTTTTTTTTTCAGTTTTGTTTTTTTGAAGGCAACAACCTGTCAGTGCCTGGTTTTTTGGTCACATGACAAATTGAGCATTCCCTGATAAATTATGAATAAAGGCAGTTTATTGTTTTTGAAAATGGTTTGGACATTCAGCGGTGCTAGGAATGATTTGTGAGATGCTGTACTAAATCCAGCTGAGTAGGTATATTCCCTTAATTTAAAAGTGAATGGTTTTATTCCAAATAGCACCTCTCATCTCCATCAAAATATTATTGCAGCCGCTATGCAACCTCTGCAATACGAAGCTGGCCTGCCGTTTGATTTGTGACTTCCAGATAATACATTCATGGAGGATAATACGGTTAGAGGAAACCGACAGGCTATGCTCAACGCGTAATGCCTCATTTTGCTTATTGATTTAGTCACAGAAGACCCTGAATACCGATTTGGCCATCAGAAAGGGAAGCCGCGAATTGTTGTATTAAGGCTGCGTCCGTAATGACGTAAGTTCTGGATCAGACGTATATCCGTGTTCGGATATTGTGGCCGCTTGAAGCAGCCAGTCACTAGCAGGAAAGCGCTCCTATTGGAATCATTGTATAATACTGTATTATTATTTTATTAAATGCCAACAAAGTACACAGCGCTGTACAACTTAACACATACATAACAAATATACATTAATACATACAGAGACATCAGGGATTGAGAACCCTACCCACAGGGCCGGCCCAAGGCAAACTGCCGCCCGGGGTGAATTTTAAAATACCGCCCCCCCCCCTTTTTTACCCTTCCTCTCCCTCCGTCCCTGCCTCCCCCCCCATTATCTACCCCCCCCCCATATTATCTACCCCCCCCCATATTATCTACCCCCCCCCATATTATCTACCCTTCCTCCCCCCCTTGTACTTACCTTTCAGCAGTCCTGCGGCAAATCTCCCTGTTCAGTCTCGGTGCCGGCTTGTAATGCTGAGCGCCGGAAATCTTCCGGCACTCAGCATTACAAGCCGGCACCGAGACTGAACAGGGAGACTCGCCGCAGAGGAGAGAGAGGGGCGCCAAGCGGGTACTGACAGCTTGGTAAGCGAAAACCACTCGGCGCCCCTTTCTCTCTCTTTCGCTTTAGAAAGAAAGAAAAAAAAAAAAAGGGCTTGGGGCGGCAGAGTGCCGCCTGGAGCGGCTGCCCCACTCGGCTCCATTGTCGGGCCGGCCCTGCCTACCCATGAGCTTGCCATCTAGCCTTAAGGTACCTTCCTGGCAGGAATGATGAGCTTCGAGGGCCCTACTCGTGAGTTTACAATCTTGAGTAGACTTGTGCATTCAATTAGTTTAATTCGTCCGAAAGCGAGGAGGGACCCAACTAAACGAGCTAAGCAGAGAGCTCCAAACTTTCATCCGATCGCTAATCGTACCACAGCCTGTCGGTGCTGAGCCGGACCAAAAAAATCACACGAGGTGAACCCATAATCCTATTTCATATCAAGATCAATTTCTAGTGCTAAACTAATAACAAGCGAGCGATTCTTCACACCAAATACCGCTCTGTAATTTAAACCGCGCACCTTTTGCATGAAAAGACCTGAAGCAATAGAAAGGGTAATTAACTTCCGAAGATGTGTTTCCTAACAAGGTGTGAAAGCCGTCACCATTACTCCATAGATCTTTACAGAAATATGTATCCAGACGAGTGCGTTTAAATCTTTTAGTGCTCAGCAGTGATTATTACGCTGAACATGTAACAACAAAGTGGCAAAGCATGCGTGGACATTGAAAACCATACAAAACCAGCGGAATTGGTTCTTCTTAAGCTATAGATTTAATAATATATATCTATATATGGTTAGACAGGTGTGTAAAAATGCTGTAAAGTAGAGTGCTTTAAAAATAGACATGTTATTAGTTATATTTATCATTTAACTAAATGCAAAGTTAGCGAACAGATGAAAAATCCAAATCAAATCAATATTTGTGTGACAACCCTTTGCCTTCCAAAAAGCATCAATTCAGGGATTTTGTGGGTAGATGATTAAACAATTATACCAAACGGGTCCTAATGATCAATTTAATATGTAGGTAGAAACACATTAACCGAGCCGGGCAGCAGGTTCTACAGAATGTGAAATATTTGGCTGTAGCAGAAGGCGGTTTGTTGGCAGGCAGCAGTGAAGATTCCTTGCACGTTTGGGGCTGCGTTTCTGCAAATGGAGTGGGGGATTTGTATTTCTCAGACTGAGGCGACCATTACTTCTGACCAGACGGATACTTACCCGTCATGCAATACCATCATAGAGGCATCTCATGGCCCCGGATTTGTTCTGCAGCATGACAGTGACCCCATTTAAGACCTATCTTCTGCAGAGGAACCAGGAGTCCTGGAAGTGATGGAATGGCCCCCACAGATCCCTAATCTCAACATTGAGTTTGTCTGGGATTAGATGAAGAGAGAGAAGCAACTGAGGCACCTAAATCCACAGATGAAGTGTGGTTTGTTCTCCAAGATGTTTGGAACAACCTGGCTGCCGAGTTCCTTAAAATGTAGTGTGCGAGTGTACCTAGAAGAATGGATGCTGGTTTAAAGGAAAGGTTGCTCAAACCAAATGTTGATTCAAATTGGATTTTTCTGATGTTCACTCGCTTTACATTTTGTTAAATGATGAAAATTAAAAATGTTTCACACCTGCCTAAACCTTTTGCACAGTACTGTGTATGTGTGTATATATTACACACACACACACACTTTTTGTGCAACAATATTATTTCACTTAAGTCAATCTTCATATACTGTATACTAGCAGTTTCTGCATTATGATCCGTGAAGAGGTGTGTATTATGGGGACTAAACATTGACAAGCGTGCCATTTCTTCTTCCATGCATCCATGCTACATGCATGTTCATTTTATACTACCTTTTGTCTAGTACTTGGTGTAGATGAAGTGGTCTGTGAAGGATTTAAACCCGCTGCTCTGTGCCCCTCTTCCCGTCACGTAATTGGCAGCTGGAAGTAGTATTGATTGACTGTGTACACAAACCGGTGGCAGCCACTTTCCCCATTCATACGACTCATTTGGATGTTCTGACACTAGATTGTTACAGCAGTTTGCCAACAACTCCTGACCTGATACATATTTAATAATAATGTGTAATCTGATCTTAAAACAGACTTGGTTAACTGGCACTTGACCTACTAGAAGTCAGCCGCCTTTAGTAAGCACAGACATACAGAGGGACCTACGGGAACCTTTCCTATTTCATACATACGTCTGTCTCGCCCTCCTCTCTTCCTCGTGTATATTTAGATCAGTACGATATTTGACAAAATTAAAAGTGTAATAGAGATATAATATAACGTCTCCATTAGTTATTTCCTGAAACACCCATTACCTCTAGTCCTTTTTGGTAATTTCTGGTTTGGCCATCTTGTTTTTCCCCTGGAATCAGTATGCCCCCCCCCCCCCATTATATCTCCAATCCTGTTTGCAGCCTGGACCTCGGTGGTCCTATGGCTCTTTTGAATTACAGTGGAAATGGTATGAGTGGGCATTATCCCTTACCACCTCGTTGGTAGTGTGCAGCTGTTAGGAGCATACTGCCAGCGTAATACATGAGTACATAATCGCTATGGACAGATACTCTGTATTCTGACTGCAGGCACACAGGCCACGAGCTCTAATGCTTCATGCGCATTGATTTATTTCTGCACTATGTACATACAGTAACCGCTCGTGGGACATTATCATCCTATAAATATACTTTGCATACAAACAGCTATTAATACAAGGATAAGTGCTGTAAACATTAACCAGAATCTCAGCTGCAAGCTTATAGACTAATTAGTGCAGTGGGAGCGTTACATAAAGATAATAAAGGGGATTTTTTTCTAATTTAATTAAAGCTGCTGTCTTTAGTAAAGCGCAGTTGGGGCTGTTTGTGTTTAACCCCCGCTGAATGCTACATTGCGGGTACAAATGTTCCTGGAGACAACATATTTTGAAGTCTTCTACTCTACGAAATATGACCCCTAGCTATATGGTTTGTATTATCTTCAAAATGTAGGCTGTCAGGAGATGGATTTCTCTGTGACCGACTGCTGGGCTGGGTTCATGTCTGTATAAAAACAAAATAGTGATTTCCGTGCTTAGTGGTGTCCATCAACTGTAGGTTAAGAAAAAACACCTTTTTGAACAATAATGCAGTCAGGGGATAATTGGCTGGACAAGAAGATGTAAATGGAAGAAATCAGCATGAATATAGTCACCAAAATATACTAAACAAAATAGCATCTAACGTTAAAATATACAGCATCCACAATTTCTCCAGATCCAGCCTCTGGAAGCAAAGACCTTAAAACATCATCTTTTAATAAAATATCCCAATGTTTTCTATTAATTTTATTTGATCGATTTATTGCAATAAAATACAATGGGGTTCTTTTGTTGGTCTTCCTATCCTCATATTTTAATAAAGTCTTCTGCTAAAAGTTGTGACGAAGACCAATCCCCTCAAAATATGTGGCTTGTCTTGTACACCACAATAAGGTGTACAGCGTTGATATAATCACGTATATTATTAAATTATTATTAAGTAGCATACTTGGACATACGGTCCTCAGCACGCCATGGAACGTGATGGCTAGGGGAGGAGGATAAGAAACTGACCCGGGGCAGCAGGGCTTCCCCCTCTGGGGTCTCCAGTTCAAACCCTTGGAGTTTGACGTTAGTGAGTCCCGTACCTTTTGTGTAGCCTTGAGCTATATTTTAGTGATGACCCTATGTCATGGAGCTTCTAGGCGAGCGAGGCCCAATGGACACACAGCAACCCAGTATTAAAGTTAAACGTTTGTTTATTTTTTTTACATGTAAATATAAACATTGTATATGGAGATTTTTGAGAGCACACTACTAACCATTTTGCTGAGGCATCACAGCACCTTACCCAAGCTGTTTCTGCTTGGAGACTCCATGCCAGCTGCGGTTGAATGGTCAAGAGGATTCTACCCTACAGCAGGAGATATCTCTCTGGGATCACTATTTGCCCTGCCACATGATATTAGGAAGTACACTGCTTGTCTTCAGCTACGTTGCTTGTAATCAGACATTAGCTACCAGTGAGCATCAACCTTCTGAAAATAAAGTGCGGAATTCTCTAAATCCCTTTTTGAGCGTCCCCATGAACCACTCTTAGAGGGATAGGACATCCTAATGGCATGCGTTTCTGTAACACTGATCACTGACGCTCCTGCTTTGCATTAGACAAGCTGGGAGTTCTTGACAATTTTATGGTTTCATTGTCATATTAAATGAAAGAAATCCTTTTGTGTGTTTGAGCTTCTATAAAAAATATCCTATGTTTGTGTTCTGCAGGAACGGAGGTGTAGTAACTCAAAACCTTTAGTATTTGGGAAGTATTCTGACGCTAGGGCACTCGCGACTTACATGAATGAAGGAAGATTCCTTTATACAGTGTCTTGGAGCTAAGATTAGGAATGACGTAAAGTTAGGTTCTTTGAATATCCGAAGGCTAGCTAGCTCCACATAACCGAGCTAGCAGTTTGGTGGGTAACCTAGTACGCTGAGTGAGCTTTAGAAAATGAATGAAATGGCACAGCTAATCCTGAATGTCAGAACTAGAGGATATAACTGAACAAGTTTCTCTGAATGTCGTATTCAGTTACAGGGACACACTTGTAACACCTGGGTGATGCAGTCTTTTCCTTATTTCCCATTGTTGAAGCCTAATGGAATATTGTAGGTGGTCACCTCTGCGCAAATAGAAGCTGTGTCCTGAATTGAAAAGGCTGCTGCTGTTCGTACAGTTATGCCAGATGTCAGAGAATCTGTCCCCTTTCATTACAGGGCTGCCCTTGACATAAACCATGTCCTGTCCCTCAGAGCTTAGGTTTCCTGTTTTGATCTCTTCCTCTAAGCTTTGATGTAATCCAGTTTTCTGCACTCAGTAAATTGATCTCCAGCCACACAAAGCAAACATTGTTCTGGGCACCATACATGTAAACTGGTCACCTAGAGTGCGTAGGGAGGGCTATGGGTACGTACTGCTGTATGAATAAACATACTGGTGTATTTGGTATTGTAGCTATTAGTACACACAGTATGTTTTTACATATTTCAGGACACCTTTCTCCCTTTTTGGTAGTGGGCCAAGGTCTCATGAGAGGTTTATTAACCCTGCGTTTATTGTTTTTTCTTGCTAGATAGGAAGCATGGAATTAATCATTTGTGTTAGTACAAGCTTACGTGGCTCAAAACCCCACCATGACAAAAAAGATTCTGTGTTACCAAAGCCAGCACAGACCTGGGTGGATTTCCAATAAATAGTATAATATGTTAAAATGTAATCCAATTACGCTTTCATTTGTTCTGTACATCTGGTTCACAGGGCTGTAGAGTTTGGACTACATCACAGAATCATGGCACGTGGCTCCACATATAGTCCATATTTCTTAGAGGAATCATGAGAATGTAAGAGATCTCAAGTCCTAAAGAAGGTTGACAAATGGCAGGCCTTGGACACAAGTGAGTTAATTAGTGGCAAGCATGTTGATTGAGCCGCCACTGCTTATGTTGGGGTATCCAGAGAATCTGGCACTCTTGTTCCAAAGGCTTAGGGTCAGAAAACAGAAGAGTGTTACAACTTACTAGTGATGTTGACAGGAGAGTTGCGGCACAGGCTTCAGTGATGCATGTTGGAAAAAGACCTGGCTGTGTATTTGGTGTAGACAGAGGAGATGCCAGTGCTGGGAAATATAAGTCTAAACATAATGGGCATTTGAATAGCATATCTGGCTCAACTCTCCACATCTGTTCTACCGGACAGTGGAACTGTGCACAAGGGCAGCAAAAGCATCGTTAGGTGGCCGCTCTCGGCTTTAATATTGTGTGTCTGCAGGCACCGTTTTTACGCTGTTGTGGTGACAATCCGGTTTTCTTTAATGCCTCGGCTGTTCTCGGGTAGGTGGCCGTAGTAATGAAGTTCCAGCAGTGCCTGGATCGCTGGACCTTTCAGCAAGTCTTAACCGAGGCTCAAAGCGCCAGGTGCAAGAAGACCATTCAAGTTGAAAGGTGCTGTCTGTGGCACTCATGGCCTTACTAGGAATACGTGGGGTGTAAGGGGTTAATTGGAATAATCTTATTTTGACAACCAGATTAGATTTCCGTTTGTTTGTTCCTTGGTTCAGTGAAACGCGTGCTTGCTATACACGTCCTCCTACATATTGGAACAGAAGCACATGTGGTCTGTCTCATGACAAATGTTTGTGGAGCACATTTCATTGTGAATAAACTTGCTCTGAGCATGCACTCTGCTTTGATTGTTTGCTTATGAAGCATAAGCAGGTTGTTGCTCTTGAGATTATAACACCCCCCTTTAGCACCCCTATTGTGAAATATTACAATCTATAAGCAAATATACACGCCAACAGGTTCGCCAAAGCCTGGTTAAGCATTCGTCGGGATACTTTCTTATTATATATTACTATTATATATTATTATATTACTATTATATATTTGATATTGTGGATGCTGCTGCCGTGAATATTAATATTTTGGACTGCAGATATAGGTACATTCTTGATGATCTCATGTGCTATCTGTGCTATGTGTGAGATCTCTCTCACATCAGTTGTTCTTTCTTAGATTTTTGTTCCCGAGTATTAAATGCATACATTTCAAACTCATAGTTATTATATCTGCCCTGTTTAGCTTGATAAAGCTGCCAAAGCCATCCCAGTGTGTCTGCGGTGATATGATGTATGGGTGTTCACTGATTTACAAGTTAGTTTAATGCCTTCATTCATTCGCTCACCAACTGATGCATGTTTGCTAAAAATACATTTAAATGTCTGCTTTATTTTAGTTGTTCTCTTTTAGTCTTGAAGTACGTGTCATGTAAAAGGAACAATTTTTTATTGGGTATATCAGGGTGAAAAATATGTACAGCTTTATAGAACTTGATATAGATATTGATCAATAATGTTACTATTCTTTTTTCCCAGTTGTTTTTTCATAAATTTTCTAAATACATCGCATCCAATTCTGTTTCTGCAGAAAGATCTATCGTTGAAGCCGCCTGAACGGAAAAAGAAGTTTGAGAGGCACCCGGCTAAGAAACCCAGGGGATTGGGGAACTATATATCGGCAGAGCCGAGTGAGAATGGACACAATCATGATGCAGGGGGCTCCGAGCGAGAACAAGAACGGGGGAAAGATCGCTACAAGAAAAACTTCCCCCTGAAATCTTCCAATCAGGTACCGCTCGACATCTCTTCACCTGGTCCGATGGCTTTGCTTCAAAACACTAGACTCCTGCATGCATTAATCCTGCCATTGCTAGGATGGGGGCTTTCTGACAAAATCCCCCTTAGGTTTAAACCATAGTCCAAACTAAATGAGATAAATAACAGAAAAAAATGTGTACTACATTAGCTGTAAAGTCTTGTTTTCGGTTTCTTGTTCTAAACAGGTGGCTATTAAATTATTGATGAAAACAAAGTGGTTTGGCTGTAGAGTGTGCAGGTTGCTAGATTTTCTCCGGTACTTAGAAGCAGAGCAGGCTGGTGCCATCTCACGGTGTTATGTATGTATGTGTGTATGTGTGTGTGTGTGTATGTGTATGTGTATATATATATATATATATATATATATATATATATATATATATACTGTGTGTAATGTGAAGAGCTTGTAAAGCGAAGCTCATTGTTCCCCCCCACTGTCAAAATGGTGAGTTATTTGCCAGCCCAGTAAAGGAGGAGTGAGAGGGGGACCGCGGGGTCTCGGGGAAAGGAGCAGCAGCACGCTGTGAAGAGGACACAGATGGCTGTCTCTTCTATTGCAGCAATAATCTGTGACTGCATTAGATTCACAGCTGCTCGCCCAATCCACCAGGGGATCCCACAGCACCGAGTGCAGAGAGAAGGGAAAGTCAAAATCCGCGGCGAGAATTAGCGTATTCCAAAGCCGCCTCTCCATCACAAGAGCTCTGCCTTCAGTATCCGCTCTGCTGCCGGTGGGCACCTTATATGCCGAGACGCTGCGGACACCGGCAGCAGAGAGAACGAGCTTTGCTATTTGGAAAAAGCTTAGAGGCTCTCATTAAGAATAGAGAACTGAATCCCATTAACTCTTCGCTATGCAGACCACCTTTTCGCGCACACATCTGCTATACATTTCACAGTCTGAACACTAGAGGAGATATTCTGGAACACAAAGGGTCAATGCTGTTATACTCTGTTCCTAATGCCTGTTAGAGGAGGCTGTATGTCCCCACCCTGTATTTATGTGATGTAAATGCAGATCAAACATGAGATCAATGTTTGTGTATCACAAATTGTGTTCATTGTGTGACATGCTGCTGCCATGTGCTGGAAAAAGTACGAATTCCGATACCAACACATACATAATGTCACTTATAGTGGGCCCTGGGGACGTTTTCTCCAACTGATGCTAATAAAGGGGTGTTAAGTGTGACACATGTTCTATTCCGATTTAAAAGCCCAAATATGAGTGGATTACATTACCATACGGCCCTTAAAAGCAAGACAGTAGTTGCCAGCAAATGTTATTGCCAAGTTACTGGTGGTTTGTGTCTCCATCTAAAAGGGTGGTTGTTCAGAGTAGGTCTCATTGATCAGTTTCTTGCACCGGGCCCTATCACATGTATTTCAGAGAAGGGAAACACTGAATGTTTCTAGTTGGAAAGGAATACTTCAGCTATTTCTCAGAAAAGATGGGCTCAGATCTGTTAAAAGGTATTGATCACATCACTAAGTATGTTGTGGGACAGGAACAGGACCCCGGACTGTGAGACGATGGGATTTCCAGGATGGGCGCCTTATATCGGCTCGGACACACTGTGCTGTTCGGCATGCGAGGTTTCTGTTGCACTTTGAAAGTAAATGTTTGCTGTTTTTTCCTTCTGGGTATATTGGCTTATCTATTACGTCACGGGTGTGCGTCCGATTCGAAGCATGGATCCTGTCGTACGATAAGCTTATTAAGGAAATCTAATCGGTGTTTATCGTGCCGCGGTAATATGGCTTAAATTACTGCATAAGTACAGATGACCTAAGTGAGGGATCCTGTTAGCTTTATGAATTTTGGCTGTTTCCAGAAGTACTGCTATAAGATCCATCTGGTGAGTTTCTAGCCTGGTTGTTAGTAAAGTATTTAAGTTATTTCATGGTGTATCAGATCCAGATGGGGCTTGCTAGTGGATACGTTGTGTAAGCTAGAGGATTTCGCCCTCCTCATTATTTTACCATGCTTTATACCTAGCATTATGCGTTTTATACTTGTGTCACATATACCGGTATGTTTCTGGAAGTGTTTGGGAAATTGTCTTGTTGCTGTGATGATAATGATGTGGTTAATGCAGTGGCATTTTGTGGTAATTATTCTGTGGAGCTTTACCAACTAGTGGCACATGGGACAGAAGATAGGTAGTCATTTTCACTCTTGGGGCTTCTAGGTATGGCATCGTTTGCTGGGGTGGCATAGTCTGGGTAAAGTTATGTAGCTCCATCGCTATTACCTCCATAGTTTAGTACATACCTTATTATAATTCAGTGCTTAGTACCCTGCCAAAAGCATCATTTTAAGAAAATGTTCCCTTCTGATTTAGAATTGTGTCCTAATAAATTCCATTAATGAAATTGTGAACAGGGTGGATTTAGCGCATGCTTCAATATAGCAAGTTTGCTTCATAATGTGAGCAACTTGCCTTCCATCTAGATTGTAAACTTGCAAGCGAGGCCTAATGTAATACCCGATGTATCGATTTGTCTTTGCCTACTCTAGTCTTGATATATATATGTATTATAAGAAGCGCTGTGTAAATTACTGGCGCTATATAAATAAAAATAATTTTATGTGATGAGGCTAAACTTGTTTTTTCTGTGGTACATATTTAGTACAGTTGTAGTTATCACACTCATGTAGGTCCAAAGGGTATTTTAATCTGCTGTCCACATAACGCTGCTTGTTCCTTAGGCGTGTGCGAACCATTTTATTGCACCGATAAGAATGCCGAGCACTTGTGTGACACTTGTTAAGGATTACTCCCAGTATTCAGATCCGTGTAAAAATACAATAGATATTATATAATGGAAGTGTTGCAACCCGTGTTGCATTATATGCTCCTGTAACAAGTTCTTCCCCAGTGAAATCAGGATGTGGATAAGGTCAAGCACTCCGGACAGGAGGTGACCCCCATTGGAAGCCATACGGATAACAATCTTACCCTTCCTTGTAAACTCCTTCCTCCACATTTCAAGTTCTACAAGACTAGACAACAAAGAGCCAGTCTCCGGTTTCCTCACGGTAAACGGCTGCCTTGGGTTAATGTCCCACCTTTTGGTGCAAGCTTTAACTTGTAGTGGGAAGTTCAGCACATGAACGTCAAACGGTATCACCAACAATCGACAGATCGTGTACGACACTTGGAAAATTTAGCTTTTAGGGTCTGTCTGGCGGTTTGGTTTCATCATTAGATTTAATCACCGCTAAAAGTTATGCTTTTATTTGAGTGATCCCGCTGCGTGTTCCTTCAATGATTTTATTTTCGGTACTAACAGATAAGCTCTATAGAATAACATAGAGCAAGAATTCAGCCCAGTAATTTAAAACACCTATAGAAGGCATAAATATTAGGGATTCCGTCACACTATATGGCCATATATCGCTCAGCGAGTCCTATATATTTTACATGGCTATATTGCTTACCAAGGAGCTGAATCAGTGGGACTGCACTGCGGTTTAACCCACTGAGATTCTCATAGTTGGGTGATAGAAATCTCTGAAGGTACCAAACCTGCCCCTTAGAGATCTAGTAACTTTTGTATGAAAGGCTTTATGATGATCCCTTTGTAAACATTGGCTGGGTAATTAGCGGATCAAGGTTACACTTCAGTTTATTGCACAAAAGAATTCACTGCACCATATAAATAGCTGCTGTAACCATATAAACAAGTGACGTTGTTATGTATGGCACATATTGCAGGGTTGGACAGATTTGTATTTGTAATGCTGTTCCAGGAGGTCATAAGTAGAAGTGGCTAATTTAACCTGATATGTTGGCACCATATAAATAAAAGTTAATCACTTGTGACAGAGGTGGGCTCATTTAACCTCTTCACTTATAGCATGTAGAGAGATAAGCAAGTGTGTGTGATTTATCATAATTTTGCATTCTAAACAAAAAATCAGAAAAATATAGGATGTGTTTATGGTGATAGACCGCCTTATGCAATGAAGTTTTCTCCCCTTTCCAAAAAATTAAGGGCAATGTAAAACATAAATAACATAAAAAATCAAGTTTACATAAAAAATGTATGAGAGAACCCCAAAGGGATCAAGCCATACTGCTCTGGGCACAGTGCAAAAAATAATAAATATATATGTATTTTTTTTAATTATTTTTTTTAATGTCCCCCTTAGTAGACTTGCGCATTCGTCTTCGGGCGAACATGAAAACGAGCACGAAGAGGCCGTTTTTTTGTTCGTTCCGAAGACACGCCGAAGAGAATACAGTGCCGGCAAAACGTAGGAGAAGACGAAGACACACAACCACGAAGAATCGAAGATTCGCCGCGCAGCCGCCAAAATTTCAAACAGGAGTGAGCTGATCTCGTCTGTCCAATCAGCTCACTCTTGTGACGTCACGCTAAGGGTCTCGTCCAATGCCTGTGCTGCTGTTTTTTGAATTCTGAAGGCGCCTTTATAAGACCAGAGCTTGCCTGAGAGATCCATTCATTTTTCGCTGTGACTGCTTTGGCAACACTGCTGTGCTGCATCCGAGCGTTACAGAGAGAGATTGTTCTGTTCTGTGTGAGACTGGTAAGCCTTAGCCTGCCATTTCTCACAGTGTACTTCATCCTCACTTCAGTGCTACTTAATATAATTAATAATAATAATTTGATTAATTTAATTTTTTTTATTTAATTTGTCATCAACTGTAGTGTAAGTGCTGTTGAGTTGACAGTGCACCCAGTGCCTCAGTGGCACTGGGGTGCCCTTGCCCTGGGCTGGCACTAGTGCCTATTGCCTGTCCTGCTTAAATAAATTAAATAGAATTTATAAATAATAATTTAATAGAATCTATAATTTAATAGTTCATTATTATATATATATATATATTTGTCAGTCATATATATATATATATTCTATAGTATACTAGTGTAGAGTGTACTGTAGACATTCATCTACTAGTGTCTAATCTAAAATCAGTAATATCAATAATTCTATAATTCTTTCTTGTCTTAATAGTTAATTAAATTAGCTATAAATAAAAGTAATAATATTAAATAATTACTACTAGCGTATAGTTCAGCTAATCTTATTAGTACTGGTGCTGCAGCTCTATAGTTTGTGCTTTGTTTTAGCAACAGCAAGAGACCAAGTCAATTTTTCTTAATTAATCTTTCATTTTATTTCATTTGTTTTGCTCACCTCAGTCCATCAGTGAAGTGAACTTGTTGGGCTAGTGAGTGCAGCCGCATAAGTGCTGTGTTTTTTTTTGATCAGCAAGCAGTGACGTTAACTGTTTTGCAAAGATTTTCTCATTTATTTTACATTTTATTTCAATTTTATTAAAAGTACCCTTAGTGTTTTGCTCACCTCAGTCCATCAGTGAAGTGAACTTGTTGGGCTAGTGAGTGCAGCCAGCAGTGAAGCTAACTGTTTTGCTGTGACATTTTATTTTATTTCTAATTCTTTTCAAGAAAAATTGACTGTGACGAGCTGTACTAAGCAAAGCTTCAAGCTACTAGCTGTAGTACTAAAATAATTCTAATCTTCTTTAATCTTAATCTATAATATATTATAAATAATATATAACAATATAAATTCTAATTCATAATCTATAATATAAGTAATTCTAATTCTAAATTCTAATTCATAATCTATATTCTTCTATCTATAATACATAATATATAAGTAAATTATTTCTAATCTATTAATATTATATAACTTAATATTAATTAATAAATCATATACTGAATCTGATTTAACCTCACTTTAGCTTAGTGGGTTTGAGAGCGTCTGCCTAGAGGTAGACTTATAGTAAGGAAATATAGCTTTAGGCTAGCATAGTAGTAGGCTAAGCTCTTAGGCCCGTGTAAATTCAAATTAAAAATAAAATACTGCTAGTTATTAAATAGTTACTCTTGAGTTAATAATTTAAATAACTTTAGCACTTTGGCAGATTGCACACAACAGCACAGTGCAGTAGTGCATAGTTTTACTTTTTAAGCAGTAGCACTGAAGAGAACTTCCTCTAATTTTTTGTCTTTAATTCGTTTTTCCTTTTTTTTTATTTTTATTTTTTTTATAGTTTTTTAAACACTACACTACACTACACACACAACACAAAATTTGAAATGGATCCTCCTTTTGGGACTAAGGAGGGACAAGCTCCATCTACCACCGCCACCACCAGCACCACCACCAGCACCACCACCAGTTCTAAGATGCAGCCTTTGCGTCAGTCTAGTCGGCCAAGTAGGCCAAGCTCTCGCTTATCATTTGGGGAAGCATTGCTTGAAGGATCATCAAGTAAAGGAAAGGCACCAAAAGCAGGCAGTAGTAGTGCGGCTAGGCCCACAAGCTCTATGGTTTTTTACGGAAAGCCTAAAGCACCAGAAGCACGTTCAAAGTTAAAGGGTAGCACAAGTAGTACCAGCCCAGTGACTAAAAAGAAGTGCCTTTTGCCCCAAGCAGCATCTTCCCCATCCACCAGCAGCATGCAAGGTACCAAGCAGAGCCAAATTAGCAGCAAGACTCAGAGGGGTCCCAAACCAAAGCGATCTCATTCCTTTGTAGGGAAAACCACCACCACCACCACGCCCACCTCTACCGCCTCTACCACCACTAGTGCTGCGCCTACTGTTCCCACTGGTACCGCCACGCCATGTCCTCCTAGTACCTCTAGCAAGCCACCAAGTCCTTACAAAATTTTTGTAAAGACAGTTAGAGAGAGGGCTACACATAGTGGAACTCCACCTAGCGAGGTAGCAGAGGAGCCTGAGACTGAGAGGCCAAGTGCAGAGTCTATTCTTCCTGCTCGCACTACTACTAGTCACGAGTCTCACGACGATATCAGTCTTAGCTCCAGCCTAGCAGGAATTCCATTCGATCTGGCTAATGAAGCGCTAGACTATGAGCCAGAGGAAGTAGAGGAGATGAGTGGTCAGGAATCAGATTCCTCAGGGGGCAGTGTCCAAATGACTAGTGCACAATTTTCCCCTGAGCCTCCACCTTCTCCGCTACGATCATCACCACCACCACCACCACCACCAGCAGCAGCAGCAAAACCTAGCAAATCTAAAGCAATTAGCAGTCCCACTATGGCCAGTACTGTTACCACCAGTCCCACCACCACTAGTTCTGCCTCTGTTCATCCACCCCGAGCAGTAGGAGCAGCACCCAAGGCACACTCCAAGGCTATGCGCGCCCCAATTTGGGAGCACTTTGAAAATGTTGAAGAAGGGCGCTATGGAAAGTGCAAACATTGTGGGAAGCTAATAAGCAGAGGGAAAGTGTCTGGCCATTTTACCAGTGCTAGCATGAAGCATCACCTCAGCACTCAACACAACGCTGTGCTATTGGGGAAAGATGCAGAGGGAAAACTTAGTGCAGGCAGCATAGCTGGTGGCCATGGAAAAACCCCAACAGCTTCTTCTTCTGAGCCAATAGCAGCAGCAGCAGCAGCAACTAGTGCTGGCAGCCAGAGACCAAGGCAGGTTGGAGCACTGCATGTCCAGCCCACCCTGGAACAATTTGTGGCATTCCAATCCAAAAGGTCAATGCCCAAACAGCAGGCCAATAAAGTAACGCGACTGATTGGTCAGTTCATTGCTGTTGGAGGGGCATCCTTCTCTATGATCGAAGGGGAGCCTTTCAAACAATTGATGGCGGCTGTGGCTCCACAATATACAGTTCCGTCACGTTCCACTTTCAGCAGGAACATTGTCCCCTCATTGTATCGGTCCTGTGTTGCAGCAGTGAAAGAGGAGCTTTCCAAGGCTGCTGGTCAGTCTGTTCATTTCACTACAGATTTGTGGAGTGCACCTAGCGGCCAGCATGCCTTTCTTTCTTTGACAGCACACTGGTGGCAGCCCGGTGTGTCTAAGGAAGCTGCTGCAGCAGGCTACCGATCTTTCCTTCTCCATGCAGAAGTGATGGATGAAAAGCACACTTCCCAAAACATTCTGCATGCGATGAGGAAAATGTTTAGCCTTTGGGTGGGAGCAGAGGCGGGCACCAATGTTGAAGTTGGTTTTGTGGTAACTGACGGAGGTGCCAATATGGTGAAAGCGCTGCGAGATGGTCATATTGGTGGTGTGCGCTGTGCAGCCCACATCATCCATCTTGTAGTGAAGGCAGCAATGTCAGAAGGAACTAATGTGGCAGCAGTAGTTCTGTCCCGCTGCAGAAAGATCGCTGGGCACTTTCACCATAGTGTTAAGGCTAGCCAACTTTTGAGGGAAGAGCAAGAGAGGTCAGGTCTTCCCGTACACTGCCTACGTCAGGATGTCAGTACACGGTGGAACTCCACGTTAGACATGCTCGAGAGGATTTTGGAGCAGCAGAGGGCAATCCATAATCTTGCCTCAGAGCACAATATTGGGATTACCTCTCCATTGAATAGGGAGGATTGGACAGTGATCGCCCAGCTAGTGGCAGTCCTTAAACCATTCAGGGATGCCACAGAAAATTTAAGCTCAAACACTGCCAGTCTGGCCCAGGTAATCCCAGTGTTCTCCCATCTAGGCAGAAAGATGGATGTGTTCCTTGGAAACCGTGAGGCTGTTAAAGGTGGCACTCTACATCCTGACATAGCAGCCATAGTCAGGAAGCTGAAGGATCTGCTAAAAGTACACCTTCGCAAACGAATGGAAGAGAGTCCCGAAATGATGCTAGCGTGCCTTTGCGATCCAAGAATTAAGGGAAAGCTAGCTTTGAAATTTAATGTTCTCAGTAGCTACCGGGAGCAATTGGTCAACAAGGTGCGTGACTGGCAGCGTAAAATGGGAATGCTGTCCGAGGAGGGAGAGGTGCAGGAGGAGGAAGAGATGATGTGGTCTGCTACTCCTAGCAGCAGCATCAGCAGCAGTGCCACAAGCAGCACAACACAGCTGAGTGGAGCAGCTGCGTTTTGGGAAGAGGCACTTGGGAGTATAGTTGGACCATCTGACAGAGCTAGCAGCAGAAAGGAGAGTAGTGCTGCTGAAATGGTCAAACTTTACCTCTGTGAAGTTCCTTCTGCGCCTAATGTTGATCCTCTTAGCTACTGGGATGAAAAGAAGAGTGTGTGGCCTGCACTCTCATGGGTTGCGCAGCAGCTACTATCATGTCCGCCAACCACTGTTCAAAGTGAGTGCGTGTTTTCTATGACTGGAAACATACTGAGTCCACAGCACTCACGCATGGCACCTCATCTGATGGAGCAGATTGCCTTCCTTAAATTCAATCTGCCCAAGTTGGGTTACCCAGCTTTTAGCTTGGAAAGTTAATTTTTTTTATCTGTAATGTTTAAGGTAGTTTCTCCCCCTGGTTGCACGTGTTTGCGGTGTGGCAACGTCTGCTACCTCCGCCGGTGTAGCCAATTTACGCTAGGGCCTAGTGTCTGAGTTCTGGAAGTCCGCTCCCAAACGCCATGGACTGACAGACTTTCATGCTTTGCCCTGGGGTGAAACAGGTGAGCGGGTCGTCAATTGCCCACTCATTCACCTTTTTCCTTTTCCAACGGTGCTGCTGGTGGTGGTGCCAGCATCTTTTGCCAGTTCGCTTCCTGGCTGAAATCATGCCTCAAATGTCCCTAATGGAGAGGGTAGTTTCTCCCCCTGGTTGCACTTGCTGCGGTGTGGCAATGCCTGCTACCTCCGCCGGTGTAGCCAATTTACGCTAGGGCCTAGTGTCTGAGTTCTGGAAGTCTGCTCCCAAACGCCAAGGACTGACAGTCTTTGGATGCTTTGCCCTGGGGTGAAACAGGTGAGCGGGTCGTCAATTGCCCACTCATTCGCCTTTTCCAATGCTGCTGCTGGTGGTGCCAGCGTCTCTTCTCTGCCAGTTCGCTTTCTGGCTAGTGTCATGCCTTAAATGTCCCTAATGGAAAGGGTAGTTTCTCCCCCCCTGGTTGCACTTGCTGCGGTGTGGCAACGCCTGCTACCTCCGCCAATGTAGCCAGCTTACGCTAGGGCGTTGTGTCTGAGTTCTGGAAGTCCGCTCCCAAACGCCAAGGACTGACAGTTTTTGGATGCTTTGCCCTGGGGTGAAACAGGTGAGCGGGTCGTCAATTGCCCACTCATTCGCCTTTTCCAATGCTGCTGCTGCTGGTGGTGGTGGTGCCAGCGTCTCTTCTCTGCCAGTTCGCTTCCTGGCTAGTGTCATGCCTTAAATGTCCCTAATGGTAAGGGCAGTTTCTCCCCCCTGGCTGCGTCTGTTTGCGGTGTGGCAACGCCTGCTACCTCCGCCGGAGTGGCCAGCTTACGCTAGGGCCTAGTGTCTGAGCTCTGGAAGTCTGCTGCCAAACGTCTAGGACTGACAGTGTTTGGGTGCTTTGCCCTGGGGTGAAACAGGTGAGTGGGTCGCCAATTGCCCACTCATTCGCCTTTCCCAATTCTGCTGCTGCTGGTGGTGCCAGCGTCTCTTCGATGCCAGTTCGCTTCCTGGCTAGTGTCATGCCTCAAATGTCCCTAATGGTAAGGGCAGTTTCTCCCCCCTGGCTGCCTCTGTCTGCGGTGTGGCAACGCCTGCTACCTCCGCCGGAGTGGCCAGCTTACGCTAGGGCCTAGTGTCTGAGCTCTGGAAGTCCGCTGCCAAACGTCTAGGACTGACAGTGTTTGGGTGCTTTGCCCTGGGGTGAAACAGGTGAGTGGGTCGCCAATTGCCTACTCATTCGCCTTTCCCATTTTTCAATGCTGCTGCTGGTGGTGGTGGTGGTGCCAGCATCTCTTCTCTGCCAGTTCGCTTCCTGGCTAGAGTCATGCCCAAAATGTCCCTAGTGGTAAGGGCAGTTTCTCCCCTCTGGCTGCGTCTGTTTGCGGTGTGGCAACGCCTGCTACCTCCGCCGGAGTGGCCAGCTTACGCTAGGGCCTTGTGTCTGAGCTCTGGAAGTCCGCTGCCAAACGTCTAGGACTGACAGTGTTTGGGTGCTTTGCCCTGGGGTGAAACAGGTGAGTGGGTCGCCAATTGCCCACTCATTCGCCTTTCCCATTTCCTTTTCCATTTCCATTTCATTATTTTCCTTCTGATACACAACCAACCAAACATAACACACACAAATAACACAGTGACATAACACATAACACACATAACACATATAACACAGTGACAAGTGACAACACACATAACACACATAACACATACACGTACAATGCAAAAATCACAAGGACCTTTCCTCTTGTTATTTGTCCTGGCCTTCATTTCTACACTCACTAGCATTAACGCTATAACTCACACTTCATACTATAACATTTTTCCATCCACATACCTGCCAACAGACCCAACTTTTTCAGGGACAGTCCTGCTTTTTTCCAGTCCTGTCCCATCTAATTTAGCTAAACTAGGTATGCAAATACACGTTGGTAGTTATAGCTCGGTAGGTAGCACTAGTATAAACATTAAATAAATATAATAAAGTACTAAATAATAAATCTAACTTTAAAATACATTTAAATAAACCCCTAATTTTTTTTTAAAACCCATTAAAATTAAATTATTTAGACATAATACATCTTTAACCAAAGCAGTGCACTGCTACTAATCTTAAACATAACCGTACATTAACCCTAAGCTATTTTTTAGTTCTTGTCCAACATTTTTCCATCCGCATACCTGCCAACACACCCAAGATTTTGGTGGACAGTCCTGCTTTTTTCCAGTCCTGTCCAGTAAAAGTTGGGTTGTTGCAAAGTATGCCATTGTAAATAGGTAGCAAATGTTAGGCATGTATTACAAGTGGTCCAAAATCAATTTAAAAATGTAAAATAATCCCTATTCTTTTATTAAACATCTATGGATGTGTGACTGTGTATGAAAAACGGAGGCCAAGTTCCTTGGAGCATTTGTCTCTAGGTCATTTTGTGTACAGTACACCTCAGTACGTGTGTGCAACTCTATTGGTCGTTTCGGCAGGGGGCTGGCCTGCCATCAACGAATGAAGTGCGTTCTGCAATTCACTAGTTGATGCCAGACCAGCCCCCTGCCGAAACGACCAATAGAGTTGCACACACGTTCCTTCACGGCAGCTGCTGCTGCTCCGATGTGTTGTTAACCCCGTATTAACCCCTGCAAGGCAACCGGGAAGGAAACGAAGATTAAACGAGCACGAAGAATGTCCGCGAATATTCGCCCGAAGAGAAGACAGGAACGGGCGAATATTCGCGGAATACGAAGGTTTTTTCCCCCCCGAAGACGAGCACGAAGACGAACACGAAGAGCCCCCTGGTGCCCAAGTCTACCCCTTAGCCTCACCCACTATAAGTAAAAAAAAAAATATTTAAAAAATCAAAAACTACAAACCCCTTAAGCCAGTAGTATTAAAAAGATAATATAGGATAATATGGAAAGGGTGGATGTGGCCCTCTTGAACATAAAAATATGTGGGGTAATTAGTAGATGTTGCTGAATATAAATTGGGTCATTGTTAAGCTGTGGCACCTACAGTATACAAGACACTTTAAGCAAAATTGCAGAAAAGTATAGTTATTGTGTTTTATGTATTTCTACTTCTGAACTAAATGATGTCGAGTGTCCTTTTAAATGCTCCTGTTGACTGGTTCATTGTCGTGCTTCTGATCATGATCATTTCCAAGCTTTGCACCACAGCCGCTCTTCTACATAACCCGGCCTGAGATGGAAGTTTAAATTGTCTTTATGTATTTTTGTAGATTTATATGTATTCAGTGTGCTATTCGGCATCCCTTGAGAGATGCGCTGCAAACAATCCTATGTCACGATTGCATCAGGCGCTCCGTGTGTCTGCAGCTAGTGAGCCGGCAGGTAATCAGGCCCTTATTTACTGCAATAGAACATGTCTTGGGGGACTTGGGCATGGATCGAGGATCTAATGTGATTTCATTGCCAATTTATAGTTTTCAACGCACTTCTTGTAATATTTCCATGTATTTTGGCTTTAGTTTTTATATCATTTCCAGCAAGCTGTATAGATGTACGTAGATGAAATTCTGGGGCTTAAATATGATGCCGTTTCGTGTACACACTTGTGGCATAGTGGTATGTATAAACAGAACTAGCGGCTTGCATAAGTAACAATGTGATTCCATGATTTAGGATCTGGCAGATGTAAGACTGACACTTAGGATGTGATTTCTTAGAAACCTGACAAATATTTACACACAATATGCACCGCGATTTACAGGGTGATTTTGCACCATTTTTTTTACAGACCAATCTTTTTGGCATTTGCTACAAGACAAGTTGATGTCCGTATATTTTACAAATGTTGCAAAATACCTACTTTTTATTATTTTTGAGTTTGTGGCGCCTTTATACATAATGTATCTAATGGTTTTCCCTGTATCTAATGGTTTCTGGTTATGTTAAAAATATTGTTTTATTCTTGGCTAAACCCTTGGGGTTCTATACATCAAACGTCATAGGTGTACACAGTATCTATATGTTTAACAATGAAACTGCAGAATAAGATCAGTCCGATGATGGTGATAATATTATTAATAATAATAATCACTCGGTGCAGCTTAGTATTCACAAATCATTGCGTGTGATTGTGTCTTCTCTGGCCGAAGACAAACTGCTGCGTTCTGCACCAGAAATCTTTCCCGAGATGTCTGATAATCAGAGGCGGCCGGGGAGTCTTCTTAAGTCTACATCATTAATGCTTTCTTCAGACCTGCGCCTTTTAGCGATGCAAGGGTTATGTTTTATTGCGGGTTTAATGTATGTTAATGTGCATTATAGAGGCAGGAAGAAAGAGGATGGGGCATAAAAAGCCTTTTTGTGTCCTGCAAGTTAGTGTCTGAAGATCTATACATATAATTACGCTGAATCCAGTAAAACCAGGAAAAGTGTTTTAAAAAGCCTTGCTTCCCCGCCGGCCGGCTTCCCGGTGGCGTCTGTATACTTAGCAGTTAATTCAGTGCTTGTTACATGGCCGGCTCCCCGTTGTCCTCTGTCATTCCTTAATTAGCTGCATTCCGGCTCTCGCTTCTCATCACCTCCACTCACAAGACATTCCAGCTAACCTTTTAGTGACGAAAGATTATGTTTGCACTGAATTAACACTTTCCAGGCTCGCAGCTTGTCTTTGTGCCCTAGAACATACTTTTGTAGCCCTGGTCTTGTATAACATTATTCGCGCCTTGTAGGCAAATTAAGTCTTTTTCTAAAAGTGTAAGGACAGTGTCTTCCTATGACCTTTAACACGTTAACATCACCATGTCAGGAAGAGACTGACCAGCGATCCTAGAAAGGCAAGATCTCGTGCCACGGCTCCCAAAACGACCATTACTATGAAACTGGGGAAAATAATACTAATTATTTTTACCATCAAACTAAATTGCTGTATCTTTAATCAAATATGGCATAAAATTAGAGATTTGTTCAAACTGCATCTTCTTGGGTGTTTAATGTCACACTAAACATAGAACTGTTGGCCAACTCTTTGATGTGAAAATGTTATAGTTTTTGTTTTTCCCGTTAAAAGGACACACCAGCAATTATATGCAATTTAATGCACAGTAAGAATCCCCTCTACAAGTCTAAAGATAGCCCTGGCACATGTACAGAACAGGTCTCCATGGAAGGCGCCCTGTGATAGGCAGTTCTTAAGATTATACCACAAGAGAAGTCTTTTAATTTAATTTTGTCACAGATGAATAAATCCCGTTTAAGTACATACAAAGTGCTTTAATATGCATTCTTCATCGGGACATTAGACTGTCCCATTAAGTAGAGAAGAGTAGTGGAGCTGCCATTAAGCTGTGACTTCAAACTTTTTGATTTTGTTGGATGTAATGTTCTCATGCAACCTTTAATATAATAATTACAAAAAACATACATTTTATAATTAAATAAGGATTTACACCTAAGGTTGTTTTTTTATTTAAGAAATGAGGACAGGCCTACATCCAGTTCCCTGGAATAGGTTACTTTTCAGCTACACATGGGAGGCTTTACCGAGAACAGAGCTCTCATTATACTGCCAGATGGCTGATACCCAGGTGGTAACAACCCCCACCTTCCCAACTAACAAGTCTTAGTATAAAAAAGGATCGGAGACATGTGTGACTTCATAATATAAAAACCTGTGTAGTAGTCTATAAACAATAAAAGGCAGCAGCTTACTATAAGGGTAACGGGTAATACCCTGTAAACCGAGTTGTTGGGATGGTGCGGCACACGGAAAACTGGTAACCAGTAAAAGCGGATTTCTACACGGTTAAGGATCATGTGAATACTAATATGGAAGTGCTTTGCCATCAACAGACCATCATACTGCTGTCACTAGGGCATCCTGCGGCGCATGGTGCTGCTTCCTTTGCCCATCAGAGCTCCGTGCTGCATACCTTGAGGATTCTCTGCTGCAGGTGTATTTCAAACATGTAATGTGAAGACTTTCTTTTAATGCTGCCTAACCAGACGCCACAGCTTCTATAATATCACCTAGAAAAACTCCTTCCTGTAATTTGCACCCATATGTACCTTTGCAAAAATCCCAGGCTGGGTTCCCCTTAAGCGCAGTGAACACGTCTCGCTTATACCCCTGCCACTGAATATGTAACCATGTCACACAGAATGTGCCCATCAATCTGTGAAATGACGTGCCTCCCAGGAACACTTGGCAGGAGTAACTGCTTACAGGCCAGTTTTAGGTCACACTGAAAGCAGCAGTTCGACTTGACACATGAGGACATCCAGCAATGAGAGAAACTCTTTGGAATGCGCTACCCCAGATTTCCACCGGAGAAGCATTTCACGCTCGCTCCAAAGCAACTCATGTTACTTATGATATAACCGTTACTTTATAACTGATGACACCACAACGCCATCAGAAAAGCAAGTCGACATCTCTCCTATTTATTCTTTTTTTCTCGGCGTGACATCATATAGTAATATTTTCGCAAGAAGTTAAAAGAAACACACGTCACAACGTGTTAATGTCAGCAGTTCTTGGCACTGGGTGAGCCATTCTTCTTCCTATTATACTGACCCAAAGATTGTAAGCTTTGCAGGGTATGAGCACATTTGTATATGCTGTGCAGAGCTGCACGTTACATCAAATGAGATGGGAAGCAGTGAACCCTGTCCTTGTGTGGTGTGTAACTTCTCGTCCTTCATGTCATCATGTTTGCAGAGGATCCTAGAGGAATCCAAACCCAATTCCTATTTGTGAGCAAACAGCACCACCTGTGCCCATGGATGACTTTCTGGTTAGGAGCATCATGACTTCTGTGTCTGCGGTGCCCTCTAGTGGTGCAACAAAGCAATTAGAGGAAAGTTGAGGCATTAACACAACATGGGTCTGTAACCTAAAAATATATATGCAGAGAAAAAAAGAGTTATGTCTCTCATATCACCTACTTATTTCACAGATTTATTTTTATGTGTTTCTACCTTTTTATCTTTATTTTTTTACAAATGAGGAGGCTTTGAGAAGTGTTTGAGAGCCATATCAAGCTTACTCCTTATTATGAATATCTTAAAAATATGCCATATGGCAAGTCATCTTATTACCTGTACTTATCTGATGAGTCTGTAAATACCGGCCAATTTATATATTAGTGGCACATTTGATAACTTTGTTGAGCTTCAGTGCTATACTTCGTTATAAGCCAATACAATAAATGTATCTTCTGTGTACTCTTCCAATTCTAGCATTTGAGATCTAAGGGCCTGCAGCTTCCATAGGAGTCGGTAATATGATGTGCAACGGCATGGAACAGGATCTGAACATCTTGCAAGCTGATCTTGTCAAGTTTAAGCACGGTGCAGAGTATCGGGTTCCTCAAAGGCAGGCCTTATTGTGTTGATTTGGCTCTTGTCCATGGCAGTTAAGCACTGCACGTTCCCATGAGCGGTTTCACTGTTTGGAGAACCTGATACAGTGTCCGCTTCCACAGAGAGCCACCTCTGACCTTAATGTAAAGCCCACTTTTGTGCACCCATACTACAAGCAGAACTGATTGCGTTGTAATAGTAGCTCTTTGTTCATGTATTTATTCATGTGTTTAAGGATCTGTCGATTAGCAGAAGAATCCACACATTGTTTCCTTGCATCTCCTTGTTTCAGTCCCGGCACATGTGTCAGGGTTATAGTCTACCTGCACAGGTGTAGGCTGTCCATTTAAAGTGCTGTTCAGTGAAATCTCTGGCTTCTGATGCCCCAAGTGACAGCTTCAGCCTCCATCTGTTCTGAGAGGCAAAGAAATTGAGTGAAAGTTGTTAACAGACATATCTGTTGCAGCCTGCGGCGCTAGTGTCGCTACAGGATGACGGTCAGGAATTTATGTCAGTTCAGTACAGTTAACAATCCCTGACAATCCATGAACTGTGAGAAAAAAGGCAATAAATAAAGACACGGAAACGGATTTGCCCGCTGGAGATAGAGATGGGTGGCAGGAAGAGACAGTAGACAGAGCAGAAATTCTTCATTGTAACACTGTGTTCACTGTGCACAAATATTACAGACGGCAACCCATTAGCATGCAATTACTATTCAAATTAATTCAAACAACTGATTAGTAATCTAAGGTTTTTGACACCGTTGTTTTAATTACTGGATTCTACTGTTAACCCTCTATGCTTAGACAACGTTCTGCGCATAAATCAGATATATTGCCAACGTGCTTCTGCATGCTTTTGTTCCCCAAAACATCTTTTTGCAATGTTTAGTAGATTTGGGGATTTTTAAAACCTTTTCACAGAAAGAAAACAAAATCCAGGCAGCGCTGCCACAGTACCACAATACGGGGAAAAGGGTTAAGAATTACAAATTACCTCCATCAAGAGCTGGGAAAAATGCAGTGCAAGTGACCGTGCCAGGGATGCTGCAATACAACATGCCCCAAAAACAAGCAAAATGTGTAAAAGAAACCACAGCTCCATCCAGTGAGCTGTTTTCCTAACCTTAGTGGATAGTCTCATCATAGCAATATAGAGCTCTGTTTCCTAAAGGCTTTGTAGGCACGTCCCTGTGCACATTGCCACCCTACGCATGTCACAGAAGAGGGATGCCCTGGTGGGTCAATTTATGAAGTGTATACAGACGTGCCAGTCTGCGGGCCTCTGGGTAATGATGATGATGATAATAGCAGGACCCACAGAGGTAGAAATCCCTGTCCCACCAGGGAAACGGGGTGCATAGGGCAGGCTCGCTTACAGCCGAGCCTCCTGTGACCCCTGTAGTTCTAACACTCACTTAGGGCTGGCATGCGCGGTGCATATGGCATTTTATGTGTATTAGCTGAGGGATTCTAAAGGTTAAGCGGCGCTATTTATCACAGTAATGCGGAACAGTTGAGCCAAGTATGTCACTAACAATATTGTAGCAAGAGAGGGGTCCCAGTGGGGCTGTGAATGCGTCCAACAAGGGTGCCTGCTTTCTGTACACAAACACACTCCATTATTGCTACATTACTAGATATGAATGAACAAAGTTCTGGGCTTCTGGCGTTCTGTAATCAGACCCTTAGCTCGGAGAGATTAAAAGGGGTTGGGCGCGTGATTTGCTCTGGTTAATGTTACACAAACACACAGATAAGATAGCCGATACAAATGTCCCTGAATTCTACCTCCTTTTCATTTGTGGCTCATTAATACTTAATTGTTGATCAATTTAATAACCCAGCGTATTGTAAGATAAGTGACTCCTCAGTATGTATTCTGTCCCATGAGTTGCAAACCCCTCTTGACGCCTTCTCTACAAACATGTACGTGTGTGAGCCTGGTGAGTATTTTACTTTCTGCTGTATTTCTCATATTGTTGATCCGATAAGCATATCACGCATACTGTCAGAGAATTTTATTGCCAAAAGGGGGTTGATGACGGCTTCAAACTGGTAGCGTCAGGCATGACGGATCTCAGGAATTTTGACCCTCGAATATTCTATTACAGGAGCTGTCAGGAGGTTAAAGTTATAGCGTGCTGTAGTTATAAAGTGATATCGCCCCACGAGTGTGTACACGCGGGAATAAGTGTGCTTTATTGCATTGTGACATTATGGATTCCTTTTAGATCATGTCTTTAGCATTATTGGCAGGTGAATGAGTTCTAAATCATTACTCCAGTGATCTAGAATCCAAAAGTAGTTTGTATAGTTGGTCCATTGATTCATTAGAACAATTATTTTGTTAAGGCCATGAAATGCGTATAGAGGACAATGAAGGTATTTCGGTGTATGTATGTGGAGTAGAATTGGTTAAATATGGGCCTTATTGTGTAATGTGATTACAAGCCTGATGATGACCCAAAGTACAGCTTTAAAACGTACACTTACTGAAGCCTGGAGTGTGTGTGTGCTTCATTTTTGTATTTTGATTTGGAAGGGATTGTCATCTGTGTTTCAGGATTATTTTATAAGGCGAATGAATGAAGGTTTGTTTGTATTATGATTGGACGAAAAGTGAACTATTGCATATTTACCTTTAAAAGACGCCATATTCTGGCTACTCAGACGCCTTCCTGTCCAGTAAAGGTTTCTATGCCAGCAAAGAGTAAGCGTGCCCTGATCAGCATCGGTTACACGGGGCTCTGCTCGCTGATGGAACGGAGGGGTGTGCACTAAATCCATTTGGAGAAAAAATGGCACATCTATAAGCTGCCAGGGCGTTATTACTTTCTTATCACACACGGATGTGTTTACAAGTTCAGAGTTACAAGTGCATTGCATTAGAGCGAGATGAGATAAAGCTGCGTGGTGTGCCTGGCCCGGCACTAATCTCTGCTGTTAGTGGCTGCCTCTTATGCGAAGGGTTACAGAAGGACATTGAAGGTGAAGCCTGGGTTCTGCCTCCTCATAGGGCACGACCTGTAATACAGATATACGTGAAATAAATCTGTGTGAGACCCGGCTTCAGGCAAGTTCACACAGATAGTTACATGCTGGCACCCAAAAGAATGAGCCATAAATCTGCCTTTCAGGAGAGACTACAAAGGGCGAGAATAAATCCATGCACGTTATTGCATTGTCTGTATTGGCGTATTGGGATGAGTTTGGGGCACGTCATTCACTCCTTTGTTATGTGCTCACTCCTCCACGAGCGCTTTAAAGAGCAACTTTGTAATCGCAGTCACACCTTGGCTCCTTTGTGCTCACCCAGGGAGTGGAAGCGGTAAATTAGCATTATGTGGACTACTGTAAGGAATTAACCTCTTTGATGCTAAAGATAACAAAGTAACCATGTGATCAGTCCTAGTATTACCCTAACTGGGTGCATGGAAAACATATGTTTCTTTGCTGCTTACTGACCAACATAGTTTGTAATGACCAATTGCCCCCTATTGTGCTTTTGTAATGTACGCAGATCTAAAAAAAAATATATATATATATATATATATATATATATATCTCCAGCGGACTTCTATGTACTTTTTTACACTCATACATTGTACAAAGCAAGGTCTTAAATTAGTATTGTTGTTAAAAGAAATAATCTATTATTTAAAATAGTAATCAGTCTGTAGCCCACGGGTCTGCTTCTGGAAAGGGACACCCGTGAAGTGCTACGTGAAGTTGGAAGATCACTTTTTATAATTTTTTGTGTGTAAAACCAGCACTTATCGCTCCCTGTCCTGATTTTGTTGTAACCAATCCCTGCAATCTCTACGGTTCTGTAATTGTCAGCACAAATAAAGCAAATGCACTTTTCTAATCTTATCAAAGTGACAAGAGTGTTAGCATTAAGTGGACGTGTCTGCTAGCATGTGGTATCTTTTAAGGAAACAAAACACCCTGTATTGTTTTGGTGTCGTAGGATGGTAACTGTCTATTTAACATGCACTAATGTGAGCCTGTCCCTTTAACAGCTGGTGGGCAGAATGACCACAGCCCAGCAAATCTTTTGTATAAAAGCCCAGTTTTCAGATGCACTTTGGTGTTATTTTGCCATTCCAGGTAGGATAAGTAGCTCGTCACTGTAGAGTTTAGCCCTATTAGGATGATAGGCTTATAGTTATAGGGACACCTTTTCTATAGAACTAATCTTTATACATAACTACAATTGTATCAGTATATTCTGCTCATCACAACTCACTTCAGAGCTCAGGCAATAAGCAGACTTCTTGAAGCCATCATATGCGCTTTAACGCATAACTGTATGGCCCCTTTAAATTTTCATGCTGTCAATTTGCAATGCTTGTGGGTGATCTCTCATATGCATTTGCCCCTTCCTTCCCACCAGCTGTGGGTAGAAGTGTATGCAGACCCCCATGCCAGCAAGTGTTCTCATTGATTTCAATGGGAGCGCTTTCCACCAAAAGTCGTGCCGTAAGCAGGAGGATGAGGGCAGCTGCTGCAGCAGGCCTGCCACTTCTGGCCCAGACAAGTGCTGTTTTCATTTAGGGAAAAAAAGCCGATTTCAGTACTTTAATATGCTCTCTTCAAAACACCTGTCACTATCCCTAATCTCCAACAGCAGGCTAAATGGTATGGATTGGAACCTTCTGAATCCGTGGCGCCAGTAACTTTGGTAAAGTTTCTTCTTTCAGCCTCGAATGAGTTAAAAATAAAACAATTATTAAAGTAGAGATTGCAGCAGGATTGGGGCCAATGGGTTAAAGCACAGAGGGTTCTTTAAACGGATTCTCATGGGCTGGGATTGATAGCTGAAACTAGCTTGTCAGGCTCCCTTATCTGCTGCTGTTTTCAGTGATTGTTTGGTTTAGATAAGGGCTGGGGAGTGATAAAAAACGGGATAACATTCTGCAGATAACGGCTCTTTTGAACCTGCTGGCAGCAGAGAGGGACGTGTTCTCCTTAGACTTGCTCAAGTGATCTTTAACACCCCTGTTATTTTGACTCTCTGCACTGTGTATGATCTAGATCAATCGTACCTTCTGAGCCAGACTCCCTCTGTGTGTCAAAATCATTTTAATGAAATGTATACTAACTCACCCCTGCCTAGCCAGATGCACACACACACACAGATTATATCCGCACACATGGATTAATTGCCTTTGACCTGTGTCAGGAGACCGTATTGCTACCTCTGCTGAGACTCGTACCCATCTTTTGGGTGAATAGAAGGCCCTTCAGAAAAGGTTTGCCTGGGAAACTGAAGGGTTAAACGTCGGCTCCCCCTACCCTGCAGCCGAGCTGGTGACACACAGCTGGTGAATTCTAATCGATGGCAGATGTGCAGCAGGATCCATCCTATCTCTGGCAACATTTACACAGAGATAAATAGGCCTTAATCAGCTATAAATAACAGCATGTAATGTCTAAGGATCACTAACCTTCTGTGCATCTCCTCCGGGACGCAGGGCAAGACTTAATTACTGCAGCCTACTGCAAAGAACCCAGTAATCACAAGTGGGGAGGAATTACCCAGGGAGCCTCACAGCTTGGTGGGGTAGCCATGTTCAGCGTGCGTATGGAACGTCCGCATCTCCATGAACCCCTCATACAAAGAGTCAGATCTGTAATTGTGTAAACTTATATCAGTGTCGTTATGGAGAAACTGTAATGAACTTCCACCCGGTTAGCTGCGTGTTTTCCTGCGTGCGGCTGATGGGCACAGTTAGAGGTGTCTGTGTTCTTCGTACCGGTGGTGCATTGGTGCCACACTGTGGGGAAAGTGTATAGCAATTCAGTGGGTAGAAACAGAAGGCATCCCACACGCGCTTGCTGTCTGTTCTTTGCCTCTTGTTCCTTATTTTCACTGTGAACACGGTACAGACATATTCTGTGTCCTAGCACTACAAGTCGTGTTGGGTCTTATTTCTTCTGAGCACTTCTAGGGCCTGGGCGTCAATGCTAAACAATCAGAAAGAGCATTCTGTACCGGCTGTGATTGCTCCACGTTCGGAGTGTTCTTTTCTTTTAAGAAAACAAAACCAATTTTACCGCACATATATGATTATACAGTAGAATAAAGAGCATTTCTAGTTATATACGGCACACATATATGATTATGCATTAGAATAAAGAGCAATTCTAGTGTTGAAGGGTGTGCAGTAACCATAGCAACCCACATAATGTTCTTTCTGATTGTTTCACTTGTACTACCACATTCAGCTAGCGTTCTGTTTAATACATAACAGCCATAACCCAAACTGTTGCCCGAGCAAGCCTGTATTAATAAGAAGAGTGGTTTAAACTCCATGAATTCTTCTTCAGATTGGCTCCTGTGGTTTACATGAGAAAACCTCCTGCTCCAGCTGCCGGTGCTGTTGCGTTTGATGCAGAATCTGTTTTCCACTCAAAGTTACAGTAATGCTCATATGGCATCAGCCCAACAGCATATGTGAGCTGTGTCTGCTTATCAGAGCTGGGATGGAGACAAAGGCTTTCCCCCCCCCGAGGGAGGTCAGGAATTTAAGTGGTGTCTGGGGTGACATCAAGGTCCATATCCTTCTGTCTGGGTCTAAAGCCTGACTCGGGGCTCAGATGAAATGATGGTCCTGCCGTTTTATAAAGAGGAAGAACACGGAGGGATCAGTAGACAGCTTAATCTCTGATGGGCCAATTTTACTCGGATCTCGGCATCTGCATGTCATTAACGTATGAAATCCATTACTGGGTCTCCATTCCATGTCTCTATGCGGTAGTTTGATACATGTACTTCAGAGACAGTATATCATGTCAAACATTCCTAGGTCACCATGGGGAAAACTCTTGCATGAGTGAATAATAGCAGAAATCTCTGGGGCTCATGTAGGATTTATAGACACATATTTTCTTAAATCCTTCCCCCACATTCCGTGGTGAATTGCCCACCTCCCTGTAACCATGCAGCAACACAGAGAATTAATAAATCATGCCACTCTTCCCGGAACACAGTATGGACCCCCACATCTCCAACCGTGTGTGAGCCAGACCAGATCCTGCAGAGCATTTCACTGACGATACGCTGCATCCTATTACCAAGTGCAGTGTTTGTGTAGCTTGTATCCGTTTGTCTTTTTTTTTTACTTCTTCATATTTTCAGCACAAGATATTGCTAACTGGTACCCTAGCAGGTTGGCATGTTACATTAGGCTCAAACAAAACCTTCCAGGTGTCCACCATGTTTGGCTCCTCTTCTCTGCACTTCTGAGGCTTCGGCACAAACATTTTTCGTTTGGTTTGTCGCTTTGACAAAACATTTCCCCCACCAGCTCCTCATTTCTGCTTAATACAAAAGCAAAGATTTTGGTCTAGGATAAACCCAGCATTTTTTGTATCCATTTTCACTGTTTTGTAGAAGGTAACATTTCTTATGTACCAACATAATGGAATCTGCTGGCGCTCTAGAAATAGATATAAGGTAATGTTGCCATCATAGAATCCCTTAAGGTTGTGATGACCGTGAGTTACATTTTTTTCTCGTTTGTTTGTTTAGAAAAAATGTTTATAAAAGTTTCTCCCTTTTCAATGTATGGCATTTTCCCTCTGTAACAGCCTGCAAATCCAAACCATGTTAAATAAAGAATTATAACCAATTTGTTATTTTCAGTTTTCATACATCAGTTATGGTTAGTGAACTGGTTTTCCATTAAAACCCATTTCTAAGACATATTGAGCTTGTCAGCTTTAAATTAGAAGCATAAAACATCTATTGATGTAAAGCTAGTAGCCCGCTTCGCGCAGAGCCGTTCGCACAGAGAGTTCCTGCACCAGATTGATTTTAAAGGGCAGGCGCTCAGATGGCTTGTATTTGCATTCCTGGCTGTTCTCATTATACGTAACACGTCTCCGCTTACACAAAGGGTTAAATTAATCTAGACCGGCCCATAGCATTGGTGGAATAGCCAGTTTTAACTCCATAATGATTATTAAAAGAAAAATTCATTATGAAACCAATGGTGGCTTTAGCTTAATGATAGTTTAATATTGCTGCTGATATCCTATTAAATTCGGTACCACTTGGTAAAAATGGATGGCTAATATGCAGCAACCATTAAGCTGCCTTATGGTACATCTGGCCCTGGCTGGCCCCTTGTGTGTTTGTTACATGGTGTTTTACAGTGGAACAAGCTTGTTTATCCTGGACCAACTCTTCTGTGATGCCAGGAATAAAGGTCACTCTCTGAATGCTTACTGATTGTATAAATCACTGCAAGTCCGTTGTGTGTCTTTGTGGTGTATTGGCTGGACTTCTATATCTCTGAGCACCGTCGTCTTCATATTGTTGCCTTGTCCCATAGCTCAACACTTGATATATGCAGTTAGTCTGACCTTCTGCATGTTAAATGGTGCTTTTAGCACGTAGGCCTAGCTTGCTGCCTAAACAGTGGCCTTTGGTTTATAGGACAGACAGAAAGAGCCCAGCTGTCTGACGGCTTAGCGTCATCTCATTCCATATTTGAATGACCACTGCGTATATCTGTGAAATAAATGTTTTATATCCCATGCTTAGGCATTTATTGCCAAATTACACACAGCCATACAATTCATAGGGAAGCGCTATTTATTACTTCATGATGTACGTTGCAGCCTGGCCTTTTAACTAATCATCTGTGTTTGTTTATTCATTTGCAAACATAACTCTCTCATTCCTGCGCAAAATCACAGCAGGAAGATTCAAAAACCTTTGAAGATGATTTATTTGTATTTTATAGTAAAAAAAATTCTCAGGATTCCCAAAAACTTTGATGGGGATGTAATCGATACATAACCTACAGAACACTCATGTGAAAGATGTGAAACCTATGGTGCATTATAATGACACGGAGGCTCGCGTTTTGCCTGCTTCAGGCCCGTCTGCTGTCTGGTTTTTTTAATCTTCTATGTTACAGCACATTCCCCAACTACAATTAAAACGTTGACACCTGGCTCGGCTAGGCCGATTAGGCTTTGATTCTCTGTAATTATACGTTATCGCTCACATCCAGTGGCAATATTACCTTCTGTACTGTACGATAACACTTATTAATTCAATAAAAGAAATCAATTCACAGGCAATTTTAGATGTAACACCTTGGAAACAGCGCATTAACCAATCGCCGTATGCATCGGAAGGCTGTTCTTGTCATTTAATCAGCAAAGGCTGATTACAAAGCCCAGCCGTGCTGGAAGCTAATTAAGAATAGCAGATTTCAGGCCGTGTTATTGTTGTGCGGGTTCTATTAGAATGTCTTTGCCACGCATTTAAAATTTCACTTTATTTTTATTGTCCTGAAAGAATTATGTTTGTGCTTAAGGCTACCGAGTCCCCCAAAGACCTAGTCATTCGATAAGCTTTTCTGTTTCGGCTGTAACCATTCTGTATCTCTGCCCTGCTGATTGTAGTTGAGGTGGTGTGTGTTATATGTCATTGAGCTGGAGAACCTTCTCCTCTAAAACTCCATTATTCAGGGCAGATGTTGAGCCCAGATGTGTTTATATGTCATGTGCCACTAGTAAAAGGAGACATCTAGCATAGACTTAATTTGTGCTACCATATCGACATGATTCTTTTTATGGACCATGGAAACCGGAGACAGCATCTGTGCTCATTGCCTACAGACTGTCACCCTTATCTGTTAATTCCACATTCAGCATACAATATGTTTCCCATTGTTGCACCCAATAGCTTTTCTTACCATCTGCAAGTTGTTGGTCACTTTCTGGTTCTGACCAGCGGCCAATGTACCATCTATTTTTATTTTGATCCTATGAGTGCCTTGAGTCACACAAAGTTTGGATCGTTAGAACAAATGGAGAGTTAAGTATATCTACGATTGTGTGGTGGATAATAAACAGGGCAGAAAAAGGTTTGTTCTATTGGACATGCAGGAAGACTTTGTGCCGCCTAGAAACCATTTCTTCAATACGTTTTCAAAGCCTTCTACTTCTTATTGTGAGCCCCAACAGAGAGCACATAAAGTGCCGCTGAAGCTTTTAAAATACAGATGGCGTTCTGTGATCTCAAGCGTAAAACAGACTTCACTTTTCCAACTTGGATTGTGTTGTGTTTTTTTTAAATACAGTCTTCTGGTTCATGGCAGGTTTGACAGATCAGAAGAAAGTTTCACAGCTTGATGCAGCTGGATTCCTGTCTTGCATGAAAGAGAAACATCTGGAGTTTTACCACGGGGCTCCAGCATGGAGCTCTCGCATCTGTCTTGGTGACACACGTCCCACTGCATGCTCGGCTGGTAATTGCTTTTGCTTGTGTTCTATGCCGTCGGCTGCATGGGAAATGCCTATTTCCTCTTGTACCATTTTGACAAAGCAGTGATCCAGCATTTTATAATCATCACATCTTCTTAATTAATATCAACATATAAATAGCAGAGAGAAAAATTTGGTGAAGAACCTTGAAATACTATTGGTGTAGCATTAAGGGGAATAGGTAATGGCTATTGATGTGCCATAGAGGAATACAATGATGGTATCAGGGTGTTTCTAAGGAGAATGGGGTGATGGGTAGCTGTGTGGTTTGAGGTGAATAGGTTGATGGTATCAGGGTGTTGAAAGAAGAATAGGTTGATAGGTGATTGATAGGCTATAATATTTGTGTGTTATTATATACCATTCAAATACCGCAACTCTTGACCTTCATAGAATTGCCATCTGAATGGATTTTCTATACTATTGATGTCATTTAGTAAAAATGATAGTGTGCGTGTACCTCAAGCCCTGTGATCTTCTGGTTTATGCTTCTTCTCGTCTGTCTCCATACAGAGTCTTTCTTTATTGTGTAATAACTGGGGTCGCATTTGTTCCCCACCATCTGATTCAAATGGCACGCAAGGAGTTCTTCCTGTGTGTCACTCAGAGATCAGGGGCTTCTACTCCATGTTCCAAAAACCTGTGCAAGAAAGACGTTCAGGGATGGCTGGACCCTGGCAGTCATTTTCAGAAAGAACTGCACAAACTCTTTGGTGAATGACAGCAGACTTTTGTCTCAGGTTGGCTGCTCATAAAGATTGTAAGCTTGCGAGCAGGGTCCTCTTTAATGTATTGGTTTGTCTTAGTCTCTTGGTTCTAGTTTTGTCATACCTTGAATATATGTATTTTGAGAATTTCTGCGGGAAATTGTTGACGCTATATAACGAAATAAGTGACACAGAAAACGTGTAGCAGAACTATTTACAATAACGAGTGCTGCATATTAAAATGGAGCACTCAGGACTGTACATATGATTCATCATGTGATACAAACTGCATATTCTAAATAGACTGAAAATTTGAGGCTGCCTCTTGGGTACTGTGTGTGAAAGATTGACACATTTGATGGGCTTTCTTAAGCAGCTCAAAAGCACTAAAGTGTTCTTCATTATACTCATTCAGGCTTCAGCTACCCAGAGCCCTTCCTTTTTGTCATGTGGGGGATGCTTTACTTACATCGGTGGGCGGCCCATTCACATCGGTGGGCCAGTCTGTTGGCATTGTGACCTGGAGAAACGCGGATCCTCTCAGCAAACCCAGAGTTTCCAGGTGTCCTCATTTATTAGTATAAGACCTGACTTCATAGGATAACACTGTACAGTGATTTCCTATTCTGTTGACGAGAACTTGACTACTTTATTACCCACAACCCAATGCAGTAAGGTTTGATTGTAAATTCTTTGGGTTATTCACACACTATGCTGGCCTCATAGAATTAGAAGAAGCTCAATCTCTACCACCTTCTGGACTGCCCTAGGAAGGTTTGCCTTGTAGATTAAGGTAAAGAAGCTCTGGTTTTATCACTGGAGATAAAAAAAAAAAATATCCCAAAAAAACGTTGGCAGTGGTGAGGTAATGTGCCTTTGAGGTTTATTTACTAAAGAGTTGTCAGGAGACATGTCGGCATTCTCCACCTTGACTATGCGTTATGATGGGCCATTACCCCTTTATAGTTACAGGTTTTGTGATATTCCTCTAGGTCCTAAGCCCTTATGTATCAGTTTCTCTTTATTTACGGTATACATTGTTCGTACTATAAAGGTACCGATAACGATTAACATGAACATTCTTACTAGCTGCTGGCCACATTATTTGTATAAATGTTCATGTACATGGAGTCTTACTAATGGCAGCTTACATAAATGATTTGCTTTTAGTTGGATTTCCCTTTTAAAGCATTTGGGATTAAAAATTCCTCAGCTCTAATATCGTAAAATCATTTGATATCCTTATGTATACCGATACTTGCAATACACTCAGATCGGCCCCATAGCAAAGTCTTCATTACCCTCTAGAGAAGTTAGCCGCCTCACATACGCTGTAATCAGATCTGACAATTTCAAACCAAGCTCCTTCCAAAAAAGCCCAATGTTTTCCCAACTCTTTTACGCAGCTCCCTTAGGACTCTGCTCGCTACCAAATGTTTGATATTTAAGCCCTGCTCCAAAGTGATCTCTGCACAGATCTGTACAGTTCAATTATAGCTGTGAACAGATTTCGTTCCACAAACACGCCGTTGTTCCTGCGCAGCTGTGCTGGTGTCTCTTATTTATAGTTAGTCTGTTTCTCGTGTAACCCTTTTTTCCCGTTCTTTCCTGTAGCGTTGTCAGTTCATTCCACTATTAAAATAGATATACCCCTTTTAACGTTTCATTAGGGTTCTAGGCAGTATACAGGAACATTTATGTGGGCATTTCCCGGGCGCCCGTCGCTGATCATGAAGTTATTTTGGGGCGTTATATTTAACGCTCTGCAGTAGGATAAAGGCTCGCTGCGTCTTATATTTAGAGCCGTATTGGTAATGCTACCAAGCAAGTCAACGTTTAGAGAGATTTCTCCATAAACACGTTTCTGTGGCAACAACCTATTAGTGTCTGTTATTATGTCACACGATTAAGTATTCCTGGCAAAAATTATGAATGAACCAAAAATGTTTCCCGGAATGGTTTGGACATTAAATAGTGGTAGGAATGATGGCTCCAATGCTGCGTAAGATTGTGAGGTTTAAAGCATCCGTATTCTTTAACGGTTTGAGAGGAGGTCCGTTTGGGGCCATTTCCTTTTACTGTCTTGTGTCATATTTATATATTTGCCCATAATGTTTTCTCTGTTTGTTCATTGAAATCTTTTACAGTTTAGCACCTGAGATAGAGAACAAAAGGCCAGATTTTTCTCTAAGCGCAGAGACCTATTCTGTGTAATTCGACGAAGCCATAAAACCGACGTGGCCCAGATAGCAAATAACTTGCCATTCAAAGTGATTACTGAGGTTCTAGGGGAATACGCGATCGCCAAAGCGCCCAGATAAACTTGGCGGGAGATAATCCAAGCAAGCCAGGGAATTTTCCCAGTCTGTCTCGTTAGGAGCTGAGAGCATCAGACGTTCTACTCTGAGACATCGAGGGCACGTTTTGGCCAACTGCTCTCTGCTTTCTCTCAGTTCCAGAGCCAAACGTTAAGATTTTTACTTAACAACCCTACAAGCAGAGCATGTATTTTATTCCGAATGTACAAGCTGCCCGTTTTCAATTACATCTGAAGTCTCTATTCCTCTGTCATATATTTTGCTGCATGCGTTTCCCTTGATAATGAGCAGACCAATCCTTGCGTGACTCTTTGTCTTCCGATAATATTGTAATGGGGGGGGGGGCTTGTAATTTTTTGCTTAAAAATATGATGGTTTATCTGCCTCCAAATAAGTAAGAAGATCTTAATTACCTTTAGCGAGCATGCGCAGAGCAGCAGCTGTCTTCTGTGTCTGGAAGGGTTGTAGCGAGGCTTTGGCGTGATAACACCTCTGGAAAGTAATGTAAACTGGGAGATTGTTATCACTTAGGCCCTCGTTTACACGACACATTATAAACACTATTTTCACAAAAACAGAACAACTGCTTTATTTGGAAGATATCCAGTAGTGTATCGTATCACTAGTCCGCCCATTTATTTCAATCCTCACAATGCCGGCCAACCCTGTGTGGTAGGACTTGATTACAAAACCAGGACTGTCCAACTAATGCGGGAACGCTTGGCTGTTATGGGTTTTAGACGAGTTGTACAGTGGAAGGCAGCTGTACAAACCACGGAAGGTGGTTGCAGGAAAGGCATTCGTATGGAAGTCCCTGCGTCCTAGGCGAACCATGACAATCCATGTGCTGCCAACACCTGTGAACCGGATCATGTCTAGTGGGCTGTTTGACGAGCATGAACAGGGTAAAGAACAAAAACGTTTTAGTTACCAGGGAAACATTTGGTGTGACTGCTGTTTAAAGGGGCGCTCCAGTGTCTCATGGAGCCTCCTGAACTATAAATACTTCTGTAACTACTTTCATATACATGAATTTGCCCTGCAGAAGAAATACTTATGCAGAAGCTGCAGCTCCCCGTCTCCTCTCTGATCTGACTTTTTAAGCAACCAATCAGTGTGAAGAAAGCACAGGGATTGTTTTCTTGGTACCTTCACGGGGGAGTCTTGCTAGACCCCAAAGTGGACATCGCAAAAATGAAAAGGGATTGTCTTAGCTGTCAAATGCATTAAAGTGCATATGATGACCGGATAGTTCCTTTAAACAAAAAATAGTATATGAGACCTCTCAGCTAGTGATATTCACCCGTACTTACAAAGAGGCGACCTGGTTAAAGGAGACTTTTACTTTCTAGCTATTAAGTTTTCCTATGGGTACTGTTGCAGAACCAGATGGCTTCCCAAAGGCACTGGAATCCGCATGTTAAAAATCTGCTCGGCAGTATGTAAAATTACTGCACTTCATTAATTCAGTGACGTTAGTGCTTTAAATTCTATCTATCACTTTTTGTTATTCATCTGCCGATTGGGTTCATTCCGAGAGCTTTGGGTCCCGCTGGGAGAAAGGCGCTGTATATGCTGTATTTTTTGCATAGGACGGGAGAGAGCCTGTTCTGGTGTGAAAGCCTCCGTTACTGTGTGTCTTCATCCATGATACGTTACAAGTCTCCGAATTTTTTTTACTTTGAGTAACAAATGTGCTTAGTTCATTTAGCTAATCAGTGACCTCTTGTCACTAGCTAAAGGCTGTTTAATCTACTAAAAAGGGCAAACATTTATAATTTTATAAACAAAAAGGCATCATGGTAATAGTGTCTTTGCATACTGAAGATTTTGGCTGTTTACAGAAGATATCATCTTTTATTTTCTTCCTCTTCTTCAAAAAAGTTTTCTCTTCCAGTAAATTACGGTAATGTTTTCCCTAATATTAAGCGGAACAGACTTGATGAGATAGTTGAGTTTTTAATTTGTGCCGTTCTCTCTACAGTTAGTGTTTTACAGATAAATGACATATTCTGTGCTTTACAGTTTTGTCTGTTTTAAATGATCCGGAAAGTTCTCATATCTGGAGTTTTGGCCAATTTAATCTCTATAAGCTTTTTTGATACCCTCCAATATATTTGTAATTAAAATGTCCATTTGTATTTATTAAGGCAGTAAATTGCCTTTTTAACGGAGCCGATGGTCATTAAAGGTAATTTAGTGAGGAAATAACGGAGGCAAGATATTAGCTGTGATGCATCCAATCATAATAAGAGAGAATGCTGTGTCCTTGGGCCCCGGTTCACACCGAGGTGGATGAAATCCAGCAGTAGAGATGCTTTTTTGGTGCTGGGCTTTGGCCATCCCATGCTTTTACCCCTTTATATCTGTGATCATGTGGGACGGTGTGGCTAGCTGGCCAGTAGATGGTCCTCACTAGGCTTTTTTGAACAGTCATAATGAGAGAACCAAAGTCGACGCACGCAGTGTATATGTAGCAGTTATAAATCATGCCTTAGTACCTTAAGCACCTTCTGTCTCCCCATAGGTCTGTGTGACTCTTTACTGCTCAACATTGTCCCTGGCCTGACCCTTGGGACATTTACCAAAATGCGTCGGTAACTGTACAGCACGGAACGTACGGCCTGCAGCTTTAAGAACGAGGGGGAAACCAGCCTGTTAGATGGATAAATAAGCATTCAGCCTGTTTGCAGCAGCTGTAGCCGTGGTTCGTGCGGAAAATGAAGGCAGATGATTCAATTTGGCCTGTGCCCCGAGTACATTTCCAAATGCTTCTGTGTGTGCGCAAGATAATGAACAAATATATTGAGATGGCACGGGATCAGTGCGAGTTTACCGCTGCAGAAGCATCTCCCTCTCCCTCCTTGTGAGGGCAGGCGAACTCTGCGGAGTTAATGGGGGTTAGGGTCCCATCGCCCGCCACCTTTCAGAATGACTTAAGAAAAGAATTTGTCTCCTTTTGCCCCAAGGCTCCCTGCTGAGCTCAAAGGGAGCTTTTGATAAATGGAAGTGTATTTATTAATAATGAGCCAGGGCAGCCTGTCTGTGATCTGAAAAGTGATGCTTATCACACACGGTTTTCCGGTGGCAGTGGAAAACCCAAAACACCGTAAGAAAATGGAGAAGTGGAGCAGCTTGGTGAGATGAATGCACTCATCCTGCCAACAACTCTTTACGTGTATTTGTATTGTGTGTCCAGATAATAAATAAAACAAAAGCCATTGCTGCAAAAATATTTGCTAGCAGAACATTTTCCCATTTTGGTTAATGCGTCAAGGAGCGAAGGCTGGAGCTTTAATGATAGAATTTAGTATTCTGCATTGGTCCTACATCCTCGCAGAATGCCCAGCGTGAAGCTTTTATTTGGCTGGACGCCACAATCGTAGAAAGATGCTTTGGTTACTTTGTGATTAAATGCTGCACTGGGAGGATGTGGGTTGAAGCTCAGCTATGTGTCATACTTGCAATGAGATATCAGCATCCAATACAGTAGCAGAGATGGAGGTCGTAGTAGTGGAATACGATTATTCCTAGCGCTCATACACTTCAGAGGAAAAGAACATGTGATCCTGTGTTGGCTCAAAAACAAAAGAGCAGATCATATCTTCTCTGAGTGTTATTTTGTCCATTTCTTTGTCCTGGGATAAGCAGAAATTGTTGGATGCAAATGTTTGTTTTTGATACTCACACCTTGCTGTAGGAAATCACATTAAATGGGCAGCCTTTAGCTACTCAAAGTCAAAATAATCGGGCAGATGGAGTTCCCGGATGGAGCTTGTCCGTCTATACTGCTATATGAGCTACAGGCCAGATATGCTCATACCTATTTAGTAACCATTTGGCCCATCTCACAGCCCTTTGGTTGCTCATTAAAACTTCTATTATATGGTCCTTGGTCTCATATACAGGATAGCTGTGCGCATATCCCAACGCCTCTTACCTCTGCCCTTGGACAATTATTCATTCACGTGATGCACGGAACATCGGATCCTTGCAGAACTGTAGGGGGCGCTCTGTTTTGCAAATTCTTAATTTTAACTAATTAGAGTAATTGCTGATGAGGTTAGGCAGGCTTCTCCATCGCAGATGCAGGCAGCAGGTGTAAATGAACACGATCTGTCACAGCTGCAAAAGAGGTCCTTGTAATTTCTAGCAGCACATAGCGGACCGGACCCCTTTTGGCACATCTAACAATTGATATTTACTCAGGAAGGTTAATAACGTCAGCCAAGCCTCTAATTTGATTGCCAGTGCGCAGCCTCATTAGGTCCGACAGCTTCAGTATGCAGCAGCCTTGCTGTTATTTTAAATACAGATTAATTAATGAGCTAAACTAGAAAGACACAGAAAATGGGATTTCCACATACTGATTGTTTGACTCAGTGTTTGAGTATTATATAATTGTATAATTATTATATAATTTTACATTCCTTTAAGAGAAATACAAAGTAGTACAAGCGGTTTATTCACTAAAGCAGAAGTTGGCAAGAGAGTCGTGGTTTCGGCTTAACTTCACTGTGCATTGTGAAGGGCCAGCCCCAGTGCCACATTTGCTGCAGGAGAAGTTTGGCTGGTCCTGCACAGTGTATTGGTAATCTGAAGTTTTCCTGAATATCTTCTTACCAATTGAATCATGTGCTTCATACAGGGCCAGCTGACCGGTTCTTACAGTAGAGCCCAACTTCAGTGAATAAAGTGCTTTGTAAATGTTGTTTCTCTGACAAGGTACAGCAGTGTTGGACTATCTGTGGTCCTGGAATATTTGCTTTTCAGCCTTGTTTTACAGGGCAGTCCAGCGCAGTGTTTCAGTGGTGGTGATACTGACTTTCAGCAGCATTACAAAATAATAAATACACTTTCTGTTCTTTGGCAGATCAAGAGCTCCAGGAACAGAAATGGCAGGAACAGTGAAGATGGAGGCATCAGGGAAGCAATGAGTTCCCAACGTAGCAGCTCCCATGACCGTCTCAGTGATGTAAGTATCATATCATATCAAACAAATGGCTTGAAGCTGCTTGTGATGTCCATAGGAAGTTCCAGTACACCAAACGCTGCCTCATGCCAGACACCTCATTGGGCAGGTTAATAATCTCACGCAGGAGGGAAAGCATATGCTACTCAACTTCATTCTCACTTGAGTAAGTTGTCTTTCACGTTGCAGATACCATATTGGGTGTAGTTACTAAGAGCTGGGATGTCCTATGAATTTAGTTCTGTAAAAAAGTTAAAGGGTCTGCTAGACCCTGCCGGCTGGGGAAACTTAACAGAGTGACCCTAGCAAGTCTTAGAAACACATTTGTACTTTATGCCAGTTGCTAACCTCTTGATTAAGAGTGCAATCCTCATCATACGCAGCCTTCGTAAGGTGCTTGATGAATAGGGAATTTGCCAGACAACACACACCATCTATGTAATATATTTCTCCTCTTTCATTAATTCAGCACTAAGTTTTCTATCATAATTAATCACTCTCAAGGCCCCATCATGATGTGTCTACTGCTCCCTGGTACTTTGAAGTCCTCCGTATATTTTCCCTGGTAAACCAGATTTGCAGTCTAATCCCTATTGTCAAGCGTGCACAACCAGGACAATGCTCTCTTAAACCAAATGCAGCACCTTTTATAGTACTTGGTTGCCTTCCCATTGACTGGTTCTTGGTATACTATACTGCCATAATATTAATACTACTGTATATTCAGAGTAACTTAAAATTAAAAGGAATTAAATGCAAGTCAAATTTCTGGACACACATTGTCTTCTGCTTCCTGTGTGCCTGAGATTGAGGAGAACTTGATACCCGCTCACAGCAGACTGGACACTTCCACATTATGACATTTTAATCACTGGCAGAAAACCAGCCATGTTGGCAATCAGCAGGTCTCCCCATTACAACATATTTTCCTGCAACTAATTAAAACTACATTTGCCCCTTATTCCGGAGAGATTTAAGTAAGACGAGAGAACCAAAATCAAAAATCAAATGCCTGCAATTTCTGCAATATTGGATTTAACATTTCAATAGCAGAGCACATAACCCCCTCCAGCTTCCACCCTACACGTGGGAGTCATGTTGAGTTCTATTAATGTAAAATATGTTTCATAGCTACAGCCTGTCACAAGGAACGCTTTATGCCAGCCAGATTCAATTGGACAGCTAATTTAGATTTTAAATTGAAAACACTGCCTCTTTTTCAGAATGCAAAGTAGCGGAAAGGAGGGGGGAGTCTCTGAGGCTCGCAAAACAATAACATTTGGATTTAACCAGCTCCCTTCTAAAGATGGATGAATCGCTCAGTATGGAATGAACTGTTGTTCTGTCAGCAGGCACATAGGAGCCGGTCCATTCAAGTACCCCGTCACTCAAATAGCTTAACGACACCCTACCCAAATATTACCCACTCTATAGTAATAAGCAGCTACTTTCTTGGGTTAATGAGCACTTAAGTAGTGATTAAAGATAGCGACAGTATTGAACACTGTGCTACTGTACGTGGTCAGACAAATCACTACGCATTATCAAAACACTGTGATTAATACACAGACACACACGTGGTTGTATGTATCGCTTTTAGTGTCCCGGCTCATATTCTGCAAGGAGAGAAACATGACATTAAGGAGAAGGAGGTATTTGCTGCAAATGTGTTAAGGAGCTGAAAGTATTTATTTAAAAATGTCAGGAGAAATGTGCTCCTGGCAGATAAAAGCTGTGTTTGAGTTGACAGCTCTGACAGGCAAAAGTTATGGGAGGGCTGTGTGTGTGTGTGTGTGTGTGTGTGTGTGTGTGTGTGTGTGTTCTATGCGGGTTCTATGCATCTCGCTGATGAGAAGAAGCCTAGGATTGAGAGCAGCGGTTTTGTTGTAATTCAGTAATATAACATTAATTGCAATCCTTGCATGTTAGGATGGGATAGCATTCCAATCAATACTTTTTCATTATAATTGTGTTGTCATGCAGTGAAATCCTCTTTGCACATAGCCTCTAAAATACATTTCATGTGTATTCAGCAAAATAGAATTGTTTTCCACAATTAATACAATTGAAGCTCCCCACGCATTTTAGAGGAATGGAACACTCCAGAATTCTATTTGGGCAAATAGTGGAGGAGAAAAATGTAGGGTATCCATGGCAACCTCATAAACCTGTCATGCTGCTCCATGAGTTTGCGCTCAATCAAGCTTTGTGGCCGGGGCATTTTGATGGGTTTATCGCACTTGGCAGATAGTTTTATAAGTAAGGCTGCCAATTAGAATTCCTTCCTTCTGTTTAGCAGGGCATGGCTCGTTACATCTCCTGCTGACATGTTGGAGTGACTTGCCCTCTGTCTGTCCCCATCTGCTTTTCGACAAGCGGTGGATCCCGTTTCTTTACATTAACGGGGGTGATGGAGAGCGATGGCAGGTTTTGTACTGCACTTAATGAGTTAACGCTCAAGTGTTTGCTTTAGGGCTTCCCTTTCCTGCATCCTGCGTCTCCATCCCCAGGCACCTAAATATTGTTTATGTCTCTGTGTAATTGTTCCCTTAATCTTTAGTGATGTCCTGGGCCTTGTAAAAATCCATACATGGTCTCTCATAATGGCTTTTAAAGAGGAGGAAGAAGGGAGGGGCTGGAGGTTTTTTTTTCTTTCATGTTTCATGACCCAGCTTAAGAGCTGCCTGTGTTTTAATGGATTTTCTCCCTCGCTCAATTGAATGGATTGTCCCTCATTATCATTTAAATAGAAGCCTCAGTCCCTGTGAACATGGAAAATTTGAATGCGGTTGTAAAGCTGTGATAATGTGAAATATTCTGAAGGTGAAGGCAGGCTGGGGGAGGGGAGGGGAGGGGGAGAGAGAAATAACTCATTGCAATTGTCACAGGTTCTTGATTTCCCCCCTCCCCCACACCCACTACATGATGGGAAAATAGACTAATAATTGTCTCCCTGGCCTTGCAAAACTGCCTGCCCTAGTTAGTTGAAGCTAACACTCTAATTGTCAAGAGCGGCCCCCCAGATGAATGAAGATGTATTCAGGGCACAGCAAGGGCTAAACATGAGTGATACCAAGAGGCAAAGATTAAATTGGCAATTATTGGCTTAGCGGGAAAGGTTGGCAGGTGCACTGCTCACATTTGAGTCACCAGCAGAAAATGGAAAATGCAGCTACATTATTCACATGTATGCTCGTTGCGGGTTTAACCTTTTCCCTGCTGAATGATTGCAAGGGAATCAGGAGATAAACCAGAATCTAGATCCATCCCTGATTTAGCAGCATTTTTATAGGGGAGGAGAAACATGACGATTCATACATTGCTCCTTTTTTCAAATCCTGCAATCATAGCGCTCTATGGTGTTTTGGTTTTGGTCAAGGAGTAATTCCGGCCCATTTTGTGTGTGAATGTGATTAATATATATTAAAGGAGCATTGTTTTTGTGTTGAACTCATATTTGTTTTGCATGGATTCCATTTCATTTTACTGCATGTCAATCAAAGCATTATTTAGTTATCGTAGTTAGAAAATTAGACTCCTTCCCTTAGATGCCTCTACAGAAAACAGGAAGTAGAGGACTGCATCGGGATGCGGGTGCGGGCGGTTTTTCAGGTGATGCGGACGGTCAGACAATGTAACTGCGGGTCCCAGTAATCCTGCGCACTCCCGCAAGGCTGCCTTCGCGTTGCTCCCACACAGCGTCTCTTCTCTTGTTCCGCCCAGGAACCCAGTGGAGTCACGTGAATTTATGTCACATGACTCTGCTCCGTTCCGGCGGGACAAGAGAAGAGATGCTTTGTACGAGCAACACGAAGGCAGCCTTGCGGGAGTGCGCCGGAAACCTGCAGTTCAGGTAAGGGGGTGGGGAAGTTTGTATGAACGAGTATGCATGATTGAGAGAATGAATGAGTATCTGTGAATGAGGGAATGAATGTTTGTGAATAATGTTTGCGGGATTAGACACATATGTTGTGGGAGCGGAACACACACGTTGCAGGAGCAGGTGGTAATGGTCAGAAATTCAGCGGGATTAAGAAAACAGTCCCGCACAGGGCTCTACCAGGAAGCATACGGTGGTATGTTTTCTGCACATGCTCAGTGGAACTCCAGTTCTACTGAATGAGAACCGAGCTCCCGTTAAAAAAGGGTTGTGGCATCATTTGGGTCATACTTAAATATGTGGTGGGATTGCCTGATAATTCAACCATTTTGGAAGAACATTTACTCCACTATCAAGAGACTGGTGAATCATCCCTTAACATTTTCCCTGGGTCTGATTCTCCTCCATTACCCTTAGGCGATTTCAGGGTATAAACACTCTCTGACCAGACGCTTACTAAACGCTGCTTACCAGTTTATTGGAAGTCTATGCTGGCTGTGCCCTTCAGGGGGAATGTGTCTTGAGAGTTGAGGAGATTAGGGTGATGGAGGAGCTTCCGATCAGATGACCTCATACACTGCTACATGGCTCGGGTGGCTGGAATTCACGGCGTCGGATGAGTTTAGAACACTATTGAAGTGAGGGTATGGGCTGTAGATGTTGTGGGGTTGAAGTGGACTTCCCCCCCGGCAATGCTTTCAGTGTGCCTTCACACTGCGTTCTCTCAAATGTATTTATTTCCTTTCTCTCTGTCTTACTTTCTCTTTCTTTATTCTTTCTGTCTAAAGGTTAAATATGATGAAAATGCAGCCCATACATTACCAAAGCCGTCATAAACTCGAACATATGTTCTGTGTCTTTACTGTGACCTTTTTATGTTTATGTATCATTGTTCATACAGTTAAAACCCAATGAAAGTGTGTACACTAATGTTTTCCTAGCATAAATACAATTAGCTGCTGCTTTATTGGCTTGCATGGGCAAGCAGTCCATATACTAAAACTTTCAGTAGAGGCGACTGGGGGAGTCCGAGTTTCCAGTAACCGAGGATCGCATGCTCCAGTTTAAATGTAGGAAAATCTATTGAGATCCATGAAAGTGAGAAGGGTAATGTGGTCTTTGATTTGCAGCAAAGTTGTCCAGGTGCAATCTGTTTTTCCTCCAGACCTTTGGAGAAAACCATCTCTAGTTTCCTTATGTTTCAAACAAATGTTTATAGCCTAATTATGCTACAATAGTGTAAACACACACAACTTAAAGCACAAAAGTATCTGAAAGGTTAAACCCTTAAAGAAGAAGAGAAAAATATAAAATAGGGATATTTCATATTACCTCCTCTCCATTATATTAAATTATTAATTAGTAAAAACAATAATAAATAATACAATATAAAAATGTTCTCTGTAGACAGAGTATTATCACAATTAACTATATTAATATTTATAGAGATAACTTTTTCTTCTTCTGCATAATGCAGAATGATAGATCTGTATTAATAAAGGAAGTAAGGTTATGGAACAAGCAGTAATTTAATGATATGTTTTTCTGCCTTTTGCTGGAACAAATAAGGAATGGGAGCAAACAATTCAGGGTATATTCCCTAATCGTGAACATTTCACCTCTCTGATATGACTGCATTATGAAGGACAGCCCCAAGGAATGTCTCGTACAAAAGAAGTGTGTCTTGTTTGGATAGATAACCTTAAAGAAATTTCCACCTTATCTCACAGATTTAACTATCAGGCCCAGCTCAGCCCTACTTCTGGAAGCACCAGCAGTTAGAGGGAAAATTAACAATGATATTAAAATTGACAATATACCAAAATTGACTAACATTAGTGCACATTAAGACATTCTGGTAGAAGAGGAGAAGTTTGCTCTTGCAAGCTATGAAATCACGTTACACTGGAAATATTCCTTAATGATTTGTGTACGTGCTGCTTTTATTTTTCCAAATTAGATCTTGGGACGTTGTATGTAGTCAGATGAGCCATATGATCTGGAGCCATATGATGCAAAGCTCTTGCTTGTTTGTGTTATTCACGTTGCAGCGGCTGTCTCGTGTGTGTATTTTCTGTTATGTGTATCACGTAAAGCTGTACTTTCATGTATTTAGTATAACCCATCCAAACCCTTGAGTGCTTCCACCCTATGCAGGTGCTTTGAATCTTGTATTCTAGCAGAAAGTTTGTGGTCATAATATATGTGTTTAAATAAATTGCACTTCACTGGATAGATTATAAAGCATACTTTTTTTTTTTTGAAGCAGATATTTTTGCTGAAGTTCTTAGATTTTTGCCGATTTAACAGAGCTGACTCATAATGCACATTTGAGCAACTATTCATTTGTACAGATTGCTGTGTTCTTTGCAGGCAACAGCAAGGAATTCTGGGGGTTTGAGGTTTGATCATCTTTCAGAGTAGCGCATGGTACCCTCGGAGCTTCAAATATTACGGGATATCTTGGTGCTCGATGGATCAATCTGATTTTAAGTGTGGCTTATAAAAAATGAAAACAGTTTCTATTGTTCTCATTGCTGACGTTGCTTTCTTTCCTTCACAGAGCTCCGCTCAATCCCTTTCTGGACGCGGCTACTCAGTAAGTCGACTCTTTTCTTCCCATATCTTACAGAACAGTATGTGGAATGCTCTTTATGAACCCCCTCAATATCCTTCTTAAAGGGGGATGCTTGCATTAACTACTTTAAAAATAAAAAAAAATCCCCTGGATGAGGTAACCTCCATGCGTTTATCTCACTCCACGCTGTGTGTTTAATACTCAGTTGTACATTTGTACCGCTGTACATGTTGGATGCTGTAGCTATCCATATAAATATCAATGTTATTTAAGCAACAGAACTGCCATGCTTGCTTATTGGGGGGGTTGCAGTCCTGTTATTTTACAGTAAATGCATTCAAGCTGTTTACATAGCGTATTTGTAAAACAGACATTTTTCCGTGCTTCCTGGCATTGGAATAAATCCTGCTGTCTTTTTCTTGATCTTTCTAAAAATGTCAGGCGTAAGATACGAGTCGTTTACTTTGATCAGGAAGTTTTTCCATTTTCTTTTAAATTGAATCGCTCTTAATGAGTCCTTTCAAAGTAAAGTTACAATTATTTATAATGCTCAGTAAGGAACCCAGATGAAATCATGTGAAGAACATCTCTGTATGTTAGAGAAATGAGCTTTGCTCTATTTCTTTATCAGGTGTGTATAGTGAAACCGTTCTCTTCTCAGTGTTCTTTTCACCAGGCCATCCATTCCGGCGATGGTTGGGTCGCCGTATGGCTGGGCTTCATATAGAACATGTTGTAGCAGAGAGAAGCCAAAACAGATAAAGAACTAATGAGAGAAAAACTCAAAGATCAAACTGCCTACATGGAGAAAAAGTTCTCTCTTTGTAGCATTTTCCTCAGCTTATACCTAGGAGCTTCAAAGCGGCCTTGCTAACCTGCACGTCAGCAGTGTAGAGCTTCCTATGGCAGGCTTTGAACAGAGAGGAAAGGAGATTTGAAATGACAAATGCTGAACAGTTAAAATTGAACAGCTCAGAATATAGCAGACTGCACGCATATATGTGCTAACTGGTGTCTAGGTCATTGTGAAACTTCTTATTAAACGCGTCAACGTTGTGTTTATAAGAATGCAGCATGGGGCTGCACTTTGGTCAGCGATGGTCATGGCGTTTGCATCCGAATTGTCTTAAAATACACTTTAATACTATTCTGCAAAGGTTGTCAACACAATATAAGTAGTTGACCAAGAGACTGCCACCAGTTTTGTATGTTGGCTAAACTAAGTCAACAAATCTTTATTTTTATATATATTAATATATATAGATATATAAAAAATTACCGTATTTGCTCAATTATAAGACGACCCCCCAAATCTGAATATTAATTTAGGAAAAAAGAAAAAGCCTGAATATAAGACGACCCTATAGGAAAAAAGTTTTACCAGTAAATGTTAATTCATCTAAACAATTTTTTTTAATAAAAGCTATGATTGAGAAAAATATTTTGGTTTTATTTCCTTCTATTTTCCAACTTGCCCCCCCCCCAGTTATGCACATCTGCACCAGAAATGCCTTATACCCCCTATATGCCACTGTGCCCCATGATATGCCTTTTAACCCTAAATGCCACTGTGCCCCATGATATGCCTTTTGACCCCCTATGTGCCACTCTGCCTCCAGAAATGCCTTATACCCCTATATGCCACTCTGGCATTAAGGGGGTTAAAGGCATATTATGGGGCAGAGTGGCATATAGGGAGGTTTAAGGCATTTCAGGAGACAGAGTGGCATTAAGGGGGTTAAAAGGCATTTCATAGAACACTCTGCCTCCAGAAATGCCTTATGCCCCCCATTTAACACTAACCCTGCCCCCCCCCCCAACTTACCGGTGCTTCTGACTCCCCTGTCATGTAGCCGGGGCAGTGCGTTCGCGTAGACAACTTACGCTGCAGCCGGAAGGAGGTGTGGCTAGCAGCGGGGGTTGTCTGCGTCCATCGCGCAGACCTTCCCCGACTGTCAGAGAGAATTCCCCGCACCGGTGCCGGTCCGATGGACGCAGACAACCCCCGCTGCTAGCCACACCTCCTTCCGGCTGCAGCGTAAGTTGTCTACGCGAATCGCGTAGACATCTACACGCTGCCCCGGCTACATGACAGGGGAGTCAGAAGCACCAGTAAGTGGGGCGAGGGGGTGAGCCAGGAGGATCCAGGTCCCCTGCAGCTGCGGGGGATCTGGATCTTAGTCATCTCATAGTCAGACCTATTTGAGGTCTGATTATAAGATGACCCCGATTATAAGACAAGGGGTATTTTTGAGAGCATTTGCTCTGAAAAAAACCTTGTCTTATAATCGAGCAAATACGGTACGTTAGAATGCATCCAGTTTAATCTTCTTCCTACTATTTACGTGATGTGATGCAGATAGCTCTGCAGTTCAGATATCCATTTAATGCTTTATTATATTGTATGTACATATAATGAAATGATTTCATGCTTTAAAGCTAAGCCTTATAACAAAATATCGAGACCTCTACATTGTGTGCTCTTTGAACACCTGTACCTACACTTGTATGGGCTAGTACTAGGTGCTGCACTGGTCCTGATGTATCTACCCCTATACCGCTGCCTAAAACGAAGGTCAGAGAAAGACACGTGCTGTGCGCATACGAAAAAGCATATTCCAATGGTCTACAAAGAACTTCGCCCTGTTTCACCTTCAAATCGGCCTAAGAGGGTTCTTGGTGAGAAGTGACTTGTGCATCTTCTGTGATCAGCAGCTAAACCCACAGAGACGGTAATATCCAGCAGGATCCCATTTCCTCCGTGTGTTACAAATACCTTAAAGAATGAATGCTCTAAGCTGTCTCTTTGAAGCCCTGTCACAAGGGATAAGCACGCTTACCGGATCTGCACATTGTGGAGGTAGAGGAATAAACAGCCGTAAATAATCCGCCACTTGTCTAAGGAGATGTGAAAATTAAGTACAGGGGGATTTGGCTTCTGTGCAGATGCTGGAGGAGGAGGGAGGGGAGGTTATGATCTGAGCTGGGATGCGGGCTGCAGAGATAACTGGATTTCACCCTGACACATCAGTGGACGTGGCAGGATTTTCGCTAAACCCCAAACGCGCAAATTTTCTTCTATAAATAGCTGTCCTATTATTGTACGTGCCCCCCTCCCCACCTGCTGGTGTATTAGATCACTTTGTGGGATCAGAGGCACAACACGCAGAACTTTATTCAGGTGCTTTATGAAAAATACAGAATTTATAAAAATTCCACTGCCAAAAACAACTTTCCTTTTACCCTCTCTCACCTTCTCTCTTTTTTGGGGGATAAAAGCCTGTGGTACCCCTAGTGTTAAAACGGTTAGCAGTGTCAGCTGAACAAAAGCTCCAATCATCCAGTCTTTATAGACTTAAGTGAATAGTTAAGTTTATGACTTTTTACTAAAAGATTGAATTAATGTTGCATACATGTCACGTACTTTCAGCTGTCATATTACTTTACTAATCTGTTTTATTTTGATTAATCGCTCACATCAGTCTATAAAGCAAGTTTGAATGTACACTGATATAAAATCTGAATCCTCTAGTCTCTGTTCTCTACAAACTGCCTGAGGCCATGCAGATGGCGACTAGCAGTTTGTGCGTTTGACACAGACATTAATAATTTGTTAAACTTCTCATTGTAATGCCAGGAGCTTCTGCTTGTGTTGTCTCACCCGCTATCTCTCTATAAGTGTGATAGTGTTTATTGTACAGTTCATATATGCCTGTACAGTCATTCTAACACCTTCATCAGTCACCAAATGGATAATGAGATAGAACATATAATGGTGTGAAAATAGATGTCATGAACACGCTGGCCCGTATCGACAGAATTATCTGGAAGTATACACCGCACAGTCTCCACATCCCTATTAAGTATGAAGAAAGCGGCCTTCACACAGGAAGAGGTGTCTGTGCTGAAAGCTCTCGTTCTTGTGATTGTGTTATCTGTGGTCAGGCTTGCACGCAGGCTGTGGTCTGCCTCTGGTTTCCTGAGGCTGAAAATCGGTTCCCACCCTTTCATCGCTCCTGGGGCTCTGTGGCATGATACAAGGAGGCCCGTGCTCCCTCGCTGTGGTTTCCACTAATGCAGTGCGGTAGAAACACTCAGGCTGGCTGTGATGGAAATCACTCGGTTATCGCACGGCCGCCACACTCCCAGATAACATCTGCAAAACACTTTTTCTAAGAATTTGCTGAACTAAAAAACAAGCGCTTGTCATCTGTAACTTGAAGAATAACTAGCTCCTCTAACCCTCTGCTCTACAGCAGTAGCATAACCTTGTTAAGGTGACCGGTCTGATTACCAGATTTCTTTTTTTAATATGCACTTTTCCCCCACCACAGTGCATGGCTTGGGGTAGGTTGAATATATTTCATCTATAAAAAAAAAATAGTGTAAGAGAAGTAATCGTTTGTTAGTAATCAAAAAAGGTAAGTTCTGCAGTGGCACCAAATAACTCACTGGCTCCACTATTTGATAAGAAGGACCCACACTGCCAAGTGAGATCTAGCAGTGCATCTCTGGGTCACCACGCAGAAACTCCGGGTCTCGGCAGTGTCGTTGTGACATCCCCCACCCACGGTGTTTTCCTGCATGTTGGGGCTACCGCCGCTTGCTACATCAGCAGGACCCCCAGCAACTTCAGCGGGATCACCTAAACGCATCCTGAAAGGGCAGGGCTCCCTGTAGCTGATGTTCTGGATGTTCCCAGGTATGTGTATAATGTATAGTTCAGCACGTAAGAGGATTTCAATATTTATCGTACTGGGCCAACCAAGCACATCTTGCAGGAGATGCTCCCAGGGCTTGGCCCACTATAAGTGATTATAAATCATGATCACTTGTGTCAGCCTTTTTGCTGCATTTACAAACTGTTTGTGTGACCAGTTTGTCAGGTCCGCCCTGTAGAATCCCCTATATCCAAAATAAAAAAAATGCCCTTCCTTATCGATGTAGCATGTGGTAATCCATTAGGTCGGCGCTTTTGATGCATTATTAACAACACCGCCAGGGCCACATTGTACAAATTAGATACTGTCAGGCTACCAATTAAAGTTTTACGAAAAAGATGCTCTCTTTAGCTCTAAGGCCAGTTTGAACGCTTCCTCTGGGGGCTCCTGCATATGCAATCCATGCAACGTCAAAGCCTCCATGTTAATCCATGTTAAAAATATTCATGTTGCAGAGCGCACGGTAGCAGCGATTCTGCTGCAGGCTGTCTGTTAATATGTATGTGTCTGGCAATTGCATATCGTCTTTCCCCTAAAATGAGAGGAAAGGAGAGATATTCTAGTGTTTTCCAGTGTTGTGTTAAAGAAAACCAAGATTCCTGCATTGCCCAGCACTCAAAATATTGATTCCAGTGTTGCCATTACACTGATTACAGATCGCAGCGTGGGTTTTCAGCGGTCCCTTTTGAAGCCTGTCTGTGTTTTACTGCTCACTTTAGATGGAGCACCAGTTGATAGTCGCAGATACAGGCGATTTACTGCTTGAAACACACAGGAATGTAAATTTGGGGTTTTTATTTATCAGTGCTCATCTGTAAAATACATAAGAAAACTTGCGTTGTACATTTTGAGAGACTCAGTCGCACCAAACGATGACAGATCAGACTTGGCAGTTTAATGCCAACACAGTGGCAGCAGGCGTTTTACAAATAGATACATCTCTCCCCATAGACTGAAACATAACACATACAAGAAATTACACAAACTGTCAAATGTGGGCAGTCTAGATGCTTTGTGTACAATTTTAAAATGCATTTTATGAGACAAGGGGAACTTGATTCATTTCTTGTTGATTGTTTGAATTTTGTGCAATATGTGACAAAATGTCCTCTTCAATCATAGACTCTCATCAAAAATGTACGTTTCAGGATCAGTGATATGTGCATAGCCATCCATAAGTACCCCCACTCAAATCAGGCAGCTTTGCATAATATACTAACTTGAGGCAATGATTAGTAGTGTACATGGTTAGTGATGCGTTACAAACCAAAGCCAAGATTAAAAAAGACTGAAAATCCCAATTACTGAGCTTTGCACATTTTTATTTTATTTAGCAGTAGTAAATCCAAGACTGCAGGTATCTTAGCCTTTTGTCTTTGCAGAGATGCTGTTTCCTATAAACGAATTAGAAGTGGGATGTAATAATAAGTGAAAACAGGTCATCTGTCCTGCCAGGGGAGATGGAGCAGAGCCGTGAGAATACTGAAGCCAGACAGACACTACACAATACGAAGACATATTCTATCTATTGTTTAGTTTGTTGGCTTTAGGCGTTGATATTTGAGAGCCAGGGACTGGTCTGGCAAGGCCTGGAGGCATGCTGGGAATCGTAAAGCAAAGGAATCTGATAAAACCACAGATGAGCCAATGTGTGCTGGGATAGGAAATTATGATGTTTTTGGCTTAAGTCACTCTGAATGTGGAAGGTCAAGCTTTTTAAACAGAAAAGCATTAGCTCTACTGATCAGACCATACATCCTTTACGGTTTGGAGAAAAATAATTTGAAGTGTGCATTTGATTCTTGCTCAGACGCTCCTTAACAAAGAGTAAATCACCATGTATGGGTGCAGGATTTGTGCCTGAGTATCTGTTTATGGCATTACACTTCTAAAACTATGTAGGTAGAGCAAGTCTGGAGCGAAAAGGTTTTTGACATTTTGATTTTGACATGACCCCCGTCAAACTGCATGATTACTTTACTTTTTATGGCTGCACTTAATATATTCTCTCCTTTATTATACTCTAATCTGTAAAGTGCTAAGTACACCAGTTCCAGTAGTATTATTATTTGTTTTATATATCGCCATCATATTCAACAGCGCTGTAAAAATACACATACATTCATACATACAAGACGTCCTCCCATAAAACTTAGTGGTTATGAGGTTTATAGATTACCAACTTGACTTTGTGATGTTTCAGCATTATATTATATTTAACCTGCAAGTGCTCTTGGCTTACTGCATTTATATCTACTCTTACAAACACCATAAAGTGTTTTTTTTTTTCCATAAAAATCAGTTTCTCCCAAGAGGCACCCTCAGAGCCCTTTAAATAAATGGACAGTGACTGCCTGGCCCCTTCATGCCATCTCTTTTGTGGAAATTAGCTATTCCCACAATGCACAGCAGAGCCTCTTGCAGGTGTTCATGCAGCTCAGCCTCCTCCATCCAGTGCAAATTAGTAACAGAAGCTAATGGCCCAGCATGAATCCACCAATGACTGACAATTCCAGCCTTTCTGAAGGGTCCCTTTATGTCAAAACCCCCCATGAGACCCGTCCCGCTGAAAAGCCTATTTGTCTGTCCCTGTGTGGGCCTGCTTCAGCAAGGAGACCTGCTGCTGGACCCCATGCTGGGACCCTGCTTGTTGCCTCTAGCAACAGATAAGAATCGCTGCTAAACACTGCAGGGATGGCAACACATCAGTCATGTGGCCTGGATAAAGACTTTGAGGTCTTTGGCCTGTGTGTTTGCTGTTGCTAAATAATTTCCACTGGCTGAACATACTATGGTATAGACTCGGTAATTTAGTCCAGAAGACTTCATTTGATTGAGTCTCTTTGATTTCATACTCCCTCCTTTTATCTCCTCTTTCACTAAATTCCCTTTTGTTCTAAAGCACATCTACTTTAGCAAAAAGGAGAGAGAGAATGAATGCAATTTACCCATTACCACGAGTGGGAGGTTGTGAAGGCTGTACTTGTTATTAATGCAGTTATATTATTTATATTGGTTGTTTCAAAGCAGATCAATCACCTTTTCCAAATATTCTTTAGATCTGTTTTGTTCTTCGCAGTGTAGGTATCTCTACCTTAGTGTTAGGTTGCTGAGTGTTGTTGATTGGTCCAAGCAGCAATTGTAAGGGTGGTCTTTGTGGAAGTAAACTTCAGGACAGGAAATACATTAGATAATGTTGTGCCACAGGTCCTCGCAGAAGGATAGGCACGGGCATAGTTCATAGCGGACGTTTTTAAAGCTACTGCTGAAAGACGCTATATTTAAAAAAAAAAAAACAGAAGTAGTAATTTATTGACTGTCAAAATAAACATGCTTGCCACAAACATATTCACATTTACCCTTACACACAAACTTCCTAACACTACCCTTTCTCCCCATCTCTAACTTTTCTCACTATCACTTTCCTGTCTCGTTGTCTGTTAACTTTCTCTCTCTCTCCTTTATTCTTCTTCCAACCCTGGTGATCCAGTGGCGGGAGCGACCTTCTTCGGTGCTCCATTGCATGGTATGCATGGCTTCAGTGTTGAGGGCCCTGATATGATAACATATGTTTGCGCTCAGCATCAACAGAGGGTGTACATCATGAAGGAGCAGTGAGAGAGCAGAGTCCTGTATGAAACAGTTCCATCTGCCTCTGGAGGGAACCAACAAGGTGACCAACACCACAAATTGTGGTGAAAAACACTGGCGCCCGTGTACGAAACCTAGCCGACCAGGTCCACATGCCCTTGAGGTAAAACTAATTATTACAAAGCAACTATGCTTGGCCACCATTCCCAGGGTTTGGTGACCTCTAAACCAAGATAACACATCCAGAATTCAAAGCCGAACAGATCAACTGAGGCACTTTGACTCATAATATTGACAGGAGTTTTATCTAACATTAACCAGAGGATTGAACTGCCTATTCCTCAATAATCCCTTATTACAATAACACACCATGATTGGGCTGTAAATCCCTAGGCCATAGTGTGTGTGTTTGTGTTTATATATATATATATATATATATATATATATATATATATATATACAAAAACTATTGGTAGTCACAAACAGTACTGAAAACCATTTTTAATATTTAACCTTTTCATTGTGATTAGCATGAAGAATTAATTTTCAATCTATGCAATGCCTGCCTCCTTTTACTGAAAGGGTTAAGCCACATTATGGTTGGTCTAGGCTAGATGGGCGCTAGCACGGCTCATTAACGCCGTCACTGTCTGCGTGTGAACTTTAAGGCATAAAGTGTCTGCTTCATACAGGAAGATCAGTAGCAAGAAATATCTAAGACGCTATAATTTGTTCCCTGCTGCTCCGAAACCGTAATGGCATCCGTATCTGGCTACATGGATTCATTTCAAAGGACTACGATATACTAGGAGGCGCGTCTGTCTCAACAAGAACTAAGATTCGGCAGAACATGGGATGGTTCTTGCATCGAGTTGTTTCGCTCCAGTTAATAAACGTTTGCGTGTCTTTACTTTTAAATGCTTGCACTTGATGCCTTTTCAAAGTAACGTTCACAGCATTTGGGTAATAAAAAAGTACAGTTCTTTGTGTATTTCTTCACCCAGCTCTATTAATCATATATATGCCGGAGGCTGGTAATTCCAAAGCAATTATTTACTTCTGACAAGGACACAATATAAAATACCCCCTCCCCAATATCTGCGTCCGAGCCGGTCCCACTGCAGATATATAACCCTCCCCAGCGACTGAAACAGAATAGAACAAGATTCCCCCAAAGCAGCGGCTCAGCTTTGATCCCTCCTCATGACTTTATTTCATTAGCTTTAAAGTATAAGGAGGAAAGTTAATGACATCATAAAAGCCAGGACTCCATAAAAGATGTTTCTGCTGATTTACTGGCTGTACATGCACAGCGGGTCATATAACTGCCCATTAAAGATGCTGGGCCCTGCCTTGCCTGCAGCTCTCCTTATCTGTAGCCTTTTATTTATGGCTGGAATATTGAGACTGGCTGTGCACCGTAAATCATAAACCCTACTTTATTGCCTGGGTAATTAACCCCTCAATTATCCGCCTCTGCTAGGGAGCCGGCTTTCTCTAGGTCTTTATTAAAGGCTGCGATGTATAAGCTGTTATTGTCTTTGTGAAAAGCCGCAGCCCCGCTTGGCAGTGTCTGTATTGTTACAATAAAGTGGAGGGAATCTGGTGCTTATCACCTTCAGGGTAATAGTCACAATCCTGAAAATACTTATTTGTGTCGGTGAATAGCAAAATACGATGTAGATCCAAACAACTTTTCAAAGCTAAACTCCATAGTGTGCTAATTACTAATAAAAAATAAAGTGCAATTTTTACATTTATTTAACAAATTGCACCGTGTACCTTATCAGCGGGACTCGGCTCGTAGAACGTGATATCCATATTGACATAAGTATAATTTATTTTGCTTGCATTGTATAATATATACATATATACACCGGTATCCTTAAAGTTTATCTATTCTTGTTTAATGTTAAAATTAAAGATTGAGAAACCAATTTAAACCATGAAAATGCATATTACCCTACACTATGGGAATAGGGAGGTGCCAAGGGGCAACTTTGTAAGGCTGTTGGCTATTATTCCTCTGTTAGGCCACAAACTAAACCATCTCCAGTGATGCGAATAGGAAGTGTAATTCAGTCAATTTTCATGTCAAACCTTTTGAGTGTTGAGTAGACCTTGTCTGTTTGGTTTTTTAGCAAATGTTTTTACAGAGCAGGGAACGTGTACACATATGCTTTGGCTGAAATTCACCTGCTAAGATCAAGGGAAATGAAAATAGACGTTATTTATGTATACGTATAGAAACACAGAATTTGCTGGCAGATAAGAACCATTTGGTCCATCTATTTTTTTCAACTGCTCATGCATTATTTATACTTTCTGAGCGCCTTAGAAAAAGGGGACATCAACAGAGGAAAGAAGGACAAGAGATTTGGGTTTAGGGCCCAAACAATAACGCTTTGGGTGCATGCGGGCTCTTAAAACACCACATAAACTGGCTGTGGAATTTAGTATCCTACACTCCAACATCTGAGTTCATAGACTAAAGCCTACGAAGTTGGCCTAACCGTACAATAGAGCTTGTAATACAGTTATGGCACAATGAATTTCCCTTCAAGAAACAGAGCTCGGTTGTAGGTCCTATCTTGAATGTTTCGTGCATCTTGGCACCAGCACCTGTTTGTGCTCACAGGCTTTCCCTGCACAGACAAGTTGTCCTTGGAATAGAAAACCAGTGTAAATATCTGCTGTCTGCTAGTCAAGGAGGATCCAGTTCCCACAAGCAGACAGACATTTGACTTCCACTATCGACAAGAAAGAGACTTTGACAAGAAGCTTTCAACGCAGTGTCTGAGGAATTGTCAGTTTAGACAAAAGCCATGTTAAGACAGACTGTGCCTGACTTCGAGTGCAGGTGCTGAAGTCAAGAGGGAGACATTTCCGCTCTAGAGAAATAGTTAGCCGTAAAGTCACTTTGTTCTCTGCTTTGTTACAAAGGCTCTTTACACCTTCAGTGAGAAATCTGCTAAATATCTGTATATGTCCCCTCTAGGTGCTTACATTTTCCACAAAACCTGTATGGAGGCATATTCTGGCTCTTCATTCTACGTTCTGGCCCTCAGTTATGTGCTGTGTTTTGTTTGATATTCCTTCGGCTGTGCTTATTATACATTTATACTCTTCATGTTGAGCAGTGGAATGTGTTTTATGTACTGGATGTCCATCATGCTAACCATAACGTTTTCTTGTTCATCTTCATCCTCCTACCAGAAAACTAAATACGCACGAGCATCTCTTTCTTCAAATATGGTACAGAGACTAAAGGACTCGCTCTTTCCTGTCTGCTTCCTCCCTCAGTTCCTGCTGGGGCTGTAGGCACAATGAACTCTAACAGGGAGAATATTGGCCCTATCGCTGCATCTTATAGACCATTTACATGACAAAAATGTTGTCTTCTCAGTTTGAACAATGTAGACATTGATGTATATAAGTCATGTACTTTATTAAATGGGGCATTCTTATGCTAAGATGTTACACCACTGTTTATTAGTACCCTATAAAAATTTCATTGAAATGAGTAGGATCTTACTGCAAATACCTCTGACTGGGAGCAGACAGGTGCTGGACTGGTATAAACTGTGCGTGATACCATCATGCCTGGAAACTTAATGGGCTTTTTATGTTTCATCGCATATTCTTAGGGATCATTGTGTCCCCTATTTTAATAGCCATATCAAATGTTAGCCTGATATATAGCCTTAAATGATATATTTGAATATTCTTCGTTCCTTGAGTAGGCTGTTAGACAATATACTGAAAAGGTGGCCTGTCGCGTTGATAGCTTTTTTAGGCAATGTACTTTAAAGAGGGCCTATCGCTTTCATAGCTTTCAGGCAATGTACTTAAAAGGGGGCCTGTCGCATTCATAGCTTTCAGGCAATGTACTTAAAAGAGGGCCTGTCGCATTCATAGCTTTCAGGCAATGTACTTAAAGGGGGCCTGTCACGTTCATACGTTTTAGATAATGTAATTAAAGGGGAACTGTCGCGTTCATACCTTTTTAGGCAATGTAATTAAAGGGAAACTATTGCTTTCATAGCCTTTAACCCCCATAACGTTCAACGTACAGAATATTTCCCTAACAAGCCACTCCGTTTAAACCGTACGATTGATAGACACACTTGTTCAACATTGTTCAAACATCCCTGTCCTCTCCTTCCCTTCTAAATAGTGAAAAGAAGGAAGAAAAGATACATTTGATTCTTTTCTTCATTATTCACACCAGTGGCTTCATTACTCTGGAGCGTCTGCATTATTATAGTTGAACCAGTAATATGACATTGGGGAAGAAAAGTACGTCTCATTTACTTGATAGTAATTCAGTCTTCTATTTCTAGCTTCTTAGTATGGTTGAATACATTTTCGTGGCATATAACCCCACATCATTTGTTATTTCCACGTCCACCTGCCCTTTTCATTTGTATGTTATGGGACCATGAAAGTCAGAAAGGTTGCTAAGCCACAGCAAGTGAAAAAGCAATTTGATATGGAATATGCCCCCCACCCCCAAAAAATGCTCTTAAGTATTAATGTGATGCACGGGTTGTTTTAAATTATATAATTATGAATAATTTAACTTCAAACAAAAATATATGGTTTTCTATACGGTAATAATGACTGTCAGTTTTCTTTGTTCCTTCCCTTACATTGCTATTTGCTATCTGGTTCGGTGCTGTATCTAGGTGCTGGAGTACATTGTTTAGGAAGAACTGTCGACCAGTAGCGTAGGACGAGAGGTCCAAGGGGCCATAATCCTTCTGCCACATAACAGGGAGCCTCAGGCTGTAATAGCTATCACTCGTCTGAGAAGGCTTTCCACAAGATTTTGGATTCTGTGGGAATTTTTGCCCATTCATCCAGTAGAGCATTTGTGAGGTTAGGCACTGATGTTGGATGAGAAGGCCTGGCCACCAATCTCTGTACCAGTTCATCCCAAAAGTGTTAAATGGTGTTGCGGTCAGGGCATTGTGTTAGCCAGGCATTGGTCCGACACTTGGCATTATACTTCACAAACTGAAAAGGTGGCATCCTAACACAGTACCACATTTAAATTCACTGAGCTCGGTGCTTGATTTTATACACTTGTAGCAATGGGTCTGATTGAAACACCTGAATTCAATAATTGAGGTCTGTCCCAATACTTTTGTCCATATACTGTATATATACAATGTGCTATAGTATGAATGGGTCATTGTGAGGCTGTATGGCACACCAGACTGTCCCTTTGAACATATTTTTGCTGGTTTTAACATCTGCAATAGGGGATTATGGTATACTTTCCTATACTAAACTATATTAGTTTGGGAAGGATGTACTTTTTTTTTCCTTTTAAATATCAAAGTATGAAATTCCATTGTGTTATGTCTAATCTTCATGAGGGATATTAATGAAAGTTACAGTTCAGCTATCTAATAATACCTGCCTGTATCGGTGACCAAAAGTTTCCCTAGTTTGGTTAGCGAGACACTTCACGAAGCGGAAAAATCAAGTGAAATCGAGGCCAATGTAAGTCAATCGTCTCCATAAGATGGTGTGAAAATGTTCTTGTCACGCTCATCTTTTTGAAACCTCACATCTGATTGCCCTTTACTGGAACTGACTGATAGCATCTGATGAGGTTACCCACACACTGCAAACTACAGCAGCAACACGTAGAGACTGCACACGGGGTGTCTGCGTTAACGGAGTTTAAAAACACGCTAGATATGTGTATAGTATAATAGATCTTAGTCTACTGTGCATACCCAACACAATTATGTAATCCTAAATAGTATCTAAAATATAACTTAGAAGAAATATCTAAACTAATAATCCAAAAGGAGAAACTCTAAAATAAAAGGTTGGATGCAGTGTGTGAGTAGTATGAATGAACATCCTAAGGTATTGTAATTCAATCACTGAGTAAAAATCAAAGCGTTCATATGCTACTCCTGATGCAACAAGTGCCTCAATATAGTGAACACTATCACTGAATATTTACACCCAACATTAGACTCTAAACCCGACTAATAATACGTAGAGGTACGTAGAGGTGGCCTTTCCTCAACAGAAGTTGTATATGTGGAGACCCACAACTATTGTACCATTGAATTATAATGCATAAGATAAGGAATGGAGGGTAACAAAGGAACCATCTGCGTCTGACGCATGCTTCACCAAGCACTACTGCTTCATTAGGGGTTTAGTCTGCTCCTTTATTTGTTTCAAATGACATTAGTATCCACATTCCACTCCTTGCTCTGGGAAACCCACTCCATGCTTGGAGTCATGTCAACTTAACAATGTATCTTATGAATGCGACTTGCAAAACCCCTAATTTCTTGTCACACATTAGGGCCTAGTTTAAAGACTCATGATTACAATTACTAAACGATCATAATACATGGTTTCAACACATAGACAACTTACCGTTTAGGGACTATGTTTGCGGTTCAGTGATGTGGCCATGGATGGAGTGCATACCAGAAACCCTGCAGAGTGCTTTTCCTCTTTTTACCTGAAGGTGGTTCTGACTATGTCCTTCCTAAGTATTGTGGTCCCCCCCCCAGTATGTTCTCTCCGTAACCCCCCTTAAACCTCTTTTCTCTTGTAATATCACCAAATATAGCAAAATCAGTGACGGATGGAATTATTTTTATTTATCTAATCGGGTACATTAGCCATGTGATAGTATATTCATTTATATACAGATGCACTGCGCTACCTCACACTTCTGTAGTTCATCTATTTCTTTTAATCCATTTAAAATGGATAAGTAAAACTGGATATTTTGTTCCTAAGAATAAAATATTTGAGAGCACTCGGCTGTTAAATTAAGAACATGTGCAGCATCGTGTAAGCTGCTCATCTGCATTTTGTCTCCTCATTCTCCAAACAAGAAACAAAGCTGTCATTACAGATAAAATGTTTTTGTTTTAATTATGATCCTTCCCTTTTTACTTTTCATTACTGGCCGTAAACATTCTTTAGCGTAAAGGTTTTCTGCCACCGGCCTTTGCCACTAATGTCGGTATTTCAGCTAAACAGGCTAAAAGAGCCACATGGAGTCTCTCTCTGAGGTCTTTGTAGCTGGATCTGCTATCATGTAAATGAATGAAGACCCTCAAGCAGACCTATGTGTAAACAGAAAACCTGTGATTATTATAATAAATCTTTCCATAATTTCTGAAAAGTAAATATAATCTTTCTAGCCTGCTGTGTTAGTACATGGCTATAGTGACAGCAAGAGGAGGAGAAATGTCTTCTTTATGCTAACGTGGTTGGTAAGAAGGCATCATTGCATGCAATCTCATTATGGACTATCCGCTTCTTCACTCCTCGGAGCCCACAGAGGAATCTTAATCAGGGGCTGAGAGGATAAATGGATCATTATTACATATAGTCGCTCTTTGCAAGTAGCGAGAATTAAAAGCTGCATTCAAGTAATTATTCTCTTTGAAGTCTTTCTGCCAGAGTTTTTTTTTTTTTTTTCCTTTTCTCTGAATTAAATGAACTTCTGGGTATTTATCATTTTGACCTGGTTTTATAGATCGCACTTACAAGCCATTTAATTCTGTAAAGATGAATTCATTGTGAATTACCAGCAATGTTTTTATCCTGCCACTGCGACACAAGCGAGCAAGGCACGCTCCTTTTCCAGCCAGACACCGTGCATTTCATAATTCCACCAGGTTAGGTATAAATGGAAAATCAATAGTGATAAAAATAATAGTGATCAGGCGCTAAATATTTATATAATTATTATAAGAAAATTATGTAAATATATATTGTATTGGCTCGAATATAGGCCGCATTTTCCCCCACTTTAAGTCTTTAAAGTGGGGGTGCGGCCTATATTCGGGGTCTAGCGCCCGACGCCCAGGACATGCAGTCCCTGGCGCCGGGCAGGGTTAGGATACAGATCCCCCGCAGCGGTGCAGGGCACCTGCATCCTACTCCCCGATACGCTCAGACAGCCTCCCCTGCCAGCACTTTCCACGGGGGGGGTGCCGGCACGGGAGGTTGTCTAAGCTTTACCTCTGCCCCCAAGACTTACCAGAGGAGACTCCCGGGTGTCTTGCGGGGCCGGCGGGGGACATCTATGCAATACGCGTACACAACTTCCACAGCTGAGTGCCGGCACCGGAAGTTGTGTACGCGTATTGCGTAGATGTCCCCCGCCAGCCCCGCAAGACACCCGGGAGTCTCCTCTGGTAAGTCGGGGGGGCAGAGTGGCAGCATATCTCGTGGTGGGGGGGAGGACAGTGGCAGCATATCTCGGGGGGGGGGGGAAGAGATGCAGCATGTTTTTTTGGTGCTTTTTTAAAGAAAAAAACGTTTTCTTTAAAAAAGCACCAAACTTTTAGGGGGCGGCCTATATCCGAGCCAATACGGTAAATATAGCTGAATATAAATAATGCTGCAAACACTAATAGGATACAAATCACTACGAAAAATAGAAAGGCAGGGAGGTGAGGTATGCCTTTCTATTTTTCGTACTGATTCGACCCGTATTCCTGCTGTGTGGACGGCATAATACTCGAAGAAGTGATTCGGAGAGGGTGTCCTGAAACAACTTGTTCGGCGGGAACGGAGCTGAAACTCCTTTGTTATACAATTCAGTAAGTCAGAGCAAACTTATTGCTCATCTCCATGTGAGTGAAACACCATATAGAGGATACACTTGATTCACATATATTTGCGGAAAGCACTATGATTTTTTGTTTCTTTTTTGTTTCCGTATATTGATACATATTTTGACACAAGGAATGGAGACTGGAAAATCAATATAAGTATTGTTTTTCGTTTATTTATATTGCACATTATATTGATGTAATAAGTAATTCACTGTCACTTTCATAATTATAGAACAACACTTTATTATATTTTATAAATGGAAAATCAGCTTTAATGTATAAATGTACTGAGGGCACGGAACAAATCCATGGAAGGGAATTCCGATGAATTGTTCCATTGATCTGTTCAAATACTTGGCTATCATATACCTTATATATATATATATATATATATATATATATATATATATATATATATATATATATATATATATATAATATACTTATCACTGCCCTGTTGGTATGTTGCTGATAGTTCAGGCAGCCTTTGTAAGGGTTGGTACAGAGAAGGCAGAGAACTTCAGGAACAGGCTCTGACACAGATTGATCGCATATTTAACTTAGAAACGAGATGATTCCAAAACAACGACACTTGACATTCCAAAAAAAATATTTTATTTAATGAATTTAGTTATGCTAAAAGCTGCGATAGTTCTCTGTGAAGTAATGGCAGTAAGCTACTGTGCCTACATTTGTATTGCTTTCATAGTTTTTATTATTATTATTTTTTCTGTTTGCGGAGAAGCAGAAAGGGGGAAGGAAATATTATTGCTTTTATTTTGGCTCCCCGTTTACTCTCAAGTGGAAAACTTCTGCGGGCGCCCATTATAGAATGTTCTGTTTCACAGTCTTGAATACAGTTAAGGGATAGGATTCCCACATCGTGTCGAGTTTGGAGTGTAAACAAACATCATTACCTGGGGATGATAACTAATAAGGTAAATATAATTCGTTGCTAATGCTAGATCAGCTTTCTGTTCATTTCTATGGAGAATTTAGAAACTGCTTTTGCTTGTCTGTAAGTATAATGTATACTCAGAATGATAACGTGTAATTGATGTGTGAAAGCTTTGCTTGTCTCGGCGGTACAAGCAGCAGTGTGGTTAATTTCCATGATGCAATCTGCCCTTCCAGGATATAATTACCTGATTTACTTGATTGCCTTTTGGGATTTATTTTCCGTTCCATTCTTCCATCCCCAAATTGGTATAAAATTGTCTGCGCCGTTGAAGACTGGTAATTTCATCCGATGCTTACTAATACAGTTGAACATGTCTGCTTCCTATCATAGCAATGCACCTTGAATGCCCCAGTGTGTTCTCGAGGGTAAATTCATTATTATTGTTACTACTATGATAACAATATAAACACGGCACCTCGTCCTACACTCGTTTCTTTAATTCTGCAGTTCCAGCAGAAAAGACCCATAAACCACATCACCTGTATATATAGTGTGTGCAAAAGTTTAATCTCTGAAATATCCTGTTTTCAATATGCTTCAGATTTTTTTCAAAGTAATTTGATGACTCATATCTTATTTTTATATTTGACTAAACTGCAACGTCTAGCTTTCCACTACCTTTCCCACCAGCAGGTGAAATGATACAGCTTCACATTTTAGAATACACATTAACGCACAAAAAATAGCCTTACTAGATCGCAAGTGCTCATTACCATGCGCTATAATCCAAAATATGGCAACTAAGTTCAAAGCCATGTTGGCTGAAAGGCTTCCAACAAGTCTTACTGCGAGAAGAGCTGGCGCAGGGAGATTGATGAAGGAAATCGGTAACAGTTGGCTCCAGTAGAAAAAATTTTGAAAGTTGGGAAAGCAGCTTCTAACACCAGTGAGTAGTTCCCAGTGCTTAAGAAAAAGACCAAGGCAAATGTTTTTACTGGGGAGTGTAAAGTGTGGCTCCAATGAGCCCTTATTGGTATATATGGGCTCCAAAGCAGCATTGGTTAAAACCTTCCGTGTCCCAGGGTAAATAACCAGGAATGATAAGTCACAAAAAGCTAGTGATTCCATATGGGTGGTTTTTCACAGTTGCAGAGGGGGAGGACTGTGCCTGTCGCAGGGATAAAAATAATTGACAGAGCTTTGATGCTCGGGTCGCTGCTCCTTTTAGCACCTTTCTCTCCCATCACACAGCTCTAGATGTATGCAGCTAAGCAACACATAACAAACCACTTTTATTTGTTTCAGCAGACCTGTAGAGACTGAGGCTGTGGAAAACAAATGTCTTTATTTAAAAATAATAGGTTTAGTAGAATCAGGCATTCCAGCTTGAAAGAAAAAGAGACAGCCTGTTTGAGTTACCACTTTCTGATCTATTCATTCCATAAGCAGCTATTACTTCCTTCCGTGGGATTCAGCGCAGATAAACGAGAAAGCTGTCTGGTTACGTGTGCATTTATTAAATATCTGTATTACAGTATCTGAGTTAAAGCTCAGACAGAATGCACCTGTTTTACCTGTCCAATCTTGTCTATGCTGTTACAGGTGTGCTTAGTCTTTAAAGGAACGGACAGGGATTTGTGACGCAAATGTTTTCTTAACTATCTGTGTCTCAATCTATTTTTTTTTTCCTTTCCAAAAAATGACCAAATTCAAATCTGGAGATGTCCTTCTTATTTCAGTGATGCCATTATGGGACTTATCTGACATAAACAGCAGAAAAGTATCCCCACACATGTTTTCATGTGATGACCTTTTCTGCATCTGCTCGTCTCTGACGTCTTCTGGTGTCTTACTTATAGAACATATAATGGTAGTTTATCTAAGAGTGACATGAGCACTAGACTGTATTAAATCTTCATAAAATACCAATTTAAGGCTCTCTAAACCCAAGCAGAAATAAAAATCCATCACAGGTCTTCGACCAACACAATTTTCTTATTGGTTTATATACCATTTGCATTGTGCTACTCATAGACATCAGTGTTCGTTTATTTATATAAAAATAGAAGAATTGCTGATAACTCGGCTGTAATTTTGTAGAATTTGTCACACTTCCTTGTAGCACCTTGAAGGCGATGGCCTCACTCGCTTTATCTTATGAGTAATGGGATCAGCATTGTGTATATGTAGTAATGTGTATTGAGGTAGCCTCAGATAATTGACTTTGAATCTTCTGTGCGCCTAGTACACACATTCTACGCAGCAGCTTAAAATAATAGAGAGAGAATGGATTCATTATTAAAGTGTGTCTTTTGCAAGATAAATGCTTCCTGGTTATTTTTCTCATGTTACCATTACCATTGTCAGAAACACTTTCCAGCCTCCTCACTTCCAACAGGCTCCATAAATCACTCGCTCCTTTCTTCCATTAATTGTGGAGTTAACTGTCAGCTCTCATTCCAGCTCTCAGCATCATTTTGCGGATGGGTTTCATCTTCTGTGCAGAGTTTGTGTTCCAGCTAAAGACATTAATTCTCCCTCAATGGTTCTTTTCTTTAGCATAAGATGAATCATGTGCCCCACACATTGTCTCCATGATCACTAAGATTCCGTTACTTTTTGTAAAAAAATAAAATTATATATGAATAAATAAAAAAAAAATGCCAGAGCCAGAAGAAAAACAAATGACTATTTAGATAAATAAATCTTTCCCCATGTTGAAAAGGAAAAAAAAATAGTTTTTAGTAGCCTGGTACAGATGTACAGCCTATAAACTGGGCAGGGAATTTGAATGTGCATAAAAGGAAAGCATAGCAGATAAGCAGAGAATGCTGATTTCCTATTTCCATAACGCTTACAGGACTTATAACTTTTACCTGACTTTGACTATTTGCCTTCTTTGTAAATACCAGTAATGTGAATTGTCCAGTCTGCCTGCGCTTATCATGCCCTGTAGTTGAGTTATCCATTTAGATGGGCGCAAAGTTACAACCGGAAGTCCACGTGCTGCATTAGAAACTTATTGGTTCTTCTGATCAAATGGTGGCATGCTTGGTGCTTGCCTGGTTACTTTCAATGATGCACTGGCCTTCTGCAGCATGACACAGGTACATGTATACATAAAAAACACCAATTTCTGTGGTATAGGTTTCAGGCTACTACAACTTAAAAAAGTTGAAGTTATATTTCATGTATAGGTGTCAGTCAAACGAAACTTTTATTTAAGAACGGGTCTGTGTTTCTGATGGTTGCTCTCCTTCTGCCGGCCCGCCGCTGTGTACCAGTGAGTGCTCACCACATTTACATGTCATTGAGATTCAGTGTGGGCAGCTCCAGCATGTTTGAATTTTTATAGAGCAGAAAGGTAGTTTTGATATCAATTCAGAGATGGAATCCGTAAGGTGACCTCTGAAATGAGACTGGCAAATCTCCCGGCGTCTCATAAAGTTCTGCGGGGAGGTAGACACATGCACTGTAAGATGAAAATAATTGCTGGATCTTAGCAAGAGGAAATCATTTTACATCAATCCATCATTTATCAAACAGACAACTGTTCTTTCAGTTCATTGGTGAGCTTCCCACTTGGGAAGTGGAATGTAAAACTAAATTCTGAGATTAAATGCTCGCACGGTGAGTGCTTTCCCTTACTGCGCACCTCTTTTACATGAGTATTACTAGAATGGTCTGTATGATCAGAGAGATGTCCATGTGCATTATTAGAACTTTTGCCATGACCTCCGTTTCCTTTTGAGAAAGACCCCAAAGGCGGGAAATATACTTATCCATTATAGCAGGTGTTAAAAATATGATCCAAGTATATTCTGCACAGTCTTAAGCACAATTTTCACACAGTTTTTTAAACAATTATATATTAACACTGATTACCATGAACATACTTTGTAACATTCAGGCTTCAGCTACCTGGAGCCCTCCCTTTTCGGGAAGGAGTGAGGCAGTCCTGTGGATGTTACGTGTGGGGCTAGCCCCACATTGAGAAAAATTGGTGTGACCAGCGACCCAGAGTTTATCTGGGCAAACCGTAGAGTTCCCAGGTATGATCAAGAAGCTTCCATGTAGGAACACATCCATCAATGCCTTGTATTGAATCCCCCTTTATGAAGTGCTTGAAGAGTGTAAGCAGAACCCTGTTTTCATGCTGCTTGAGATGATGTGATTGACATTGTGTGGTTTGTAGGATTCAAAAAGGTTACTAGGTTGCCTAAATAGAATGCTCGATGGCTTCTGCAAATGATGGTCGCATCTCCAACTTGTGGGTAATATAAAGTATGTGTTAACAACCAATCAACTGTTTGTATTAAAGAAATTGGCAGAATTAACCAATTAGATTTCTTGGCTTTTTGATTGACAGCTATCGATATAATATGTTAGATAATATCTCTATAACATGAACATGTAATGAAATGTGGCTTGTCCTGTGAGTTGTACAGTGACATAGTTGTATATGATCACATGGGCATGTATTGTCTGTCCAAAATTGAGACATACATACACAGTATTTAAGGAACACAACAATGGAAGCTCTCCCAATACCCTATTTGAATTAAAGAACACACAGATTTTAACAAAACTAAAATAACTTATCTTGAAAAGTCATTCTCGTGTTACAGGCTCATTAGTATTTTGGCTACGACATAATGTTATCACACTTCAGAGAGGCTTGGGTTGACACATTTGTTGAGGTAAATATATTTGATGTGGACTACATTAATTCTAAACCGATATCTTGTGTCATAGTTATCACGTTCCAACGACTTGAATGTGCTTTAACAGTGGTGCTGTGTGTAAACACTTGAGTAATGAGTTGGCTAAGTGTTCTGTGCGCTGGATAAATTGCTGTCCTAATATGTAGTGATGCACATACGGTCTGCTTACACAGTATACTTAATTTCCTAGCTGTCTCATTCTAGTGTGTGTAGTAGTTTGTGTAAAACTGGATTTCTCCAACTGAAATCTTCTTGTCCATGCTGTGTATTTCTCGTGATGGCCACCATTTAATCTTCATTGGGATTGCTGATCAACTTCTGTCACTTGTCACAAAACATAATACTTCTGATATCTGCCAATATCTCTGACTCTAGACGCTTGTCACCTTTTACACGCCTAAAAGTATGAGCTTGGGCTGACACCTTTAATTTGTGTTGAACCTTTTTTTTATGTTTAATTCTTGATGCAAGCGCCAGTATCTTTAGGATTGGTCAAAAATCCAGATTACCTTAATATGTATAAACTATCTTGAGATGCTATTTTCTTAGCAGAAATATTGACAGTAAAAAAAGACAAACAGGAAAATGTATCGACTGCCTTGCGGCAAAAAAATGTTTTAATTGTTTTACGTGTCAGTGAATCAAAAAAAATGTAGTTTAAGAGTTATCTAGCCATTCACCCTATAAATCATGATGAAGAGAGTCCGCAAAACCCTGCTCTCTCTCCCTTTTCATTTCCTTTTGTTGAAAGGTTGTGTGCGTTCACCCTTTTGACTGGACCAGAGAAGGGTCACCCATCATATAAGGAGCCTGCTTTGGATGTAAGCATGTAAAGTGCTTCTTCTATTGACCTTGGTCCATCTCAATATTTCCACTGTGAGTTACTGACAGTTCAAGTGTCGGACATCCAGCTGCATTGCCTAATAACGTGGTATAATTTCGATATAACAGCCTTGCTCTGTTGTACTATTGAAGGTTTAAAATATTAATGCTCATTAATGGTGTCATTCATCCACTTTATATGATTAGTTTTAAGCCTCTCGTGGGCCAAAATGAAGGGGACTTTTTAATGAAATGTTCCCTGCGCATCTGACCTGCCGTATTACCGCATGAATGCCATTTTTATGAGGCAGGTTTATGGCATTCATTACTCTGCTCTTTGAGCCACTTCATGGCTGCTGTAATTTTTAAAGAAGAGATAAAAATAAGTCAGTTCTTTCCTCGCAGTCAGGACTCTTCTGCATTCTAGCTTTGACCTTTAAGCTGTCATGCATGGATTAATCACATTTCTTCTGAAGATTGTCTTAGGCTTAATAGAAGCTGCAAAGTGATTAGATGATTCCCCATGCCTGCCCAGTGTTAAGGAGGTTTGTCAGAAGTGACAGAAACCATGATGTTTTCTCATTCAGGATTTGCCTCTGCCCTCTGATCCTTGTTATCTTCTGTTTGTCATGGTTACAAGTCACCCAAGAAGCATGGTGCTTATTCTCTGAGATGCCGCAATAGTAACCTTTATGGGCAAGATAACCTACCCACTCCCCATCCATGTATTATCATCATGACAGTGTTTTTTTTGCATGGACTAGGCTAGACTTAATTATACTCGGATGTATATTTATATCGATTTTCCAACAAAAAGCACAACTAGAAGTAGTCATAGTTTTTCTTCTTACCAGGCATTATTCGTTTAAAATGACTTATACTTACTCCTATTATTCCTTTGAACGTAGAAACAAGAAAGATTTTTTATGTTGCTGAAATTCCATTTCTCTCTCCCTCTCGCTCTCTCTCCACCCCCCCTCTCTCTCTCTCCACCCCCCCTCTCTCTCTCTCCCACCCTCCCTCCAAACCGCAGCCATGCCTGTCCCCCAAAAGATGTAAGCGGTGAAGGGCTATGGCCCCACTGCATGTTCCATGATCAGGTGGGAAGAAGGATGCACATTTTCTGAGGTCTTAAGATGTGACATTTCATGACTCAATGACTGATGGTGTAGAAAAATGAGGAAATGCCGTTGTGTGAAGTCCCCAACTGCACCAGGTTGCTTGTGTGCAATATGCAGCTGCTGAAAGTCAGCAAAATGTTCTTTATGATTTTATAGTCTGATTTATTTGTTCTATAAATATACCATTGTGTTATTTTTGTTTCATGTTTTAAATAATAATTATTAATCAAAAGATGTTATATATTAAGTGAACAAACTAACAAATGGGCCAATGATATATCGGTTACAGTCGGCTTTGGTGTCTCGGTGGACATTATTTTAACCCAGCTGGGCTGCCTTCTCACTCATCACTACACACATTTCTTTTATCTGTGTATTTTATTTTTGCTCTAGCCTTTCTCTGCCATCCAGCCCTGGGGAGCATGTTCTGCCCCTAGTGCATCCTATTAATAACAAGAGGTTACGTAAACATGACCCCCGTGTGCAGCCACTTCCCAGACATTTTTCTTTCTCCAAGAAAAAAACAAGGATTCCTTTCTGCTGTCCTAGCGGTGGTTTAGTGATAGGCTTAACATACAAGCGATATAACCTGAGGTTCAGCTGCCAGTAACGCCGCTGAGAATAGCACTTCGTATTAATGTTACGTGTGCTTCACCGTTACCTGTTTTTTTTGCCACTGAGTATAATACCTGTTCCAAGCAACAAATGAATATATGATCTTAAAACCACGGGCCTTCTGCCCCCTGCATGCATAAACTCAGTGCCTTAACACAAGAAATGTCAGCCTGTATGCAGTTAGGGATGTCTTGAAAAGGATGGGCTCAATGGTCTTTGATCAGCTTTACTAACTATGCATCTATGTGAAGTATGGCACATTCAATTCATAATACATTTGAAATTAAACTCCAACACCAAAGACCCCCCCCCCCCCCGAGTTTCTCATCCTCATGAGCTCCATCTAAGACGCAAAACACGTTAAGCTTAGTGCTCTCCTTCCACCTATTATGTGTATACCTGCACTTTATTACACATGAAAGCACTTTAGATTTCTTCTTGAAGTGCGAAGCCTGAATATTTATTTGTTCTGCTAATTTCTCAAATGTGTCAGAGTTTAGCACGCTGCTTTGGCAACACACGGACTACAGACTACCTAAATTCAAAGGAAAATATTGCATTATATGCTGCCTTCCTATGGTGCACAGCACCACGCAGCCAGCCAGCCAGTCATGTAGCTTTGTACTTGTGACATTTCCTTTCCAGTGCTGTGAGCGTTTGGCCTTCTTTCCATAGCATTTGTTTAATTACAGCCCTAGGAGTATAAAGCCTGTTATTATTTTAATAAAAGGAGCTGAGATTGAAATAAAACTGAGCAGGGCCCACGTTTTCGCCTGGCAACTGGCAATTTCCCGGATGACAAAAACACCTGTTCACAAGTTAAAATCCTTATCATTATCTTTTTTTTTTTCTTTTTCCATGGCTGCATTTTTCTATTAATTTATTTTTCAAATCCCTGAGGAGAAAAAAGAAATGCAAAATAACTCCATGAGAATCACTTCTGTTAATATTTGTATTCTACCCTTTTCCTTCAATTCCACATTTTATATTACATATGTTTTGAGGGACAGTAGTTACTCGTTGCGGCCAAACCTAGACAAGGGCAGGAGGTGTCCTGGTTCTTTATAGTAATTTCTACGAGCAAATGCTCCCCAGACTCCTAAAAGCGTCTAGCTGGATCCTGAGAGGAGAAGATATACCTCCTAAAACTTCAAATGGCTGAAAAGTGACAGCTTGAGATTAGGGCATGTACCATAATATATGTATATTGTATATCTTATATAATATATCTGTTATTGTAACGGTAAGATTTATATACAGAATGCATCTTTTACACCGTTTATAAATTAAACACATGCTATTCAGACACACATCATGGTGACTTCTTGTGGCTACAGAACTCTGTACTCGCACCCAGCAAACATTCTGAGCTTCTACAAAGACGACGTGAGATCTGGGTTCCGAAATGGAACTATTATTGATCTAGTGGGACACCGTAGGGGTATACTTTAAATCCGTATGAAAGGACTCTCTGTATTTGCCCCAGAAAATCTGTGAGGTTCATCATATAGTGGACACTTATTTTATGTTGGTATCATTCTGAGCAAATGTATTGTGACAGTTACATTTAACCAACAGATATAATATTGCCTCCATTTGGTGGAAAAGCAAGACTCTGTATACTATCTATCTATCTATCTATCTATCTGTACTTCTCTAAAGAGGTTAGGTTGGAAATGTATATTCCCAGCATGGTTATAATCCCACACACAGATCACTGTAAAATGATTACAGAATCAATATTCTTGGCATCATAATCTCCTTCGCTCAATTCTATAACACGTTTGTGTTATAACACGTTTGTGTTAAAGAAAACAAAAGAAACCCAGGATATGTAAAAAAAAATAAAAAAAAAATAGTGAGCAGCAAAATAGACCTCTGGGGGACTTGATGTTATCATATCATTGATATAGTTATAGTAGGTTCTCAGCCACCAATATGTTAATTCACAGGAATAAATTAGGTAGCTCTCTACATCATAAACTAACTTAATGGATATAATCGTGACCTAATGATGCTAACTTCTGAGTATGTATCCAGAAAATGCAATGTGGAACTTGGATACTTATGATGTATGAGGCTTATCTTACCAATTGATCATGGTTCCAAGTAGACAATGTGACTTTGTGTCTGCATCGCACAATGTGAAGCGCGTTGTAATAGATGTTGTCTGAGAATATCTAAAGCCCAGGACAGCAGCCACACAGCCAGCTCCCTCCACTTGCACTCGGATCGGAATACTCTCTTCCCTGCAGTCTTCTGGTTCCACTCAGCTGCATGGGAATCAACGAAGCGTTTATCACAGCTTAAACAAATGTTATCGTGAAACACATGAAAGGCTCACTGGGTCCACAGACAGTTGGAAGTTTTGATGCTGAAGCCCTTAAGCTTAACAAAAGAGTGATATCAATCTAGTAGTGATGTGTGCTGTAGACAGATGATCCACATAGTTGTTTATTTTGTTTGTAAACATGCAGCCAAAAACATTTCACATAATGACGAGAAGACCACAGAGGCATTCTTGTGGGGATTTAGAAGGGATTTGGAGAAGCAGAATGTGCGATTCTGTCTGTGTCCCCTCTAAATCCAGAGTTTGTGGTATAGATAGACCACGTCAAAAACGATTACACACAGACGCACACATTTTAAAACATGATTGTTCAGCGTAGAATTTCAAGATTCTAAACAGGAGGGTTTTTACTGGACTCCTGTCAAGTAATGTCATACAAGCAGTGCCTTGAACTTTAGTCTCGTGTAGAATACCTGTAAAGATAATGCTGTTGTTTCTGAGACCCTCGTAGGAATTCATTTGAATTTATTAGATAAAAGAAAAGGTGAACTTTTTATTCGCTAATCATCACAAAGGGTCACGTGAAAGGCAAGATAGGCATAATACATGTGAAACAAAAAAGACACGTATTGACACATGTACTTACCCAGAAAAACTACACCAACTTATAGACGTCACAATGTGCCTGATTTCTGTGCTAAAGCTTTGATTAGACCCAAGCAAGGTCTTCTCAGCTGGAGGATCATCCGAGGTATCAGCCCGACCTGTTAAAATAAGGACTAGTTAAATCCTAGAAAGTAAATGTTACTCAGAAACCATTTTTTTGTTTTTTTAATTAATGCTCCTGCCATAAAGTTGACTCGATGGCAAATATGTAACATTAATGGGAGTTTAATAAATCAAAAATATGTGCCCTCCTATAGGTCCCATATTATTTTAACTAATGTTTTGTCATTCTAGGCTTTTCATTTGAATTCTCATATATCATTAAATAAAGGCTATTGGTATTTTTGAAGTAAATAAAAAATGTTGCTTATGTGGGATGGGTATTTTTTTATCCTAGCAGTTTTTATTATGTTTCCTTGCGTGTTTGTTTTTTGTATCCAGGGGTTAAAGACTACCTGTGACGGGCATAGTGAGGAGGATTAGCCAGGGTGGGAGGTAGGAATTAGCAGTAAATTTATCTGTAAATCTATGTTTAATGGAATTAAGTTTATAGAATTAGTAAACAAAGTACAGAGAGCTGCTGGGCAGATATGGTTGTTTGCTTTGCCTGGGCATGTGTAACTCCAAAGAATGGCATGTTACCAGCCAATGGCTACCACACCTCCCCAACCGCCTCTTTCATTAGAGGGAACAACTGTCCATGTCACTGCTTTCAGCGGAACTACATTGATTTATTTTGTCAGTAATGTAATTAACTGTTGGTATGCCCAGAGATATCATTGATAGCTCCGCTCCCACAGACTTCGATGGAGTGCTTACGAACATGTGCCAGAGGAATACATACTAGTGCGGAAGAGGTTAAATGAGACAGAACTCCAGCTGCTGCGGTAAAAAGTGGACTCTGAACATACATTATTAATAGCGTTTGGGGGACTAGACTGTTACTTTACAAAACGCAGAAAGACCACCATAGGAGGGGAAGGCAGCACAACACCCTATGCAATGCAGAAACACGCAGAATGCCACGTTTGGCATAAGTCGCTGAAACCCAGTTCCATTTGGCTGGCCTACAATGTCTCCATGCGGGATCCCGTTCCTGCTGCCCACCACCGCCACATTTAGACAGTTGTAGCCACTCTCAGTAACACAGGTATTTCCACTTTCTCTCCATTGATGATTGAGTTGGTTGGAATTCTGAAAGCCACTGCCTCACCCAGATACCTATGAAGTCAATACTGTTTTGTATTATGTCAGCATTCATATACTGTATATTGAGAAGGGGCAGGTGCAGGTATTGTAATATTCATAGTATGGTTCGCTGTACTCAGTATCAGATATTTATTTGGTGCTATGGTAGCCACAGTGCTGTGTATTTTGTTATCTTTTAGCATAAATGTTTGAGTGACTATTTTACTCATACTTACTAACATCCACTAATGGCTATACTGTGATTTTTCTCTTATGCATGCGCATTTATGCTCTCATCCCTCTTGTACTTACGTGGTAAAACCTTAATGCCAAACTGTCTCTGATGCATTCGCTGCTTTTCAGCTATTTCTGTATTTTTGAACATCTTCCTAATCCATAAAGAAGATGGTGAACACCTTCTACTCTGACTCATGCAGTCTTTTGTTGGAAGTCTTTTCAAACGCAAAGTCCAGCGAAGAATTTAAAAGCACTTACTTTTTTTTTTCCCTTCTAATCCCCGGCAGAAAATATTTTATTCTAATCCGCCAACTCGGGTCCTGCGAGAGTCATTATGCTGACTGTATGCTTGGCCACGGCCTGTCTTCCTGAGGCTCTGCTGGAGCCTCTTCCACCTCTGCTGGATGAAGAACTTCACTCTTTCACCTCACGCACCTTCCCCAAAGCTGTTTTTAAAGAAGGCATCCCAAGGTGGTGTACTCAGAGCTTCCCTTCTGGAGGAAATGATTGAATCCAGACCAGACGGACGCAAAACACAGTCCCTTTGTTAACAAAAAAACAAAGGCTCTGGTAATTGGATTCACATTTAGGGAGGCACTTAAAACAGCCCCGTAACAAGAACAGGCTGCAGGGTTATGTCACAACTGCCAGAGAGGGTGTCATGTTGTTTTAAAAGACCATAACAGACTGATTTTTACGAGCTTAGTCTGGTGTGTTGCACGGGGAGATTAAATAATAATAATAATAAAACATGATCCAGGCTTGTGGTCGCTAGTTTATATGGACGCCAAGCATATTGAATGTGTCGCCTTGGAGGTATTTAGTATTAATCTCATTGCTAGATTGGAAGCAGTAATATTATATAGGTGTTGTTGGTAAATGTACAGTAAACGCATACATTGCAAGTTGTTTGCTTTTTCTTTTCAGGCAGAAAAAACCAGAATGACTTTCTTACGTTTCAGAGGGTTAACACACATGCCTTTTACACTGCCCAGAAATTTGCATCGGTCTTCCCATTCTCCTAGTGGTATATGCCGCTAAAATGCCAATCCACCCGCCACAAGCGGCCTGTCTGCATTTCTCTTTAAACCTGTTGCATCTATGCCTTGTGCAGAATAGAAGAGAAAACTGCCCAGGGCATCCTTGGACAGAGTTCGCAAGCAATTACACATACAAATTTACTTGCCAGTTTTTATAATTTGTAATTGGGGGGGATTAAGCCTTTCGCGGGGCACAGTTTGAGCCAAAAGTCGGTCCCAACGTATCAGTCATTTTCAAACCTCATTTATGGTGCTGCTATATAAACTTCTCGGCTTCCAGTTGGCTTGGCCACCGGTTTTCCATGTGTGCAGCCACATTGGACAAATCAGCAGGGATCCGGCTATTACTGAGTGTGCTGGAGCCTCCTGTAAGTGCTTAACCTCTCTCCTGCCGGTGCAGCAAAGGAGCTAAGGACAGCTAATAAATTCCAGCCTTGGCAGGAGATTTAAGCGAACAGATGGTCATTATGTGAAAGTGTTTCCAGCAGTTGGAAAAAGTCTGTTTCTTGGAATTTAGCACTGAAGGGTGGGGACATTTTTAAAGCCCCCATGTGCCATAGTTATCTAAGGCTTCCTAGGGGTAACATTAACCCTCTGATGATTCTGTAACCAGTGGATTTGTTCTTTAAAACCTTCTTTTCCAGACTCCACTAAGACTTTCTCATAAACGTATTTAGTGGATTTGTGCATTTGGCAGCTGTGTAAATTATTATACATATGAAATATGTGTATAAGGAGCCAGGAAAAGGCATTGAATTATTGTACGCTTCTTAAACCCCATAACATAGTCACTTCTGTTTAGTCCCCTCACATGTAACCTCTTTAGTGTCAGGAAGGTATACACATTATTTTATACTAGGGCTTTGTGTGTTACAGCTTTTTGCTGTGTTTCAGAATTGCAATTAATAGCAATATCTATAATCACAGAGTAAGTCAGAAGGGTATCGGTTTGTAACAGTTTATATATATATATATATATATATATATATATAATCATATTCATTTTAACAATCCAAATGTATATGGTTGGTAAAATACAGTGAAGGATTAGAAAAAAAAGTTCTATTTGATATAAAGTGCACTTCTCATGTTAAAAAACCCCCACAAAGTTTCTCCATGAGCCTAAAATCAAGTGCTGGATACAGTAATGTAGGTTGATATTGGATGAAATCTGGTTCGTATCCCATTTTGTTCCAATAAACTTTCTGTATCTATAAACTGTCAATGTTGTCTATGATATGATATTGTTGTTCACTTTCCTTGCTCAAACACCACACTGAGCTGACACTTTATGGCAGTGCTAATGAAGTCTGTTCCTCCATAGACTTTCATTAGATGAGAGTATCTAGCTGGATGATTAACAATGAGCCTTTTTATTGTTTATAACAGGCAGTACAATGAGTAGACAGAGTGTTTGTCTACTAGATAGCGCTAAAACACAGCTAGAACACATATAAATGGTCAATATGTAGCTGTCTGACATTGTTATGCAAAAAGTGGATTTTAAACGAAAACACCACTTGTTTCAAAAAACCTTATTTTAATCTGATACTAGCAATAAAAAAAGATTGTGAGCGTTCTTCATTTAGGTTGCGCAGCAAACACTCTAGTGAGCTCATTACCTCTTCATTGGTAAGAATTAAGCTTCTACAGAATTAAGCTTGCATATATATGCATGTATCTTAATAGAACTTCTTAAAAATATATGTATAAAAATGCATTTAACCTGTATGTGTTAAATGTGTCCAGATAATGTGATGTGAGCACCTTGGCCAGCTGATCATTGGCCAGTATGGATAAACAACTTGTCTTAACAGAGAAAATGTTTCTCTTACATGCAACGCAGAATAATGGCGGTTTGATGTCATGTACGACTTGTGGGCAATATTATTGATTAAAAGTAAAGAGAAGGCACCAGACCCTTTATATCTTTTAATAACCCGTTAGCTGTTCACGTGTGCTGTGTGATATGTCCAGCACTGTCTCAGATTCAGACTGTGCTGATACAAGTACTGGATCCCTCGCCTTATTCCTGAATAGTCTGTAAACTGACAAAAAAAGGACCCTTTTCTGCTTCTGTATCAATATGTTTTAAAGTGTGTTCATTCTGCATGGTATCAGTTTTGTTTTCACTCTCCCCTATTGTGATAGTGCCATGAAATCTCCTGTTATGAATATAATACTGATACGGAGAACATGCTGCACATTGATGCGGGTTTGAGGTGGTCGCCAAATTGGCTTGGTAGAGAGAGAGTGGGCGAGTGTTGGTCTAAGGCATGTAGCCAGTTGTTGAGCCCTGGCATTCTGTTGCGCCAGGTTAGAATATAATTAGTAGTGTTTGGAAGGGTTTTAAAGCAAATCTTTGTGGCTTGGATCAACTACACAGTTATGATTTGTGCTATAGATTTCAGGTCTGGTTTTTTTACCCAATCCCTATCATCCTTAGCAAGCTGCCGACTGAGTGAGGTGGGAGTCCAACAACAGGACACCCACCTCTGCATTGTATTTTTGTTACAATACCTATCACCACCCATGTAGATGTAGGTGTCTTGTAGTTTCCCTTTACGGCAGTGTCCTTTGGCATGCTGTGCGCCAGAGGGGAACTTTCAAGGAAAGCATCAATAACCTTACTACATTTTATTTATAGCCAGTCAAGGATGCTCCAGAGTTTTCAAACAAGGCTGGTCCAACTTTGGTCAGACCACTGTGGGTGGCAGGACCAGGTGGGGTCAGGTTAGGTGGCATTACTTGACCCTGTAGCAGTGAATGGACAGAGCGGTATGGTTCCTTTAGTCTTTAAACCCTGGCTTTATTTAATGCATGAAACTATAAAATTTGGGAAATATGACAGATCAAGTTAAGATAATTTCTCCCCAGATTACCTTTGATACGGTTAATTTTATCCCCATCGCTCAGCTGTCTCAGCAGTCTCAGCTGTCTAGTATAGGCTTTGGGAAAGATAAATGGCATCCTTTCATATTGTGTACACAGCACCCCAGATGTAAGATTTCCTTTAGTGTTGCTCTTGCTGGCTTCCATCTTACAGCAACAAAACCGGGTTCTGCGATTGCTTGTCTAAAACCAAAATTCAATTATGGAATGCAGGCAGGCTTTGCTGTGACACAGAGGGTTAGAAATTAATGTTAACACTGTTTCTGGTTAAGACTTTTTGTGTTTATAAATAATTCATAAGGCAGTTAGCTCTTTGAATCTTGACAACACAAGAATATATTAATACAGTAGACACTGCGAAAGGTCAGCCCCGTACAGTGGAGCATCAGAGGAATCTTTTATTCATTTTCTGACACAGACTCATTAATTATTAGCGCATTTGAAGGTCTACATGGGAAATGCGCTAATGAGAAAAAGAATATTGCATTCAAAATCTGACACACGCCTCTGTAGCAGCTTAAACAAAAATCACATTCTCATTATCTCACGGTACTTTCGAAACTTCTTTTATGATCAGATGGGCCCACATTTTCTCATGTGTAGCATATTGCTGGGAAATCGGAACGCAATAACACAGATCCCTCCGCCTGAATGCGTTTACACGCGTACACCTTTATTATTTTCCAGATTTATTACGTGGGATCCGTGTGTTTGTGCATTTGTAGGTCTAGAACCAAGCTTTGAGGCCAAATGGTTCAGTGGAATGACTACCAGATATTAAGAGCCCTAATTAGTTTTGCATAATCTAACTGCAATATATGGCATACATAGAGGAGAATAGAAAATTACTAATAACACTAAAATGTACTATAGACAAAATTTACTAAAACATACACATAAACATACACTGGCAATCTATTAGGAGGAAAGACAGAAGGGAAGACTTAAGTTCTGTCTGTATTCCGTGGTGTGCCACGGTGCCGTCTCCTCTTTGTTCTGGCCAACATCCTACATAAAAGAAACTGTGTTTAACATAGAACTGTCATCTTCCAAAATCCCAGTCCTTGTATTATCCATTATGTGTAACTTTTGCTGCAGGCAGCTGGGTAACATGCAAGCTTCTTCATGTTGCTGAACTAGAGCATCCACAATGCTTTGCTAGCCTCTTTGGCTAGCTGAACATCAATGGAGTTGCTTGAAGTCGGAGATGAAAAATCATCTGATGACAAGTAACGTGCTGTCATTCAAGAAAATCTTGCCTGCATAGCCTAATCCCAAAGTAATATTTCTAATTTATCTAAGCATATTTGAAAGGAAAATTGAACAGAAATTAGAAACAGTAGCCGCAGAGAGACATATTCAAGCAAGTTCTGTGTGTTTTTAGCTTCTTGATTTTGATGCAGTATCGTGCCAGTAATACCTTCCATAGTGTTCTGCTCTTCCATGGGATCTGATATCTCTGCTTTATCCTTGCAGTAATTGTCCGGTTTCTCAGTAATGAAGCAACAGCTGCTTCTGTCCTCCATGGGAGGTTCTGGCTGAGACGTTACATGATTGCTCCATGTAATCTGGACAAGGCTTTTGCAAAACACAGCAAATTTTGCTAGTTTGGAAAATGAGAGCAACCAACCATGAAATAATGAGCGAGAATACAATGAACAGTCCATCCAAACTAATAGATTGCAGGTCTATCCAGCGGCGGTGAAGCAGCAGAAAAACTTTCAGTTGTGTTTCGGTGCACTGAGGGGGGCTACGTGTCAGAAAATCAGAGTAGAAAGGAATAAGAAGGCCCACTGTAGTATGTGGGGATTTTGTATTTTATAATGGAAGCCAATAAAATGAAAGATCAACAAATTCAAAGCAATCTCTGTTATACCTCTAGTGTCAAGCACGTCTGATGCATATTCCTATAGCCCAAAGCTACACTTCTTTTGGGAATCCTCTTATGAACTCCCTCCTACAGTGGAATGGAGAGATTTGAGGGATACTGTTTAATGGAGATCGGAAGCTCGCATTGTAATGCAGCTTGTATCAACTCCCAAATTGATGCTGGCGGAACAGAGAAAAAAAATCAGTGCATAATGTAACATCTCTGGGTATGTCGTGTTTGCTACAGCTGTGTATAAATTTGTTTAATGGGTCTCTAACTCACCATCAAGCTCATAAAGGCAGCCACTGTACAGGCTATTAGGCTGCAGTAACTTAATTGCTCGTTAATTGGGTAATTAGTGCTTTGTTTTGCTTTAAAGCCTAAACACTCATAAAAAGTAAATTAGCTGAGTAAACAAGAATGGAATTTTCATGATATGCAGTCCCAGATACAGTGCATAATTAATCAACCTTTTATTATGAGACTTTTTCCTCCTCGTCCCTGTTCCCCGCTTGGTTGGGGGGTGAACGTTAGAGGAAAGGGAATCCCACGGCACAGATACACACGATACTTTCATTAAAACTTTTCCCCTTCTTGGAACTTGCGTTATATTTCAACCACTTGCTCCAGTGACTTTGTTGATTAAACTTCGGGAAAGATAGTCTGGCAATTATTTGTTTGTAATGTTGCGTGACTGCTTCGGACATTTTAATCTAGAATGGAAGACAATACTTTTAGATACGGCAAGGAGGGATACAAGTTAATTCAATGAGTTGTAATTAAATGTACACAATATAGGGAACACTGAGGATAATGTATTAACTCTCGATCCTTGCAGTGGAAACACTAGATTCCATAGCCAAGTTTTCACGCGATCACTATATAGGTTCCACTTCTGAAATGCACTCTGTCCTGAGTCTTTATAACCGATATGTAGTGTAGGTCTCCTTTAGAAACATATTAAAATGCTTTACACGGGAGGCTAAGCTACAGTACTATATACAGTAATGTAGGTTAGTGCTGACAAAAACGTCTTTCATCTCGTGTCCCCCAGAAAAACCTTGGAAAACATATTTTTTATCTAATTGTAATATTAAAAATGTATCGCTGTTGTTTATTAGATGCATGTATGTACTATTTTCAATAGCTATGCAGTAAATATTCGGGACATGCCAGTGAGTATGAGACCTTTTAAATGTGTTGTAAAGCCCACAGGCCATATTTCCGGTCCGTAGTCTAACCAGATTACGCTTTCATTCGAAATTATGGGTCATTCCTCGGTTAAAAAAAAAAAAAAAAAGGACTCATAAATAAAATCACAGTGAATCTCTCCTGCTTTTCACTATGAATGTGTCCTACCTGAAAGGTTACCATATGACGTGGTAGGTTCCCTTCACAAATGTTGATGTTGACCATTGTCAGGCAGGTCAGAGGGGCAGATCAGTCATGGGTATTAATTCTGTGAAGCACTTGTATTTTATATTTTAAGATTCCAATTATTCTGCACAGTGAGCTGATTATAATGTATTCTATAGCAAGTAATGATGCTGTTGCTCTCTTTTTGTAGTTATTGCTCTCTTCCTTCTGTCAGTAGGTAAGTCAGTCTCTGTCAAGACATCTTATTTGGGGCAAGGTAAAAAAAAATAATAAATACATTATTTTTTGGAGTACCAGCACCCAAAATGCGGATGGGGTTAGCCATCAGTTATCCACACGGCTTGTATAGACATCTACACCACAAATATCCTTGTGGGAGCATCTGTGACAGCCTATATTGCTCATCCATTCCTGCTCCTGCCCCCTGCTCTGCTCCTGCATACGCACCCGAGAGGTTTGGGTATAATCTACAAAGCTGTCATACCTAAGAAATCCCAAGGGGGTGATGCTCATTAAGTACACTTTGGAAGTACTACACTGGAAGCATATATATATATATATATATATATGTCCCTGTATGCTGGCACAAATGCTACTGTAATAACATTTTACAGAATGCACATGTTTAAACTTTTAAAGTACTAGAAAACAGACTGTGACCTATTTATAGTTATGTATTTGTATATATGTGTGTGTGTGTGTGAATGTATGTATATAATATATATATATATATATATACTGTGATGCACTTATGCCCACCAAACAATGGAGCTCTTACAAAAGTGAGACATCGGGGGAAGGAAAGAGGAACAGAAGGATTTGGGTCCCAAGGAAGTACTGTCCGTTCCAAAATTTCTACTAATACAAATATTTTGCTTTCATCATATTTTACTAGTTTTCAGTGTAACTATATTGAAAACAAGTGCAAAGTTGCAAATACTGCTGCTTTAACATCTCTGTATAGTTAAAGGAGCTCAATGTAAGGCCTTTAGAGTAAGCTTTAGACTGAATCGTTTTCCCATCCAGACTCCTGGCCCATGCGCTTTTTTCATTCTTTACTCACACATTAGAAGAGTGAAAATCCCACTTTCCTTTAGTTTGAACAGATCCAATTTACATGACCAAGGTAGACATACAAATATGAGAAGTGACCTTTTCAACATGACTCCAGATATTAAAACGATCTTACAATCTTATTATCACGAGAACATTTCGCAAAGTATTAAGCTCTATAAATTATCTTTTCCCCAAGCTGATAACCCCACATCCCTGTAGGCTGTTGGAGGAGCTTTGCTGGTTCATGTCCTCCTTATTTTAGCTGAATCGTTTAATTGGTATGTGTTCTACATCCCCAATTGAGTATTTGGAGCACAAATGAAGGTCAGAACCTTTGCGCTAGTTATCGACTGAAAGAAAATTGATTTGAGCTCAAGAGCGCAGGTGGGAGAAGCTGGAATTTCTCCTGGGATTGAAGGATTTCACTCTTGCTTTTTCTTCCCCTGCACGTTATTAATGTTCAGGATATAAAATCCTCTTGTCAAAATTCAGCAGCAGGTCTGGTGTGTCAGTTCCACTTGGTATGATTTTAGCGATGAACAGTGGCTCTGATGTAGTTTTATTGTATTATAGATTATGCATACTCTTCAGGTTGGTAGACTACGGCCTATAGGGACTTCCAGCAGTCATTGCACAAGGACTCATAAATAGCTGCCAGACTATAAAAACTTTTTAGCAGGTGTAGTTAGTAGTTTGATGTCTTAAATTAGGTTCAGGACATGTAGCTTTACCAGTTTTCATAATAGATTAAATGGAACAGGCAGATAATCAGATGGAAGCTGATTTTGACTTCACTACCATCAACACTTTAAACTTTATTGTATTTTCCAACCAGTGCAAATATGTAGCAGAAGAAAAATATTACGTCTGAATCCATGCCTGATTCCTACAGTTTCTTTGATTGTCTGTAAGGTACGTTGTTTTAGATAGGTACACTATAACTGAAAACCATGGGAAAAAAAAACATTTTTTGACCAGTATGACCGTTTGTGTGTTTGTTGGTATTCTTTGGTATTTCTTAGACCCATCACCTCTGCTGTAGGAACTTCATGAAGTTTCTTAAGGCCAGGTGCTTGCAATTTTATCAGGACGGTTGAGCAGTGAACTACATTATCTGATTAAGGATAAAAACCAAACCGTTATCACTCAAAGACAGGTACAGTATGTTTTATGAAGAAAGTTTGTAGTAAAATCATTGGAAGGAAAATTCTTCTGTGTCTGGCAAGCACTCCCAAAAAATATTGAGTTTCTTCTCCATAAAAACAATGTAGTTAAATGGGATTATAAAGAGATTTTCAAGCAATCGCCATAGCAACCAATGAAATGTGCACGCTGATTATTCAACTTATTCGTTTTTACTTCAACTGCCAATAATTCCCGATACGTTTTCCACCAGAATGGGGTTTATTCTATGTCCACAATATAAAAAAAAAAGCACATTTGTAAATATATTGTGTTTATCGACATGTGTTAAGGTCAACTCCGTGTGGAGCAGCACCTTTTATCCAAGTTCACTCGTATGGGCTACGAATGACATTATATTCCAATATTGCTTGAAGGTTTTTGGGATTCCCTTTCGTGGAGTCTATCTCTACATGCATTGAATATGGCATAGGGGTGCTAGAATAAAACCGAAGGCTTTCTGGATTACTTTGCATAACGTTGGCTTTCTTCATGTCTATTGCCGCCTCCTCCTCCTTCCTGAAGGCATGCCAGGGCTATAGTAATCATCGCTTTCATGAAACACTGCTGTAATAGAGAAATTCTCTTCTTTATTGACCTTTGTAGCACGCTGCTTATACAGATCAATACAGAGCCGAGCTGTGTGAAGCGGCGCAACATTAGCCGTTCAGGCAGTAAACAACCCGTAGCGTTTACACGCCTCGCTCTCTGCGTGTTCCTGCTGCAATCAGTTTGGCAAAGCTTGTCTTGCCTGACAAATAGCAATTTAACCCATGCCCTGCTGGAAGCCCACACAAGGATTTGTTAATAGTAAGGGTTTTCTCCCCAGAATGGATTTGCAGAGAACTCTCATGGCAAGAAATATAAACTGGAATTTATAGCCTTAGTGGGTATCTGAAAATACCTTTTACTGCCTCGCGGGCACAGCCGTATATCTTGTATATTTTGATAGGTGGAGAAATTGTATAGTTCCACTGGACTATGAAAGTTTCCCCCATCTCTGAGTGAGGTTGCCGTATTAATTTCCTGTAGCTCTGCCCCACATGAATCCCTAGTCTAGACACTTCCTACTGGTTTTGTCGCTATTATCGTGCTTTCCTAGCGAAGTCACTAAGAAAAGTGTTTCTATTGAAAAAAGAAAAGGGAAATGTTCCTTAAAGTATGCAACTATTCATCAAGAGGCCTCTTTGCAAGAGAATTTCTTTTGGAGTAATGACAAAAATACGTACTCTTTTTATGTACAATTGGGCCTGACTTGTGAGATCTACTTAAAGTGCTGTCTCTCGGCAAAGAATGCACTGTAATAAGGGGTCGGCATGAGGGGATTACTTTAATACAACACAGAGATTCCCGCTCTTTAAGCCAGAGAAGCATAAACCCTCTCATAATGTAAAAGAATAAGTGATTTCATAAAGAAAACGGAAGGGATTTATGTTCAAAACCACTTACTCCATATTCATGTCTTTTAGGTACAGCAGCCAGTCTAAAAGCACATTGAAATTTGCTGTACATATTGATGCAATGTATGCAACTATGTGTAGTGTCTGTGTATGTGTGTAAATGCATCACTCTGACAGATACAGTTACTAATGTACTGACAATTATACTCTTAACAGAATCCTCCAAAGAGTCTCTTGGGACTCAAATTACTCATTCTTTAAAATATCTTACTTAACGTTAACCCCTAACGACCAATGACATGACAGGCACGTCACAGAAAAACAATCAGTGAATGATCAATGACGTGCCCTGGCATTAAATAAGCTAAGAAAACGATTAAGGGTCACTTTCTTCGCTTAAACAGTGTTGCTGTTATGCCTTGATGTCCACGCGCGTTACTCCACTTCCACAAAAATTGTCTCGGGACAAAAGCATTGGTAGGCTGTAAAAACTGAAAAAACGTCCTAAAGGTTTGTGTTGCGTTTATGTGATTAAACTTAGAAGAAATAATAATAAGAGATCTGCTATGGTTTGTTTGCTGCACATACTAGAGAGCACAGTGTAATGAAAGGTTTAAAATTAACTTTTGGTATTTGGTAGCTAAAGGCTTTTTGGTGGCCCTCAATGACAAGATTTATGAAGGCTCCATCTTTAACACATAAACCCGGGAATTAAATAATTCTGTTTTCAAATCATTATCTTTCTCGCAAAGGTTGTGTGCCACTATAACAGCCTACCTGTTGTATGTAAGACCGGAGATTCTAGCGTAAGCTTTATACTATGCTGTATAGGCATACCTCGCTTTAAGGACTTAACTTTAAAGTATATTTTCATTTTACAAACATTCCCTAGAGCCTTTTATCATTGTGACCCGGGGTGACCTCTCCCTACACAGTAGAAACACTCTGAAGTAAATATTCACCTGTGTGCTTCTGTCACCATCAATTATCCCTATGTAACCTGGCACATTAAGAAAGGGGTGTTGGTACATTTGTGCTTCTGCTTTGCTCTTTGGATAAATGATGGCTCTTTTGAATGTTTACTTTGAAGTGTGTTTTTCTATGCTTTCTATAAATTTTGCAATATCCAGGAGACCTGGCTTTATATGTGAGTATTTCCCTAATCTTCTAAGTCCTACGATCATTTGATATATTTTTTTTTGTCCTCTGGAGAAGAGAATATAATGAAATGTGATTTTACTCAAAACCATTTGGCCAGCACTTTTCCTTGGTGAGCATTTCAAATGTCCTCTCTTACGCCACGTTCACTTCCCTTTTCACCTTGTCTGCGCAGTTCCCTGAGGCCCTTTATGGATAACCATAAATTCCAACGAGAACTTTTTCAATTCTTTTTATCCTTGCTTAATATCCTGCTCTTTTACTGTACTCGAGGGAGCTTCTCTAGAGACCCATTACAGGCTGATTACAGAGTACTGCACTGGAGGTAGTGCTGTTGAAACATTGCACTTGTAAATCGTGTTAGCCTTATAGCAGGTTACGAAAAAAAGGAAGACAAGGTCACCATTATATGGACAGAGTATATAAAAGTTACATTGTTCTAGCAACCCCCCCAAATGAATTATATGTGGGGGTTTTTTTTGGTTGGAGCGGGAACTGACCCAATTCCCTGTCTGTGTTCTTTGGAAGAGTTCAAGGTCTTGGTCTGGTTGAAGTCATCAGTAAATAAATCTATATATTTAGGAATAATGTGAGGCTGTCTGTTTCTTAGTAGATGTAATGGTTCTTTTAAATTCCAAGACTCAAGCATTCTAAGATGTACATTATTTCATTGGACCTCCACATTGCAAAGGTTCACTAAATACAGATTTTGGATAGCATTACCATTTCACTCATGGTGGAGAATTTCCTTTGAAATTAAACTCTGGACAGAAACATTATACAATAGCACTTGCCAAAGAACTTAACTCTAGAAGTCTATTGAACCATAAATGTGTGGGTACCGGATCGTATATTTTCCTGTTCAAAATTGTGTTATATTTCAAGATGCAATCATCTGATCCGATCTGGCCCTTTTTCCTTGCTGGACAGGTCAGTTGTATTGATTGCGGAAATCAACAGAGCATAAAGGCTGCTTTATCTTGGCCCTAGAGACAAAAGGAGAAACTATGTCAAGACATAAACTTGTGATCTAATTATCGAGTGGCAGATACTTGTCTTTTTTCCAGTCTCCAAGGTCTCCTTATTAAAAGCCAAAAGCTAAATCTTGTTGAAGACAAACAGTGTCTGTGTGTCTAATGGCTACCGAACTGTGACATCATCCGTGCTAGAAAAGTTCTCTACCACCCTGGAAGCTTAGGGTTAATGAGACTGTATACAGCTCAGCCCCCCTCTGGCCAAGTAAATAGCAATTTCCAAAGAAAGGTACATAACTGCATCCATATTCTCACATTAATTCCCATTACTCTATCTGTTAGGTTGTTTCCCACCACACTAACTATTTGCTGATTTCAATTCAGTTTCATTATCAGTCACTTCTCATTTTATTACCAATTCTTCATGCCCACCTTGACTTACCCTTGTGCTAGATTATAAGAGAAAAGCCAATTCTCTATTGCAAGAATAAAACAGACTCTTCATAATCTCGTAATCATATACATAATTGGGTTTCCACATAAATTTATGTAGGAACTGCTTTTAACTTGCACTGGGAGCAGGCAGATTGCGAGTTTTGATTATAATTATGATGATCCCATGGTAAGCTTTTGTGATGCTGTTATTGGGACAAGAACCATAAAACATAATTTGGGGTTAATAACCAAATATTGTGTTTTGGGTAGAAGGCATCCAGTGATGAGATTGTTCTTGATACAGTCCGCTAACATAGGACCTGTGTACTTTCTCTTTTTAATATTGTTTTTTGAAGCTTATTTTTTGTATATTACAATAAAAAAAAAACAACATTTTATAAACTGAATAAATGATCTGTCTTCGGTATTGGAAAGCTGTCACCAAGGCTTGCAAGCAAAAAGAAAATTACCAGTCAATAAGAGAGAGTTCCAAGCCTACCTGTAGTTTGGATGCAAAAGCTATTTTTTTTTTTTTATCATCTATTTTTTTTTTTATTCTTTACAACATTATTCTTCAAATGCCAGGAGAACTGGCTTGGAACCAACTATTAGTGATACTTAGTCAAAGGTGATGTTTCCTAGAGGACATTGTTCTTATCTTGGATATTTATATTGGCCTGCAGTAGGTAGGATATGACTTTGATTTTATTGCCGATCAAAAAAAATACGATGACACTATGACACACTTTTCAGCACGAAAAATGCAGGGGAAGAAGCCTCCACAGAATGGCATCACTGTGCACCTTCACACAAGAAAGGTTAATATGAGTCTGGTCACGCAGAAAGTGAAGTGGGCAGAAATGAGTCATATTATGAGAAAGTGGGTCAAATGATATACGGCGAGAGTCCTAGGCCTGTGCCCTGTAAGAGCAGAGCTGCAATGTATGTAGTTTATGGTCTGCACCTGTTGGCTGGGCATCCTGCTAGTCACCGCACTGAAACTACCAGAGCTTCATGCCTATAGGCAGGCATGTCAAAGGTAAGTGTCAAGCACCCTTGGCCACACACGTATACAATGATGAGTACTGTAATATAAAATACCCTTTTATTGAACTAACATTCCATTTTAAGTATGTGCTTTCGAGAGTATCAACCTCATTTTATCAAATCATAAGCAATACTAAACCCAAAACAACTAATAAGACATGGGCAGCATGGCATGGGGTTAAGGAAGATGATAGAGAGTGATAAGGTATAGGCCACAGCAGTTTGAGGCGGTCTTAAATTTGGTTAGCCAGCGTGAGAAGAAATTGTAAGGGCAGAGAGAGTGAGGGCGATCATGGAATTGTTAAACCAAACAAACTCATACATATATCTTTAGACGAAGCGATGTCTGTTAAATGAGGAGGATGCATAACGTATGCCCATGTTAAGCCTGGTGTCTGTAGTGCTGAAATGGTTAAACATCTGTTTTAAATGGCTTATGTGTTTTTGAATTTTCCCTTCAGTACTTTTATTTCGAGATCTTCGATGTAGTGGTCTGTCTGGGTGAAGTGGTAGCCCACCGGGGTGCGTTTATTCATTGTGTCTGTTAATTGAGTCTATGTTCATCCTTAGATTGAGTTTCTGACCGGTTTCTCCAATGCCATGGATCATACATTTATTGCCATGGATCATATACACAACATTTGCAGATGTGTACGATCCCTTGATGTTGTCTGTTTTGTTGTTGTGACGGGCAGTGTTGTCATTACAGATGTGTTGACATAGTTAGCAGCCAGATATATTGCATAATTTGGCACCATTCTCAATAATGTTTTATTCACTCAGCAGTTTTTGATGGACGAGTGTTTATTTTAGGTTGAGTGGCTGTCAGGGAATATTTCTTTTAACACTGTATCCTCTGTTAGTAGTGGTTGTTAAATCCCTTACTATTTTGCGGGTTCCCTCTAGTGTAGTTAGCCACTAATGGGGTACATGTAGTGGTATCATTCACATTGTATTGTAATCGTTGTTCGGGGGGGGGGTGTTTCTAATGCAGATTTAATTTTCTTTGTAAATATCCTGGTTTTGTAGCCCCTTTAACCCCTTGATGACAATTGCCGGTCCGGGCACGTCACGGAAATTCATGTCGATAACGACAAATGACGTGCCAGGACCAGCACGTCATTAAACGGGTGCAGAAAGCGATCTATTTTCGCTTTCTGCACCGAAACGGCGTTGCTGTAATGCCTCGACCTCGAGGCATTCAGCAACGCCATTATCGGCACAAAGGGGCCATCTCTGGCCCCTCCCCGGGGCGTCAACATCCGCCATACTTTGTATGGCGGCGGACGCCCGTTTTAAAAGCGTTTAGGAGGCGATCAACGATCGCCTCCTAAACTTAAATGGTGTCGCTGGAATGCCTCGATCAGGAGGCATCCAGCGACACCAAACACTTACCTTTGGATGGGCTGTGACCGCTCCGGAGAGCGGTCACAGCCGCAGCTGCCGGTAATCTTCGCCATCTGCAAGATGGCGGCGGTCCGGGAAAATTCAATAAAGAAACAATAAAGTCTAAAGAGTTCGCTAGACGGTCTCCAGACCCTCTAGAGAACTCTGGCTCCACTTGCAGGTTGAATATAGGTACTGCATTCAACCATGCAAGTCAATGGAGCTCAGCTTTCTAATCACAGTGCGATTAGAAAAAATAAATTAAAAATTATAATTAATAATTAGAAAAAAAATAGTAAAAAAACAGTAAAATGTAAAAATAATTTCCCACTGATGTCACTATCAGGGGAACCTTCAAGTTGAAAAAAAATGTTAAAAAAATAAAAAAAAAAAGGCAAAAAAAAAATATATATATAAAAAATATATTTTTGTGAGCAAGTCCTAAAATTAGCATATTAGCTTAAAACAATTCTCGCATGGAAAGAGTTAAAATACTGGCATATTAAATGCCCATGGGGTGTCTACTTTTAAAAAATGTATGATTTGATGGGGTAAATTGAATTGGCCGGGTTCAACAAGGTCCCAATTAACACGGGGGGAAGGATGGCCACACATCTAATTTCCAATTAGAAAAATGCACACGTACCAAATGTGGCCTTTTAGTTCCCCCCAAAAATGACAAACCCATGCATGTGGGGTATCACTGTACTCAGGAGATGTTGCTGAACACATATTGGGGTGTCGTGTGACAGCGGCATATACCAGGAGCTGTAAATTCATACATAAAGTAGGTGTGTGTGGGAAAAATACACACACAAAAATACTACTGCAAACTTTAAAAAAATGCTGGTGGTAAAATGTGTGCATGCAAAGAGTTAAAATACCACCATACTGGGGTGTCTAGTTTTCAAAAATATATGGTTTTGTTGGGCATACTGAAATGGCCCGGCTCAAAGATGTACCAAATAGGGCACGGGCAGTGGATCCCCAAATGCCAAAGTTCAACATTGAAAAATGTGCATGCCCCAAATGTGGCTCTTTTGCCCCCGAACAGCCAGGCAAAATCATTCATGTGGGGTATCACTGCGCTCAGGAGATGTTGCTGAACACATATTGGGGTGTTTTGTGATAGTGACATATACGAGAACTTTTTAATTCATACCTGAAGTAAAATGTGTGTGACAAAACAAATGGAAAAAAATGACTATCACAAAGTTTGACAAAGACTGGTGGTAGATATGGTGCATGGAAAGAGTTAAAATACTAGCATTTGAAATACCCTGGGGTGTCTAGTTTTCAAAAATATATAGCTTTATTGGGCACACTGAAATGGCCCGGCTCAAAGATGTACCAAATAGGGCATGGGCAGTGGATCCCCCAATACGCCAAAGTACAACATTGAAAAATGTGCATGCCCCAAATGTGGCCCTTTTGCCCCCAAACAGCCAGGCAAAATCATTCATGTGAGGTATCGCTGTACTCAGGAGATGTTGCAAACCACATATTGGGGTGTTTTTTGATAGTGACATATACCAGAACCTGTTTATTTATACCTAAAGTAAAATGTGTGTGAAAAAACAAATGCAAAAAAATTACTACCATAAAGTTTGACAAAGGCTGATGCTTGGAAAGGGTTAAAATACCAGCATTTGGAATACCCTGGGCTGTCTAGTTTTCAAAAATATATGACTTGATGGGGTAAATTGCATTGGCCGGCTTCAAAGATACCCGAAATGGCACATGGGGGGAAGAATTACCAGATTTGGAAAAAATGGCTTTGAAATAGCAAAACGGTACCTGTACTTATTGCTCCATAACGTGCAGAAAAAAGCAAAAAAACATAAAAACATTGGGTATTTCTAAACTCAGGACAAATAGTAGAATCTATTTAGCAGGTTTTTTTATTACCTTTTATAGATGAGTAAAAGATTTTTCAACTAAAAGTTAGAAACAGTCATTTTTTTCTAAATTTTTCACCATATTTTATACTTTTTTTAATAGTAAATAATACGATACAATCAAAACAATGTCATCTAAAGAAAGCCCTTCTTGTCCTGAAAAAAACAATATCTAATGTGTGTGGGTTCAGTAAACGGGAAAGAAGAAAATTACAGCTAAACACGAGCAGCGCAGAAATGTTAAAACGGCCATTGTCACGAAGGGTACAAAAAGTAAAATCAGCCTTTGTCACGAAGGGGTTAAATGACTCGTTTTGTGTTTTCAGTTGCTTATCGCGGCCCTCAGAGTCAGAGCATATGTGGTGATATCTGATGGCTTGGCTCTGAATAATACGAGCAGGATCGGGGAAACCTGGAGGTAGCTGTATCTGTCTGTATACAGATGAGTGGAGCGTCCCACTGGTGATTTTTATGGTTGTGTGAAAACACCAGTTTTACTTGATGGATTGAAAGTGTTATATGAGTTATGAAATGCTTTGTGAGTTTTTCTGTTCCTTCTGTCCATATATTGAAAAGGTAATATTTGAAAGGTTTGTGGCAGTATAATTCAAGGAATCGCTGGGGCGCCTTCTGAAAACATGGAGTCATTCCAACTAAAGGGCTACAAAGTATTGCTTTTGACGTGATAAAGGGAGGTCGATACTCTTGAAAGCTCATCCTTCAAATGGAATATTAGTTAAGTAAAAAGGTATTAATTAAAATTGCAGTACTCTTTTTTTCCTTCTTCAATTAGCACTACTGGACTAACACGGCTATCCGAAGCTACATATACATAGCTTGGGACCCAGACCACCAGATAGTGCTGCGTAACCTTCGAGGACAGCCGCCTTGATGAGTGATCAGCCTACAGGCCTCTCCTGCTCATGAATTTTTCATGTCTTTGTTAGAGAAGCACCAGGCTGTAAGCCACCTCATTATCTGTGCTGTAAAGCTCTGTAATTAGCATTCAGGTTCTTAAAAAAAAAAAGAGGAAAATGGGTTTTGTTTTTGTTGCAGCTTAATTGCTTTGTTGATGTTATCTTTGCGCGTTCTCACCCCAGTGTATGAGCACTCACTTGTCTAACGTGAGTCTGCCTTTGTTTTCCTTTGTCTTTGGGGCATTTTATTCTAAATGCAGTTAGAGCTGCCATTCACGTGTACCGACTCCTCTTCCCCGCTGCACCACTGACATTGTTTGCGGCTAAAGAATCCTTCACACGTGTAAATATTTCTAGCCGGGGAGCTGCTTTGACATTTGCAAATCAAATGGCATTCTTGTGTTCTGTGAATAAGAAGCAAATTGTCCTTTAATTATGTCATTATTGCTATTAGTGCAGAGTCAGGGTGTGCTGGCTGACCCTAATAAACAGACCATGAACTGCTCTAGCCTACTATTACATTGTGGCGTGCCGCGTGTTAGGAGGTAGTTGTACATGCAATAAGCATGTATGACCCTGTGCTATTTGGTACACATGTTAGCACTGGTTCCGGCACCAAGTAGCACACCGAAATATCCCATGTCCGTGTTTTTATAGTCCGTACCCTCTGTAGAGTGTGAGAGATGCGGCTGCGTGGAAATGCCCCTGTAAAGTGAATAGGTGAAGAAGTAAGTTGCCGTTGCTTGCTGTTTTGAAGGCAGATCACGGTTGGAGTTTTACATTGTTATTCATCATTCACCGCGCATGGCACCTTGTTAGCCTAATATGAAAATAAATGAGAATAAGAGTCTTGTGACCTCAAACCCTTCCAGTGCAGCTCTTCTTTAAACCTTCAGGTCGCTTACTGTAAGGCGATGGCTTCCTTTCACATGAAGCCATGTGACATCTTCTAACGGTCACTGGTTTCACTCCCTGAAGCTGCATTTGACTCACTTTGAGATTAGTGGCAAAGCTTAGTCATTTCTGTTCTGAGATTTGGCATGCGTACCCTGTGTCTGACAAAGGCATAATGAGCGTTTTTTCCAGAAAAGGTCTTGTCTTCTAGAGTAAAATTAAAGTTAAGTGGGTCGATGAATTGCTGAACCAAGAGCCTTTTCAAAAACCATAGCCATAAAGACATTAGGATCATTAAATCCATCTCCAGTTTTTGTTGTCACATTCTCCTAAAAGTCCTAATTTTCCATCCTTTTATTTGTTCATACACATTACAAATACATCTCCTTTAAATCCTGTGCCGATCATAGCATTACACTTCAGTTAAAACGTAAAAATAATAATTAAAAGCATTTAAAAATATTATTTTCAATTTAAGAGCCAGGCATGTCCATAGATTTCTACGTAAAAACCTCAAGCAGTTAATAATTTTAAGTGACCTGATAGAATAGATCCTGGGATTTGTCCGTTTTGGTCTTAACCCATGTTGTAGCCTCACCAAACTAGCCATTAAAACAGTTTGCTAACCAACTGTCATTTTGATTAACCCACATTTGCTTAATGTAGTGATACTTAAATTGTATATTTTTTTTTTTCTACATGGTAATGATGTGATCTGTAAGATTTTTCCACTGTAACATAAAGCTAAAAAGACTGAACAGTAAAATATACCAAACTGTAGTAACCTTGAGCAAATAACCACTTAAAATCAGGAACTTTTATAAGAACGAGGAAGTTGTGCAGGTAGTGAGTGGGTGCCGAGTGTGTAACAGATGTATGTGTATATATATATATATATATTTAATATATACACACACACTTTAAATTATAACCCAGGCAACACCAGAATTGTAGAGTCCTTATGTCTTGCCCTAAGTGCCCATGCAGTGATAACTGGACAGACATTACAGGTATGATTTGATATTAATAAGCGTGTGCCTGTTAAACCCTTGCGTGAACTGAGATTCTGTGTTTTACAGCTAACTATGGACTGGGGACACAAGCAAATGTGTGGTCAATAGTGATTGTCACCAGACCAATTTATCAGCACAATTCTCATAATAGACTACAGTGACAATGTGTGACCATCACGGGTAATACATTCAGTTCCTTCCGTGGTGCCCGTAGCAGTGTATGGCATTCACAATGTACATCACTATAAGACAGGTGATGCTGCCTTTGAGTCTAGTGGTATCATGTGTGTGCTTCGTAGGAATATCATGTTAAAATTCATTATTCTTCTTCTGAATGCCATAAATCACTATCTAGCAGTCGCAAAGTGACATAAAAAGTCTTGGTAAACCCCTGCCCCCTATCCACACTATCTAAAACAAAGGCCGTTTTGGCCATTTGAAATGCTGGTAAAGGTATGATTCAGAAGAATCGTAATTAACACCAAAATATATTACGTGTTTATGGGGTGCTTAAACAATGTCCTCTTCTACATGGAAAGCATCAACGTGTTATTTTGAGCGTGGCATCCTTTGCCACTTGATGGTGGAGTTGTTTGCTCGAATCTCTGTTACCTGTAAACGTCTTATCAATGGCAACAACGCTCAAATTATTTATTTGTATTTTACCAAATATCCAAGATGTCTATTTCCAGAATGAACGATGCTTCCCCTTTAAGCCAAAGAGTGAATTCAGCCTTCTGACTCACAGCACGAGGCCCTCAATTCCAAGAAGACTAATTTCTCTCCCACTGCAGCACCTGTGTGACTGTCGGACATCTTGTGAAGGTCGCTCTGCTCATTTATTCAAAATGGGCTGAAATCAAAGCCAGCTATTCCCCTCTCTCTCCTTTTTTCTGATTAATTGCCTCATTCAATTTTGACTTTATTGCAGTTAAACATTAATTCAGCAGGATCTAATAATGTATTCCGTTATGATCTTGACTATGCGTTAATGAGAACACTCAACCTTTTCCTTTATTTTCATACACGTGTGCACTTTTTTTCTTCATATACGCACAATTTAAAGAATATTATACCCCTAGTCTTGTTCTCTACATCAACAGAAGTCCTACTCATCCTATCAATATACTCAAATGTGCACGGCAGAATTTTTTATATTTTTACTTTATAAATGCATATTTCCCTGAGTTACCGTCGTTTTCCCCCAGTGCTTGCCTATAATTGTGTATTCCTGCTGAATATTACGCATGCAGCTATATGAAGCAGGTCATTCTTTTATGATTGAGGACTGTGTCAAATGCTGTACCAGTTTTCATACATGTACTTTACCGTATGGTTGTTTTGCCAGCCTATATGCTATTTTCACAATCATTGCAAACTCCCAGGGAGGGTTTTAATTGTCGTGTACTCGTAAAGAGTCAAGAAAAGCCCCGGAGATCTGAGAAAACACAAACAAACAAGGGCAAAGAAACTGGCACATCGCCTCCCACCAACAATAGACCTGTCCCCAGGCCCTCACATCATCACTGTGCTGAAAAAATGTACAGCCCACCTAATAACAATTATTACAGATGAGCTTTTCACACTAATTAGAAGGTTTGCTTTGTTGTGGTTTCATTATGTTGGATTCTTTTCATTAATTGATGGTTCCTTGGTGCTTAAATATGGCTTCTAGTCCATAAGAAGCCCACATCATTGTTTAAATGTAGCTCATGTACCCAGACTCTGCCACCAGCTCGCTCTCATTGCCAGTAAATTGCTTTCATCGTGTATATAAGTGTACAGTGAGAAACAGCTTCCCTAATTGTATCTGGGGTTTATTTGGCCTTAAAGTGAGTCTGTGCCCTGTGTAGCGATTGGCTTCAAGGAATTGGACCTGCTGGAGAATTTATAAATTTTAAGGGAATGCACTGACGGGGACTCCAACTAGTCTGGAGGCCCTGTTATCCTGGCACAAACAGTAGTATCAAACTAAAGTTTTTCCTCTTTGATTTTCTAACTTATCTGTTTCAACTTATTGACCATTAGTAGTGGAGCTATATAGGTCTTCCCTTTGTACACCTGGTCTACGGGCTACATCATTGGTTCTGATATTGTATATTGTACTATGCATGTGAGTGACGCATAATTCAGTTGAATAGCAGCGCTCCACGTTTCCCTTCTCTTTATGGTGTTCTTAATGCAGAGAGAATACTTCTTTAGAACACTTTAGGTGTTAATAGCTTGTAATATCATATCACGTGGACAATCTAAGAATATTTGCCTCTTTTTCCGCTCCAGCACAGGGAGATCAGCTCAATGATCTCTGTTGGACCAGTGTCATATGCTTTCTTAGATTTATGCCCATTAATCTGTAATTTTACAGATAGCTCAGTATATTGCTGCAGTTATCCTGAAATCCCATAATATCGACTTTGTGGAACCATATATTTTGGCAAATTATAGAGTGGCAACTTTCAAAATAGTTATCAAAATAGTAAAGAAAATGGCTGTGCTGGATATCTACCGATAAAAATATTAACGGAGCAGAGAACAAGTGCTTCTAAACTGGCCGTATATATATATATATAGGCCGTGTATACAGCTTGATGTCGGCTGAGCATCATGGAAAATGCAGGGCAACAATAGGTGGAAGGATGATTCCTTGGCAAGACGTGTTTTAGGAAGGGTAGCCTGTGTTATGGGGTTTGGTACTATATCATTAAAATATATTTAACTTTCAGCAGTGTAGCAAAATAGGCTGTCGCTGTAAGCCAATGGGTCGCCCACTCATACTTTACATTACTATTATGTTCCAGAATAAAATGGTTTAGTGTTTGAGAGTGCTGTTACTAGCCATTTTAAGTGTCACATAAAGGCTGTTGACAATGGTTATTTTGAAGAGCAGATCCTCTTGGCTGTGTACAATACATTGGTTTTCATACTAGTATGATCCCCACATCGGACGCTAAGAAATGAGGTATCTCTAAAACAAGCTAAGTCAGCTAATTGCACCTTCATGAACTCAATGCAGTGCTACTTAAATAAGAAATTATTCTGTTCCGCTTGAAAGGTCTGATCACCTACAGCCAAAGTGACAGTTTAATGGGAGATTTCAGTGTTCCATCTAAAACATTCATCTGCTTTAATTAAAGAGGAGAAGGCCACAAATGAAACGGGACTCATCATCTGAAATGAGACCCACTTAACCTTTTGAGTGCTACGGGTACTGAGAAGAAGTACAATTAAAGGTATTCAGTACATATTCAAGTTCTGTGCATTGGATCATAGTACAATATATATGTATGTGTATATATATATATATATATATATATGTGTGTGTGTGTGTGTATTTATTTATTATATAATGTAGAGCCAACTGGAATTCTTTTTTTTTTTTTTAGCCAGGAAAGTAGATATCCAAAGAGATCAATTATTTAAAATTACATTGATGATCTTTTAAAAAAAACAACAAGTTTTTATCTTCCCTTACATTTCTCAAACACCGCAGTACCTTCTTCCTACTAATCTCTAATTGCAGAATAAAAATACCGACAATTCCAACATCATCTGAATTGTTCTTTGCTGCGGGTTTTTTTTCGTCTTCTGTATCGCTTTCTGCCAGCTGGTGTTTAGTGTTTGATATTTGTTATCTTGCCTCTCTCCTTTTTTTTTTTTTATATATCTTTATTTATTTTTAACCTTGGATCCGTTTCCATTTGTCAGTAGACATATTGTTGTTTACTCCATTCTTCTCATCTTGATTCAATGGTGGTTCATGCAAAGCTACAGGGGACTGAGTAAGCAAAATGTGTTTTGTGATATATTTAACAGTTTCTTCATATCCGTTGTACGTGTTGAGCAAGGCTTTAAAGTCTTCTCCAGGCGAGATTAACAATGCCCTCTTTTTTCCGTTGCTCGGTATGCTCCATGCCACAAAATCATAATAGGAACATCGGCTGCCATTCATCATGCTGTGATTTCGTCCATCTTTTCTGTGTCAACCAGCAGGATCAAATAACGTTCCTTTGCAAATCTTGAGTCACGTGTTTTGAAATATCAAAGTGAGTTCTGCTGCATTTGGAACAGACTCTGAATACCTAACGATCAAAAGGATTTACAGTCCGACAGGATGTTCGTGTGTCATTGGAACTTACGCTATGAAGCGGTCTCCTCTTTTGTCAGGTGTAAATGCAAGCCTCCCGTAGACATCCGAGAATAATATAAGTTATAGAGAACCTGGTTTTCTTTGGTGTCCTGTTGAGTTCCCTGACTTGGAGTAAATCGCTTTTGCTTTTCTCGGTTTGGGGTGCACCTGGGCTATGTCTTAACGACACCCAGCTTTGCCTATCGGCGCACACTGATTTATAGTATGTAGCACTAAATTGAAAATGGTGTTTTACTACTACAATAAAGAGCAGACGCAGAGCAAGGTACTTTTTTTATTTTTTTGCCATGAACTTTGTCATTGAAAACATTATAGCCTTGAATGTGAGAGCACAGAGGAAAGCAATATAATTTGATTACCTATATTAATCAAGTAGAGTGCAACGTATAAAACCAGTAATGCGAGTGTCTGACTGGAGCCAGATAACAGTCCCGCGCATCTTAAGAAGATTTATTTTCGCTAATATAATTCATTTGACAAGGAAGTATCTTCATAATTGCAGTTGCTAGGCAGCTTTTTATTTTCAGTAGCAAAAGAGCCGATTGGATCTAGAGCAACACTCACTGTAAGCGGAAAAGCGAGATTTACGCTGGGTAATTATTGCCGTTTTTCATTACAAAGTCAGAGCTGGAGAGGCTATTGCGCTTTAAATTAAAAAATATGGTGTTTATCAGGGGAGGTATGCGGGAGCCATGTTAATTTAGAAGACAGGCCCGGAGATAAAATGAACAGATAAAGGCTGATTTACTATGTATACTTTCTAAGAATTGTCTCTTTCGCGAGGACTGCGCACTTGTGTACTAGATGAAGTGGGGCAGGAGGCGGATTTATGATTAATGTCGGGTTAGTGACAAGCGTGGACCAATTACACATTCTTTTCCCCGAGCAGGATACAGAGTTTTAATGTTGCCATTGTCTGCACTGTTTTAAAAAAAAATAAAAAAAAATATTTATTGATTTATATAGCACCATCGTTTTCTGCAGTGTTAGACAATGGACATTAAGGCTTCTGCAGAGTTTCAGCACACGGGACAGGGACTTGGTCCTAGTTTACCTCTGCAGAGATACTGCTGATCAGGTCCTTGGCTTGAACTCTTCACAGCAACCTTGTCCAAAAACATTTAAATGGCTTTTCGAGGTGGCAAAGAAACAATAGTAAAACTGTAGGAATTTATAAAGAAAACAGGATTTGGGAAATTACTGGTTTATGTGGAACCAGTTCTTTAGTACCCATCAGATTTAAGTGCAAGTTGGTCAAATACTACTGTCATCAAGCACTATAACAAAATATGGTTTCCAGGTAATCACTATCTGTATAACAGATCAATGTTGGGTTTGCATCTTAGCAAAAAGCGCATTTAAATTAGTCCACCACCCTCCATTGAATTTATTGGTCTGTATTATACCATGTAAAGAAGGGGGCTGAAAACAGTGAAGAATCCATTTTTCCTCTTGTTCCTCCCAACGTTAATTTGTTCACTAAATTATGTAAGAACTTTTTTTTGAAAGAAATGCAGAATTTGTTAGAAGTTCTTCAGCTTACATTTTCAGAATTCAAGAAGCTGTTGGTATATTTTTTTCAAGTGCTTTATCTTTTCTGCCCTTCTTTACTTTTTTTTTTTTTGTTGCTTCTAATCGTTATTAACTTGAATCACCAGGGGAGCTTCTTTTATGTGCCTGTACATGGAATGACTTGGCCCAGGTCATAATGATTAAGAGCTTTGAACCTAAGAAGAAAAGCACATCAAACCTGTCTGGGAGGGATTCTAGTTCAGGATGCAGGCCAGTAAGAGATGTACTGCCTAAGGATAGATCCTTTGCAGAACTATTTTGATCATTTTGTGCTTTTAATTTGGAATCATATTGCAAGGTACCAGTGTGTCCAATCTTGAGCTTTTTTGTGAGGTTTTTCTCAGGGAGCTTGTATTTTGGAATCCATTGGCATGTAGTCTGCAGTGCCCAGAACTAAAGGGTTTACTGCAACTGTATGCTCCTGCTTTCTGTTGTTCTAAGGATAGGGAAACTCTACATGACTCAGACGCTCGTCCTTAGTGTTCTTCTCAATATTCTCCTCTCGTGGGCACTCCAGAAATCCACTTCTTGATTGCTGCTTCACTACAGGGGCTCATGAGAGCACACAGCAAACAGACCAGAAGATGCTTCATTGCCTCTCGAAATGAGTTTTGCCGCTCAGGGCCATCCACAGCTGACAGCACTAATGCTCCGACTGTGTTTCTCTATTGTTTTTCTTCAAATTTCATAACGCTCTTTACCAATTCCTTCTAAACCAGAAGTAAATTAGTTGATGGGAAGGGTATGAGTAGAAAGAGGAGATGGGTATAATTACGGCGTGCATGACGAAAGAATCTGCCATCCAAACACCCAAAAGATAATGCAATGCTGCATTAAAATGTATAACTATGTGGGTTTTTGTTTTATTAGTATGTTGCTTTACTTACAAGCCTTTTACCCTAAACATAAAAAAAAGGAAAAAAAGAAAAAACATAAGAGCTGCCTAAGGCTCAATCTGTTCTTCATACCTCCAGCCTGGCTCTCTTCAGCCCGTCTGTTGAAGGCCACAGGGAGGCCCGGACTCATTTTATCAAACTGTCAAGAAGCCGCTGGAGCTAGGAGAGCCCTCTCATGCCTGGGGCGAGATCGAGACAGCATTCAATTTCCAGTCCCGCTTCATTTCCGTGTTGCTGCCGGGCAGCTTTGCATCTGAACTCAGTGGCTCTATGCCATCCAGAAATGGCTTGTGGGACCCTCCAAAGGATAGAGTGCTGAAATTGCTGCAATAAATCAGTATCCCCTCCTGACTTGGCAGGAGCTGGAAGTTCTGGCACTGTGGCTCTGCGGCTGCTTTCAGTCCCATTAGCAGGTTTTGCTGTCAGCTTGGCTCCGGATAAAACCCTCCTCTCCTATCATCGTCTAGTACCCCTGCAGACATGAAATCTGTGCCAGGCTGAACAAGCCACTCCACCCATCTCCATCCCCATGCCAAGCTCTAGTAGAGTCAGATCTGGATAGTGGGGAGGAGGTATATGTAGTGGAGGACCTAGCTACAGCAGAAACAAAGAATTCTGCTTTTCTGTCATTCAATGAATTAGCACATGGGGCCTGTTCAGTTCATACCTCCCACATGTTACACTGCCTGTTTCCAGCTCTTAAATATCACATTGTTCTTCATCCGCTCACACAGAGACTTTTGGTATAGATTCACTCATAAACAGTCTCTACAGTCACACCTAACTGTTGATGTTACACATCTGAACCACATGCATGTCAAGTAGTAGCAAAACCTTTAATGTACCAAATGTGAAAACATTAGAAGAACTTTGAAGCCACATGCATTCAAAGGAGGGATGATGTACAGGTTTAATTTTAGCTATACTCCTTTTACTCCTGTGTGTTTGTGTATGTGCCACCTGATCAACAGTATCAACTGGGCTTTAATAGGCTCTGTAGAGAGATAAACCTATGTTATAGATAACGGATCGTGGTAAACCATTTCTGTTATATCAGAGCTATGGGGGAATGATTTGTAGACCACAAGTGATCCCTGGGACCTTCCAAGACGCTTCTCCGGATGATATGAGGAGTATGCACATGATATAAAGTAGGAGCGGGAGGAAGCAGCTTCTCATCCAAATGTTAGCATCATCAGTGTGTTTGTTTATGTTGCATTGCACATTAATTAAAATTGCCCGAGTCTCGATATAGCTGGTTATATGAACCCGGGAGCATGAGCAGCAGTAGAAGTCTACTATACGGTTTTCATTACAAGACAGCTGTAGGTAATCGTTTAGCCTGCTTGTTTATAAGAGCTGAGCTTGGCTCAAAAAGCAATAAAATATGGGTGTAATAAGTATGTGATGCCAGGGGGTTTAAGTCCCGTCCTAGAACGTTTTTTTATATGATGCCGCACAGCGCCATTGATTGAAACAAATGGAGCTCATTTGATCTTTATTTTACACATAAATTAACACAGCAGTATTGATTTTGCTGTTTTGCTTAAGACTAAATCTGCTTCACAGATAAATGAGCTCTCTCTGCTGCTATAGGAAGTGAAGTCCATTGTAGAATTGACATATGACTTTCTAATACATGTATCACATGCACATACGTGTGCATTTAGTGGCTGATAATGTTTTTCCAATTGTTTTTTTTGTTTTTTTTTTTACTTTAATGCTGAATTTAATGGACAGTAACAGATGCAAAACCGAGGGAACAATATGCAAACCTGTGGTTACACACATCTATAATCAATCTTCAGCAGTTCTTTCCAAAATGCCATAGTCTCATAATATAAAAAGTGTGATTACCCATGGATAAATATTTATAGATAAAAACAGCAAAATTAGAACGCCACATACAAAGTAGCAGAATCGCGTTTCAACAGACGTATTCAGGGTGTACATTATCATGTCACAAGCATGATATGGGACATTACACATATAATGTGCGTGCAGTACCTTTAAAAAATCATCTCCAGTGGTCGGTAAGATGGTTGTATTTGTAATACACCTGAACTTTTCACATAGGGACTAAATCGTGAAAATACATATTTCATCAGAAGAAGCGACCTCTGAGGTCCCAGCTTGTTTTAACTTTATAACTCTTTCTATGGTGGCCCGATAAAAGATCTAAGCCCGTTCTGCAATCTGGAGTCTTGATTCTCTTTCTTTAGTGTGTTGTTTAGGTTGTCTCCAGATTTTAGACACCCAGGGATCCGGGTCTGCTGCCATTATACACGACATCACCAAGGCTAGATATGGACACATTGTAGAAGGTTTTATTTTTAGAAGTGGGTCGTTAAAGAGCTCTCTTCCTTTTTTGAAGAGTTTCTGGGCTGCCTAACAATATCTTCTGTTGACTATGTCACTTTCCAAGTGTGAAGCGTCCCAACTTGAACCTTGTAAGGGAGGGTTCTGTTTACAAAATGTGGGGGCAATTAGGCTTTGCTTTGCAAACATTCTTGGTGGAATTAAAAGGCAATTGGCACATCTAAGCAAGTAATCCCTTTACAAGCTTCTCTGAAGGAGGCCCACTGGGCTGTTTACTGTTTCACTTCTCCTCTGGGAGTGTTAACAGGGTCCTTTGGAAACTCCAGGTAATTGAGGTTCTTGTCTTTCACCGAGCACTCCCAGAGCTGTCATCAGTTGCTATTCTACACATTTCTTTACCTCGATATTTTGACAAGGGCTTTTGTCCTGATGACAACAGCTGCGTGGGAGGCAGAACTGAAGGACTTTTTTCATCTCTTTTGTGCAGGTCTTTTTCTCATTTGTTGACATTCCTCCGGGGCAAAGCTTGTGTACAAACTCGTTGTGTGACTTGATTCTTGTTTTAGCCTTTTCTTTATTTTTTTTTTCCTTTTTATTCTTCGTCCCTTTTTCCATTTGTAATACTCTGCTGCAAAGAGGTCCCTGGGAAACCCTTGCAGGTCAACTTGAAAGCAGTTTGTTTATTAGAGGAAAATTGGATGCCTTATTACCATTTGTTTAGTTTTATATAAACATAAATGGGTCCCTAGATTTCCTCCAATCTCCAGCTTTCATTCTATAGCAATCTCTATGCTGTTTTTACCAAATCTGTCTATACTTGCAGGGCATCACTACCTTAATATATTTGGCAGAGATTTCCACAATTTGAGCTGATCATTTTACTTTTACACAAGGGATATTAACCTTTCACATTTTCATGCCTCCTCCTTAGGAATCTTTAATAAAAATGCAGTAGGCTTAATTGGCATTTACTAATTTTTATATGGATCTTTTTTTTTGTTGGAATTCCGAGAGTTTAATATTCAGTACCTTTCCTCTTCTGCTTCTGAAAAGCTTCATGGTTGGCTTGTTCCATAAAATCTTGTGGTGCGTCTCTAAAGATGTCTGCGGACATTAGTCAGTGATGTCATCCAGCATTATTCAGATTTGGGGCATAACTATACTAAAGCACTTTATAAATGGATCAAATAAGGATTTTTTGTAGCCCCGAACACAACAGGGTGAATTCATATATCAGAAAACAACGTATCACCACTAACTGAATACTAATTCTCCCATTCAAATATTTGAGGATAAGTGATACGTTTTATCACAGGTGATATAATCTAGGTCCAAGACTACCAAATTAAACTAAACAATAAATGCACTTTTTTAATGGAAGGATGGAAGGAGGAGGGTTAGTCACAGGGTACATTGTTCTTCAAAGATCTGGACAAGCTCATTGAAAGGCGCTCAACCTTATCTTTTCTGTTTAGGTTTGAGGTTTTTGTTTCCACTGGGGATTTTGCTTCTTTGTCACTTTAGGGTGTTAAGCATATCACTGTTACCCCCCCCCCCCCTGCCAAGTGTGCTATGTCAGTCATCATCCTGAAACCAAGTAGTGAGAGAGCTGACTTCTATTGCCGTGGCTGTACCAGTGGTTAAGCAGCAATGTACTGAAACCAGTGGTTACAGTGTGGTGGCGGTGATACTCAGTGCTGCAAAGTACCGCAACTTCTCTATGTATCTAGCCAGAGTTTCACTTCTTCATTTGGTCTCGCTCATTCCATCGCTCTGTCTTTTTGGTTCCCTAACAGGAAAGTTCATTTGATGAACACAGAAAAAGTTCTCCCTTTTGTACACACCAGTCCTCGTTTAATCCTACACAAACCATGATTTAAGACAGCAATCTTTACTTTTATTTTTTTAAGAGATACAAACGTTCTGCTTTTTGCTGCAAAAAGAATTTGCAGACAAAGGCAAAATGTTTGCAGTAAGGTTACTTTAATGGTTAATTTAACCGAATAAACATATTGATATTGTTTGTTTTTGTGTAAGGTTTCTGTCATCAGCGTGATGTCAGAGAAAGCTTTAACATGCACATTTTAACGTTTAAGTAATTTGGCTCCATGCTATGAAAAAAAACCACATTTTTGGAACGATATTCTAATTACATCTCTTCTCACTTTTATTTGCAGTGTGACAGCGAAAGTGATGTTGACGATAAGGTAAGACTGGGTTCTCTTCCTCTTTTCCGTGTGTGTGTGCTATATTCTTTCTGATGCAAACCCGTTTTTACCTTAATGGAGTTAAGCATCCATAAGTAGTTGTGGATAAAAAGGGGGTTGCCTGTTGCGACATTCGCCTGTGTTCCCCCGAAATGTACCTCATCCACCTTTACCCCTTTTTAATATGTGGCTGGGCTGTGGGGGAAACAGAGGAGGCACATACATAGATGTCCATTGATCAGCGGGTGCTGATGCTGTTTATATAGTAATGCAATCTGTGTATTGTGTTTTGTGCGTTGCTGTTGTAAAAATGTGCTTTAAGGTTATGCAATACTCATAAGGTCTTGAAATAGGGCTGTGGATTTTCCACTGTGGCCAATGTCTGGTAATGTCACCAGTGGCCGTATAGGTGCTTCTGCAGCCACACAGTAAAGGGTACCAAATATCGCATTTCCCAGAGTCACTCTAGCCTGTCATTGCAAATGGGCTCATCTGCTGGGAAAAAATGCTTTCTAAACCACGACCTGTGAACGTGAAGTATTTCACCTCAGGGGTTAACGTCTTTCTTCACAATTGGATAGACTAAAAGCAATTGCTCAGAAGGCTGTTTAAGGGATCTGCCTGTCAGAGTGGAGATGAAGTTGTAAGTGGCATGTAGTTTTATAATACAGCTCTGCTATTAATGATTGTCTAAATTACAGCGGCAGGCCCAGCCAGCTGCATTACATTGGAGACTGACGTCCGCTAGATTAGGTTTGACTTCACCTTGTAGTGTAGAAATTGAAATCTGAACAACATTGATTAGCTTTCAGAATGTGAGATCGGAGGTTACCTTCAGAGGAGGCTGGATTGTGTGTGACTGGTAAGTTAGTGTCACCGGCAGAGCGCTTAGGTAATAGAATTCCAGATTGTGATTACTCTATTTCCTTGCCGTTACCCTGTACAACCGAGGCCTTTTTTTCCAGTTGTATAGAACTTGTATCATTCTGAGAGATCGCACGTTACTTACAGGAAAAACCCTACCTGCATATCTGCGTTTTAGTGGCATTAGCTGAAACACTGTTTTATTTAAATTCAGCATTTAATGAAAAGAAGAAATTCTTGTGTCGCGTGCACGGATGCCGGTACGTAGGGGTCTGGCCTTTCCTCTGTCTCTCCCCAGTATGATCCTTAAAGGTACAGTTATAAGTCACATTTGGAAATGTCATCGCAAGTGTCCTCGCATGTCAGAACCATGACGGATATTTTCATACTGGTCCTAGAGATTGTCCAAATAAATGACCGATACCTTTTGGTGGGTCCGTGTTATAGAGTTAGGTACAGAGCCATAAACACGTAGTGTGGGTTACATCTGAAGAAGGATCTGTGAGATTTTGCAGCCTTTGTGCCTTACTCTGAATGCTGGCCCTCTAGAACGTATCAAAAAATCTTTGAACGTCCATAACGAAAGCACTCATGTCAATACTTTTCTTATGATTATTTCTTGAAAAGTTCACATGTAATGCTAAAATAGTTGGCAAATTCATTTGTATTATTATTATAAGTCAACTACAACACTTGGCGTTGGTAAGTAAGACCTTTGCGTGTATTTCTTCTGCAGTGATAGCAGAATCAGGCTGCATTCTGATGGATTGCTCTTCTGTTCTGCCATTTTGGCCCCATGCTCTCTAAACATCACCACAGAAAATATATACTTAATTTAATAGCAACAACAGCATTAGCAGACAGCAATTACCCTTCATTTTCAGGAACGATAACGTCTCCATTAATTCAAGATTTATGTAGTTATAACATTTAGCTCAAAAATAACACCTCCGAGAATTGGTTTATACACACATAATGAGAGAGAGCTTATGGCATACTTTAGTGAGCATTAACATAATGGAGTAATATAAAGCATCAACACTTCACTTATTGTCTGCTACCTGCTTCGGGATGGCACGAAGCAGCCTGAATATGCTTTCATTTTAACTGTTTGCTGCACACATGCATTGGGGCATTTAACAGAATGGGTGGCAGAAAATGCTGCAAACGTTTGCCCAGGAACAATTCTGTACACACCGATATACTTAACGCCATGACTGGTGATTGTTCCTCAATGCCAGCAGGAGATGCGCAGTACCATACCATGTGCCAAGAACCTGAAATAAGAGGTCAGCCATTAGCTGTAATTGACACTTAACCTTTCACATTGCAGTTCTCATTAAACACTTTTTTTCCTATAGATAGCTGTCTGAAAATAATAATATTCTAATCTGCTTTGGCACACATAGTTGGACCTGGAAAATGGCCAAGAATGTAGGTGGGGTCATATGGTGCTTTTCTTCATTTAATATGCCTTACATTAGAAAGATTCAAAATAATCCTATTGACTGCCACAGGCATTCCCCTTATTTCTCAAATATGTGTTTTGTACAACCTCACCTTGGCCCTAATAACAAACAGCTTTAACCTGTTGGTTATCAGGAGACGTTTAGATCTGGTTGTGTGCCCCACACATTGGGACTGTATCGGGTCTGTTTCTGTACCAATGCTCCCTGACATAGAAGGCCTGGGTGAATTTTCCTTCGATGGTTTTTACCCTTTTTTAAATTTTTCCTCTGAGTCCACTCATCACTACGTATAAAAACAACTCAAAACACAGAAACAACTGCATGAAGTTTTTATAGGTTCCCATCTGCCATGGATTGAGATGATGGCTCTCAGCGGACAACAATGTAGGTAGCGCCAGAGGAGTAAGAGCTGATACTTTGCCGCAGGCAAGATCTCAAGCAAGGCTGTAAACATTCATGTAGCAAAAGGTATTTTTTAGAGAAGAGACTTGACGTATACCTGGTTACTTGATATGTCTTAACATTATAATAATGTAATTTTTTTTTAATTCTCCGTTTAGAAGAAGGCTTGGGGCTGTTTTCTGATGAACGGAACCACACAGCTTTTGTTCTCATATTCATTGGGTAATACAGGGCATCAGAGATACAATAAATGGGGAAAAAATGGTTAAAGCATCACAGCAACAGCGGCTGCATTTAATGGTGGCATTGAGCAATACCTTTCAGCCACTGGTCCTAGTGTGTTTAACTAAATGCCTCTGAATAAGGTAAGTGGCAGTCTGCTTGCACGTTCCCGAGAATACTGTGTTGAACATTTGACAGCCTTCCTCTGACGTGCTCTAGTGAGCCCGACAGCTGACTGGGGAAGCAAAGCGTGGCCTTCAAGTGCAATAATAAAGAGCCCACCCGTGGACGCCATGGCAGGCTTAATAGCTTTTCATGGAGAAATGGACAGACTTAATGTTTGGACCGTAGCGATCGTTCGTCCTGATCTTCTTAATGAAATTAGATTAGGTGCACCTGGGAAATTGCTGAGACGGCACATTGCTTTCATCACCTTCTTTAATTTAAAAGCAATTTGCAGGGAAAATATCCTCTGAATTCGAGCGATGTGAAGAGACAGAGGAAAAATTGTGATCAAGCAAAGGCAGGGCGGCTGAACATGAGGAGTTAAAAAAGGTGGAAGGCGGATGGAAAAATGAAAAAGCATTGGTCAAACAGCCACCGCATCCACTGTTGTGTGTAATTTATCTTCTCTAGCGCCGTATATAGCTTAGTACAGCACTGTGTCAAATTACCCACGTGTTGGCAAGTTCTTTTGATATTTTTGTGAACATGTTAATGTCCTGAACAGACTTTTGTCCACCAAACCGCTGTCTCATTCTGTCCAGAGATGGCTATAGCTTGCAGGAGAGTCTCAGGAGGTCAAAAGTAACATAGTCCTGTTGATTCAGCTCTATGGTTAGGATTAGATGGGACTCGCCAAAATCAGGGGGACTAGGAGAGAAGTCTGGTTTATCTTCTGCAATGGTTGTTGTTCCTGGTATATAATGATGTTATAGGGCAGAGTTAGCAAAGTTTAACACCCAGTTGCTCTCTATATCTATAGGTTGCTTTTATTTCTTAGATCATTGTATAGGTCGGTTTTATCCTCTGAGTACACACTTTAAACAATGTTTACATAATATTTAGATGTTAATGATAAAGAAGCCAATTGAGTAGCATGGACTGCTTGTTGGACTTTGTACAATATGGTATGGGCCAGATCTGGTCCACAGGGCTCTAGTTTGATGACACTGTATAAAAAAAACACGCTGTGTATTAGAATTTGCAATGAGGAGATGCAAAATTTTGCATGCGGTGTGCGTATCTACACTGCCGACCTGAGACCTGTAGCTCTGATGCATACCCTATGTGTATTCAGAGGATGGCTTGTGGGTGGTAAGTAGAGTCAGGACAGATACATGAGCAGCGATCTATGTGCCAGAGCAGGAGTTCAGCGAAAGTGCAGCCTTATTGAGGAACATTAATGCTAATTAGAAACAGCCCGTGGAAATTAAGTGCTGCTGCGATTAGCCACCAAATTTATGCTTCTGTGCATCTCCAGATCTCATCACTGTTTAAAATGATTTTAATTGTGCCTGCAGAGCTGGAGAAACCCAAGGGGATAATTTTGAAAGTATTTTCAGTCGGTATATTCTATGACGAGATTTGATGGAGGAGTCTTTTTCGCCCTGGCATTAGTTACCAGATATCCCCTAAACTCGTACTACAGTTCCTTGTTTCAGAGATGGGCAAATCGTGTAGGCAGGTACCCTTGGGAAGCTATGGGCTTCTAATGAATATGAATTGCTTATTTTAAAATGTGGACGCTTATTTGGTATACTGTAAAACATTACTCCCAACATTTAACATGGACAATGAGGGACTCTTTCTGACCTCCTACAAACTGAGGGACGCGATGGGACAAAAAGAGAACAGAAGGGTTTTAGAATTCTTTGCATGCAGTCTGTAAAAATGTGGACTTTTAAAATGAAGTAATTGGGGCAGTCACTGTATTATGTACGTTTCTTAATGCTCTCTACAACAAGGTTTGTGCGTAATGTCCAATACACCCATTCTGTTCTCATGGAAAGACAGTCATGTATTTCAGCTGTTACCTGTGAACTAGGGTGACCACATCAGCCGCGATTTCCAGGACACACATCATATTCACAAATTACCATACACCCCAGTGCCAAAAATAGGGCACATTTGGGTGTGTGGTTAGAGACAGGGTCAGGCCCTGGAACTTTCCTTACTACCTTGTGATGCATTGAAAGAGCATATGACATCATATCCTGATGCATAACTTTACCACATCAACAGGAGACCATGTGGTCACTGTGATTGACGTCCGTGCTGCAATCAGACCCCAACCGATTTCCAGTGTGTAGGCCAGTCAGTGTAGATCAAAAACTGACTAATGCGGGGAAGTTAGGAGGTATGTATTGCTCATCACACAGGTGAAGTGCTGCCCTGCAGTGTGTGGGATGTATAACCAAGTAATTGGTTCCTTTCCATGAGTTTATGTAGGACGCAGCAATTTACGTGTACCGCTCCGCAATAAGTAAACCCGTCTCTGGAAGGAACAGATCCTCAGCCTTGCATGACCTTGCTAAAAATTGGCACTAATCCAGAGGCAATGATGTGCCTTGAAAGATTTTCCTGTTCTGCCAAATCAAACTCTCTTAATATTTGTGGGGCACATACAATATTTTTACAATTATGGTGAATATAATGAGCATATGTACTATGAATGCAGGCGAAAGCAGTGACTAAGCTCTGCTGGTGTGTTTTTCCACCCTGCACAGTATGCCTAATTAGACAGAGATTAAATAAAAGCAAAGGCCTAAGAAGTTCCCCATCAGCTCAATGTTCCTGGCAGATGTAATCCATATGGGGACAAGGAAGGCGGGGGAAGAATTTAATTGTTCTTTGCTGGCTTCTATAACGTTATGGATTTGTTCTGAAATATAACCACTAAGTAAGTGCACATTATCCAATCATCATGGTCCTAGAAGTAATTGCTTGCAGATTTGCTGTACAGGCAATAAAAAGCAGATTTGTTTATTTTGCTGGAGTTGGATCCAGTAGGAACTTCCTACGCTGCATGAATGTCTGCTTATATTCCAATATATACGTGTGCTTTGACATTATGGCGTGGGCTAGGAAAAACATGCAGAGCTTTACTCCACTTGGGTAACGGGCGTTGTGAGCCAAAAACTGCTGAAGTGTCAGAGGGTTGTTGAATTGTGCTATTGTCTGTGGATGAGAATCGTATATATGATTTGTCTTATTTCTGCCCTGTATTATGAGCAGAAATTCACAATAGACTAGTACAAAATTACATGATGATTCTAGTTTGGTTCACGAGCATAACCCAGGTCCTCAAGGATTCCTGTGATCCCTTTAAAGATGGGATTTATAAGGTGCATGCTATCACTAGCTTAATTTTGTGCAAAGTAGCACCTTGCATTTGTTTACTCCATTGTTTAACCATATCCCCTAATTCATGTATGTGCAATGACATGCTCCAAGACACAGGTGTTTACATGTAGGAGACAAATACGCGAATGGGCCCCAGAATGGTAGAAGCACACCTTGCTCTGTTAGACTGTACTCATAATATGTGCTCCCTACACAAATGGCATTCCCACCGATTGGAATACAGTGATTGTCCGCTTGCTGCTGTGCCCTTTAAACCCGTCTCTATGCACATGTGCAAGGCCTTAATGAAAATCAGATAATGGCCAACTAACGCTCTCTCATTCCCTAGCAGCTAAACTAAGATTGAGGCTTCAGTGTGATCATGAATGTGATTTTTTTTTTTACATGAATAAGAAGGAAGCCAGTGTTCTAATAATCAGATGTGATCTTGACCATGTCTGTTATCATTTCAAACTCTTTATCTAAGACTCCCAAAATGATATGTCCCAACAAGCAACACTATATCCATCTGTTAATGGAACTTTTTTTGCTGTGTCTGTCCTACAACCTCTTAGAGATTCCATACAGTAGTGTAGCAAGTGAAGGCTACAAAAGCAGTGATTGCCCCTGTGATGCTCTTCTACCCCCAAATGACTCCTGAAATCATTACAGAAAACACACCATCTCTAATTGTGTAACAGCAGGAAGTGTCCTCACCCAGAGACTTGCCTCAGGCACTATACACGGTCTCTATGTGAACTGTGACCCCGGTCATTGGCCCTTAGCTGTTTTTGTGTGAGAATTCGCCTAGTTGGGGGGTAGAGTTTATGATTCTAGAGGCATGCTGCTCTTCCATGAAGTGCTAATATGTCTGAAAGGGTGTTCAGATTGAGAACACGGGCACAGCACAGAAGCCCTGCAGAATGAGGGCTTGACGTCTCGCGATTAGTTGCCACCCCATGCAATAACTACACAGAGACCTGTGTGTGGGGTTGTACAATGCAGCATTATGATATAACAGAGCCTCTGTGTACATCTCTAATTCCCACACCATTAGACTGCGTGGTGCCTACAAAATCATGGTTATGTCATACGAGATGGTCTAGTATGGCTAATAAAAACCATACATTATGCATTGCCATGGTAACTGTACTGTATATGCACTATTATAGAGAATTGGTAGAGCTCCACACATTTGCTCTCTAATCCATTAAATTAAACCATGTGCAAATAGTGACATGTTATTATTTCTCACAGGTAAAGGCTTTAAACAGAGCAAAAAGGAAGCAGCCATCATGGGATCTGGGGAATGGCATTAAGGTGTCACAGCTGTCTTCAATTAGCTGACGGCGTGGTAATGTCTATTCCTTCACAGCTGAGAACCTTCTCTCTTAAAGGGGCAGATTCCTAATCTGCTCTCCTACAGGAGGGGTATTATTTTTATTTCATCACATAGCACCGACATATAACATTCGGATGCCTTTGGATAAATATGGCTCCAGTGACCCTGGCTATCAGGGAAATAGGTCTCAATGCTTTGTGCCATCGGACTCTTTTACTCTTGAAGCTGTCACCATCATCTTGGCAGCTATGGAAAGGTGCTAGTCTTTTTTGTTTTTTTAAACAAAAAAGGTTGAATACAACAGTGTATAGGAAATACTGCGGCTCCTGGTTTACTATTACAGGAGGTCCTCTCCAAATTGAGGCAGGTGTGGAGAGGCTTTCCCAGGAGCACATGATGTTTCCTTAGCCCTGCTGGGCTTCACAGGGATCAAAGAGACAGAGCACTAATTAGTGTTAATGGAAGTCTCATCATGGCACTGGAACCCTCCCCGACTCCTGTTCTGCAGCCTTCACTAGGTAGTCAGGCCGTGGATCAGCCATGATAGGTGTAAGTCAACCTTTATCTACGTATCCCACAGAAAACATGTTCTTCAAGATGGCCGATGCTTCCTTAGGCCCATGTGTCATAACGATGCATTGTGTTTTAACTTTCCTTTTCGCTGGTATTTTCCACTGAAAACGGATTTGTTGACCAATTAAATGTGTTCTTGCAGGCTATAAAGGAAATATATATTTAAGGGTGCTTTATTCAAATATCACAGCTGTGCTGCATACAAAATAAGACTTAATTACTATTTATTGAACACTTAGTACCACAGAGCTTGTTATTAATGGTCGTCTCTCTTCTCCACAAGACTGAGGCAAATTGAGTTATTATATAAGCTGGTTCTGTGTAATCAAGACATCATTTGTAAAATGGTTTGTAAGTGATATCCACATCCCGTTTGTGCTGTACACCCTGCGCAAGCTTCCGTGCGGCAGAAGGTGGATACCTCCGCTGACCTGTGTTTGAAAACTTTGGTAAGGTGGAAGATTACATTTGCATACGGCAAATAAAATGGTGTCGTGTCAGTAAAAGTAATAAAATCACAGTTTCTTCTGCTGCTACACCCACAATGCTTAGCCAGCCTGCAAGATGACTAAGCATGCCTTGAGATTTCATCCATGACAGCTGAAGTGCCATTGCTTCCCTGTCGCTTATTCTTTATGAGCTCTGCATTCTGCATCTTTAATAAGCAACAGATGTTGGAGGGATGTGGTGGCAGTCACAGCCGAGTGAGATTTCTCCATTCTGCCTACTCCAGGAGAGGATTCCTGCCTCGCTAGAAGCTACTCGTGCGCTCAGAGAGAGTGCCTGGCCTTTTGGTGGTCAGTATTGCTTATTGGCGGCTGCCTGCAGAATGACATGCAGCTATTGTCACTAAGCACACCTGATAAATTCTGTCCCGATTACATACCGGATAGGTTTGAAACGCAAAGCCCTCATCTGTGTTTAATTTCTTTTTTTTTTCTCTCTAGTGCGTCTGTTCTCCTATTCACAAAGAACATTAGCAGATTGTAAAGCAGACGCCTTCAATTACAGCTGTTTCCGTTATAGCTTTCTTTATTGTTTCAACTCAGTGGATAGTTCCTAATGCTTACCTGATCCGCTGGCTTAACCCGTATCCCATTACATTATTACAGTGGATGGATCCCTTTAAGAGGGCCGGGGATTATGTTTCTTTAGACAATGCATAGAAAACTGCCTCTTGTTGCAATTTGTTTTGGCAGTAGGGCTAAGCTGCAGCTTCAAATGAAGAACAGGACAAGGGTGCCAAGTGCTATTTTACAGTCTAAGTAGTAATAGTATTTGCTTTGAGCTCGCACAGCCCGCTTAGCACTTTAAAAATCTGTCCATAAAGTTAGCTGCAGCTAAGTATCCTTATCCCCCCTCCTCCCCGCTACATCGCTCTCCAACCCTCCCACCAATCCCCATTCTCTCCAAAGAGTTGTCAGAAAATTCGTTCCACATCTGTAGGGAGAAAGAGAGGTGTAAACTGCCAAGAAGTGTTTTTAATGATGGCTGGAGATAAAAGCTGCCAGATGGCAGGCACTGCTGGAGCTGCGGTTGGTATTTAACTGCTTTTTTATTGGAAAAATATGGGGTGAAAAATTGTGTGGGACTCATTAGGCAGCCTGCTGTGATTGTGATCAGCCCTGCCAATCTGTTCAGGATGGCACCATTCCAAGCAGCCACACATTCTTAGCAGCGTCTTCTAATCCAACTTGGAAGGGCTTACACTTTTTTTTTTTTTTAAACGTGCCCTATCTGCATTCTTTTACCTTATTTCTCTACACCTTTTTTCTCCGCTTGACTTTTCTCCTCCTATATTACATCGTCGCCTCCTGTTACGGTACTCCAAAATCATCTCCTCTGCAAATCCATGCTTCTGTGCAGCCATCAGCCCATTAAGTACATTTTAACGCTTGGGTTTTATTTTTTTTCTTTCTAGCCTACAGTTCTCCCGTTGCCCGTCAGACTCTATTCCTCCCCCACGTCCTCATAAAAATAGCACTAAGAATGAGGTGGCAATGCGGCTATAAAATGAATATGCCGTTCTGTGACCAAGAAGAGAGATTTGTGTGTGTGATATATTTATATTTGTGTTCCTTACTAAGCTCACCTAATATTTAAATGTAGCAGAACCAAGCAATGCTCGTCTATAAGACAGTGCTGTTTGTGTCATTGAAATGTGCGATTTCTAGCCCAGAAACAGCAGCTCCCACCCGCCGTGGGCATCCCAGGAGAGCGCTAAGATTATGAAGGAATTCTCCGAGGCTATTACATGGAAGGGGGGGGGCGGAGGGTTTGCTACAGACAGCTTAATGGATTAATTTGTAACTCGGAGAGCAGGAGAAATGAGCTGCTGGCTGCGTTTTAATTTGACAGAGTGAGGCAGAACGAATGGGAAACGGGTTGACGGAGGAATAGGGTTTCAGAGCGGGAGCACCAGCGTGGCACGGTGGCTGGGCTGCTTCCAGCTGGGGCGGAGAGCAAAGAGCCGGCATATATTGAAAGGATGAAATATTTTGTTTCTTTTTGGCTTGATTTTCATAAATCGGCTTTCATTAAAGTGCAGAGAGAAAGAAACAGGTTTATTCACCAATAGCGCCAGCACTAGGGAGTTAGACTTTTTCTTCTCACCACAACTTGACTTTCATGAATAAACCCAGTAGTTGTGCGATTCGTATTATAATAAAACCGATTGGCAGCCAAACCTCAAGCTGTCATCCCAATATCGGAGTAATACATATTATTACCTTTTGCAAATACGTCGAAATCCTAGGCAATTGTAGGTTCCAGATAAACTGGGAATGTATAAAAAGTGATTCTGATCTGACCATAGCAACCAATCCACATGGGCTTTCCATTGGTTCTTCTGTACGATGGGGTAAGCAGACCCTGCAAGATGCATAGTTAATGTGTGATAATTCTCCTGGAAAGCGTCATAAAACGTTTTTCTATGCATTCCGCAGGCCCAATTCAGCAACTGGCGTTGAAAAATGTAGCCCACCTTCTACACAGTTTGGTGAATACACCTTGATTGTTTCCATATCTGTAATCAAAATCAAGGGGAACTAAACGGCTTCATATTGGAAGCCAGTGTTGTAAAATCCATATTATAACATACACTGAGTGACCCTGTAAAGAATCGTACATGTATCACACAACTATTGGACGTGTTCTACAAGAAAAACTCGTGTCACCATGGTAACAGCCAGTTTGATGTCTATGGGGTTCTACAGTTGCAGGGATAGTGGAAAAGCGGCCACTGATTTCTGTGAATGGAAAGTCAGAATGCAGTGGAAACGGCACAGCCTGCTATATTTTGTTGTCGTTTTATTACAGAGCCAAAGCCTCTGTTGGGTTATTGTGTCCTTAACGGATGTTAAATTCCAAAAAGAGCGATGCATTCAGATATAATCCAGTTAAATATAATATGTTGCTGTCTGAACTGTTCAGATTATACTAAATTGAATTCTTCTGATTGAATCTAAAGAAGAGACCTCTGAGGTTCCAAAAGCTTATGTAAGCTTACATATTTTTCTGTGTTGGCCAAATAAAAGGTATCGGCTTCGACGAAAGACTGCATTCAAGCCTCAACAACCTTTAAAAATGTAAAAGGTTTAACGGGGTTAAGTCAGCCCAGAATCTTCATTTTACTGGCCTGTGATCTGGGGAATGCAACAGATTGCTATTCACAATAAAGCACTTTTTTGATTGAAAGGAGAAGGCCTTTGAGGGGTGATGAATTCCCTCTCCCACGAGAGGTCTTTAATTTAACACCACCCCCAGCCCCTCCATGCCGCTTGCTTTCTTTTTCCTGCGAGTATGTTATGTCTAAATCCTCCATACAAATTGGTGATCTCCAGGAAGTCCCAGCGGGGCCCATTACCGCCTGCAGGGCAGGGAAGATCATTAATAGCACTGTCAGCCAAGGCCGCCAGTTAAATTAATCCATCTCCTTCATTAGCACAGCCGGGCGGGCGACTTTGTCTAAAGGGAAGCAGAGCGGCAGAGGTTTGGAAGTGTGTGTCGGGGAGGAAGATTCAACCCTTTCAGTGCCCGGAGGGGCCTGGGAATTTCTTCTGCATCGGTGTGTTCTATCCCATAGATTCTGTATCTAGCTTATGGATCGTTTTTAGAAATGCTGTGTAAATGCATCACAGCCATTTCTGACGTCACTCACTGAAATCTGTGCTTGCCTCCGCTTTTACATAAAATGCTGTTCCTCTTTCGTAAAAATTTGTCAAAATCTGTTGTGTATATGTGTGTCGCACACGCTCCACAATAAACATGTTTTAAATGTCCCCCATACATATATGTAGTTGCCTAATTCATACCTTCCATACGATTCAAATAGCCAGAGTGGGACAATATGGTTTTGGGGGATGACTGGGACCTACTGATAAATTACATTACATTATATATATATTTATATATATATATATATATATTTATTATTACAGGGACTTTTAAGGCCGTAGACAACTTACACATTGAGCTTCTAGAAAGGTAGATATGCTATTTAAACATTTTTAACGCCACATTTCTTCTAGCATATGTGCAGCTACCCCAGAAATGCGGTGAAGAGGAGTTGATAAATGTGTATATTTGAGTTAGCGCAGACAAGTATGGATGTGTACTGTTAAGTACAGGAAGGGCTGTGCCCACAATATGTGTTGAAGGTTTTATTCTACATCAAAGTCTAGGCCTCCTTGACCTCATTTCCCCTTCAAATCTTGCAATTTTGTCTCCTTTCCATCTCCAAAACCTGCTATAAACAAGTTATTGTTTTCCTAGAGGAAACCAGATAAAATGTACAACTTTATTCCTAAGCCAAACTCACAGCAAGAGGAAGCTTACACTAAAAGCATATACACAGTTACCCGCTGTGTTCTTCAATCATACATAACGCAAAACAATCAAATAACCAAAGCCTACACATACAGAGGTGTGCAGAGTTTTCTAAACATAAACAAGCATGGCGTGCATTTTAATGATGGATCTATACGACATGAGGGCCCTCTGTGTGTCAGAGGTAGCACTTTGTGCAATCTGCTGCGGGCCACTTGCCCATTTCAGATCTTTTAAGCCATGTTTCATTCACTCTAATGGTTCATGGATATAGAGTCATGAGCTCCCACAGCTTCAAGTATGTTGGATGTTTTGAAACTTCCCTGGTAAATGAAACCTGTTCCAAGTCCTATTTTGGTGGTTGACCCCTAAAGAGTAACTCCCACCATAGTTGTATAACCTTTCGGTATTGTCCTGCGGTTGTGAAGAATATATGAGTAATATTTGTCACAAAAGTTTAGTACGTAGTAAGTTTCACACAACTACTCATCACTGATCCTCTGCTACTGTAGGGCTAGTTCTCTTGGAGATCAGAAGACACGTTACACATGATGTAAAGTGTGACTGAATCATTCAAATGGCATCATATGACCTTATACAAGCCACCCATTGCCAAAATAGCAAAATGTGTGTTTATTTGTGACAGTACTCTGCCTTCATGTACATCACTCCTGATGTTAGCTCAGGCTTATCACCCCTTAGTGTCCATAGTCACTCCAAGAAAGGCTCCACACAATAACTGGAGTAAACTTTGTATTTACTGCTAGGAGAACAGGAACTAAAGGACACACATTCAAAACTCTGTTTTCCTGCTCTTCTGCTTCTAGAAACCTGCTACCACATTGCTAGGTACCCTACTGAAATATTCCAAACGCGGAGGGAAAAAAGTGGCCGTTCCCCTTTAAGATTGATTTGGGCTCACTGGGTCAAAATGTAACATCTTCACGTGTCATCATTTTTGATAGTGGATAATCTCACACTAATCCAGGTAACCTGAAGGTATTGTTTAGAAGAAATAAAAAGGTCTGCTTAAACGCTGTTATGTTTCAAGGAAAGAGGATAAAACCCCATCAAAGCAATGGGAAGCAAGAAACCCTGCAGTCAGAGATAAGGCCTTGACAGGCCGAGGGAAAGGTCTATGCCAATGTTCTGTTCAGGATTGTACATTCATCAAAACAACATGAATAGGGCTCAAAGCTAAACATTTGGATGCATGCAGCTTGTGCTTGGATGTATTTTGAAACCCCTGATAATCACATTGGTTCTTTGCTGAAGCATCATTAACTTGTAGAGGAAACTTTATAGCTCAAGGGTCCCATCCGTTTGACATTTATATGACATTTAAAGGTTAATGACAAGTTAGTGAAGGGTATATTAAAGGTGGATTTAGAAATTCTGACCTATAATAAAACTTAGAAGGCCTATTCTAGTGATGGTTAACCTTTTGTCACTCAAGCTGTGGTAGATCACCATCTCCAAGACAGCCGCAGACTCTTGTAAAAGTTATATGAAAGAATCCTGAAAAAATTTAAACCTGATGGGTATCCAGAAAATCCACAACCTTCTCTGTGTTATTCTTGCTACAAGGCTTTGGTGTCCCTCTAAACAACTATTAATACAGATCATTTCTCTTACTGCTATTATTATTATTACCTCTCATGGGTATAGTGTTCCAGGAGGAACTCATCTCAACGTCCTTTGGTAAACAGACACACTTGTTCACCTATGTAAGCATCTTCACTTATAAGGAAGCATTCTTGGTTTCAGATAAGCGTCAGAATGTTGGAAACTTTTTTTTTTCCCCCATTTGACATATCAGCAGAGCTGCAAGAAACCCTGGTGAGGCCTGCATGCTATGTAGCACAGGCAAGATGAAGCGCTTGGTTTCCAGACCCGACAATTCATCTCCAGCTGTGAAGAAACTAGAGCAGGCATCAAAATGAGAGCCATATGAATGCTTAGAACTTATAGTTAAGCCATTGTTAACACCAGAGGTCTGTCCTTCCTGTCTGGTGTGCTAAGGAAGGATACAAAATTGGTCCCTCAACATATCCAGACCAAACGTGCTGGGGAGATAGGACTTTCAGTTATTTAGTTAAGGAAATAGCGGAAGATTTATTAATAACCTCTGCTGATTTAAATAGCTTTAGTCATTTCCATATGTGACCCGGAGTGCAGCTGTCTTTTAGCCATTAGACTTCAAACTCCCGCTGACCTTGTTGATTCCTATCTGCACTCTTGGTTAACTCCCTGCATCAGAACAGGTCGCGATGCAGGAGGCTTTGTGCTTCAAGTGGTTCCTGCATCTCTGATCTGCCAGTGTTATGAAGGATACCTTTATATCTTTAAGGAGCAACTAATGTGTTTTAGTTGTCCCTACCAACCTATTGCTTATTAGGCTATTATATAATATTGGGCAATTCACAAATATTACTCGCCATTAGTTTCCTTACTGAACCCCCCTGCAGGCGCTCCAATCCGAAACATAGCCCCCTCTGCCTTATTGAAGTAAAGATGCAGCCACCAAGTGAAATGCTGCTCAGATTATCAGAAACATAGACAAGCAAATTATTCTCTTGTTTTCCCAAAAGCCATAATAATGATAATGACACATATGTGTTTGTCTAGAAGCGCAAAATGCTATTAGAGATTTCTAAACAAAGCCACAAAACCACTGTATTTTCTGAAAATCATTGTAGCACGTGCCAATAAAACAAAAAACAATCAAGGATTTTCCCTTGAATTCCAATGTGTAATATTGTCCATCTTCCATACCCAAGCATGACTAATTCAGTTCCATTTGGGGTGTTGAACCATTCTTTACACATTAGTGGGATTCTGTAACAACCGGAAGGATTTGTAAATGGATTATAGATATATCTGGAAATAGAAATGTAATCTATATTCTCAGGATCTCCAGTCTCCAGTGACATTACTTAACACATTAGGTATTATCATTGATTTCCTTGTAGATCGCTAAACTTGTGCAGATATCCAGTTATTTAGGGACAGGAATATAGGAGGAGGAAATAAAGTGGATATATGTTTGGAGCAGAATTTTTATAATTTGGTTTAGAGCAGTGTACTGGTCACAATTATTATATCTGATAGATGTTTTACGTGGTTATTGTAAGTAAAGAGGCTTTTATTTATTTACTGATCCATACCCCACACGCCCTTGGGACCCAAATCCCTTTATTTCCCCATTAATAATAGTGATGGGGCTCAGGTACCACACCTAGAAACACTCTGAAGTGGAGATGAAAGCCAGGACGACTTAAGTGTCACTAGTGTGCTAGAATCGACTTCCGCCAACACAGAAAAGTCATTCAACAAAAAGGGCACAATCGTTTTACAGGAAGGAATAGTTGGGAGTATCCTTAGAGCAAGAACCCAGTATATTGCAAATCCCGAGTGCGTTGAAATTTAGGATATGAGAAAGAGACTAGTTTTTTTGTAAATGAATGGCTAGTTTAATTTGTGCTGTAAAACTGTTCAACTATGCTTTGCGTTTTTATTGGAATGTAGAGGTAAGGATATTTTCTAATGGCAAATGAGTAGTGCATTCATTGAACGCTGGTAATGTGTCGAGGGGGAATGTTATGGGCACAAAACGTTTAACTGTTACCCTCTGCAGAATTATTATTTTTTAACCATTGCAATCAACTCTTTCCTTTGCTCTGAACTCCATTATTCTTTAAATAATTGGTAATAAAATCCAGTGTGCTCATAGTATTATTTCATGCTCAGAAAACATGAACAATGTTACACAATGTGCACAAGCACATTGGACGTTTCTCTGTCTGCTTCAAGCGAGCCCTCTCTTTGACAGGCAGTATCCTTTCCCCTCTCTCCTCCTTTTGCTCCAAGCATCTAATCAGGTTTCACTTCTTGCTGGCCATATTGATCTGAAGCCCTGGAAGATGCAAATTACCCCATCTGCCAGGATTCAGGGTGTTTTATCATCAATGCAGAGTAATTATCTTTGGCTGCTCTGATATTGGATTGTTAAGCCTGGGGATAATGCACCAGGTAAAGACATTTAGAAGGCAGCCCACCAAGGGGATTTGTGTAAATGTGATGGATAGAGTGAGAGAAGTGTTGCTGACGTGCAGGCCCTGGGGGAGTTTCAGGGCTTCAAAGGGGTATGTGTTCTGCGGAAGGAACCGTCTGTCCAGACAGGAGCGCTGCCTTCAGATAACTGCAAATGTGCTGTGCTTATAGATAATATTCCTTCAGTTGCGCGCACATATTCTTTCCCTTCGTATACATAAACCAAACCTGTTAACACCGTTTTCATGGGGGGGGATTATACTCATGGTCAATCATATCTTAAAATATTAAAACTAAAATGAGTCCGTTAATTTCGCCATGATTACCTAACCAACATCAACTGACACTGGGTAAGCTGCCCCTTGGATGAGGGGAAGCGCAAACAGTTGAATGTGTAACATGAATTGTTGTGATTGATACGTACTCTTCTGTTCCTGTATGACCCATTCACCACTGGACCTTGAAATCCCACTACATTTTTATTTCTATTTTATAACCATTTTACAGCCAGGAGCATAACTGGCTGAGCGAGGGGTAGATTTATTATATTATTTATGATGGTGTGTATGTGTGCATTTCAGTGACTCCATATGGTAGTATTTTTGATTAAACTACATACCCAGTGAGAGGTGAAGCAGGCTTCCATAACCCATATCTGCATGGGTCTCTCCTGATTATTTCCGTTATATATACCATATACATGCACATGGCCACAATTAGACTGGTGTAACCAGGTGTCCTTTACCTATATGACCTACAAAAATACAGTAACAGCCTGGCGCGTACCCACTCCAACAGCGTGTATATCTACAAACGAAATCATGTACATTTTTAAGACTGACATCCTCCAGAAGCTGTAAAGCACAAGAGAACAGTGATGCTGTGAAATGACAGGCGAGAAAGGCCACGTCTAATGCATTCAACAGACAATGCTGTGATTTCATTCCCCAATATCCTTAGATGCTGCTGCTGCTGTTATAAAGAAGGGTTTGCTGCCCCAGGCAAAAGCAATCAAACTAGAGGCAGATCCTTGTTCCCTTTAATTGGAGACACAGGCCGGGATGCCCGCAGGCAGCTGACAGCGTTTAAATGCAGTGTGCGCTACAGAGGAATGTTCCAGAGAACAAAGCCGAGCACGCTCCTTTGTGTTCCTTTTTTATTACATTTCTTTTTTCCCATTCCGTGGTGTGAAGGGGTGGGGGTGGGCAGATTCATTATTACAGTGACACATAGGGAAATGTACAGAAATCTGCCTCGCTCTTGTTCTGTGTGCACATATGTTAACACAAACTGTGCGCTGTATGCAGCTGATGTTCTAGCCAAAAGCATGTCCGCTCCCGATCTGCCACAGACGCTACACCTTCTGTGTGTTCCTGGTCCCTGCCTGTGTCGTGCAGCGTTGTGTTAATGTGCGTGTTCATATACTATTCAGAGAAGTCTTGTAGTTTTGGCCGTGGTGAATGTGTTAAGACACAGATGCGCCGTACGCATGCTAACAGAAAAAATGAAAATACTAATACCTGTACGGCGAGGGCTGCATTGTGATTGGCAGAGAGAACTTTACATTAATCAGGAGAGTATAACGAGTTTCTAGTTATTGATTTTTATTGTTCAGCAGCTATAAGGATGTATATTTCAGTATTAGATGTCTAGCGCCACTGTGGCAATTATTATGCATCGGGCGTTTGGCAAATGTCCTCCTACAAAGGTCTGTGAGCCTGTCGGCGCTACGGCATCTGCTGGCGCTATGTAACGAATCTGATCTGGGCCCTAGCTAGTGAAAAGAACACTAACTCTAAATTCAGGCGATTCGTAGATAATGTGTCCCATGCTTTGCAGAATTATTCAGCGTAAAAGCATAATCCGTATAATCTACTCCCATAATATGGTTTGAGACCTCACTATTTGGCTCCTGGAGCAAAAGACCTCACAAAGCCACTTTTCTGCTTGATTTCTTCTTCATGCTTTTGCTTCTTTAAAAACAAATTCAAAATACTGCCATGTATTGCCATGACTATTACATGTGGCTTGCACTCCAACTCCTGCAAAGCTTTACTCCAAATATAAGTGTGTTTGAAATGTGGGATTACCTGCAGCTTTAAATCTCCTTACAGAACATACATGTAATATGACAGTTCTGTCATTACACAATATCATCTGATAGAGCCTGTGGTTTGTGTAATATGCCTGGGGCTGTACAAGGTGCGGTAACGCGGCATAGATCTGCAGGCAAGGATTAGGAGGCAGCAGAACACCATCTGGAGAACTAATTGTTAGTTCAGAACAAACCTTGATAACACCTCGGCAAACAAACGCAGGCCTGCTGATCGGTATCTGTGCAAGCCGCCGTCAAGTGGCTGCTAGAACGCCCAACGCTGGGTACAGCTGGTATTCTCGCCCTAATTTAAAGATGCTGTTCCGGCTACTCTGCTGAATGTTAAACTTTCATTAGACATGTTATATACCTAGTACCGTCCACTTTCCGGTCCCTTCTGGAAATACTCCTTTAATCATAAATTAATTGACCTCATTCTTATTTTTTCTTGGCGTGATTGTTTTGCGATGGAAAACCAAAGCCCTGCTCGGTAGTTACTTAAATCTTTAAAGTTTCTTTGTATGTATATAGCGTACATATCTCTCCCTTTTCCGCTTATAACCATGTGACCGGTTCCATTTAGTTATTACACTAGACCCTGATCCTCTTTTCTGGCTTTGCTTTATCCGACCTTTTCCAAAGAGTTGGAGGACGCCGCCTTTGGGAATGTGTGCGGCTGGACGTGATGTTAGTTAGACATAGGGATTGTTGCTGGATTAGGACGGAATGGCTTTGCGCGAGGTGTAAACGCTGCCCCAGAACAGGTCCAGTTAACGTTGCTTAGGAACCCCAGCAGGCCGTAGATTCTCGGTATACGCTCACTGACACCCGGTTTAGCCATTAATGTATTTCATGTTTTAGCTGCCTGAATAAACTGCGAGGAAGCCAAGATGGCAGCTTCTCTGTGCCTGGTAGCCTGGTTTGGGAATGTGTGTATTTCACGCACAGGACCCTGTGGCTTTTAGGCATTTACTTACTAATGTTCCCACTCTAGGTTTTGCATCTCTGATGGAAATTTACAGTTTTCGAAGCATTTGTATCCCTAAGAGGCCAGGGATGGTGGTCAAATAAGTTACTTTAAAAAAAAACAAAAACGAATGAAAGCTGCCTTATTCCCTAATTTCCTGGCTCGTTGTGTTACTGAACCCTGTGAAATCCACTAAAATACGAGGGAAAGGAATGGCAGGCAGGCCGGCCTTCGGTACCTAAGAGGTTAACAGCCTCTACTAGCTGGGGATGACAGAGTCCGCATGACTGCCAACAGCTCGCAATCGTGTTCTCTGGGATGGATTAGTCGGGGCTGGAGCTGTCTGCTCTTTACCTTTTAGCAGCTAGCGGCAGGCAGAGCATTCGCTGGAGATCTCCGCTACAGAAAGGAGCCTCCCCAGCCCTGTCCGCCCCAGCAACCGGAACCATGGAGCCAAAAACCTAAGCGGCCGAAGGAGCCCCTGTTCTGTTTGCAGGTCGCCTGAGTCCTGCGTGGATTTTCGTTGCTTTTTCTTTCTTATTACCGGTTAGCTTGGCCATTTCGGGCTGTGGTGTGGCAGCCTCCATCTCTAGAAAGTTGTTGCCCTGGGATGTATGTTTGTACGTTTGCACTTAATAAGCACGGCGGGAAAACCTTTTGAAGGGCCGCTCCCTTCCCTCAAGCCAGCCGTTCCTTCCGTGCCGAGGATTTGCGATCTGGAGAGAAACTTTGGCTTTGGATGTTAAAGGAGCCGCAGCGCGCAGCACTGGGAGCGTACAAAGGAGCGGCGCGCTATGCCCCGTAGCCTCCGAGCGGAGGGTAACCCGGGTTAGTGCGTGGGACCCCGCGCTGCACACTGATCGCTTGTTTCGGATTTATTGCACGCCGCGTTGAATTTGGATCCGTTTGTGGATTATTGCGGTTGATTTATTCCTCGCCTACCTTGGTCGAGCTGCTGCCGTAGGTAAGTGGAGCTCGCTGCCCGCGATCTGCTCATCGCTGTGCGGAGATCCGGTGATCGCAATCGGGATGTATGCGAAACTCTCAAATGCATCAAAACACTTCCCACGTTAGTCCTGTTTTATGAAACCGTTTACACAATGGGCACTTAAAGGGTTAATGATACCATGTCATTGTTCACCTGCTGCAGCTGTCACAAGGTAGTGATAGTAGCCTTCTTATATCTTTGTCCTGCTGTGAATGCTCAGATCACCAGCGCGCTGTATATGAACCACATATGCTGGATGCACATAGATAAAGTCAAAAGAGCTTGCAATCCAACGAATAACTGGTACAATCCGGTTCTGTAGGAGCCCGAAGCGGACAGGTCACACATCTGGCCAACATGACACAAAGGCTTTAGGAGCATGCATTGAATTCCGATTGATTGGCGAGCGTACAATACATGTAATTATCACCTTTCCACCCAGATCAGATCTCATGATTGCTATTGTTTAAGATGCCGTTGCTTTTATTCTGTTTATTTTTCCACTATTGCTATAAAATCACATTCTTTTTGTCTGTAGTTTGTATTTTATATTTGACATTCGCTCGATCTGCGTTGGTAAACGTAGGGGCAGATTGTTTTGCAGCTGTTTGCAGACTGAAGAGGGTTTGGATCTGAACCTTAGCGATCACGAATGCCCTTGAATGTCTCTCATACCCTTCAGTGCCAGCGGTGGATGTCTTTACAGATGTGGTGGGATTGTTTTGTTCTTTGCGCATTTTTTTCTTGTAGAGAGATTAAAAATGGGGGAGAATGGCATGGAGTTGATTTGTCTGACTCCATTGCATCTCTTCGCTATATCGTCTAGGAGACAAATGCTGTATACCGGCTTGAGTTTATATTATCCGCTCTCTTGGCATAGATAGAATCAGAATATTTTTATTAATGCCCATCTGATTGTTTCTAATCGCAGAGTTATTACGGTGAGCGTAATATGAAATTCTTTTTCATCGCAACCTACTGCTTCTAGCTGCAAACACAAATCATTCTACAATTGGATTTAAACAGATTCAGCCGTCTGCTTTAGTTGAGGAAAAATGTGAAAAAACCCAAGAAGTTAGGATTTGTATGTGGACTTTAGGAAGATTTGTATTTCACCTGGGAAATAGATGGAAGTTTCTTTCCCGGCTTTGCACAACCCTGTCTGCTTTCTTTGATTCCAAACACAGGGAAGTGTTTATTTAGCATGGGCAAAAAACTTATTTTAAAAATGTATTTTTATATATATATATATATATACCTCCTACCTTTTAGATAAACAGTAACCCAACACTGATGTTTCTTTTTTTTTGTTTAATTTTGAAGTTATTGTTAATATTTTTATTGAGCCAATATCTTGTTTATTTTTCCCAGGTTGTGTCTTACAATTGCGATAATTTAATCGGATCCCTTTGACCATGTAGACACCCCTTGGCTGGGTTCCAGAGGGTCAGTGGGTTGACAGGCCTCCAGCAGCCCCGGTGTCATCACATTGGGTGAAGGGGGCGATGCGGCTTTGGCATGTTGCCCGTTAACCCGATACACTATGCAGTACCCTTTATTTTTCATTGGGTTTTATTTTATTTTGATTTTCAGCGATTTTCTAATCATGCTGATACCAAAAGAGAAAAAAAAAATGGCAAAATCTTTTTTTCTCTTAGAAAAATGTCCCCGCAGACCAGTTAGCTGATAAATATCAGATGTAATAAAACCTCACCTTCCTCCCCAAAAAAGCTGCGTGAGCGCAGAACCTTATACCTCTAAGCGCGACTGAAATCCTATCCGCCTGCTCAGAGCCTTGCATACCCCATGTGGTATGTAAGCTGTTATATTCTTACCTCTTCTGGAATCTGATTTACTTGCAAACTCTGTGCTCATGAGATACAAGATAAACCTAATTTATCTTCCAAGTGTTCACATCAGACATGGCTGGCAGTCACGTGGATGCACTGTAAATCCATAATGGTGATATCTGCGAGCAGTCGAGGGCTGATTGTTTGCTCTCTAAGCTTTGTGTGTCCTTCTCGTTCCTACACTGCTAGCATAATTAGGAAATCGTAATTATGGCTGTGTTGGTAACCAACCATTGATATAAACTCCAATTCAGTTGGAGTTAAAGATATGTGTTCTGACTTTGAAATGGTTCTTAACTTTACTACACAATCTTGGAAGCTGATTTAGAAGCCTACCAAGTCAATAAAACTCTTAAGCAAGTCATAGATAGACCTCCATGGATTTATCATTCCTGAATCTAAACATATCTCCTTGAAACCATTCTGTGTTATCAATGAACATGTTAATAATTAAGCCAGCTTATCAGGATGAGGGGAATGTTCCTGTTTCTAAGGATAAAGCATGTTTGATCCACGCAGCATGAGGAGCAAAATGGGTGGCCAGCTCCAGGTTTAGCTAAATTATTCTGTACTGTACACGAGATACATTGACTTTCTGAAGCCCTCATATTCCATAAAACTCAATGTTTCTGGTGTACAGTCTTCAGTGTCAAGCTTCAAGCATTACTCTCATTCATGGTGCTGTCCTGATGGACCTCGCAGGGTCACAGAGACACGTTCTTAACATACTGCGATCCCCAGCTGTTAATGAAGTTAGGGCTTTAAACCCCAAAGACTGCTACGTTTGTTCTTCAGTAGCAGAGAATTGAGCTGAACGCCTACGGACGATATGGGCGCAGTAATCGCTGGGGGTCTCATCAGATCACAGATGTGTCAGAAAATGAAGCGGCTGTTGGGTTAGAAGAGTCTAAGCCCCTCTGGCATTGCAGTGGTTAACCTGATCCTCTTATAGCAGGCTCTGCTAATCCCTTTATATTCCTTGTCCCTACCCAGCAAGCAATAATTAGCAGCTTACGGTTCACCTGTCACAGGCAATAACTCAAGCCTTGATTCACTGACAGATCTGACATTGCTGGAGGAGCGGCGGGCGATGGTTTTCTCTTACCCCTGCTGTAGGAGCTCACCACCTCTTGCGAGGCCAGCCTTCAGGGCACTTATAGAGCAAAGTGCGTGTTCCTAGGAACATAGATCCATGCTTAATACTTCAATATGTTTTGCTAAGTTGCAGACTTGCCTCTTATGTCTTTTGCTTGAGACGTTACAAATTGTGCAGCGTTGTGATTAAAGGTGCATTAGTGGTCATGTTTTCCGATCACAAAGGAAAACGTATTGGATTTCAAGGACTGTTTTTTGGTATCCGTAAGAGCAACGTTACCGACGTGATCTGCTCCGGTCTCTTGTGATCACTGCAGGCTCACGTCTTGTGTCTGTAGCCGTACTGGTTCGGACAGCTGCTTGCCACCACTGATAGCCCTGGAAATATCGGAGTTGTTTGTGAAAACTTAAAACCCGGTCTGAGAAATAGAGGAACTGACAAGCCCCCAGCACTTATGTGCTGCTGAATAAATGAACCTGCGCGGCTCTGACATCGACTTCCTTGACAAAGCGTGTAATATATGTCCGTGCATGCAGCGTATTTGTCTTGCGTTATGTCAGTTACTACACAATATTTGTATCAAGCATCTGTACTTTGATAGAAGTGGTATCTGAAGAATACGCGATGTCACCAATGAACATGTGTGTCCTGCGTTGTGCTGAAGAATATTGTGGCTAGCTGGTCCATCAAAGGGTTAAAGCGTGTTTCCCCTCAGCCAGCAGTCGTTTCCTGTCAATGGGGGAAATAAAAGGAAGAAAGAGTTTTCAAACGTTCAGAGCTGATGCCAAGAGAACACACACGGTATGCGCCTTCGCTGGAGCGCAGCTTTGAGTGGGCACGAGCGCACATGTGTTTGTCGTTTGTGGGATCGGCCGATCCGACGTGGTGGTTGAAGGTTCCTTATAATGGTTACTTGCATTTTGCGTACCTTGATCCCTCTGACTTCATTGCTGTGGAACGTGGAATTAGTGTAATTTCACATTGTATATCTCATCCCGCATGCGGCGGCCCCACGTTTAACCCTTCAAACATCCATGGAATTCACTACTCACCCGTCTCAATATTACATACACGACTAGATCTTCTTGTGCCGTTTTATGATGTTTTGCTGCCTTCTTTATTTTATCCACTCCCTAGTAATACTGATTTTTATGGATATTCTTGCTATTCTGTATTTCTGCATCTTAAGATGGCTGCTTTGTATAGATTTCATTTAATTTGTGCTGCAGTTTAAATGCATCATCCTATTTAATCAGGCGCTGTTTTTTTCTTCTTCTTAATATATAGATATATAAATTTGCTTAAATAAGTCATACTGTCTCCTCTTTTTGGCCGTTCTTTGCCCATATGGCCTCATACAAAAGGTCCATTTAACATTTAATCTGACGCTGCCCCCCGCTCCGGGTTCTCCGGCCTGACCGAGCGCAGTAGCCGCTACTGCTTTATATTCCAGGCTGCAGCACATCCCATCCACCGCCCAAAATATAATGCGATAACGATGTTTGGTTTATGCATTTTACTTCTCCCCATCATTTAAATCTCCTCCCGAGGGAAGCAGAGACTGGCACGCTGAAATATCGGCTACTTAAAATGCAGGCACTTTTACAAGGATTTAATGTCCTTGGGAGCTGAGGTGTAGCAGTTTTATAGCAAAGCGCTGTGTTCTCGCAGACTCTGGGAGCCACAAAGTCACTTAAAAATGATATGCAGCGAAATGACTGCTTCCTGCTAGATTCATTAGGGGTATTTTTATTCTGGGGTTGTGTTTAATTAACGAACCCTTTCCTTGTCACATTGTAGATATATATGTCTAGATTTCATGTACTGTTTTAATACCTGTTTAAAGAAAAGGCTATTCCAGCTACGTTCACTCCCGGGATCCGGATGGTCTCTTAAGCGCTGCTCGGGGGACTTCTGGATCTGCCGAGGGGGCCATATACGTCGCTTGTCGTAAACGACAGTGATAGAGTGCACAGCTGCTGAAATATAGAATTTGCATATCATTCCTAAAACCTCTCATTAAAGGACTTGTTGTAATTTACCTTGATGTGTCCTACACGTTGTGTGATCCCCACATGGATTTATCTGAACTTTGCTGTCGTGTGTAACATACTTAAAATGTATTCTCCTTTTAGTGGCACATATCGGTCATTGCTAGCGTTGGCGCTGGTTTCTCACTACCTATCCGCTGTAAACATTAAATTGTGTTAATTTGGCATAAAGTTAGCTTGACTGAAGTTCTTTGAAATAGCTTTATTCCTTCTTCCTTTAGGCTAGTAGCCAAAAGAAATCTCCAAAGTATGCTTCTCTTTAATCCTTTGGCCTTTCTATACACTGAAGAGTGTTTTGAAAAGTCTTGTAAATTTGAGACTTCGTTTTCCTCCCTTTTCGGCGACCGAGTTGTTCAGCTGCAAGTAGAAGCATTTTCCTGCCGTGCACACTGCAGAGCGTGGAAATGCCTTAATGTTGGGAGGGTAGTAGAAGCTGGCCCTGTGTGTCGATCATGGGAACCGGTATAAATGTGGATCTTCTGGCAGGGTGGGACTGTGCTTCATGGTGACAATCCTTTTAATCTGTTCGCTGTAATTTGAGCGAGATGCCCTCTCCGTGTTTCACGCACCTGTTCCCCGCGCTGTGTGGGATAGACGTGGAATCGAGTTCAGGCAGCACCTGGCACGCTGGCCTCGATCAGCAGTCCTGCTCTCAAAGGAGTCGAGCTGCTATATGGAAAAGGCTAGGCCAGCTAACTAGCAGCAGAGACTGAGGTTCAGGCACCATGGGCTATTAGCAGGTTCATTAGGATTGCTCCGGTGGCATGATGTCTGACCTCTGTATGGATTGTACATTTTATTGAATTGCTTTCATATTTCTCAAATGATCTATTGAAGTGAAGTATTTCTCCTTGTTGGACAATTCTTTGCACCTTCATATCTAACAACGGAGTTCACACTTCCCCACTCACTTTCTTCTTCCAAAAATGGAGAACTGAGTTAAGTGGTAGAATACATTTTGGGTACCTTTTGTGTCCTGTATTGGCCTTAGAAAGTGGCATGTAAGAATTTGTTTGTTTTTCTTAGTTCTAAATAGTGTTAGAAATGTGTGTCAGAACTAGCAGAGGTTCTTTCGGGAATGGTAGTATGATGTAATAGGGGTATGAGATCACTAAATGTATATCCTTGTAGAGTTATATATGTATATACCTTGTAGAATGTTATATCTTCAGCTTTAGTGATATTGTAATATAGGGAATAAAAACTCATGGTTAGTAGGGCAAGGTCAGCATCTACCCCACCTCTCCTCCATCGTTTAAAAAGCAGACAGTACCCTAGCGCCATCATTCTGTTAATGCCATCTGTCATCAATTAGTGTTGCATGTTAAAATCTTAACTATGATCACAATGCGCAGGAACACGGTTTCTTTTATAATAGAGGAGACGTTGTATCACAGCTGTCATGGACACTATCCTGCGTAGACCTGGTTTCATGGCAAACTCCTAGCTCCATGAAATAGGATAAACTGCCCGCGTTTACGTTTAGGGTATACTGCTTATACCGACAGGTACTGGTAGAGCTGCTTATACAACTAAAATGATAGCTGCAGCTTCAAGGAACATTCCAGCTGGCACAGGAGATCCTATGTGTTTACTCTTTCTGCTCTTCCCTACTATTTACAGTAATGGTGGTATGCTCAGCTTACATGTATACCGGCCACACAAGTTCCAGGGGCATACGAAACAAATTGTGACTGTTTCTATCTCGCGTTGCTGGAATTGTTACATAAGCAAGATACTAATTGCAGACGTTGTTACTCTGAGCACTTTGCTAACAATATGTTTTGTATGGAAAGCAGTCAAACGAGCTCATCCTCAGGATGGTTTAAGTCCGTTCCCGACAGCTGTCAATGTTAACGTCTGTAGTGCTTTCCACGCTCTCTCTCAAACTGAAAGGGCTGAACGTCGAGAACGCTCTTTAGGGTTTTTAAAGCAATTGAAAGCGCATCTTGTGCTGGTGAGAAACTGAGTGTCTGGAAATGGAAGCCGTGAATATGATACGCGTAGAAACCAAACCCTTAGCCTCCACTTACACTTCAGCGCTGCTATCCTTCTGCTGGCATTAAAGATACATGAAGACAGAGGAGATAATAGCTTTTACTTGTCCTCTGTCACTCTGGCATAGATCCCTGGCCCTTGATCCATGTCTTTGTTCTGTGAAACGCTCCTTTTCTCTTTGTATGCTGTGTTGTCTCTTAACCCCTTTCTTGCTTATGAGGATAGTAGGACATAGCTCATAGCATTTTATTAGCATCCCTTCAAAGCACTTATTCATTTTTACATGTGCTCCCACGTTGTTTTTTTACGATATAATGTGCTTTTCTGGATCACTGGGGGTGAAAAGGAAGACTTTTTAAACTGAATATTTAATGTCCTACCTAATTCTTTCAGTAGACCCGGTTTTGGAGCGCCGGTTACCAGATTCCTGCGAGTCACACTTACTGAAACTTAAGTTTTCCTTGCAAAGTTTACTTGAAAGGTGCGTCGTCTTGGACAACATAATTGCCATGTTAAGGAACCCATTTTTAGCAGATCTGTCATTTTAATCTTTGAAAGTGTCTCATAAAAACAGCTCGGCAGATTTTTTTCCTTTCAGTTACTATGGCAACAACCTACCCAAGCCTACTTTTTGTACCACGTTATAGTTAAGGAAATGTGAGCAAGGGGACATTTTAATTGACTTTGGTCTACGGTGCTAGGAATAATATTCCATTTATTGTGAGCCGGTATCCTGTGACAGTTTGGAGGCATTCCTAAAAACTTTATGTGATATCCTTTCCCTGAACTTAGAGAGGCCCCAACAGTTCAGGTTTCCAGGCTTCTACATGTCAGCACAGGTGGTTTGGTCAGCAACTATTAATCTTTCTCTTACCTGACAAACTTTTATAGCGGAGCAAATATGTCGGATACTATGGGTTAGGGTGAGTTCTAAATGTGTTACGTTCTTGGGGGTACACAGTGGGTCTAATGAGTTCTCATGAGAAGTCTTTATTGGGATTTCAATGTGGAATTTGAAGTATTATATTGTAGAGGGAAGAATGTCCCATGTACATCTGTCAGGAGATCCTTAGGCATTCACCCATCCTGGGGCTTTGTTCGGAGACTTTGCTTTGGGACATCTCCTGAAGGCACATCCTTCCCAGGAGGATTAAAATAAAATCCAAACTACTTCTACCATCTGGTATGGTAAAGCATGCCTCTGATTTTATCCCCTTTACTTTGAAAGTTTGTCCCATGGGGCTGTTGCTGCTGCTTTTTTCATATCGGTCTACTGGGGAACACACTAGCTTAACGTTAATAGCACTATGCATTTTAGGTCACAGCTCAGATATGTGGCAGCTGCCTGAAGTTTAGGTTGCCGAAGCCAGTTAATTATGGAATTTGAAAACTGATCCTTGTCTTCTCACTCAGAAGATCGGAGCGCCTGCAGCAGTAATCGGAGACTGTTTGTATTTTGGTGTTGGTCTCTCTGACAGCAGCCGGTTGGTCTTTGATCTGAAGGACCGTTTGACGATGCGATTGAGATGGAGTTTGTTGTTGTTAAGTGCGGTAATGAAATCGGAAGCTAGTTGCAAGACTGTTGAAATCTGTGTGCTGAGTCTACAGATCTGCCATCACATCTGCTCTGTTTATAGTGTGAGTAATGGCTGACCGAGCACAAGCAGGTGACCACTTCCACATTCTCTCTCAAAACCAATGCTGGTAGTCTGTTGTGCACCGCTCCCGAATTAAAATGTATTTGTATATAGCATACCGATCTGTATACGAATTGAAACTGACCGCAAGGAATGGAAAAATCTATAAAGAACGATCATACATTCACGACAAGTTAAGCACCCACAGCAACTTGTTAGGTGTGATGTTGCTTCTTGCTCTTGACCAACACTGTATGTATTATGGTCACTACTTGAATAAGAAATTATTTCCATATGATAATGTGACCTCGTACACAGTATATCCAACGTACACACACACAAACACGCACAGATACTGTTTGAGAGGCAACCATGAAAAGATGTCATTTTATTTATCCGTTATTTAAAGGGGAAATCTCATGGGGAGGAAAAAAAAAACATTTCAACAGGCGTTATGTACAGTGCAGGCACTGATAAAAAACCCAGTCTGATTTCAGTCCTTTATCTGCAGACCTGGATATTATCAGATGTGATATTTTGGGTGACGCTTCCAGCTCAAACTGTACTGAATTGAAATGTTAGAAGAAGAAAAAAACCCCAATAGTTCAGACTTTCCACGTTTAGGGTTCTGGTGCGAGCTCATAGTCACTCGACTCCGATGATTCTGAAATGGAGTAATACGGTGATGAACTCTCTTCAGGATCCGGCTGAGTAGGATATATGTCCTCGTATCTTGGAGGTGGCTCCAAAGGGAGACACTCGTCAATGTATTGTACGGTTGGCCAGCACAGCCGTGGAATGTTGTATTCGTTTTCCCCATCGCGTCCGCTGGATTCATGGTCGCCCCTTTCAAAAAGGACGCTGTAGTCGGAAGGAGGGTCCTCGCTCATTGACCTATCGTGTCCTCCTGCAAAGTATGGAGGTAGGGGTGGCGGGAACATGAAGACTTCGTCACCCACTGTTACACGAACTGGCTGATTTCTGGAGGCTTCTGGGTCCTCCTCAGAGTCCCCGTCCGGATGGTTTGTGCTCACACAGGCAGCCATGCAGAAACACAAGCCGAATAGTGTGAGTATGGCTATCTCCAGTAAGCGAGCTTCACAGACTTTAGGGGTTTTGTCTGTGTTGGATACTGGCTTGCAGGCTGGTAGTACAAGTCCTGGGATACTAAGTAGTACCGCGCAAGCCAATAACAGGATCCCAGGTATTAGGAACTGCGCAAACCGCCGGCTTTTCCCGCAGAGGAAGCGTCTATCTGGATCCGACGGGTCTCCTGCCAATTCTCTCCTTCTCCTTTCTAGTATGGCAGTAAACTCTGCCATCACTAAACATACCAGCCCTATCCCAGCGAGTATCGGACCCGTCACCTTGTAGGTCTTACAGCTGTCGGACTGGCATGACTGGAACCCATAGACAGAAAGTACAGATCCGCCGCACAAGAGCGCCCAGCCAAGTACATACAGTGTGAATGTCATTTTGATTCTTGTCTGAGGGCTAGGAGTGCCAAAGCAAGTGCACTCCATGATGGCTGAAATGTGTATCTGTCGGGTGTCACTCAAAGATGGTCAGGTGATGAGACTCGCACCTATGTGCAGGGTATTGCGTGCACACAAATGAAAGCCTTTTAATCTCTGCCTATTTTTTTTCAAATTCAATTGAAAGCGCAATTTCACTCCCTCTAGTGGACAGGTAAATATCATTATGCTCAGTACTGCTACTGTTCATAATCTGAAACAACCAGAGTCTCTGGATGTGCTTTTAAAGAACATCACAGCATTGTGATGTCACAGCAGTATTTGACATCACAGTCAGGGCAGGCTTTACCACAGTGCAAGGGCCATAGGTGTGCTCTGCCCTGGTTCCAAATATCCTCAGGGCCAATACACAGCTGCCTCTTTCACAAATTAGTGTTTTATTCCACATGACTCCACCACCCCCTTACACAAAGTGGCTTGTTCCAAAGAGACTTTCTGCAGTGTTAAGAAGTAAGGGCTTCTTTTGACATTGTGCATGCTTCACAGAAATACTTGTAGCTTGTTACAAGGTGCCAATGTTGATACTTGGACAGGAGAAGACACCCTGTTTACACTTAATAAGACAATTAACCCCTTACGGACCAATAACCCCCTCCAACACGCTCCAAGTAATTCAGTCACATGTCTACGAGCGCCGCGGTGAGATCTTTTTGGTTTCCAAGACTTGTTTGTGCAGTAATGCCTATTTGGCAAGGGGCAGTTGTAACGGTTCATATATAAACACGGTGCATTTTAACAAACGTTGTTGCGTTAAACTGCCTCGAAGTATGGTTGGCAGACAACACTAATCTAGAAATGTTGGGGGGGGGGGATATTTTTGAGAACGAAAAAAAACCCAGTGCAGAATATTCATGAGGATTCATAACGGGTTACTTGATCTCCCCAACAGTCAGCATCGATCAGTGACTGTTGATCATCAAGTGGTTCACCCGCACCATATAGCACGGTAACACATCTGTAATGCCCTTGGTGGAGTTGGACACGCTAAATGCATCCACCCATCTGGCCTTCAACAGTTGAATCTTGTTAGAGATTTTGCCCTAATGAACACCTCTATACACATGGCTGTTTTTCAAAAATAAATGATGGTCTGTTTCCTAGGTGGTTTCTGTGCTGGATAAGCTTAGCTTCCCTACTTGCACACTGCTGTCACGTGCAAGCTGAGGGATATGTTAGTCTGTAGCCGGGTCAAAGGGGTCGTCTGTGCTTTGAAGCCTCGTTCAAAGTCAACCCTTTCTGTACATAAAACTCACTGCTACTTTCTGCTACTACAGGTATAGCTCTTTCACACAACCGTTTGTACACTCTGCTTTATTTTGATTTCATTATTTGCTGTAATATTTGATAGTTCTTATCCATTTCAATTATATATATATATATATATATATATATATATATATATATATATATTATATATAAAATTTGCTTTTTCTGCCAAGCTGAGGGGTATGGATTTATGAATTTCAGAAACCCAGGTCTGACGATGTCATGTTTAGGTGTACGACAGCTTTAGAACGCATCTTGCCATGATGGATTCATAGTAGATCCTCTTCTTTCCCCATGTGCAGTTATGGTTTGTGTCAGCATCATACCGGATTCTAGTGTGGTGATGCCCCTGGATGCTATGTCAGTACAGTGCTGCATGGCTATACTTTCAGCTAAACGTTCAGCTGGGAGAGACACGTGTAATAGTCTGCACTCCTCTTTAGCAATAAAGAACTAGAGGGTTTGGAGATTCATGCTTCTGGATTTTCAAGATGCCACGGGGCACTTGTGTGTTTGCAGCAAGCGAAAGCCCTTGAATTATGCATAGCCAGTTTCCAGACGCCAACATGAGCCAATTGCTTCGTTGGGATACATTTGCTGGAGGCTGCCATTTATATATCTGCTTATCCCACTTAGAGGTTCTTGATGGGGGCATCTGCCTTGTTAATGCACCAGAGAGTTGCATACTTTCCACTTTTATTATATTTATTTTTCTTTTCCAAGCTTTAGACGTGTACATGTTCAGCCAGATGAACTGTTTGCATAGAAGTAGGTTTGGCAGGCTTTAAACAGGATTGTGTGGATCATCTGTGTGTCATCTAGCTCAAGGAGCTGCAGCTGTGTACTTAGACACATTCTGGGGGAAGCTTCTGAGCAACTTTCCTCGGTTAGGTGCTACACATCACTTTTCAGAGACTGGAAATATCTGTGAAGTACTGCACACTTGGGAAAGTAGTACTGGTATCTTGACGGCAAACTTACAAAAACTTTATGTATGTTTCAAAATTGCTCATATAGAAAGCTGCGTTGGATTATGTCTATTCCAAGGCTTAATTTAAATTCTCCTCCCTCCCCCGGGATCAAGTGCTACTGCTTTTGTGAATTTGTCTCCTTTTTCACACGTCTACCTACAAACTGAGCTGAGCTGGTAATATCCCTCCGTAGGCAGCTGCCTAAGGCACCGCGATGAGGTTCTCTTCTACGTGCACAAGCTGGAGGCATAGTTTGCTTAGGATATTAGGCCAGCCCCGCTTAGACCCCGGAGGGATTCCACATCATTCCTCCATCCTCCTCTCTTTACACGCCTGAAGACTATACAGAGTATACACTGTGTAAAGCAGCTGATTTGTGACGCTGACATCTGTCACATGTCATTCTTTGTAAATAAACACATGGCTGTAAGTGTTCAGATATTTATACAGCGCCACATTCTCAGACATTTTATATTGGGATTCTGTGCCTGTCTTTAATAGTTGTGACAATCGGCAGATATTCATCAGAGATTGTGCTAATGGTGCTTAAGAAAAGCTTTACATAAATATACATATAAAAGCAGTCGTCTATTCACTTTAATTTCCTTTGTGATCTGGCATAGTCCATGCATTGAATAGTGATGGTGAGAATAGGGAATGAGAGAATACATCTGTTTTTAATGCTTTATGGCCATATGCTCCATATTCCAATTTGTCATACCTGGTGCCATTAGATTTAAAAGGACATCTTTAACTTATCCCTTTGGATATATCTTGCAGGTAAAAAGTCTGTGAGAGATGGGTCTTTATGTAAAAAAGAGTTCTCTACAATTATTTAAATGCAGAGGAGAAATTGTTATTGATACAGCTGATGTAGTAACCCTGCGGGCATGCCTACAGACCTGTTGATTGATGGTAATAGTGTGCGTGTGTATCGATCTCAGTAAATTGTGAAATCATAAAGTTTTGACTTGGAATCATGGTGTGCCATCCCAAAAAGTAACTAACTTAAGCCTGAATATATGCATAACGTTTTTCATTTAACCGAAGGCTCGAGCTGCTGTTGGTCAATTGTCACTGAAGCACCGTGCTGTATGGGAAAGTTTACACATCCCCCAGCTCAGTGCCTCGGGGAGTTGCTGCACACTAATGAATGGGCCACATGAAAGTGCGATGTTTATCCTGCTCTCTCATATGATAGAGGAGTGTAATTTGGCAGAGCCTGGTGCCAGATCATCCCCTCGAGATATGACATGAGACTGAGAAACTTGTACAAAGCATACAAAATGCAGTCTGTCTGGGAACTTTCTTCACTAAAGCCCAGAGAGCTCATTAAATGGAACCTTATTCACCCAAAAATTATTAGAGCAGTTTAGGGAAAAGAATCAACAAAATCATAGCAGAAACTGCTGGGAAAGTGGACAGTGGCGTATTTCTGTGGATGAGCGGTGTCCAGAATGGGACGTTCCCTGTTACTTCACTGTGCTCTCAGCTGGGAAATGGTAGAAAATGTCCTTTGGTATTATGGGGGAAAGCCTGCTTAGTATGTAGATGTGAGGAACTGTAAAATAATAGGTATTTCATGATTAATATAGTCACAGTATAAATAGGAATCTCCTGAATTTGTATTGTTATTTCTAGAACATGGTGTTGAAAAGCAAAGAGATTCCCAATGGGAATTTCTGGGGGGTTTTTTTTTTTTTTTCTGTCTCCGTGTTGTAAAAGGTTTGCATTACACATTCAGTGTGAATAGCACGATGACGGAATACAGCAAACCACTCCATCCCGTGAAATGCTCTGAGCGGATTTCTACCATTATTATACATGACATGGCTTCTTCGTGTACACAAACATCCCTTGCTCTGCTGTCTTTTTGTGAGACCTCAAACTTGGAATCACTCTCCCTGTGTGCAAAGGATGGTTTGAATGCTTCTGGCGGTGAAGCAATAAAGAATCTTGTCAACCAAGCTACATGGAGCAGCAGTGATGGGGGCCTGATAATGGAGGGAGATGCTTTGTGCTGGGAGTATAGTAGCTTCAGACCTGAATGTGAACTTAAAACATTCTGCCGTGAAGCCGACACATGCGTAGTGCTGAGCCCTACCTTTTAGTTCAGTATTGCGCTGCTTGCAATGCATGTCTGCAGAAGCCTGGTATTCTATCACTTATAGAAAGAGCATTATATATATATATATATATATATATATATATATCTATATATATATATCTATATATATATATCTATATCGTAACCGATTGGACTGTTTAATAATGAGTTACAATGAAAGGTCCAGGTTGTCCATGGCAGGTCAATGCAGTGAGAAGAAATTCATCAACTCTTCTGCAGTGTAATCTTTCACAACTAAACTCCTTTTGTATGTTTCTGGTTTTGTTTTTTTAGTCTGAGACATTGGACTTTCTCTTTAATTTCCGCTTTGAATGGCACAGTTTGAAGCGCTGGGTCACTTGACATTACCTCAGGAAGCACGTTAATTTCTCTCTCCTCGATCATGCTGTGCCCCTTGCACATGGAGCAATAGCTCTTTCCTGTCTGCATGGTTCTCTTCTCTGTAATGCTCTCCTGGACACTCGTCCTGCTTCCATCCCATTTTCCTATGTTCCCAGCGGGAACTGGGACCACTTTACACGCTTGAGCTGATGGAGCCATTGAAAGTTACAGCATGGCGTCTCTTCCCCATAGGGACCGGGGGCATTTCACAATGCACTCTTCCCAGCATGTAGCAATCTACTCCTGTCAAAAGGAGCCACCCCGCAGAGCATAATCAGAGAGATTAGCCCCATCTCCTCTTCTTTCATCTTGGAGGGAGTTTAATTCTGCTTCTGCAGACCTCCAGCTTGCAGCTGTAGTATGGATTTTCTGTGCAGCACAGAGCTTCGGGCTGACCACGGGGAGCAGGACCAGTGACTGCTGTTGGGAGGCTTTATTTGTCATTTTTTTTTCTGTGGGACACATTTTATTATAGAAGTCTGTAATGATTCTGTTGCATGGAACACATTAACGCAGTTTATATTAAGTTTACCAAATATGTACTACGTAGTTAAGTTGTCGTGGCAAGACATGTTACTTTTATAGACGTGGCTCGGGTCAGAACTCTACCCAGCTGAGAGAAGACTTGAGGAAGTTTCTGTTTTATACTCTCTCATGTTCCTCATCCGTTTATTTTAATTTTCAAAATGGTTCATGTAGGAGGTAAGAGTTCCCAGTAGCCTATAGAAGGAACGTTTAGCTGAAAGCACCCATTGCTAATTTGGAAGTATCAATGTAATGTTAAGGGGAAATAAGTTCAAATGGCGTTTTTACATGTAATAGCATATGAATATATAAAGCAGATTAAATAATGCTAGTATCACTTTTATGGAAGTTGTGAAGGTCCATATCACAACTTGGTATTCTCTGGTCTATATTTTTTTTTTTTTATGGACTGGTCTGTTGTGCCAGTCTTCTGCCCATGCCCATCAGCTCTCCTTTCTGTTAGCCTTAGCGCCATTCTTTGGACATGTGCCAACGTCCCATTTGTAAGGCTAGATAGAGCTGTGAAATCCCAGTCGCAGCCCATCCAGCAGTGAGGCGGTTACAGTATGTCAGATGTTATTCTTCTGAAGCTGAAAGAAAATTGAGAACCTAATTTTCTAACCCAGTGGGATTCCTTGATATGATTTCCCTGCACTCCACACTCCTTTCCTCCTCTTACATTCATTATTTAACCCTTTTCTCTACTGCCTGAGCCTGTCGCCCAAATGTACATGCTCCGTGCATCCCTACACAATGTATGTTTTGAACCTTCTTAACTGTTTTAGTGCTGGGTAAAGTACACACCACTTCTCTATTGTAATGGTGTTGGTAAAACACAACCAAGTCCTTCCTGTCACAGAAATGACACAAACCAAAGTCTATATTTCTGCCACATTGAACGTGTTTTTAATTACCTAATCTAAGATTCTAAGAATACAGGTTATTCCGTTTGTAACCGGAATATTGATTTGTGTTAACCTTAAGATTTCGGTTTAATACACACCCGTGGCTTAATCTGTAACACACATATGGACTAGTCATCAAAATAGACAGATTGAAAGCTCAGAAGAATAATTTTCTTGGAAGTATATCTCGTTTTTCAATGACTATATTTTTCAAATGCAAAATACTTCCATGTAACAATGATTCCATTTTCCTAATTCAGAGCTGTTAGCTTGTGTTAACATTTATGTAAATGTATCCAAAGATGTGTGGCTTTCGTGGTCCTGCATAAATAATATCCACTGCAGAGCTTGGTGCAGCCATCCTGTTTCCGAGGAGGTGTGAGAGCGGCCCTCCAGGACAGTGATTATTAGGAGGCTGCTACCCTAGGGACGTAGCAGCAGAAAAAAGCAGATGCACGTTCTGATACCAGGATCGCCTTGAGAATTCAGCTTTGTGGATTAATCCCCACCGCAGAGACCTGCAGGGAACTCAATAACTATTATCTTGGCCACAGAGCATACAGCAGCTTGGTTAGTAGAACTGAGCACTTCCCACCAGTGTCGTCGTATGTGATGGGGGAGCGAAGCACAATTGACTAGAATACGTTTATGAGAAACTGCTTTATTTGACAAAAAGCACACAAATGGGGACATTGTTCTGTGTTTCAACGAGGTCCTCATAAGATTAACTTAAAGTAAAATATTAATTTCTTGGGAACTTCATGCTCCCATATGATATCTTTAATACTTAATTTTTGAACCTTGTGGTTTTCCACATTGCATCAGAAAGATACTCCCTTTGTGCCAATGCTCATCATATCTTAGTCTGGAAAACGTTGCAACCACACATCATAAAAAGGCTTATGTTTTCCTACGTCATACTTGTTGGCCAGCAATAAAGTACCTTGCTGTCCGTTACACATGAGCCATTACACTTCCACCAGACAAATCCAACACAGGTTGTGTGGGGTGCCTCAGGGATAGAGAAGGCTGGCCGGCCAGGGCTGTATTGTCACAGGTGCTCTGGCACGGGCACCTAATCCAGCGTACCTTCACATCCTGCACAGGAAAAAGAGATGGTGCACCGAGAACCAACAGAGTAATCTGTGTCTGGGAGAACTGTGCCATCCATGTCAAATATGACCACCTTCCAGGCAATTGGCATGCACACACGTGTGTACGCAATTGCAGAGATTTAGCTCATATTTTGTGGAACATTACATGAGGCTTTGCCCTGCTGGGAAGGAGACCAGCCCTAGTCAATTTGAATGTGTTAGATTAAGGACTCATTATTCTACAAGGATGGAAATCAAAGAGAGCAAGTGCCATGAAGGAGTGTTGTCTGACTCCTTCTGTTGGGCTACTTGTAAAGTTTTGACTGGATATACTCAACAAATGCTCTTGCAGCATCCCATATAGGACTTTTCAAATGTTTCCTTTCGTTAGAGTGCAGTGTAATAGAACTATAAACCAAACCAAAAAAAAAAAAACCTTCCTGTAAGTGGTTTCATCAGATGACGTCCTGCTGCTTTAACAGAATCCCTCTGCATCACCGCCAGGGAGTCTGCTAAACCCATCGCTTCTGCGGCCAAGAGAACTGCTTCATATCGTTAGTGTTTTGACGTGCCGTTGACTATTCCTGTTAATGCTTTAAACAGTGTTATGTCTTTCCCAGTTATTTGTCTAAGCTCAGTTCATACCCAGTCAGTTGGAACAAGACCATGCTGCGAATGGGAGGGTGGCTGGAGGGGAAAGACACAGGATTTTGGTTAGTGACACAAAGCCCCATCCTACTCGAGCTGGCATGAACTCATTCGTGGGCTTCACAAACACCGTTACCTCCTCCAGGACCGCCAAAAACTTCTCGCACCTGGTATTAAGTCAGCCATTGCCTTCCACCTCCTGCCGCCTGCAGTTATGTTCCACACAGCACAGTTCTGTGCTTGTTATTGCAATTTTGTGGAGCTCTTTTGATTTACAGCTGTTTTTACGACCATTGAGAAGGCCACAAATTGAGGAAATCTCATAAAACGGAGAGCAAACGTCTCCTTCGCAGCTCCGGCAGAGTTCTGGCAAGACTACTTTATTCCACTGAGCAGGATGTGTAAACAATATTGAGTCTCCTGAGTGACTGTATCAGTGCAGTTAAGTGGTAACAGCTTGAAAAATGCCTTTCTCCGTATTAGAGGTAAAACTTCCAATGGGCCCCCAGGCTAAACTAAATTGGTGACATTTTGCGGGAGGGAAAAAGGGATAATCGTATGTGCGCCGAAATAATGTAAGCTGAACTTCTGATAAGCCACTGGAAGCTGTCCAGCGTTGGCCGTGTCCCCTTCTGTAACCGATCCTGAATGCTTCCTTCCAGCTCATCTGTCCAGCACTTCCAGAAATCCTTCGTTGCGGGAGATCGCACAGAAAAGGTTCTTTTTAAGAGCTTTGTCTTAAGAAAATGAAACGGTGGTACCAGCCCAATACAATTTAACCATTTAAGCAAATTTAGAGAATGTGTAGTGTGTAAAAGGTTAAATTCGGTTTCTGCTGTTTGAAATTTGTCGCAGGTCTATTTTATGTCGGATGCCACTAATTTATTGTTTATCTGCAAACATAAAATTAATCACCTTTTCAGTCATTATTCCGAATCATGTAGTGTTTGGTAGAGAAAAGTATACATTCCAGGATTTCTCATTATTTTTTTCGTTAATCAGACCTTCCCGCATTTCGTCTGCTGTCTCCTAGGTTTAAAGATTTTCTGCCCTGCTGTGTCCTCCTTGCTTCTAGCTCTAACGAGCGTTGCTTCATTTGGATGATATCTGAGTATTTCAGAGCTGAATGATTGCTCCCCGTGCAGGCTCTCTGCATGAAAGGGCTTCTTTTCACCCCTGTCTGATTAATCCGCTCCCATGCGGCGTGGGTAGGGTGTTAATTTGGAGAAGTGGTGGACAGGCAGGCATGATGAACCTCAACAGCTGGTGTCTGTATGTAAATGGTAGGATAGACAGCTGAGGGGAAAGGCTGCTGTTTGAGAGCGCAGCCAAGACGTGTCTGAAAGATGTGAATATGTTTCCTTTTAAAGACAATCTGAAACGTGGGAAACAACCGGCACATGCGTTAACTCTGTTTTACTTTTATACTCTAGGCGATTTTATTTATATAGCTCCCTCATATTCTGCAGCAATGTACAATGCATAAACATGGCATAAGAAGTGTATTGCAAAACAATTGGGAGGCGAAGTAGGTTTGCCTGGCATTGGATAGACCAGAATAATAGGCGAGGATCATGATTTTATACTAAAGGTAGTCCGTCGTAGACTGAGGTCTTCCAGCTTTGTTTTAGCAGTTTAAGGACCCACTTTCCTCTCTGCTAATTAGTTCAGTCATTCTAGCAAGAAAAAGACTGCCAAAGCTAATAATTTTAAAGCTTTTGATTATATTAATTGTGGCCGAAAAACAAAGGTGTTTCTCTCACCGGTTCTTGTAATGCAAGATGAAATGCTAGCTTTCAAGAAAGTATAATTTAAGATCTTTTATCAGGTTCACTTCTCTCCATGGTTATAATTCCACAAAAGCATTGTCGGGATAGCAGTTAGAAGTATTGCGAGGGTGAGGTGTCTGCTCGCTGAAATCCGCTTCGCCATTGTAACGGGTTCACCAAGAGAGCTGTAGTAACTCCCAGAGATCACCCACATGTATCCTCCTCTTGTCCCCGGAATCACTTCCAGCACCACCCAGCATGCGCACCTTGGGACCCTGCTATGTGTACCAAATAAGTAGACACAACTACCTTGAACTGAGTACAGCACGAATGAACAGTTTATTGTTGTAAAACATAGACTGATATAGCCACAGAACTTCATTAACATAAATTAACATTGATAAACAGGTAGACAACCCAACCTTTAATCCCCTTTAGCTACTGAATATCCCCCCTGGTAGCCATCCTGTTAATGGGATTAGATTAACAGTGGAGTTCCTGCCTGTTTGGGAGCCAGGCTGGAGCCATCCCTGAGTACCTTGGGCTCCTGTATGACAGGTCCTTCTGTCACAGCCATCAAGAACAACTAAATACCTATGCCTTTGCAATTCAGATGGAATAATGAAAAAGTGTTATTTAACAGTATAAGAATTCTTAATCTTTTTCTGGTATTCTACCATATTCACTTGTATAGTGACAAAAAAAAACTTAATGGTTTCCAGTTTGATTTATATGGTCTTTGTATTTATGATGAGCAGGTCTGGTACAGACATGATAAAGTTAAAGCAGTCGGCAAGCATATTCAATTTGTTGCCCTTTTAACCACTTTGTACCAGAATGGCTTTTTATATGTAAACCCCTGTTGTGATGTTGCTCTGCCAACTATATCTTAAATGGCAGTCCAGGTTCCTATAAACCTAAAAATACGACACTGAATAGGATGTACATAAAACATGCCCCATAATGTGATACATAAAAATAATCTCTTTGCAGAGAACATAAAAACAAAAGAATAGAGCTTGTGGATTATCCTTTTAGTCATTTTGCTCATGGTTTTGCTGTTTTGTAATCCCAGATGGCCTTTGTGGTTTGAAAACTGCAATTAACTACCCCCTGCATTGTATTACAACAACCATGTGGAATAGGTTTAATATTTTACAAGTGCTAATTGTATGTCCCAGATGACGGCTCAGTGTTGCACCCTTCAGGCTAGCACAAAAATATTTGTAAGGCAGACTCGACAGAATAAGAATTTATAGCTTTTTAGCTGCAAAATGTTTTTTTGCCCGGTACGCGCTGGGGTGAGGGAATTATAATGCTTGCTTGTAAAGCCTACTAAGTTTCTTTTATGGTGTTTGACACTTCTTCTTTCTCCTCTACAGTGCTCCAATGTTGGCTCTGAGATCCTCTTCACGCCAGCTGCTTCCACAGGTAAGCAGGTCCAAGGGACCAGCATTGTCGTATGTTTGCTTTCAAGTTGTGTTAGAAAAACGTTTAGAGACAATCATGTCCACTGGGCTGCTGTTCTAAGGATTCCGTCCTAGTTGCTTGCTTTGGAAGGCAAATCCATAGCGTAGTACAGAAGCTTTTTGTTCACACGCAATAATGTAGAAGTGATATATGCCCAAGTCTTATGTTATTAACATCCCTTTGACCAACAACCTAACACGAAAGTCTTATCAGATGATGGAGCTGGTGCTTCTATCCAATTCTACTGTTCTGTCTGTCTCTATTAGTTCAAATTTGTATTGGATCAGAGGCATAAAAAGAAAATGACTACAGTGCCCTTGCGTGTCTTAGAAGCAAACAACAAAATCTTCTTTCTGCGCACCAAATACAGGAGGCCCGTCCTTCTTACGCCTCTCTCCCCAGAGAGATCTGGCGCTGACCTCAGGGTCAAACTGCTCCTGTGTGAGTCAACAGCATCACTTCCCTACTGATTTTTACAAGGACAGCTGACCTCTGCATGAACAATAACCCACAGGGCATAGTAACCCCATTCATCACGGCTCCAATTCTTAAGGGATTTACATCTGAAATCAGTAGCGCTTTCAAACAATACTTGTAATGCTAATTAATTACCTTGGTGTTGAAATGACAATCTCTTCATTATGTCCTTGGTAGACCAGCATTTTCTTGGGGGGGGGGGGATGCTTTTGACAAAACATACAATAAACCTGATATTGTGTGGGGTGGCCTGTAATATGGTCCCGGAACCAAAACTGCTGCACTTACAATGACATATCCCTGTTTCTAATGTTCCGTTAATATTATTCCAAGAATCCTCAAATCACTGATTGGGTTGATGGCGTGGATTGCATTTTCCACATAGCTCTAAATGTTGCATTGAGCACCAATTCTCTGTGTCACAAAAGGATTTGTATTTTATCCCCCTCCCATAATCTCATTCCTTGGCCAGAATCGGTCAATGTGTGCTAATCCTCCCTGTGCCATGTTCCAGGCACCAGGTCCCTCATTGATTTTCAGATTAGTGTGATTTTGTTCTTCTTCAGAAGACCCAAGCCTTGCTCCTCTTGTTAAAGGACACTGTGCTCACAGTAAGAGATCACCTTTCCAGTCATTAAGTATGCTGAAAAATGTTCTCTAAGAGGAACAATCACATTGTGTAAAATACCTTGAGCATTTATCAAAACTATCAAAACTACCTATAGCTAGTGATTCTTATTAACTGATTATTTTAAATAGTGCCTTATTGAAGCCGAGGTTTGTGCACAACTCGTATACCTAATCAATATCTTGTCCTGGAGTTCTTTCCCTTCCCCTCATCCCAACCTTTAAAATGCTGCAAAAAATCAACAACAATCACAAAATAACAATAGGAGGGGGGGGGACATAAGCAGGAGGAATAATCATACAGATCCAGAGAACAGGAAAGCTAATATAACTCCCCCTATGGTATACACATACAACAGGTTTATAATACGTATGTAACATTTTACTCTGTAGGCTTTTTTTTAGTGCACTAAACCGCGTAATATTTGGGGAAAAGATCCACATAAGCATCACTTAATTGGTAATGCAACACAGCACAAGGTGTCTGTTCAAAGTACTATAAAATCAAAGAAGACCTTCTCAGTAAACGTCCTTAGGGGGCCTTTATAATTGGCTTAGTTTGACCCTTTGCATTCTGAAAATTGTCCTATTCCAAATACTCTTTATTCTTGGAAGCATCATGGCAACAGAGCAGCGTGAGGGTTAAGCAGTCTTGACTCCCTGCTGCCAGGCTCTGTTGCCATGGGAACCGGATGTATGGGACACCTGCCATACAAATCAGGGGTTCTTAATTAGCAACTAGTAGCTCATCCCCTCTTGGTTTTCAGGTTACAGACCTGTATTGTAGTCTCATTCAGCCTTATTTTTTTCATCCTGCTCCTCAAAACTCACATAATGATCATACAGGATTGAATCTCACCAGCAGCTGAGACATTGTGAAAAATGTCACCCAAAATGCATCTTTTATTTGTGTATCATCTTTTTATCTTTATGAAAATCCTGTGAACTGACCTAATAGGGCTTCTTTCTCCCTTCCGTCAAAAACCTTTCTTGAGATGAAACGTGTCTGCGTTCCGACCGAGAATAACGATTCAGTATATCATAAGCCATATCATATAATAGGACCTCCAACCAGACCCCCTCCCCCATTGCCTTACAGAGCTGTCCCTCACCAGCGGTTGCATCCCTCATTTGCTCCATCATCTTTTGAAGTTGAGCCTACGGACCATATGTTTGTGTCTGTTCTACCTGCACAATAAGCATGGTGCAGAGATACCTTTGGGGGGGGGGGTTTAAGGAGTGTTTGGCTTTGTTCTACCATCTTATCTCTCTGCAATGCAAAGAAATACGTTATTTCTCCAGCGCCCACCTGTGCTAAGGAACGCTAGCACCTATCCGAGTCCCATAAGTAAAGTTGGCCTCTATGGGAAAAACTCTACAATGAGACATCGCTACGGTTTGTAGCAATCAGACAGAAGACAAAAACATAAAGAAACACACAATTTAATTACTTTTTAATTGCGGTAAAAATGATACATTTGAATTGCTTCCTGATGCTTTAGGCGCCCCACTACCCAACATATACATAGTATTTTCCCCTGCGTTGCTTTTCTAGCGATGCTGTCGGATGGCATCTCAAGCTGTGAGAAGCAGTGCGTTTCAAGGTCTGTATGTAGAGTGCTTTAGGTGTACTTTTACATGGAGGTTAATAGACAGCGGGGGCAGACAATGCGGTTCCCCACGGACTTGTTTGCCCACCTTGTACCTGATGCAGTAGTTCCCATACTCATTGGGGATTTAGAGTGTACGCTCCCCCTGGAATCTGAAGCATGATGTATGTCAGCGTGAGTGGTGTAGGTGGCTGTGGATTCATTAGAAGGCTCACTCCGGTTTAATTTACACGGCGTGCCTCGTTCTGTCTGTACTGCACCATGTTAGACGTTCTGACTGTTCCTAAAGTGAGATGAATATGGATGGGATGTGATTGAAAAGAGGCTAGCTGGCTAGTGTGCGCTGACATAATAACCAGGGCAAATAGCAGGGCACTGTGGTGACCGCGTGGCCAGCTCCTCGCTACGCCCTGAATAAATAGTAGTTGCGTTACACTGAACGGTAATTGCTTCTGGAGGTTTGCTGCTATCGATCTGTTGGTAGACGCTCAATATGAGCACCGGGGCCGTGTTCATGATTTAATTGCTGTGATTAATAACTCACTCAGAGGGATACATGACAATCAATATGAATAGTAAGCGACAGCCGGCAAGCCCTGCGTTTTGTGGTTGGCTCTTGTTTGCTCTGTAGACAGTCAGTAGCTGTTAACGCCTTGAGTGCTGAAGGAGCACTTGTCAGGGCAAACTATGGTTTGTAAGCCAGAAACGCAGTCAACGTTTTTAAAACTAAATTCTAGCATACCTGACATCCGCACGCAAGCTTTAGTGGAGAGTGTTTCCTACCCAGCAGTGTAAAGGTTAATGATTGAACGTCTTGTGCTGATGCTCCTTATGTGTGTGAACTGTTTGCATGTAGATCGTTTCTAGAAGAGGCTGATTTCTTCAGTACAATTAATGTAACACATATCTGGCTGGAAGGCATAAATCCTTGCATCTTACTGTCAGATGAGTCCTCCTGTGGCTGTGCTTGTGACAGGCGTTCATGATCTGGAGATACATACACTCTGAGATGCACGCACCCCTCCCCCCAAGGCATCCGTTCCCTGTCGCTTAAAGTGCTGCTTAGCTGCCCCTGTCAATTTATCTCTGTCTGCAGCTTGTCCCGGCCGTCAGGCTCACACCGCAGGTGCTGCATCCCCAGCGTCCGCGTGAAAAGGGGTCTGGGAGGGGGTCTGCGCAGTGTGGTGGGCCACAAACGGACTACATTTTAACCAATGTAAATCCCACTGGAGTAGCCGGGATTGCCGGGCCATGTGAAAGTATTATACCTTGCTTATTACTCCAGGGCCCGAGGAGTGAAGGGGTATAAGCAGTAGTCGTGGGAGTTGGTCCAGACACCGCCTGCTCTAGCAGCACATGTCTAATTTTGAAAGAATTACAGCTCCATTGTACTCTGCCAGCCCCAGATTCCTCTCTCATGTTCTCCTCTACAACGTATTTATTATTCCCATACGGAGAAAATGGAAAAAGTACTGACATAAATAACAATGAACTATTTCACTTTCCATCCCCTCCTAGTGTTCATATAAATCTCATCTTTTATTGTTATGGCTTTCACGCTCAATAACTATTTGCATTTTACATGGTAAATCACATTACGTGTCTCTGTTAATAAGGGATCCGATGACTTTCGGTTTATGATGCGTTTTGCTGTTCGCTCTGAACTTCTGTAGCCCGCAGCTGTCTGACCACTGACATCACTGGGTCACTTCAGTTTATTAAAGCTGACAACTGCCTTCTCCACGTTTCCTGACAGTCCAAGCATCTGACAAGTAGTAATTGATAGTGGCAGCTGCTCTAAGGGTTCCTTCTTTGTCACAAGACAGTTCCTCTTGAAAAGTATATGGAGTTGAACCAAAGGGATTTATTCACTAAAGGGTGAGTTGGCAGGAGTGTTCACCATTCCTTCGCTATTCATAATGAAGTGGCCTGAACTAAAGAGACTTAAGAAATCCAACAGATTTAACTGCATTATACAGGGCCAGCAAAGCTCTTCATGCAGCAGAAGCTCACTTGGGTTGTGCCTTCATAATGTGTAATGAAGTCCACGAGTTAAAACTGCAACTCTGCCGTTGGTGAATAAAGCCCATATGAAATGTTTGGTTTTTCTTCACATACATGGTTTTGGTCCCCAAATGACATGAACAACACAGAGTGTCCGTGTCATACTACAAGCAGCTAGCTTCTCTGATCTGCACATATCCAGTTATATCCCTTGTCTCCCTTTTGATTACAAAGACCTTTCAGATTGCTTGGCACCATTTTGGACATGCAGTGACTACATCTAACAAGAAGAGTTGCATGGGAAACCCATAAATTGTTAATATATAGGCAAGAACATCCTTCTAATCACGCACATGTACACACACACACACACACACACACAAATGTTGCAGGTTTGGAATCAGATTCAAATCTAATTCTTCAGTCCGTTTCTCTTTATCTGTTCAGAATGATTAGATTAACTAATGCCTCTATTCAGCGTAAAGGGAAGACACATGAACCAAATGCAGAGACTTAACTAATTGGATTTTTGGAAACGCGACTAATAGAAGTCCCTTTTTAACGAGAGAGCTGAATTAAATAGGACATACAGGAGCTGAAAGTGTGTGCATTTCCCTTCTGAACATTGCAGCATGTGACCACAGTAACTCAAATTAATTAAAGTCTGAATGATTGGAAATTGAATTAAATAGTAGAGTAAATTGGCTTCCATTTGGAATGGAGAACAATGCACCAGTTATCTATATCACTGTTTTGTTGTCTATAAAAGCGGGGAATTTTTGGAGGGCCATCTTTAAGATGTGCTTTTGCAATAAAAATGTATACTGCTTTTGTGCCCAGCGTGTAAAAGTGTACTGTTTTCTAACAAATCATTTGGCACAATATACAAAGAAAGCAACACTACTTGTATGTTTTTAATCTGATGTGTGTGTATGTGACTACATTGTGTTATGTTCTTAGGTGCCCTTCTGAATGACAAAACAGAAGCACAACTGGCCAACCACCCAAAGGTCTCAGGGCTGGAGCGCAGCCAGGAATTAAACACTGAAGTCTCTTTCATCCCACCTATACACAGTCCACCGCCCCCAGCTGCTGCTATAGTCACCTCTGCGTCCTCCACACCAGCCTCCAGCACTCGTGCCAGCCCGCAGGTCAAAAAAGAGCCAACCCTTGTAGCCCCAGCTCCTCCACGGCTCACTCCGCAGCCACAACCACGGCCCCACTCACGCCCCTTGTCTCAGCCTCAGTTGCTTCCCCTGGAATTCCGATCTCAGAATCACATCCCTGCCCATCACAACTACCCTGTGCATCCGCAGCTGCCGCACAACGGGATCGCCAGCATCAGGTAATGGTGGGGACGAATGAAGGGAAGCTATAGATGCATCTGGTGGGGACAAATGCAATGCTATGTTTTAGATACTTTAGCCTGGATCAATCTTGTAAGACCATTCCCATTGATGTAAACATACCTATAGTTAAAGCACTGTTCTTTAGATTTATTTTAAATAATTTTTAATTAAAATGGACATTCACAACCACCCACCTCTGCATAGTTTATATGTGAAGCATTACACATTGATGGTGGCAACCCAGCCTGTCTCTCAAGCCTTTGTGCCCATGAAGACAGTGGTCAGTTCTAAACTCAACTGTTGCACTGGGGACGATGCAAGTACAGTTCCAGTGCTGGCACATTTTCAAAATGTAAAATTGTTTAGCTCTACCCTTGGTCAAAGACCACATGCAAGTTACAAACTGGTACTTGCTGTGTTTATGATGATTCTTTAATTTTCAAATGCGTACATGGTAGGGTATATCTGGGACAGGGCATGCAGAGATTTCTCACTGATCTCACCTTCTCTCTGGTTCCTCACAGCCGTAGCAGCAGTGCCAGCAGTGCAGCAAGCATCAGCCTCCCCAAACACCTTCCGCCTTCCCCTCAGGTCCCCCCCCATCACCCTCCCGGACCGGGCCTGCCTCTCTCCATATCCAACCTCGCTACCTCCTCGCACTTTGCTCTCAGATCTCAAGCCCAGCATCATCCGGCCATGTTTGCTGCCCCTCCTACGCTGCCACCACCACCAACTTTACCCACAAACGGCCTTGTTATCCCTGGCCACCCTGCTGGAGCAGGATACTCAGGTAGGTGTTTCTGTCTTGTTGTTTTGCTAATGTATAGCATGCATATGGGTGGTGTATAGTTTCAGTCCTCACCCAGTTTAGAACAGCATAGAAGGAAGCCATGGTTATATTTCTGCTGACATGGCAACATGTAGTTTGTCTAAATCTACCTCTCAGGCTTATTCCCAAGCGCTGGGCAAACTGGTACAGGTGCTTAACTGGGCGTGCATTAAAGTTATAGTAACTTATTGGTGATACAGCGTATCGCATCTGTGAATGCACGTCAGGTTTGAGTTAAACGTTCAGTTACCAAGTAACATACTTCACTATACCAGGATAGTATGTCATCTCACTTTATATAAAAAAAAAATCAGTCAGTACCAGAGTAAAATTGTTAGATTTGGGCTAAAAAACAATCTCTAATGGTTCCATAACAAAACATACTGCTCTGACTCACAAGAGTGCTGCTGTTCTGAAGACTGAAGTGGCAAATGCTGTAAGTACTCCTAGATTGCTCTACTCCTGTTTAGTGCCATCCGGGCTACCTTTTATACCAGTAACACAATGTTAAGAATGTGCTTAAGCACTGAAAAGTCCCAGTAGCATTGAGATATATCCCCAAAGTCAAAGCACAGTCATGTAATTGCGTAAACCAGGGGTGTCAGACTTCAGGACTTGATGGTCACAAACAGCTTTGTAGTCCTCTCTCTCCATGCTGGAACACAAGTGATTTTTTTTTTTAGCTTGAGGTATCAAAATCATGTCCTGAGTGGTGTCCTTAAAGCCGATATGAAATCAGTTTATTTTAGGTTTGAAAACATGATTCAAAATATCACACATTTGTTCTTAAGATTTTCTTTACAAAAAAAATTATTTGAATCATGTAAAATAAAGTAAATAATTGGAATGTTTCTTGACCAAAGGCCACTCCTTTACTTAAGCAAATGAAGTCCTGGACATAGCACATCATAGCCGGAATGTGCAGGATGGTTGGAGTTATGGAATGTTCCACTGTTAATCTGTTTCCATTTTTTATCTTCCATTAAAACGTATTTTTGCCGTGAACACTCAAAATCCCCGTGCAGTGTGAATTACGAGCTTGCACTGTACCATTTGGATTCCAGATACGGTGCAGGACATTAGTTCATTCGTTCAAAACAAAATGTGTGCTCCATCCCACTGATCTCAGAGTGGAATTACTCTAGTGTTAAGGTCACTTTAGTCTTATTGTGTGTACAGTAGTGAGCTCTTTCTATAGTCGAACAGTGACGTGGTATTTGTCATGGTGTATCATCAGCTGTGTGTAAAATAATGATTGTACTGGTTGTAAATATGGTAGTCTGTCATTCTGGCTAATTTTTTTGCTCACACAACCTTTCTGGGGTGTAAGCAAACTAAAAAAAATAAATAAAACCAGAGACCTGAATACTCCCAAACAAGAGCAGATAATTTGCAGGCCCCAGCTATTGGTGAAGGAGGGTATGCTTTGGGGTAGTTGGGTGTGCCTTGTTTATACTGCATTATAAGAAGCCCCACTGTGTTTTCTCCTGAGATGACTCATGGTGTTCTTTCTTGTCTTTAGATACCAGCCTGTTGATATCATTCAACCAACCAATCATGTATTGCCAGCCTCATTCGGGGATTCTGATTGGTACTTTGTCACAGGCATCTCTCTTACCTCCACCAATGAGTCCTCACGTAGAAAACCACCACAGCATGACCTGCAGAAACAGGGAATGCCAGGTGAATATCTGCGCTTTTTCCTTCTATGTTTTTGGGGAAACTGATGGGCCGATGGGCCTCTGTGTCTTTTTGTCTCTCTGTCTCTTTTAGATCATGAACTTCTCAGGCAAGAGCTGAATAATCGCTTTTTGGTTCAGACTGCGGATCGGGCGGGCGCCCCTCTCGGCTCTGTGCCGCTGCTGAGGGCGGAATTTCACCAGCACCAACACACGCACCAACACACGCACCAGCACACATTTACCCCCTTCACTTCCAGCCTGCCCCCGACGCAACTTATGCCGCCAAATGCACCCCCCATGGTGCGTACCCCTGCCCGAAATGTGAGGATAAGTAAAGCGTCTCAGTCCAGTTTCACTCCCCGCTCCCTTCACTTGTATATCTTTGGGGTTATATTGGGGTTTGTGCACATTATCTGTCCACCTAAAGTTCCCGACCAGTTGTTTCTTTTCACAGCTGGATTTTAACTTCTGGTCATCACATTTTCCCCTTTCTTTTTCACAATTAACAGGGTAGATAAATGGTTTCTTTTTTTTACACATCCCTGATTGTTTTTGCTTAATTGTATCCTTTTTTCATATGCATTGTGGCTAGTATCTGGAATCAAGGACAGGCCTCTCTGTCTAATGTCTGACATGAATTTTCTGCATGTTGGGTTCTTTTCTGGATCAGTGAATGTTTCCAACCTCAGAATTTTCACGTTTTGTCTGTTAGAGTTGCTGTTCCAACTACTTCGCTTAATTTAACACTTTTGTAACCAATTAGAAACTTAATTTTTACTACTTTTGAATGCCAAAACCCTTCCAAAAAAAGTAATGTTTGCCTCATATTTTTGGGGGAAATGCTTGATTGTCCTGTGGCACAAACGCACGGAGAGGTCCTTGGATCTGAAAAGCTTCTTGAAAGCTTCTGTGTTGTTTTTGTTGTCACTTTTCCTTCTGAAAGTTTATAAGCTATAGAGTGGTGGTAATATTTTTTGCGTAACTGGAACATCTTTTTTAACACATCTTCTAGTTTGAATGTGACCGCAGAATTGTAAAGAAAATGCCGGAAGACAGTAGCCAGAGAGGCCTAGTCGATCCATTGAATGCGTTACCTGTAACATACACATCTAGTCGCACTGACCACCTATGTGGTGCCACCAATGTGGTTAAAGGAAAATGTGTATGTGAATTATAGCTATTTTGTCTGAATTTGTCAAGAAAATAAATGTCAATGTTAAATTGATGATCACGCAGGCATTACCTTAAGTGGTTGTGCATGAGCACATGGCAGCTTCAGTTTAATTGGAAACTCATTGCACACCGATTTCACTTATACTGCACCTGGTTTCTATCCCGATTCTACGATATCGGCTTAAGATACAGATGTAAAGCAGATAAAGGAGCAGGTGCCGCTCTATCCCACTCACAGACCCTTCTGGAGCAGCGTATTTAATGCTGTAGTTTCACCATCTGCCAAGTTGCTCGCTCACTGAAATGGGAGTCTGAAACTGTATCCAAATGCAATTTGATCAATGCTATAACAATGTTTTTATTGGGGGGGGGGGTTGTGCTTTATATGTCATACTGTATGTTAGACTGTATCCTGAGAGAGATCTCAGCATCAGGGAGATGTTACCTCTACAAGTAACAAAGCACTAAATCATTGCAAATATTAATGTTTGTGTACCACGGACTTTCTGCAACCCATACCTGGGCACCAATTTGTTTCACCCTTCGAGTGCCAGAGGACCGCTTGGTGCATTATATAGTACATTGCAAAACCCTCTTGCACTGGAAAGGCCTCAACCTGTGAATTTGATATGTACATGCTGTAGAGTCAGAACATATACCCATTTGCAATTTTCTCTTCTATTTTAGTTTGACAAGTATGCTCCCAATTTAGACAGCTCTTATTTCCGCCATCCCAGCGTGAGTTTCTAAGTATTCCTTGGCATACCTGCGGTCTCTGCACCCATTCTTCCAAAGCTTATCTGTTGAAGTTATTTTTTTTCCATGTTCTCTTTCTGTTTTTGGTTGCGGATAATCTAATTCCCTTCCTTGCTGCTAGGCCACAAACATTTGTGATTGACATAACAAGGCACTGCTTAAGACTCCTCTCCCCGTATGGGAAATTACAAAGGGTACCCATATCTTAAAAATAAATAAATAAAACTGCAGTGACCTCAAGGCTGGAGCTGATCACATTTGTTTCGACCCCTCTGTGCATTTGCTTGCTGTCACTGTGATTCATTTGGTGATTTTGATGTCTACTCAGTCTGTACCCTCGGTGACCGTTATTGCTTAGACCCTGCTTCATCCCTGCTAAATCAGGCCATGACGTTCATTCTCCACCATTAAAGGGAGATTCTAATATTTTAAACATTTTGATATAGTTTCTCCATTATAAATACACAGGGATATATGATTTTGCTTTTGTAGCTGGCATCAGGTGAGCTAACTTGATTATAGTTAACGTCAAGTGATCATTGATGCGTTGCATTGTGGCACAATGTCGCTTATATTTAGCTATGTCGCACATGGATTCCTGTGTGATCCGTTACAAATTTCCCTTTAAGGAGCATAAACTTGTATTGCTTGGATTTATATAGATATTGTAGAATTTTCAATGTTCAAAAAGCTTATCTACTGAACAGAATTAGGCACCCCATAAAGTACAGTGATGTCCTATACTAAAAGTGTATATGGTAACCTTTCCCTATGCGAGCAAGCTTCAGTAATGTATAGAAAATGGAATTCTTAGTAATAGTGAGTTTAGGACTTTTGTTGGAAGAATATCTTTAAGGATATCATTTTACAGGTATTAACGTGCTCAGCAGTGAGTCACAAACACTGAAATAACTGGCTGACTCACTCTGTTGGCTTTATTTACTAAACCGCAAGTTGTAGCTGATAAAAAGAAATACTAATCTAATTACATTTCAGGATGCTGCCAAAAGCGCACCTCATGCCGTGTACTTCTTTCCGAAGTGTGAGGATGAGTAGAGAGTCAGTCCGGTTTCCCTCCCCGCCAGAGCAAATTATTCCAGAGCAAAGCGCCAAGTTGGCCTTGCAAAATGTATAGTTAATTTTATCATCACTTCCATCTCCCTGTTCAGAGAATAAACCTCTGTGTCTGCAAAGAAAGGAAGTATCAGTATACTTGAAATTGGCACCACAAAGATATATTGCTTAAAAGATATCCCCTCCAATACTTGGTGAAACCGGTTTCCAAAACGGTGAAAAGAAAGATTAGAGAAGATTAATTGTGATTGTTCTTAACTGTATGTGCCACGGATGAGGGCTATAAACTTTAAAACAAGTCCAGAGCCAGATCACATGCGCGGAGGAGGTCTGATCTTATCCCTTATCAGTATCCGTATCAGTGAGATTTGTTCAGCATGACAAGCAAGAAGTTTGTGAAGTCGGTAATGCATAGTAATGAAATGTTTACAGTCCTTTCCGCTAGTCAGTAGTAATACAGTGTGTCCTCTGGAAGGTAGCAACAGAAAAGCATATCATATTACCTGCTGCTTCTGCTCGCTTCCTTTTTTCTTTTGTGTGTATATGTATAGATTGGGAAGGGACCTAAGATAAACCTCTCTCTCCTATTTTTCAGTTCTTTCCAACGTACACCTCTCCGGTGCCTGGGATGCCCCCAATGCTTCCACATTCAGGTCCATTTGGGTCTCTTCAGGGAGCTTTTCAGCCGAAGGTGAGCCAGGAGTTGCATTTAAATTAATATATTCAAATACAGTATATATATATATATATATATATATATATATATATATATATATATATATATATATATATAATATGAGGAACAGAGATATTAGTGTTACTTGGTTTTAGCTTACACAGTAGTTTCTCTTATAGCTGTTTCTGTATCTTGATTATTTAATACAATTGCGTAAAACATTCCATATGATTCAGTACTACAGAGAACACTTTTTTTTCTGCTTTAATCATTTTCATGTGTTGGGATTATCCAAGGGAGAGAAAAAATGTCATTTTTTTTTTTATTTTTTGCAGACCTCAAACCCTATTGATATCACAAGCAGATCCAGCGCGGTACATCACACCCTCCTACAGAAGACTCCTGGGGTTTGTAGATGTTTCGTTATTTCCGGAAGTGAGACATAACCTGGCTGAAGAAATAAACTAATTGAGAATTAGATGTGTAAACCCCTGACACACACACACAAAAATACACCAGCTCTGAATAGAAGACTCGTGTCCATGTGCCCTTTACATGTCAGAAGAGGGCATGACATACTTTGCCCTGCTAACAGGCACACGGGTTTGAGAAGAAAACCTTTTACCAAGCAATGGATAGCAATCACAGGACAGCCAATTATCAGAAGATGAAATAAGGCCTTTGCCAGTGTAAATAAATGCACAGTAGAGTCAGTATACCGTAAACACGACACGGTAAACAAGTGGCATGTGATGTCTCAATATAGAAATAATTGTCATAATAAGTTACATCAAATGGTTCCAGACCAGTGAGCAGTAAAGTGTTAGTAATCAGATAGTCATCCATGCTAAGCCAATCAAAAGCCAGTCCCAAAAGACATGCAGGATTGGAACATACCACTGACAAGCAGCTGGGGCGCTGTGTGTGTCGGTTTATCCTTGTGTTTTTACACATTGGGATGTTTAACCGTAGTCCAGAATAATAAATAAATCATACCTGCAGATCAACATGGGTTGCATTGAAAATGTTTAAGTTTTGTTAAACTTCATTTGCATATCAAATATCAGCTTCTGTTGACATGAAAATATGTAATTGATCTAGAAATGATTTGCACAAGGAAGGCTTATTTATTTTGCATCGTTCTTTCCTGTTTGAGTGATATCACATGGGACATACTGTGTGTGCTGTAACTATACTAATATGTCTGCTTCCTCTGCAGGTAACAGATCCGTACAGGACATCAGTTAGAGTAAGTTTACTTCTTATGTAGAAAATCCTTCCTGTGAATTCACATGCAAATCTTGGTGTTCAGCATTTAGCTCAGTTTGACTCTCTTGGAGCCAGATACTGGAGTACTTAAGTTATCTTCTTCTGTTATTACTCATAAAATATATTAAAAAGAACATGCTATGCACAGCAGTCAGTTACAATTTCTGTTGTAAAACATATATTGTTTGTGTTTTTTTACTCTGTAATTTTGTCACGCGAGGGAGTGGGGGGGGGGCAGGTTAACATAAAAACTTGAAATGTTTTAAATTCGTACAGTCCTTTCTTACAACAACCCCTTTTAAGCACTCCAAAAAGCAAACCTTTACCGTTAACCTCCACCACTGATGAAATTCTAAAATTATATTTGGGCCTTGTGGCGATACCCCTAGCAGCCATAACCCCCTTCCCAGCACTCACTGTAGTTTTCCTTGCTTTTGCAGAAACCAGGCAAGTGGTGTGCAGTACATGTGCAGATAGCTTGGCAAATCTATCACCACCAGCAGAAGATGAAGGTAAAAAGCCTTGCTTTAGCGTTTTCTGCATCTGGGCAGTGTCATGCAACAAGCCAATATATAAAGATTTAACCCCCAGTGTCAGAATGCTTGCCAAACCTTGATAAGCCTGGAATAGTTTATTGGCAATACACTGTTGCTCTATCTAGTGTTCCCTTTCCACCCTTGTCATACTAATCAAGCGTGAGCTTATCTGGACTCTGAGACTGTAGTATCAGCCCATTATCATAAAACAATTTAGATTCTCCTTGTCCTATATCCCTCTTTAACTGGGATGCAACAGCCTGTACAGACATGTGAGGAGACACATCAATTAATATTAAACTGTCTTGACTATTCCTAATGAACCAAAACATTAGATGGGGCCTGACTCACGTCATTGACCTTACTGCGCAAGGATTATGATGTTCTTTATGGAAGTATTGCTACCTACAAAGAATATACTTAAACTTTTTCTGAAAAACAAACAAAAAAATCCCTTTAGGGAATAACCCAATTAAAGAGTGTGCGAGGCCTTGGACAGTTCTGCTGAATGTTGTTGCAGTGGTGGGGAAGGTTGCAGGAGCTCCAGGCAAACTTTGTAATAAATCTCAACGTTTAATACAGCCCTATGTACACCAGTAACTTTTTCAGTGGGCCGTTGAGAGAATCAAGTCTGACAGTGTTGGGAGTGCTGATCAAACATAGGGACAGATGATTTTCAATATTGATCATTTTTCCCCTTTTTGGAGTCCGTGTGGGAAGCGGCTTTGTGGTCGTTTTTATCTTATTTAATTTTTTTTATTGGCCCAAACGGCAGCATGCAACCACTCTCAGGTAGTGGGAAGTACAAAATAAACTTGAATTGTTGGTAACTTTATGTGGTATCCACTGTGACCTTGCATGAATGCATTTGGATCCAATCATCATGAGTTGAAATAAGCTCTTCCAGTACATGTAGATATGAGGACATATAGTGTTTCATTGCAGATTGCCATAGGACACGTGAAGCTCTGTATTCTTCACTCTTTTTTTTCAAGATGTCCATATGAAGCATGCAACTACTTGCATTGTGTGGGCTATTTGAAGCTTGTAAAATAGTTTAAATGGTACACAAACTGCATTACACACACGATACAACTTTCATTAGCTAATGAAATGTTTACAATATAGAGGGGCTGTAGGAATAGTTTGTTCTGAGTTAATGAAACACATCTAGCTTGTCTAAAGTGTGAATATAGTGCAGTGTTTTCAGAAAAAACAAACGTGGCGTTCTTTACAATTGCTGTGCCTTTACATTGTCAACTCATGGTTGTTAATTGCATTTAAAAGATTTGTTCATAAACACTATTAAGAAAAGAAAATGCTTCTTTGTATGTAGATAGGCGTTAAAAATAAGCCTATATATATGCCATTGGCAAATAACTAATCTTTATCAATTTTTTTATCTACAGCAAATGCAGATGGATCCACACAAGCTGGACATTTGTGGCAAACTTGACTTGTTCAGCAGACCTCCAGCCCCCGGAGTTTTTCCAGGGTTCCACTACCCTCATGATTTGGCCCGACCCCTATTCTCCACCACCGGTAAGGCAAAAAAAAAATAATGCGTCCTCTCCTTTAGCCGGACCTGCTTTAACCCGTCTCGTGTGTGACCCATTTTCTAAGACTTCTCCAGATATACTGTATGCTTATGTAGTAATGGTGTAGAATTGCTGATACTGGCCAGCCAGGCCATGATTGTCCTTCGAAAAATGTGCCAACGTTTCCAGAAAACATACAAAAAAGAACCTTTAGATTTGTTGGCTCCCCATTTGCATCATGCCCAAACAGCACCAAATGCAAATAAAATACTGAATGAGAGCATATCCTATTTGCATATGATGCCACATTGTTGGCACAGTCTCTTTGAAACACCAAAAATTTTCTTATTTGAAAAGGTCACACGGACATCTGCCAAAGCTCTCTTTGAATCTTTCATGGTTGGTCTTAATCTTTTTAAATCTTTTATCGGAAACGATGCATGTCTCACAGTAACGTTTCATAGAAAGCGTATGGATACCTAGTTGGTTAAAGAGGGCCAAGATGTTCTACAGCTTCCTCCTCCGAAAGCATCTTTGAGACTCGCTACTGAATCCCACATCACTAATTTAGTGGAATTTAAATGGAAAACTAGCTGTAGTCATCCGGAATGGTGCCTGCAGAGAGCTGGAGATTGATGTATTTATCAGGGTTGTGTAGTTAGCCGTATAAAGTGTATTCAAGGTTGATAGACTTACACCAAGGAATAACAATGTTGCCAATATTTCATATACTGCAATCTCTGTAACATGTCCCACACAGTGTGTAAAAATAAGGTTCAACAGGTGATGGCAAAAAGCCACAATAAATGTAAAAATAAAGGAAAATGATCTGGTAGTCCATACAAAGATTGTGTAAAGTACCCAATGTGAGTACGTGGAAAACAGCGACAGAGCAGATAATATAGTGAAGGTTGTTTGAAAATGACTACAATATGTAAAAATCACATGATTGCCTTCTTTAGAAACAACCCACTGCTCCTGTGTGTGTTAATGGGACCTCACCGGGTACAGAGACAAACAGGAAAGGGCTCCTCAAACATACTGTTTAATATAACAAAAGTACGCTCTGCCCTGTTAGATTTTCTACACTTTATGTAAACGGATATTGCGTTATGTTTTTACAATTGCTCTTAAAGGGAAAGTATTTTTCTTGAAATGTATATTGGTGTGCAGCACTTTGGCTTTTTTCCATCACCTGTTGTATTTATCATTAAGCCAATAACGATACGGACTGTTTGCTGGCTACGCTGTGAAATCGTACACAGGATTTCCCGAGTTTTGTCCTCTAGGAAAGATGTGTTGCCATTTTATGTATTTTTAAGCAAAAAGCTCCACGAATGTTTACTGGTGCAAGAGGGGAATATAAATGTGTGCATACCATTCGAATATGTAATTTGCTGTAAAGACGTACCTCAAAAGGTTTTATGTTCTTCTATTGCATTTCTTAATATGACACAGTAACACATTACAATATATATGTGTATGTATGTATATATATATATATATATATATATATATATATATATATATATATATATATATATATATATATATAGTGTGTGTGTAAAGGCTAGGCCCCTATTTAGATAACACGGCACAAACACAGCAGCGTCAGTCAAAGAATAAAATGCCATACACGCAGTATCGGTGTGATCCTTCTCTCCTTATCAGACAGCCGTGTCACAGCATGAACCATCGCTCTGACTGAGCTCCCTCGTTACCCTCGGCTGCTCCATCTATCTCCAGGCTCAAAGTCTGTAAGATGGATGCGTGGCCGCCTGAGAATCGTTCCATTTAATAAGCACAAGACAGCTGTAAGGGCTCTGCCGTCGTCTTCACTTGGAGAAGGCTTATTTTCTTTTTTGCACAAGCTCAGCTTTAGCAGTGTTTGGAATCGGTCCCCGTGCTCGGCAAAACCCCATTATGAACAGGCTGAAATCATCTGGGAGCAGAAATATGTCATTCCTGGTGCAGACACTGCTCCGCCATGTGGAAAATGCTTGTTTAAAGCCTTTACCCAATCATTTTGACTTTGGAAAGCTACGTCCTTGACCTAAAAGAAGTGTATTTGTGCGAGAAAGATGAATTGTGCACAAAGTGTATAAACAGACAGACATTCAGGATTTACACATTCTTCATATCAGATAAGATTTTAAGGTTAAATAACTAGATATAACAGAGTAGCGAATAGAATCTTCAGCTCTGTTTGTAAATGGGCTCTGTACGCAGTTCTTATATTCAGTATATCACATGTTAATATGCCTCCTCCATACTGTTTCTTTCCGCAAGGATGGCAAACACAATATGTTTATTGACGTAAATAAAGCAGACTTGTACCTTATCTACAGTTTGAGTGACTGTGAGGCTACGTGGGCTGCGAGTTCCCACACAATCTGTGGAGGGGCTGCATCAATGTACGCTTTGTACAATGTACAATTTAGGCAAAGCAGGCAACTTCCAGCCTTCACTGTGACATCAGGGCCATCGCGTGTTACCAAACACCTCGACAGCGTAAAGCAAATTACCGGTTCCTGAAAAAAACTTTTATATTGCAAATAGTTTCCTTATGCGAGTTTTACTATGGTTGGTAACAAATAGTGTGTAAGCTCACCATCTATAGTCAAGGAACAAGTCTAAGTGCATTGTGTGCGGGAATTGGAGGCGACGGTCTTATTACTCCCAAAAAGAGGGCTGTAAATACACCTTGTTGTCTGTTCCACCAGGTCCAACACATCCGGCCGCTACCCCGTTTGGGCCTTCCCCGCATCATAGCAGTTTCCTGCCCACGAGCCATCTGGCTGGTAAGTGTAAGTAAAAACCAATCCTCAAATTTCAACATAGTTTGTAGCTGGTTTGCATAGTTGGTGGGAGAGCAAGGGCCACCAAAAAAAAAAGTGTCCAACGTTGAGGTCAAATGTCTAGTACTGAGTTAACATGACATATTATATTATTGAAGATAACCAGTCACCTATGTAAAGGTGAGAATCAAGCAACCAAATATTAAATTGTATACTGTTATGGTTGAAAACATTTCCATTAGTGTTGTTGCACTCACATGGGTATTAAGCAGTAGTGCGTGGTGGTAAAAGTGGTGCAGTCGCCTAACAAGCAAACTTCCAGCATTGCCTTTTATACACAATGTAATGTACATAAACACTCTGGGGGGGGGGCGGGGGGTTGCACTAAATGCCCTACACATGTGTTCCAAAGCATGTAGGGAGTAATTAAATATCCAGCATATTGTAATAATCGAATATAATTTATCACTTGCACACATAACATATAAACAGACATGGCTGGACAAATCTGAGAAACCAGTTAACAAATGGCTCATTGATTTGTTCTGCTGGTGCCTAACTTTTTGGGTGGGTCTCCATGCATGGCCTTAAGAAACCGTAACGGAAACTTCAGGAGGAAAGTTCTACATTCATCTGCCCAGCCTTGAGCCAGTGCCTTCTACTAGTTGTGTTCAGGAAAGACTTGGATGCTTATTTTTGGCCTAACAATGGCAAGCTATGCGGTCTATTTTATTCAGGATACATGGTTGTAGAGGTAACCTCGCTGTGCCAGGGCGTCTTTGCAGAAGTCACCACTGCCATTTGCTGACGGTTTCCAAGCCACAGTTTTGGATGCCCAGTCTAGTATAGCAGTAGATTTAATCATATCAAACTTACACTGAACAAAAAAAGACCACCCTCTGCTCCTAGTACCTTCATGATATGAAGGTGACAGTCTCCCTACAGTACCACAGCTGAATCCATCAAATCCTGGAGTTATCTTTTTGCTGTGTGCTAACTGGGGGGCCACAAAATCCACCCCTAAACCCCCATTGGTAGCTTAGAATAGGAGGGTCAGGAGTGCGTTTCATTCTCCAGTGCTCTTGGATAAACGCCTCTTCAATCCCTGTTTGCCTTTCCAGATCCATTTAGCAGGTCAAGCAGCTTCAGCGGCCTGGGGAACTTAGGCAGCAATGCCTTTGGAGGATTAGCCAGTCATGCTCTAAGTAAGTACTGGCCAAGGGCTTTGAAGTCAATTGTAAACAAGGCCGGGTACTAGAATATAATCCTTGCGTTCTGATTGGTCAGCTGTCGCCTCAGGGGAGATGAATATTAGCCATATTTTGGGCCACATGGGAACCTTTTATTTGCATCTCCGCTGAAATGCTGCAAGGCAATTCTAAATGTGCTTTGGTGGCAGTGGTGCTGTGCTTGTGATTTGCATAGAAGTGCAGACAGGGAAGCATTGAATCTGATCTTTATGGTGCCCGCTTAAGGATCCAATAATAGAACTAATCCCTCTTCTGCAAATATCAGCTGCTGAATAGCTCAGGAAAACAAAGTGTGGCTTTGAAAGCAGCAGTGCCATTTGTTTGTCATTTTTCCTACACTCCATTTTAGTTATCTTTACCAGTACATTTATGATCTATATGGTGTACATAATCAAAATGGCCACCAGCCATGTTTTGTTAACTTTATTGCTACATGAAAGCATAATAAATATTTTTGTGTAAAATAAATATCAAAAGTGAGGATTTCTAACATTAACATTATGGTTGAATTCAATTAGTGGCACTGCTGCTTCAAGGCCATGCTGTTAAAGATTCTTGCGTGGGAAGTAATTTAATTCTTTATTCTTTTCGTGCCCATGCAGCTCACAATAGCTTGTTCGCTCACAAAGACAGTCCCACTCTACAGAGCTTCACAAATCCACATGAACCTTGGAACCGGCTTCACAGGACTCCCCCCTCCTTCCCAACCCCTCCACAGTGGTCCAAAGTTGGAGATCCAGAGCGCAGCTCATCGGTGAACAACCATGACAGAGATCGAGAGGAAAAGAGGGAACTTTCAATCACAAAGGATGAAAGAGACAAGGAAAGGTGGGTACTACAAGAATGAAGATTTACAGAAACATGGAATACATTGGTCACGTTTTGCCATGTTGCATTAAGCTTTCCAAGTGGCTAAAATTCTGTTATTCAAAAATCCTATACTTGCCATTAGATGCATTACATATGAACCAAGCGAAATGTCACTAAAGCGAATAATACATGCATCTCATTCCTCTTTCCCACACTTTTATGGTTGCCCCTGCTTCATGATACTGCACTTAACATTAAACATACATTCAGTGTTTATAGGTCAACTAGTAAATTATCAGCTAGGCAGTAAAACTTCTGCCACATTAACTGCCTTTCCCTTCTTACCTTTATTTCCTCCATGGTTCATCCCCAACCCATGTGCTTTGACTCTCATCTCACAAGCCGATTTATATATAGTGTATGTAGTCTTATACCCGTGACTCACAATACAGAATGCTCATTAGCTTTATCTTATTCAATTCAGGGATATACTGGACAAGAGCCGACATCATTCTAACAGATCCTCCCCGGCATCGGCACCGGTCAGTCACCAAATAAGCAACCTTATCCGCAGCAACAGCCAGACTCCCAGTGACTCCTTAAGGCAAGGGAATCTAGGGGACCGGTCCAAAGATACAGAGAGGGAGAATGCTGACCGTTTACGGGAGCCTCTACCCATAGAGCACAAGATCAAGGAGAGTCGATCACCAGTTAAAGAGTCCTCCATCCATGATAAAAGGTCACCCGAAGATGGCACCAAGCCAGTGATCCAGTCTGTCTCTCCGTATGGGAAACCAGCCCTGAGTGACAGCTTAAAGTTGAGCAACCTGGTCGGGAAAGACAACGAAAGGAAATCTGACTTGCCCGCTGATCTCCAAAAGATCAAAAGTGATATAAAAGTTAAGGAAGAACGTAAGGAAGATTCAGATGTGTTAGTGGTTGGTTCAGAGCCTCCTCATTCAGCAAGGACATTGGAACACCAACCACATCCACCCCCAACTTCTTTACATGGGTTATCCTTGCATCACACAATGGCAGCCTCTATGCCCCTCTCAATGGGTAGTGTCCACCAGATGAACAACTTAAACAACTTGAACATGCTGGAACGCAGTAGGGTAATGACACCCCTCATGGGCATGAGCCCTCTTCCTGGCAGAGAGAGGTTACCGCATGCAGGTTTCACTTGGGACCCAGTAAGGGACCCTTTACGAGATGCTTACCGCACTCTAGACTTGCAAAGGAGAATGGATTTCCACCTTCGTGCTGATGGCATGCATCGATACCCACCCACGACTGCTGCCAGCTTTTATGACCATGAACGTTCGTACCGAGACCGTGAGCCACATGATTACAGCCATGAGCGGCTCCTAGAAGCAAGAAGGGAACAGGAGAGGCTGAGGCATGCAGATGAGAGGGAGCGACTGCACTTAAGGGAAGAGATAGAAAGGGCACGCATGCACCACTTGCATTCCTCCCCACTAGAGAGCCATCTGCCACACATGCCATCCTTCATGTCTCATCTGAGCAGCGTGCCCTATCCCAGACTGAGTCCTTCTAGCGCCATGCACAATGGGCTCCTTAATCGGACCCCACCCACAGCAGCACTCAGTGCCCCCCCACCCTTGGTTCCAGCCAGCAACACAAGGCCCGCCTCTCCCCGCAGGACTAATCCCCTCACAAGCTCAGAGGCTCGGGACTTCTCTCCTTCTAGAAACCCCAAGGAAGTTGAAGCTCGATAGTTCTTTACTACAAAAAAAAGACCCACAGGAAACAACCATGAATTTTAAACTTGTCCTGTACATAACTTTATGAAAGTGCACTGCTCAAAAACTTTTCTTCTTTTCCTCCTCCTGTTTTTGTAAATGTACATTTGTAGGCTAAGCACACTTTTTCCTTTAGCCAGGGGGAAACTTCAGGGCTGATAAATGTTCCAACCTGGAAAAAAAGGATTCCGCTTAAGGTCTCTGGTCGTGTGACTATTTTTTTTTTTGACACGAGAGGCCTAGTAGCCAGAGTGGGATGGGTTTAGGAGGGGGACTTTTTAAATGGATTTTTGTAGTTTTTACAGTATTTTGTTTTTCGCTACGGTGTTCTTAGTCTCTTCCTATAAAAAAAAAAAAAAAAAAACAACCCTTTTCTTTAATTTTATATTAGTTGCATTTTCCTCTCATATGGGTGGAAAACGAGTATATCTGATCTTTCCATAAACTACATGAGGTTCTTCATCCCCTTCTATGCAGTAGATTTGAACATGATTTTGCCACGCATATTTATACATGCATATATACTGCTCTGCAGTTTCTTGTTCATGCTTTCTGCATTGAAGGGTCAACAGGATTATATGGATTTTTCTTTATTCAGCTAACAAATCAACATTATTGCTACCATTTTTTGAACAGAAATCACAGATTTATTATTAAAATAATAAGATTAATGTACAAAACAGTTGCTTTTTTGCCTTATTTTATTACATAAATTTTAAAGTTTTTTTTTTTCTTTGAAAAAATAAAATACCTAGATTCTTGCAGGATTTGTATATATTGATTTACTAGGTTTGATAACGGATCCACCGCAGACTTTGTGAACCCACTCTCAAGCAGATAACACGGATTTCAAGGATCACACTTGCAGTCACACAAACACCTCATCATCTTCCTATGCAATTGGTGTGAGGCAGGTCCTGGAAGAGGGTATACTGGTATACTTCCAAATTCTGCCTTGCCTATCCTGTGTCCTTATTATCTGTATCTGCCACCTTCCAAAAATATAAAAAGGCACTTGATTGACTTACGCTGGAATGGAAATATATGATCTGTATAGCCGCGGAAGAACTAAAATGTGTAACCATGTCAAACAGAGTTGATGTTTTTGATTGGAGTGGTCAGTAAAAGGACTGAAGCAACAATCCCCCTTGTCACCAGGGTTTATCTTTGAAAGGGTGGGATTACTTCCAACCTAAAATGCCACCTCAAATGGACATGATTTATTTATCCCTGTAAACCCTTTGTGCTTTGAACCTGTGCAGTGTTTTCATTGAAATCTGTATACAAGAGCGGTAGAATCGTAGGAGTGCGCAAAAGCAAAGATATATATATATTAATATATCTATAATATCTCTAAATATATATATAATGGTGGAAAGAAAGTGTCTAAAAATGCAGTCCAATTTTTGGTCCCTTATTTTCCGTGGAATATGATCCTGCATTTCCATTGTTTCTGTGTCTTATTTGCTTCTGTTTGTACTAATTCTATTACAAAAACAATGTTAGTTTGCCACACATCTTCAAGCGTGCGGCCAAACTGCGACCAGGCGGAATACATACCGGATGTGAAATGTGAAGGGAGCCTCAACCCCTCAACAGTCCTTATGAGAAATTAACAGAATCCATTCATCGCCTTGCAACAAGTGTGTCCTTTGTAGTATAGTGGATACCTTTTGAAAATTGGTCACATTAAATTGTCAAATGATACCTTATTACCAGCTTCTGCTTAACATGTAATCCACTTTGAAGCTGTACAAATGACTACAACACATATCATCCTTGGTTTGGCTTATCCATGTAATATGTCAGGAATTACATATAGTTGCTCAGTATCCACACGTTTTATATTTATTTGAGGAGAGGATGTGTATAAAACTAGTATTGATCTGTGTAACATCTCCACTCCACAGTCAGGCCAGTAGCCTGATGGTTGCGTGGTTAGACAGTAGCCCACCCATGGTTAATGTTGTTGGAGAATACCATTCCTACTCCTTGCAGCACTGGAGAGTATTCTGCCTCCAGCTGGAGAAGGCATTGTGGTGCAGGGCTTTAGTGCTATGAAAACAGAAAATGAGCGTTAAAGGCCAAATGGTGTCAGGAGCATAACAAATCTGCCCAAAGTCTTTATAATACTTTTGGACATTGGTGATGCAATTGGTACTTATAATATCCGCATTTCTCTTTCTGTCATTGAATAATTGGGGAATAATACTTGTAATGCAGGTATTTTAATGGTTGCATTTATAATATGCATGAAATAATTTAAAGAAATTGGTTGCAACGTTCATTCATCTACCGGCTAGACTGTCAAGTTTGTCCATTGACCGGATAACTGCACTGCCCCCCTGGGGACGTAAGCTACAGGCCACACTGGCTTTTACTACTATATAATAAAATTAATAATAATAATGGCATCACTCAGAACCTCGAAGGTAAATGTAAGGCCGGAAGTCTTTGAGTATGAATGTAAAGAAATTTTTGCCAAATCATCACAGCTCTAGATAGCTATATACATTTAAAAGGCTAACCCCATTCGGGGTCTTCTGCAGCACTAGCTTGGATGTCCCTGTATAAAGCATGTTTAAGTCTCCCCACTTATTGAATTATACAGGGCCAGCTCAAGAAGTTTGCCAGGGATTGCCTTTCCAAAGGGATAGTGAATTCAGGGAGTTCACACCGCACCTGTCCTGCCAACTCCCCCAGTCATGACTAACTCAGGTGAACAATAGAAACGAGTTTTCCTCATGTCCATTATGTTGTAGGTCAGTATGGAAGAGAATAAGAAACATCTGCATAAATCTTGTTGCATATGCAATTGTCTAGCCATTTTTATAAGAAAGTAATATCAATATTTGTCACTGAGGGTTGTGCTGTGCAAATGATTGCTGGTATATGTCAAAAAATACGTGCTTTCCACAGACATAAACTTTTTACCCACTGGTTTAAAAAAAAAAAAAAAAAAGTAATATCTTTAGTCAGCTGACTGCCCTCCAGCCCTTCACTCCCTGGTTTTAAGTAATTTTGACACTGTGTATTATTTGCTTCCAAAGCCCCCTTTTTTCCTTGTACTATTTCATTCTAAACTCTTTGTAACCTAAACAATTTCAGATTATGATGTAGGAACAATTACAACTTTTGATCTTATTGAAAATTTGCATTGGAGTATTTGTGTTCAAATGAAGACTCAGATTTGCCAAAAAGCTGAGCAGTTAACGTTTCAGAATACAAACCAACCATTCAAGCCCACCCTAAGTGGTACTGCATCCCCCCCATTATACTGAATCACCCGTTATAAGCTATTATAACACAAAAAGAATACACCAATTAAATGCACATTTTCGGGTGATTTCTATCTGGTGCATCTTTTCTCCTTGGGAAGCTAGTGTTAATATAAGTACTGAATGCAGCAAATTCAGAATTTTTGCTATTAATGGCTGATTTCTAGTTCAGGAACACCTCCCACCATTTTTATTTTTTTTCTTCAGAGATTAATAAAGGTTGAATTTTAGCAGAACTAAAACCTCTGCAGCCTCTCTGTGCCCAGCAGAGTCTTTCTAAGCCCCTTAGCGCCATTCTCTGTCATCATTGTCTTCCCTCAGATGACATTTAGAGAAGCATGCTGCCATTCCTACTAATCAAATCTTAAAGCATATTACCAAACTTTGGTACAGAACACAGCAGCTAATTGATCATAATTCATAAACATGATGCCACAGAATAGGTTTGAATATTTGAATACCTAAAAATGCACAACTGTATGCTTTTGACATATATGATCCTTATTGGGGGAAAAAATGAAGCCCATTTCCTATGTGTAAGATTCTAAAGAACACCGACCCACCCCTGTAATAACTATTAATAGGTTTTGCAAAGCCTTGGCCACATCCTTAACTACACCATATGCAACAAGTACCCCTCTGGTAATTGAAAGAAGAATATTTTATTTTTATTTTATACTTTTTATTAATTGTTTTAGGGCTTTAGAACATTAGCTTTCTAAATGCTTTAGAGCATATGTAGCTTTCGGAAAAGAGGAACATTAGGATTCATGGTATGGTAGACACCCTTCTTGTATAAAGTAAACATGCTGATGGAAAGGCGTGTAGGTACAAGTTATACGTTTTCTCCCCCTCAGTTCCAGGCTAATAATCTGCATCACTCCTTCAAAAGAGTGAGCTATAGAGTCGTAATGGCTTTTCCTGCCCCAGATGCAGTCTCTATAATGCAGAGTGGCTAAAATGTTATTGAATTATTGGGCCTCAGAGTAGAGAGTAGATTGCAGTTAATACTTGGCTTCAATGGCTTGTGTACATGCCAGACCTGGAATACGCTACTTTCTGAACTGAGCCAGTGTTACTTATGTGAAGCCAGTAGTTATCTACCCAATTGCTTTAGTCTTGTAAACTAATCATAAAGTAAGGCCTGTAATCTTCTCAGAGGTGAAGCAACAAGTCCAGGAGCCTTACTCCTTATCTTATCTGTGCATGTTCATGTCAAAGTTTGAGTTGTTAAAGGCTGTTGTGTTACAACCAGCAGAATCTGCAAGCGATAAACGTCAATGGTAGTGATAACTGTGTCAACAGGTCCACAGCTTCTATTAAAAGCCACGATGTATCATAGTCATTAACACCCTTCCTACCTTATCATTAAGTATCTTTCCAGTAGACTTTGATATTATTAACCAATAGCAGATCCCTTATAATTATAAACTATATAATAAGGTTTATTTTATAGGGCTTATCTCACCATAGTTTACATCAGAGTTAGCTGAAAAATAGGCATCTATGACAACAAATAAATAACTGAACAAAATATACCGGTATATCTCTTGCTATGCCTCTGCAATAGTTTGATATTTTGCAAAACTGTTTCCAAATTATCTGAGTTTTTCTAAATTGTTTATTGATGACCACATTTTGGCTTAGTGCCCATGGGTTTATGAGAAAAAACAACATTGTTTCTCATGTTATAAGCATGAATAAGCTGTAGGTCAGGGGCATCCAACATGAGCAGGGCCGGCACACAGAGATGCTATCACGGCTGCTTCCGCAGGCACCATGCCCCCCAGTGCCTTAATGAGCCCCTTTGAAGATGTGACGTGGCGCTCGGGGGGGGGGTTGGCACGGAAGAGTTCTTTATGATGGGGAGCAGAGCATGTCGGAGGAGAGTGGTCTGCAGCGTAAGAAGCCATCAAAAAAAGTAATTCCAAAAATACTTATGGTGATAAGTGAAAGGGGACTCATATTCAAAGGGAGGCTGTCTTGGGGCAACAACTAATACAAAAAGGGGGCGGCTGAGGGTTATAAGCACACAACAGGGTGTTTGGGGCATCACATATAAATCAATACAAAAAGGGGTGGGTGGGTGTCTTTACAATACACATGGCTATGGGGGGGGGCATTACATTAACCAGTAGAAAAGGGGGTTGGGGGTGGCAATACTCAAGGGAGGGGGGCTGGCTGGGGGCATTACATAAAATCAATACACAAAGGTGTGGGGGGGCATAAAGGCACATGGGGCAATACACAAGGGTGTTGGGGGGTACATTAATACTAAAGGGGCCTGGCTGGGGCATCAATACACAAGGGGCAAAACACAAACAACAAAGCAGTGTGGAAAGCTTTTTTTAATGCTTTGTGTAGCTTAACCCATCCTGATGCGGTGTGTCCTGGTGTGTGTGTTTGGATGTTAGTGTGGCCGAGCCTGTCCTGGTGTGTGTATTTGGGTGTCAGTGTGGCAGAGTCTGTCCTGGTGTGTGTGTTTGGATGTTAGTGTGGCAGAGCCTGTCCTGGTGTGTGTATTTGGGTGTCGGTGTGGCAGAGCCTGTCCTGGTGTGTGTGTGTTTGGATGTTAGTGTGGCAGAGCCTGTCCTGGTGTGTGTATTTGGGTGTCGGTGTGGCAGAGCCTGTCCTGGTGTGTGTGTGTGTGTGTGTGTATTTGGGTGTCAGTGTGGCAGAGCCCGTCCTGGTGTGTCTGTTTCAGAGTCGGTGTGGCAGAGCCCGTCCTGGTGTGTCTGTTTCAGAGTCGGTGTGGCAGAGCCTGTCCTGGTGTGTGTGTGTGTGTTTGGATGTTAGTGTGGTAGAGCCTGTCCTGGTGTGTGTTTGGGTGTCGGTGTGGCAGAGCCTGTCCTGGTGTGTGTGTGTGTGTGTTTGGATGTTAGTGTGGTAGAGCCTGTCCTGGTGTGTGTTTGGGTGTCGGTGTGGCAGAGCATGTCCTGGTTTGTGTGTTTGAGTTTCAGTGTGGCAGAGCCTGTCCTGGTGTGTGTGTGTGTTTGAATGTTAGTGTGGCAGTGTCGCTAACGGCTGGCCAGGAGATGAATCCATGCTGCAGTACTAGGAAAGGCGCCCCCAAGTGGTGATGAGAGACAACGCAAGGCAGACCTCAGATAGAAGGAACGGCAACCAGGGGTCCCAAATAATGCAGGAACACGGAACAAATACAAGGGTCAGGCAAAAAACTAAATATTTTTCTCAATCATAGCTTTTATTTAAAAAAAATAGTTTACATGAATTAACATTTACTGGTAAAACTTTTTTCCTATAGGGTGGTCTTATATTCAGGTTTTTTCTTTTTTTCCTAAATAAATATTCAGATTTTGGGGAGTCATCTTATAATCAGGGTCGTCTTATAATTAAGCAAATACAGTATTTCATTTTTACTTATCTAGAGATAAAACATCCTACTGAATTTGTAGTCACTTTAGAGGACAAAACTTTCAAGGCCCAGAAATTAGTGAGAGGAAAAGTAAAGGTTTTGTGTTATTTACTCTGTTTCAATCTGCATATTTTAGTAAAAGGATCAGTGGTACTAAATTGTAGCTTCAGGCGTCCCATGTTTAGTGTACTGATTACTCCCAGTCCCATCACATAAGATATGATCTTGTGTTATCAGCCGAGCACTGACAGAACCGGCCTTAGGCGTTGTGGCGGCCTGTGCGGACTACTCCTCTGGCGCCCCCCCTCACTACCCCCCCTCTCTGCCCCTTCAAACTACCCCCCTCAAACTACCCCTCCCCTCTGCCCCTTCAAACTACCCCCCTGCCCATTCAAACTACCCCCCCTCTGTCCCTTCAAACTACACCCCCCTCTGCCCTTCAAAATACACCCCCCTCCCTCTGCCCCTTCAAACTACATCCCCCTCCCTCTGCCCCTTCAAACTACACCCCCTACCCTCTGCCCCTTCAAACTACACCCCCCTCCCTCTGCCCCTTCAAACTACACCCCCCCCCTCTGCCCCTTCAAACTACACCCCCCCCTTACCTTGTTGCCGGAGTTCTGCGGTGAGAGCGGGAGGCATCCGTCTTCTCGCTCTGCCGCGGCGCCGGCATTTCATGTTGAGCGCCGGAATAGTCCGGCGCTCAACATGAGATGCCGGCACTGCAACGGAGTCACGGAGAGTAAGGGGCGCCGAGCGGTTGCTGAGAACTTCACGAGCAACCGCTCGGCGCCCCTGACCGGGACTTAAATTAAAGCACACCCCTAAGGCCGGCCCTGAGCACTGATGTCATCTTTATCCAGTATACATCAATGCCGAGGAGTTAAGATTCTGTCTTTTTTATTTATTTCCATAAAATGGCCACCAAAATCCTCAGCACCAGGCCTATAATGCTCTTAATCCGGCCCTGATCAACTCAGTGTGCGTCATCCAACTTAAATCCAGCTGGTACCCACAGTGTGCTCCAGCCTTGTGCAATGTTATTTGGCTATTTTAAATGGTTTGTAAACTGACTTTGTTTTACTGTTTAAGTAATTTAGTCTTGATAGAATGACATATAAAGGTTGATCAAAAAAGTTTGTCCACTGCTTTCTTCATTATCGCCAAATTAACCGTGTATTAATATGCATTATAAAGCTAAAAGGCCATATTTTCTCTCAGTGAAAAATTAATGCGGCCCAGGCACACATTCATTTCTGATGAAGTGGCCCACTGCAAAAAAAACTTGGACACCCCTGCTATAGGTCAAAATACAGCTGCCAATAAACATTTCAAAACAGTCTTCTTGAAACTTGTTACTAGTGCAGTAATATCACATATATCCTGCTTACAGATGACTATTGGCCCACAAGGCAGACCCAGCCAAGTGGCCCAGTAATACAGTGGCATTAAACACGTTTGAAACATAGTAATCAATCAGCGGTATCTGATCTATATCAGTACTGGTATTTCCTATTTGTGCAGAAGAGGCATAATGGGGGATCTGGCTTGACCTAATACAACACTGTATCACTCAGATACGGAACTAAAGCATACATGCATAAAGTATTCTCAACCAACTGAGACACAGTCATACACTTTGCGCATCTCAGCCACACACCTTTAGCTATAATGAGAGTTATCTTTCATGCCCTTATAGCTGGGGAAATTCAATGGGAAATGCCCACATTATGCATTTCAGAATTATTAATGTCCTGGGTTGAGAAACACTGACCTATGTCTTTTGCTTGGATGCATTAGATGAGGGCATACAAGCTGTCTGGTTGCTGTCTGCTTGCTAGCTGCTTGATCAGGTGAGGGCCCATGGAAAATATGGAAGCCATGGAGACATTTTTATGATGGATCTGGTTTGCTAAAAGAAAGAAAATGCCGGACAAGCTCCCTGCGATATTATGTAAATAACATTTTATAGTAAATGGAGGTCTGGTGGTTTTGTTTGGACTGTATTTTGTTTCCTTCGCTGGTAAAAATTGGTGAGGCTTGGATATTAATTCTTTGCCTGAGTCTACCAAATCCTTCCAAAATATACCAGCAAAGAATTAACTAGAGGTAACTGCTGTTAAGTATTGTTTTCGCCCTCAGGCCTTTCCCGACCCTGTAATATAAATGGTAGTACTGAGACAAAGCACACATAATCAGCTTACCTCCCTCAAGTGCCTGGATCGAGAGAATTGATGCAGAGGTTGCATGATGGTGCATGTAATAGTCATCGAGTAGCCAGTTTTAGTGTAATAGGCTTTGCATGTAGCTTACTGGTCCTGCTTCAAAAAAAGTGTATTGATGCACAGTAGCATAGTTGCCAACATTTGAACAAAATCCAGGGACACTTTGTGGCACAGCTATCAATTATCCCCTTGAAAATGTATCATACCCCCAGCCCCAAAGCTCTGCATACTCTGTACAAACCACATAATTGGCATAATTTAACATGCCCAGATACTCAAACTAACACAACCAGACACACACTAACATACCCAGACACATATTAACATATCCAGACACATGTTCACACACTAAAACATCTGTACACACACTCAGGGGTGCACCTGGGGCAGATCCTGTGCCTCCCCCACACTTTAAAACTGCATAGCTTCCATCATAAGGCAAACATTAACGGGCGTACAACATAACTGTTGTCATTATATACTGAAGCAGACATTGATGGGAGTACAGCATAACACCTATCACTGTATACTGAGGCACACATTGACGGGGTACAGGATAACACATATCACAAAATACTAAGGCAAACATTGACAGGGGAACAGTATAACACCTATCACTATATACGGAGGCACACATTGACAATAATACAGCAAAACCCCTATCACTATATACTAAGCAATTGATGTGGTGTAGGTCTACGACTTTCGTGTCTGGCTTAGTATATAGCAGGGATGCACCGAAATTTTAATTCTGGGCCCATTCACACACACACACTAACGTCCCCAGAAACACATTCTAACATACCCAAAGACGCATTTTCACACACATATGCTGGCATACTCACATGTTACCATACCTAGGCGCATACACGCTAACATAATGAAACACACATGCTAATAGAGCCCTGCGGGGGACTGCTTTTTTTAATCCCGCTCCCACCCGCTCCCGCTGATTTTTTGCCCAATCCCGTCCGCTCCCACAATGTGGGTGTTCCACTCCCGCCTGCTCCCACCACATTTGTGGCCAATCCCACCCACCTCCATACCTGAACTGCAGATTTCCCGTGCAGTCCCGCAAGGCTGCCCTCAAGTTGCTCCCTCACAGCGTCTCTTCTCTTGTTCCGCCCAGGAACAAGGCAGAGTCACAGGAAGTGGAGTCACATCACGTTACTCCGTTTTGTTCCTGGGCGGAGCAAGAGAGGAGACACTGTAAGGGAGCAGTGAGAAGGCAGTCTTGCAGGACTGCATGGGATTACTGGGACCCGCAGCTACAGTGCCTGACCGTCCGCTTCTGCCCGCAACCCCAGCAAGACCGCCCGCGCCCGCGGGACCCGCCTCCCAATGCAGTCTTCTACATGCTAATATCACTAGACACATGTTCACACACTCAAATGCCCACATACACTAACACACAAAAATAACCAAAGACACACATTCACACACTGGCATACGCTCATGCAAATACTAACATACTTATATATGCATATCTCAGTCTTCCACAAAAATGAAAAATGGTTTTCCTGACATTGTACTCAAAAGGGTTAAAAATAAAAGATGCAATGTACACACAATAGAAAAGAAGCCAGTTTTCTGCAATTGTCTGTTATAAATATTATAAGTATACATCTCCTAATACATGATGGACTTACAGTAACATAAACTGAAGACATAAATTTGCTTGCAGACAAGTAATTACTAAATTAGGTTTAATGTAGAAGATGGCAAAGAAAACTATTCTCCCCATCTCTTACCTTTCTTCCTCTGCTTTTGTATTCTTTAACTCTTGTGGAGCTCAAGGTCTGTTTCTTCAGACCTCTGCTTCAGTGCTGTGCTCCCTCGCTGTGTGCGCAGCTTCCATGTTGAGAGCTTGGATATGATGTCATATTCCAGTGCTCAGCATCAATTGTCAGCACACAGTGTGCAGGGGCACTGATGCAGAGGTCTGAAGAAACAGGCCTTGGGCTCCCTTAATTTTGGGCTGTTAGAGGGAGATCCATGATCTTCCCAACCAGCTCTGCACCCAACACCCACACATGGCGATTTTCCCAGACATGTCCTGTGAAAGCACTAGGACAGTTGGCAACTATGCAGTAGACAGTGTAGAGTGCAGTTAGCTTATAACAGACCTGCAAGCAACATTGAAGGGTTTGCCTCACTATATTGTAATACACTCAGGTCAATTTAATGTTTAAGGATGGTTAGAGCTTGCTGGTTATTATGTATAACAGCCCAGTAGCAATAACTGGGCTGCTTGAGTGACTGGGAGTTCATTAGGATACAGAGTAATAGGTTCAGGGTGGGGGGTTGGGCTCTAGAGTTTAGATGACATCCCATGATTCAGCATCAATAAGGGGCTGCTTTATCAAGCATATCATTTAATATTATTAGTGTAAATTGCACCCATGTTCAAGTTAGTGTGGATAGGGCAGTAGGAATTTCACTGGGGTGGGTGCTGGTGAGCAAGAGTCATGGTGTATAAAAGGTAGAGCTTCACTGAATTCAGAAAACTGTGGATTCATCTACCTCCAAATTTTATATGGATTCAGGTCGTGATAAGTGCTGGCGGGGGGTACCTGAGGGCTGGCATCAGTGCAGAGTCTAGCTATTTGAGGTACGGCTGGTTCGGGTGCCACTTGCCCTATGAGGTAAGTGCTAGACTCACCATGGGTTGGATCCCTGGTGAGTGACAAGAAGTGAGTCCACCATGCAGGGAATGTTACACCAGTGTTTATGCCTATGTCAGAAGTTTCAGGGACTGCAGCCAGATCGACTCAGTTATCAAGTTCAAACTAACATGGATTATATGCTTATTACGGTTTGCCTTGAAATAAAATGTTACAGTGTTTGATACACACCTCTGTGTCTGTTTTGTTATTTAAATATTTATTGGCTATATTTATTTGTACCAATCAGGCAGTTCACTTGCCAAGCCCTGACAAAAACAATTTCCTGAGTAAGTGTCGATTATGTTGTGTGTGACTCAACAAACAGAGTCTCTGGATCTGGCTTGGCTCTGCTTGTGCCATGCAACCCATCATCTATCCACCCTGCTTACCCAGCATCCTCTACCTCTGCTATTAGTGTACAGCAGTATGTTCTTTGCACATCCTTGGTGCTGTTTAACTAGAAGCTCACCTTGGGAGCTTCTAGTTAAATTCATTTGGCACAGGAGGAGGGCTGGTTCATCATGGTCCAGTTTTTGAAGATGCTAGCTCAAACTAAAAAGAAGAAACCCCCACCACTTACCTCCAAGACTGCTGTCTAGAATGAGTTCTGGGATATGATGTCATAACCTGGCACTGTGCATTTTAAGGGTACATGGCACAGAGTAAACTCGCTATGGAGGCCATGCCTCAATCTCTGGTGATTACAATAGGGTGATTTGTTGCCGCGTAACAGGGGCTGCCACCACCTCATGGAACAGCCACCCTGGGCCTAAAGCTAGTTGGGCTTGCCAGGAATACACCATCTATCTATAGAGATCTATACAAGCGTAAAGCTATGTTACGAAAGTTATCATTACTTATAGATGAAACTTAGAGCCGTACTTAATCTTTGCATTATACATTTTCCAAACGTGTCCCTGGTTAATAACGACATGGCTTTTGAGGTTCTCCTGGAAAACAGCAAGAGTAGGTAAAAATTGGACAACTGAACAAAGGTCAGGATAGTTTCACTAGAATCACAAGATTTTTTCTCTTACCACACATACATTTGAATGGCAGAATAAGCACAGTAAACATTAATTACCCAATGGATACAAAAAAAATAAGACAAGGAGCAAATATTAAAACCATGACAGAGTGTGGTATGGTGTACTATGCTTATGACCTAGACTGTTTTTAAAAGTAATTTCCTAAAGTATAGAGGGATTTTTTTAGAATAAAGAGGATGAAGATGCAGGATTCGTTACCATAGCACTAAAAATCATTCATGAACAGGTGAACAGAGGTTTGAAGGAAATTGATTTCACTGCAGGGAAAAAATCAGGTTTAATATATTTTGGCAATTTTAATTTAGTTTCTTCTAAATGTTCATTTATACTTATCAGTTTCCCCATGTAGTTCTCTGTCAGCCTCAAGTTTCTTTTGAAGACAATACACATTTTAGAGAGGTATTTTAGGGACTGATGTGTGTTGAACATCTGCCATTATTTTTGTTTTATGGACCAACAGTGCCATCTACTGATCTATTTGCTGCACAGTGGAGCTCGTTCTTCAGCTGAATTTAAAGAGTCCAATGGATAATTACAGGCGATCCACACAGCCTTTTTCTGTAAATTTATGTAGTGCACTGAATCTTACCCCGTCTAAGCCATGTGTATCAGTCTCCAAATGTTAAGCAGCTCTGTTCTGGTAAGTCACAAACACATCAAGCACTAATGTGCAAACCTGGGAACTTCCCTTATTTTGCCTGGAGACTCTGGGTGAAGCGCTGCTTCTCTGGGTTCCTGTGGGGAAACTCTGGGTTGCTGGAGTAGTGTTGTTGCACACCACACTCCCCACCCACAACGTCAGAAAGACCGACCGCCGGCATCAGCGTTGACTTCCTACTCGCATCACGCAAGGGGGGCTCTGGGTGGCAGGAGCTAGAAAGTCCTCAGGTTTATTTAATAATATATAGTAAACTGATTGATTAGGGTGTCTAAATGCTGGTCCTTCTAGGTGGACATTATGTTACTATCCAACCAATCCTCAAGGAAGTGAAGGCAGCATTAAGCTGTGGGGCAAGTGCAGCCAAGTGGCCCAGTAATAAAGCAACTCAAAACATACACTATACGGACAAAAGTATTGGGACACCCGACCTTTACATCAACAGGGACTTTTTTGACATTGCATTCCATTAATATGTACTTGGTTCCCTCTTTGCAGCTATTACAGCTTCCACACAGTAGGGACACAATATGTATATAGGTTGAACTTGATGGACTTTGGTCTTTTTTCAACCTTATGAACTATGTTACTATGTTACTATGTTACTTCTGGGAAGGCTTTCCACAAGATTTTGGAGTGTTTCTGAGCAAATTCATTGCCCATTCATTCAGTAGAGCATTTGTGAGGTCAGGAACTGATGTTGGACAAGAAGGCCTGGCTCGTAATCTCCATTTCACTTCATCCCAAAGGTCTTCGAGTGAAATCTCCATTTCACTTCATCCCAGAGGTGTTCGATGGGCAAGTCAAGTTCTTCCACACCAAACTCATCCAACCGTGTCTTTTGACCTGATGTTGTACGAGAAGGCCTGGCTCGTAATCTCCATTTCACTTCATCCCAAAGGTGTTCGAGTCATACCCCTTGAATATATGTATTGTATTAAACGCTGCGTAAATTGTTGGCGCAATATAAATAAAAGATAATAATAATAATAATAAAGATTCAATCTGGATGCTCAGGAAGTGTACATAAGAATGCTTGCATCTTTCCTTAGAGGCACCTAGGGGAGGAGTTAAATGAGACAGAAGTCACCTTCTCCAACCCCAGTAACTAAGATCAATGCACCAATTTAGATGCAAAAAAATGCATCAGAGCCAATGGAAAATTATGTTATATCCCTTTTGCAAATATATGGGGGTATTCTGCAGAATCCCCCAAAAGCATTTGCCCCTTTTCCCGCCAAACACATCTTCTGTGATATACTTACTGCCAGCTAGCTCCAGTGCTTGGCAAATTCAGAGGGTCGGGGTCAATTGAGGCACCTATGTACATGCGCTTAAAATTCCCCCATTGATTTCAATGAATCCTTTCTTGCCATTAACTAGTGGCAAAAATCATCAGACGACAAAGCTGAGCTGCGGTTTCTAGAGGTAAGTGCTTTTATTTTTTTCGTTTATGAAGAATGCATGTTAAAGAACTCACTGTTAATCTTCACATAAGGTCTACATGCCCTCTCACAGCACTTTTGCTTCATCTGAGACCCCATACATTATTCCACCACTGTTTATAATGTACACTCTCTATGGATTCCACACATGCTTTACAAACCATTCAGGTAAGATCTTGTTTGTATTGCCTCGAGTTCATGTACACCTATCCTCTGGTTATTGACTTGCATTGGGTCTACATCATGGAAATCTCTTCTGGCAATATATCACCTGATCAATACATTTGAATGACCAAAGAATAACTGAAGCATTAGCAATCTCTTTTCAGAATGGAATGACCTTATATGTCAATATTGACATTTCGTAATGGGAATTTGAAATAGGAATCCTATGCCCCTGGCCACACTCCATCTGAACCTTTATATAAACCAACGGAATCCAGAAGGACCAAGCTAACTCCAGAAGATATTCTGCACTAGCATTCTGCATCAGAACGTTAGTGTTTTAGGAATATAAATATCAATGCTCTGAAAAGTCTCGTTCATTCATACAGACTTAAAGCATCTTTAACCCAGTGTACTTCTCTGTAATCAAGATCGACATCTGTAATATACTTTGAAGTGTGTCATTAACATTCCTGTTCTAAAGGCTTACAAAGTAATACTTAACAAATTGCTTAGTGATACACAGACTTAATTGGTTAATTAGATATTAATTTAAAAAATCCTGAGCATAAGCAAGTGCATATCCCTTAAGGACCAATTAGAGTCATTCTTGCGTAGAATCCTGAATCTTAGATCTACCCTGCAGGGTTGTCTCCCCTAAAGTAATGCTGACTCTTGGCATTTACTGTATCGCATTGTACGTATTAAGCTTTGTTAAATACATACACTGTGTGAGGTATAGGTAATTAGAACTCATAGGACTATCACAAACAAATCCACAACATGTAGTTGAAAGAACAGTAGAATTTGACAATGAATGACAATCCTTCACGTTATAAGTTTTAAAGACCAGGACCCTCTATACTTTGGCCAATTCATATAACCAAAACCGCATTTATATTATGTTTATATATTTGCCAACTTTATTAGGGTGAGAAGCACAGAAAGTTTTTGTTTTTTGTATACACTGTACAGCCAACACACTGTATTTGGAGCATGCTCACACCTGTTTGATGGGCCTCATTTTACACACTTGAATGATTTGCGCCTGGGACTAGTGCACCGACATTTTTTCCCCTCTATACCTTATGTCCATACCTGGGAACTTCTGGGTTCCGGCTACCTGGAGCCTTCCATTGCGGGACGCGGCCAGCGGGAAACACCCCCATTTAAAGGGAAAATGGGCGGGAGCGGGGCGTGTCAAGACCCCGCTCCCGCGACCCGGAGGATTCCGGTCTTGACCCAGAGAACCGGAGAAGCGGTGCTTCACCTGGCAATCTCCCTGGAAACCCGGAGAGTTCCCAGGTATGCTTATGTCTGTTTTTATACTATACATCACTGTAGTATATGTCACTGTACTTCTCTGCGGAATCTATTGGCACTATTTTAATTATTATGCATGGCTCCTACTATCTTTAGGAGAGACAATATTGGTAATATACTGATTCACTACTGAGAGTGCCCATGAAAATGGTGATTTGAGGAACCATCTATTCCCATGTCACAACAGTGTGTCCCAGAATATGGCCAAAGAAAACAAAAATCTATTGGATCTATGTAATCTATACATTAACAAAGAGATATGTGCCGGTAGGCCAGCTGTCATATAGATGTCCTTAACTTTTCATTTCAGGCATAGGAAAGAGAAGATGCAATGCCAGGTTAAGCTTGGGCCCCTGGAGTGCTTATACAAAAAGTGCCCCTCTTTTCTCGCTCCCAACTTTTGTCCACAGCACCACAAATAAAACATTGTAAAAAAATATTTCAAGTTTATTTTATATTTCTACGTATTCCTACATACTTTTATGATGTTCCTCTGTTCATATTTAGTGTTGGCATCACATTATGTCTCAACTAGGCCTGGGTACAACACATGTGCAAACCATGCTTCACTGTAAAGTAGGCACTGCACATGTGACTTGGACAGGGCTATTGGCAACTAGGACATTGACTCATCATATCTGGAAACTGGAAAAAATATAATGTGGGGTACAGCATATTACCACACAACACGGGTGGAAAACACTAGGCGCTTAAGCGCCTCTAAAAGAGGATAGTTGCTGTTACTCATTGCACTTCAAGACACTTCCTTGTTGTCTAGGGGTTGCAGCCCCCATACCAGCCGGGTACAAGCTCCTGTGCAGCCTGTGACTGGCCACACAAGCCAATATAATAGAGGGAAAGTAAAGGGAGGCAGTGAAGCAAAGGACGAAGAAGGAGAGCGAACAGCCAATTGGAGCTCACTCTATCACCTTATAGGCATTATTATTATTTGAGAGAAGCTGTAGTGGTTAATCACATATACAAAGTGATGTATAACAAAAGCACTAATGCCAATCATGTATACAAGGTCTGAACTCTGTGGCTGCTGGCTGAGGGTGATCTGCATGTGGGGGATGGAGCTGTTCCGTTGGACCAATTAAACATTTTAATTGGAGCGTGTAACCAAGGTCACCGGGAATGATGGATGGACTCCCCCGTTTTTTCTCTTTTCCATTTTTTGCCACTGATTGGCTGTTTGAAGCAGTCAATCAGTGGCAGGAAAGTGCACCCATTAAAACCAATGGGAGGACTTAACACACATGCGCACGGGGATCTAAACAAACCCCAGCACACCATGTTCACCGGAACCAGCATTGCAGCTGACCGGATGTATATCACGTGCTGGGAGATGAGCTCAGCCGAACACATCGCCTGCAGAGCACAAAGCACCGGTGTGTGGAAAGGGGGACATGCGATTGGGGAAATTCTGCAAAATCCCCTCACACAAACATTTAAAGGGACCATGCAGCCATCATACTGTATAAAGTGCACAGGATGCCTGGAGCGTGCCTTTACTGTAATTGCCAGTGATTGTAATTATCCCGCAAAATCCACTGGTGCTCTATGCATAATATGTAACAACTATGTAATAATAACATTCATTTATATATGCATAATAATAGTTTAAATACATAATATTTGTGATGTGCAGAGTATGAATGAATCAGATGAGTAAGTAGTTGTGGGAGCAAAATAAGAGAGCTGACCTAGTATTTATTCTCTACTCAGGGTACTGAAGTTCTGTTATGCCATTGGCTATTAAGGGTTAAAGCCTTTCACTACCACACCTCTCAAGTGCCCCTATTTATGAAAAATAGCCCATCTTTGGGACCTAAATCCTCTTTCTTCATCTGATGTCCAAATTTGTTAGGAGCTCAGAATGCTGGGTATCACAGAAAAACCCTCATTTAAGGGGGAAATGGACAAGAAGTTTGGCGTGTCAAGACCCTGCAACCCGGAGGATTCGGGTGTTGAAGCGGTGCTTCTCCAGGAGTTCTCCGGGTCAAACCCGGAGAGTTCCCAGGTATGTGTTTGGCTTGTCATATCCAGCCATAGGCCTCAGTTAAATCATTAGGTGGCTGACAACCGTAAAGTGCCAGGGCCGACTTGTCATCCTAAGTCAGACCCTGCCGATGGCCGTTGGGGATGTTGGTAGGCATGAGTCTCTTCACATGTGAAAAGGCAGAAGATATCAAGATTCTCCATTAGAGGGCGTTTACAATACGCACCAAACCTGTGCCCACAACAAAGATGGTCGGAGGCGGCTTCACCAGATGTCAGCCCTTTCTAATAGTTTGGAAGGGGAGGGAGGATGTTTCTATAGGAGACGCCACGTACGGTGCAGGCTCCTCCCCCGGATCAGCTGACGCCGCCTTGGCTGTGTTGTGACAGGGAGGCGGCGGAAGAGGAGACGGCGGAGAAAGGAGATAGAGTCGGTAACCGCAACCTCAGGGACTGGGAATGTACGCGGTTTAATTCAGAGACATTCAGCACTGTGTTGGGGGTAAGGGGAAATGGGGTGATTGACGGGCGAGTGGAGGGGCAGTTCGCGACAGGCCTTAGACACCGATCAATTGTATCCCCGAACACCCAGCCCGAGACAGCACAGGCACTACCTAATGCAAGTCACACACTGCATACATGGCCGGGCTGCCAGGGGCGCTTAGACACGCATCCCCTCCAGTACTAGTGATTATAGGTAATCGATTGTACCTGAGGCCATGTGGCAGCTGCTCTTGCATTGTGTTCTACACTGAATTGCAGCCGTGCATCATGGGAATTTGCATTGTGTACCCCCTTTTAGCCATCCACTGCCTGTCTAGACACAACAAACTCTATGGATAAGTATTGGGTGTAGATTCAGAGTGTCGTTTACTCTCACGGTTGGTAGTTATGGTGACTCCCCTGTTCCTGACACTGTCACTCATCCAATAAATGCAGGTGCTGATGTCCCCTTCACAGCTACCCCCAGTGTAGGCTGTAACTCATGCCTGGCAGTTATTAATGTGCTCCTTACCTCCCATCCTCCATAAACATAAGCAGGACCACCAACCACCGCTATAGTCTTTCACCTTTCTTCTTAGTGCTGCACAAGACATCTCCTCCACATATTAATAGCACGCCATTAAAAATGTTCCTTGCCACATTCCGTAGTGTAGGTTGTTTCTTGCTCTACCTGTTCCTGCCAACGACATGCCCTAAGCTCTTATAGCCCTCTAAAAGTCTTTGTAATGTTAGTCATCATCCACTTTTTCAAAAGCAAAAATTCCCCCCAGGAAAATGCGGCAACCCATACACAATTTTATATACAGCGAGGCCCGGGTGGATTGGATCTTGGTGAAGGATTAGTTGGCTGCTTTAGACATTGAGGTTTGTCATCACTGTAACTTCGCTGGTTTATTCCAGTATTTGTCAGCCCATCTCAGTGACTTTGCAAATGTGCTTATGATGTTTCTAATCCCTTTCACTTTTACTCTTCTGTTCCCCTACGGAGCTCTCGTAAAGCCCCGTCACTCCTTGTTTTTAGATAAATCTTCTGGTTTTGTCTTCCCATATTTCATATATATCTGCTGTCTGTATACGCAAGGTACCATATTGTCACCTGCTGCACGTATTGCACTCCCACCGTATCCCATTTGCTCTCCACTGCATTCTATCCTTTCTATTATCTCGATTATCTCTTCCTTTAACTCCTTGCTTTCCTATTTCTTTGGCTACTATTCCCCTTTTTTGTGTTGCCCCCCCCCATTTCCTCCTTTGCTTTTTCCAATACTTAGATCTTCTATTGTCTCCTTCCCGTTGCCCTTGGTTGCCTATCCTTTGTCTTTTTTTTGTCGCTCATATAACGATTATTGCGTTAATTCGACATCTTGCATCGCTATGCCTCCCCTTTCATATTCATCCTTCCTTCTGAGTGCATATATTTTCATGGATGTCCCTGTTTCAATTTATCCCCTTAATGAAGACGCTGATATCCCCTTCCAACCCACCGGTGAGATCTTGTCGTCTGAACCGCTTATTATGATCCAACATTCTGGATTCTTATGTCAGAACGTGAAACTGCTTCCCAGCCAAATCCCTCCGCCTCCTACATCCACATTAAGTAAACGGTGACCCTCCTGTAAGTTCTCCACATTTAGGAGGAAGGAGACCTCCCCCAACCAATCCCACACCTCCCGCCTGTAGTCTGTCCCACTCTCGAATTCCATGGCATCTCATCACCCAATAAGACGCCCACATTCACAGACAGCTGCCTTCTGCCCCCACTCTGTGACTCAACTGGGAAACCTCTTGGAACAATACAGGCTGCAACAATAAGTATATCCCAGGCAAAGTGCCTACTTTATGTAGCTTTACATGCGAATCGTTTGTGATCTCCAATATCACTGAAGACATTTTTTCATTTCGTATTTTATGTTGTCGTTGGATATTGCGAAAGAAAAAACATCTTCTGCGTTCTTTGCATTAGGGAAACAACACAGACATGGCACGTAGAAATGTACACCCCATCTGTAACTGTTTGCAGCTCCTTTGGCTAGAGTGGCATCTCATGACAACTTTAATGCACATGGTTCTGTATATTAATTGTCTTAACGCTGAATCCGTATAACGGTTTCAAACGTCACCAAAGACATGATTGCTTTGTCTTTCAGCCGCGCTACCGATGAGACTTGGGGCTCACTATTGAAATTAGTTTGCTGTACAGATCCCCTCCCCCGGCATCATGTTAATTTTTACGCATAGCATGTTTCTGTTGTTTGGGTGTTGGGGGTGTTAGTGTGTGTTTCTGATGGAAATTGTTACAATCATGGCTTTCTCTGCAGTCTGAGCTGCTACTGTTGTGTCTGGATGGTGGGGAGGGGAGCTTTGAGCTCTTGAGCCTCCCTGAAGGGTAAGTTTAGGCCTCCCTGCCCCCTAACACATTGTGTTTCTTTTACCGATTCAGATGTGAATGGAGATGGAAGGCTTTGGGGAGAGGAAGCCCTGGGGGAAACTGAGCAGGCTGCTGGGAGCTGAAACAGAATCTGCATCTGAACTCCTTCTTTGCAAAAGGGAATGGACGATAGGAAGGAAAAAAGGTAACCTACCACCTGACACTGCTAAGCTCTTGCACGGTTGTTCGTTTTTAAAAGCTCAGCTGTCTTATTATTGCCGTAATGAAGCAAGCTTTACTGAGATTATTGTAAAACCACTCCGGTCTCTCGGGCTTCGCTCTCTGGTAGGATTGCTTGTTCTGAATATTCAGATGCCCTGCGCGCATTAACGTCTGTTTTCTGTTTTTATGCTTTTATATATTTTTGTTGATTGTAAAATAGATATTAAGCCATCCTAAGAGTCGATTTGGAAAGGGGCATGTTCTGCTAATTGCAAATTGACAATGAAGTGTGGATATTCAAGTTCCAAGCTGTGTATGTATATAATTGTTTGTGTATGTATGTATGTATATATATATATATATATATATATATATATATATATATATATATATATATACACACACACACAATCACATTATCATATTGACCTACTGAACCAAAAGAGGCGTTTATAAATATATACTCTGAGCTTGTCCTTTTACTCCGTGTCAGTATGAAGCCATTGAAATGGAGTATAATAAGTGAATAAAAAAACAAATGGCTGAGAGTTTATTTCCCTATGCAGATTTTGTTATTTCAGACCACGGGGCTAACACCAGTGATTGAACAGCTGAGGGTTCTTGTGCATTTATAACATATTATATATATATATATGTATGTATGTATATTTTGTGGCAGGACTAAAAATTAGATCACCTTTTGCATTTTGGCACAGACACTTTTTTTTCAGATTTAAATTTATAAGTATGTACAGAAACTAACCGTGTAGCGTTCTTTTTTTTTTTTTTTTTTTTACGACACCTCCTCCTAGTGTGGCTGACCTAAGCTTATTAACTTATAGGCAAATAATGTCTATTTAGTAGGTTGGTCATATGACTCTCTGGAAATATGTTACTTTGCAAAAGTTTTAGGAAGGTGTGAAAAAATGTTGTAAAGTACGAATGCTTTCAAAAATAGACATGTTCATTTTTGTTTGTTTTGTTTTTATCTTTTGACAAAATGCAAAGTGAGTGAACAGAAGAAAACAATCAGTACTTGTGTTATTATCCACCTAGTGTATTATTGGATAATATTTGGTGTGAGTACCCTTTGCCTTCAAAACAGCACTAGTTCTTCTAGGTTCACGTACAGTTTTTTTTTAACCCCTTCCGTACCGGTGGTGTTGTACTGCGTCTTCCCTTGAAGGCCGCAGTTTTATTTAAATATTTTGCTTCAAAGTGATCACGTGCATGGAATTGAGGGGGAGTGGCTGCTACGGATCGCTCGGGACACCTGGCGGTCAGTAGCAGCCTCCCCTCACGATCCAAGCGTCCATAGCGACCCTGGATCACGCATCATCAATGACGTACCTGGTACGTCCCGGTACGGAAGGGGTTAAGAGACTTGGCAAGTGATTCCAAACATCTTGGAGAACTAACCACAGTTCTTTTGTGGATTTAGGCAGCCTGAGTTGCTTCTCTCTCTTCATGTAATGTCAGACTCGATGGTGTTGAGATTAGGGGTCTGTGGGGGGCCATTCCATCATTTTCTGGACTCCTTGTCTTTTACGCTGAAGATAGGTCTTAAATGGGGTCACTGTCATGCTGCAGAATACATTTTGGGCCAATCAGATGCCTCCTTCATGGTATTCTATGACGGATAAGTATCTGCCTGTGCTTCTCTGCATTGAGGAGACCATTAACTTTGACCAAATCCACAACTCCATTTGCTCTTCTGTGAGCCCCGCCCCCTTCAGCGTCACATCTTGAAAGCGGGGGGACGAAGAGCCTCACCGAGGCACTGCCACTCAGCAGCACAGTGCAAGCCGGCCGCCTAATAAAATGAAAGTGGTCTTACCACCCCATCTCGGGGGCCGCACTACACGAACGTTGGTCTGCCAGCCTACCCGGTGGGCCGCATGTTGGACGCCCCATACCTAGGTGCCAGGACAAAATTCTCAGTCACTATGGCGACCTGGCGCCTATGATTTGTCAAGCCCGGGCGTAGGCAATGATTATTATATGCTTGTCAACAAATTTTATGCTGATAATGTCCGTCATATTATTTTATAAAACCTGTCTAGAGCTCCCTGTTTCTCAAATACTTTACATTCATTTATGATGCTTTTGGGTTATGATTTTTCCCAGTGACTTAGTCTATAGTGCTGCCACTTGCCGATTACATGTCCCTGGTATAATCTGTGTTTGTCTAGGGATGTTACCTCTTTCTTTACTTCACTGAATATACGTTGAGGTCCTTGAGCAAAATAGTTGAGCTCTATGGGTTATGATAAATGATGTGGATCAGTTTGAAAGCTTTACATTTAGATGACAGTATAATGTAATAAATGCTAAGTGATGTTATTTAAGTTTATGTTGGTAAATGTTCTCATTTTTTTTTGTTGTTTTCTTAATGTTCTAATTTAATTACACAGCCTGTGACCTCTCCTTCCCTGGCAACAAGTTGGTTTCTGGGGAACACTGCAAAATCACAGTGGATGAAGAATCCGGGCTTGTTTCCTTAGAAGACACCAGGTAACGGCTAAATGGAGCGAAGCCTAGTCATCTGTGTGCCCTGGCACAGTTACACACTTAACCATTTTATTTGATTAAATAGATGCTTTCAGACACATTAAATACACAAAACATTACAGTTATGTCATGTAATTATGAAACTTTTTCATTACTAGTAGTAGATTAAAAATAGGTTTCACAATGTGCCATTTTCTTTAAAAAACAGTTCTAGTCTGTGCTTAAAATAATGTATTCAAGGAACTGCATGTAACCATTTTTTTGTTATATTAGCCCAGTCTGCTAGACAAATGCCTTTTCATGCTGGCCCTTTGACCATAAATAATCAACTTGTGGATCAGGGAAAGTCATCCAGACTACCAGGACTGTCTGCAGATAAAAGTAGTTTAATAGTGCAATATTAAATAACGTTTCTTCAGTACAGGCTGCATTAATGCATGCAGCACTATATTTCATGTTAAAGAAAAATATTTGGGTTTTTCCAATGGGTTTTTTCCCCTTGCAAATATGTGATTTCTACCAGGATTTCATACAACATGTACTAGTAGCACTAGTAGGTCAAGAAACGTGGATCAGTGTGATGGGGGGGTGCCTTATCCATTCAAGCACTTCAGATCGGACAAATGTGTTAAGTCGTGCTAGTTTTGTTGCGCAAGCTTTTTATACCCCTGATCCTTTGAACTGGACATAGATGTCCTTTTGTTTGCTCACATGGCTCTTCCCCCATTTTCAAAAACACCCCGATCCTTACTGTGTTATCCTGTTACTTTGCAGCACAAATGGCACGGTGATTAACAGGCTGAAGCTTGTGAAGAAACAGTCGTACCCGCTGAAAAACGGGGATGTCATCTATCTTGTTTATAAGAAAAATGAGCCAGAGCAAAGTGAGTCTGAAAGAAATGTTAAATGACTTGCACACAGATGTGTAAATAGCAATTCCTGCCCCTTGTGTGTTTTTTTTTTATTTTTATACTGGAAACTTTTAGTTTAGTTAAAGTTCCCTTTTCCGTGGCTCGCTGCCTTATTGTACTCTTATTTATGGTATGTATTTTTCTTTCTGGAAAACACTTTTTGATTCGGTTATAAAGCCCAGATAATTTCTGTTACCATTTTTGTCTGCTTTCAGATGTTGCATATATGTATAAATCTTTGAATGAAGCACAGGACAGTATGCAAGAGAAAGAAGGTACTTTACATATGTGTTCTTTAAAATGTTTTCTTGTGTAATTTTATGCGTTACAGTTATCTTTCCAACTTTGTGTTGCCGTGCTTAAAGGTAGTTAAATCGCCACAAAAATGATCTGCAGCTGTTTTCAAACTTTGGCATAGTAACCGTACTACAGCAAAGGCTGTGAAAAGATGGACAGAGCTCTCTTCATTGAGAAAGGATGGTGTCATGATAGCCACTAGAAATTGCTGATGACTTACAAGCATGTTAGCCTTCAGGTCAGCACTGATAGAAGGTTAAACTTTGTGTAAAGAAAACTTTTTGGAATTTCACAACCAAAGAGTGTTTGTATTCCTTTGTGAAAAGGTGCAAAGAACTGTTGCATATGCATTTGTTTTCACCTGTTCTAATCATGCTTGCTAAATCCATGCGATCACTTCTTGCAGATACCTCAGGCGCTGAGGAAATCGATAAGACCGTGTCATCTTCTCAGGACACGCTTATGTCTTATGAAGAACCTCGGCCATCAACATCCACCTCCAACCTCTTCAGCACACCTACTACCTCTGCCAGCGAGCCATCATCTGCACTGCCGTTTCAGCCATTCTCAGCAGGTAGGTGATGGCCCGAGCATCCTGTTGCTGTATGTATTCACTGCAGGCCTTTCTGTTATTAAGCCTTCAATCGAACCAGAGACTATAAAGCTGAATATTTAAGGGGAATATTTTACACTATATTCAAACATTATTTCTATAAATGGAGAAAAAGATGATGTATAGATTCCTCGTATAGTTTACTGGTTCATTTTCTATTCACCCAACCCCAAAGCTACTGAGAATGATCTTTTTCAGCTTTGCGCTTTTATTTTTGGAGAATCCTTTTAGAGATTTAGAGTTTACCCAGTTGATTAAGTTACCCTTTTTCTTTTATGTTGCTGCTCTCTTTCCTTAGATGTATTTGTTTCCTCTCTAAAATCTACAGGGACTGAATTTGTAGCTACTGTAGCACAACCTCAACACGATGAGGAGTCTCAAGCCAGAGTTGGTGGTTCTGGTCTCACTCCAGATAACAGACAGACAGCTGCAGGTCATCTCCTTACGGATACCGTGCAAACAGCAGAGCAAGGCGATCTTCCACCTCCAAAAAAGAGGCTCAGGACAGGTTAGTGCTATGAAATGAATGATCTCGGTTACGTAGGCTGTCTGATGAAGGTTCATGGGCTACATACAGAGGACAAGCATGTGTATTTAACCATGCAACCTCCACACGTATCCTATTTGAACAATCCTTTTGTATAACATTGCAGACATAAATACTTAAAACATTTTCTGAGGAGGGGGGTATGGTGTTCAATGTAGCATGCATAATACAGAAAAAGTGCTGACAATCTAATTTCCCCAAGTTCCTAAATATAAGCGAAAGATAAAACTAATGGGGGGGGCTATGAGTTAATGCTACAGTTTTCAATTATCTATATACATTACATGTATCTGTTCTATGAAAGCCTAACTTCACTATTTAGTAGATAATCCGGCTCTAAACAGTTCTGCTGCAAACACATTTCAGGGAGAAAAGTTTACAGTTTAGTTTAGTTTGGTCATTTTTTGCAGAGGACGACTGCTCAGAAAATCCTGCAACTTCTGATACTTCAAAATGTGCAGCGGAGGAAATGAAGGGTGCGAGTGTGAAGCCGGACAAGATGGAAGAGACGTTGACCTGTATCATCTGTCAAGAGCTGTTGCATGACTGTGTCAGGTAATGGGGACAACTCTGGCATTGGAGCAGTCTGGCTTTCCTCTCGCCGTAGGTTTAAGTGGTGCTTTACTTTTGAATTGAATTCAGTTGAACTAGTCAATAATTGCAGTGGGCTCTTCGATGTCCTTGAACAGCATTGATAGAATATTTCTATATTTCTGAATACGTTTCAGTGTTCTGAGCCCTTTATGCCGTTCATCAGACTTCGAATGCTTTGATTTATTGATGAGACGGCCTTGAACCAATAATATTTTCTTGAAGTTAGTTCATACGTATAACGAGCGATCCAGAGAGTAAAGATGGAACAATTGGCTCCATAGAGAAAAGTGAAATGTTCCGCACGATGGCACAACTTTTACCACTTTATACATGTTATATGTAAAAATAAACCAATAGTACAGTAAGTAAGAAAACAGTGTGGTAATCAATCAAATTCTGAGCAATGGGGAGCTGACACATTTTAGATAAAACCGTAAAATATGGTATTGAAATCCAATACCTGGGCGATTTCAGGAACCTATAGCCGCTCTTGCATACAGAAAGTAATGTATTTTGTACTAATAACAAAGTCAATAGTCAAAGCAATTCCAATTAGGGATTATCTCAAATGTGATATGTTCTCCTTTTTTATAATAAAAAAAGGCATATTCAACATAGGCAAGTTCACACAAAACTTAGGATCTATTAGATGTAACTGATAATTGGCACAGAGAACACTTCATGGAGCATATGGATATTTTTTACCAGTTTGCAGCCCTGCATGCACACGTTCTGTGCTGCCTGCTACTCCGGCTGGATGGAGCGTTCCTCCCTCTGTCCCACCTGCCGCTGTCCAGTCGAGCGCATCTGCAAAAACCACATACTGAACAACCTGGTCGAAGCCTATCTGCTCCAGCACCCAGGCAAGTAGTTAAGGGATAAAGGCTTGTTGTTGGCTGAAAAGTGGCTCTTCTGATGCTCTTAATATAGCAGCAGCATTGAAATACAGCAGGGGTACATCCAGTTCAGTGTAGTCATAATAATAATAGACTAGATTCCTTAATAATAATGGATTAGAGTCCTGAAAGTAGAATACCTCCTCCTCTGTGCGAAACACAAATTTGCCACCTTGGTGTTTTATCTAATTTGGACGTCCTTAAGATCCTCTTGTAAAATACAGATAAGTGCCGAAGTGAGGAAGACCGACGCAGCATGGATGCACGGAACAAAATCACACAGGACATGCTGCAGCCCAAAGTACGCCGGTCTTTCTCGGACGAGGAGGGAAGTTCGGAGGATCTGCTGGAGCTTTCTGATGTGGACAGTGAATCCTCAGATATAAGGTTTGCTGTTTGCACATCATTTCATTGAGGCCGCTGCTCCCTGATTACCTGAATGTGCAATTATGTAAAAAGAGTAGGTCCTGGCAAAGGCACTTTCGAGCCTTTAGTCCCATTTTTTTTATTACGGTTTTATTATTTTTATATTATCTATCGATCTTTTTATTAGAAATTCTCCAGTTCTGCATTTTAGTAAGGGATATTTCCAATACTTTGGATAGTTCATGTTGCATTTTGTATTTTCCACGCAGCCAGCCTTACACAGTGTGCCGGCAGTGCCCAGGGTATGGCAGGCACAGTATGCCGCCGCCGCCACCACCACCGTATCTGTCACCACCTGAAGCTCTAGGTGATGCTCCCTCTACCTCCTCCAACTTTCCCTCAGGTTGGTTTTGAGAATTGTATTTATACATTTTTGTAAGCATGGTTGGTTTTTATGCTTTGATGCATTGGTGATATGTATTTGCCATGGCCATGGGTTTACATTAATCTCTGGTACATTGCAATTTGTTATTCCTAAGGACAATGTTTAAGGCACCCTTTGGCTCACCATTCCGGGGGGAGCTGCAACAGCCGTAAGATACTGTGTTGTTGAGTTCCCTTAAATTTTGCCATTATTTGTTGTAAAGTTGTTCACGTTCTCTCACGTTCTTTTCTGTCCTCGCAGCTGTCCAGGAATATGTATGTCCTTCCCAGGGAAGTCACGTGATCTGCACCTGCTGCTTCCAGCCAATGCCCGACCGGAGGGCAGAAAGGGAGCAAAACCCCCATGTCGCACCCCAACAATGTAAATCATCCCGTTGTCGTACTTTTGGAGACAATATGGAATTTATTTATCATTTATCTGCTAACTTATGTAGTAATGATTAGCACGTATGGGGAGGGTAAAGTGGTGGGGTCTGTATAGATTAGATATCTGCACACATACATATAGCTGTATAGATATGTTACCGTGTCCGTTCTATCAATAGAAATGTAGCTGTGTGTATCTTAACAAGAATTTTCTAATGATGGTTTTCAGCAAACATTTTTTCAGTAACTTAACATGTTTTCATTTTGAAACCACTACATATCTCGGTGTGTATTTTACTTTCCCAGGCACTGTGTGTTTACAGCCGTTCTGTCACATGTACTGGGGATGTACCAGGATGGGCTGTTTTGGATGTCTAGCCCCATTCTGTGGTACGGTACTATGTTGTCTGTTTTCGTGTTTTGTTAATTCTTATGAATACCATATTGATCATGTATTAGTCCTGTACCACAAATCACAATTAGTTTTTTTATGTGATAGTTATTACAACCCACTGAATAACCAAAACTCCATGATTGTTCCTATGTCATTAAATGAGACTGGTAATACTTTTTTTGTCATTCATTTGTCCTGATATAATCAAGCTTGAGTTAAAATTGAACTATGCACTCCCATGAAGTACTATAGTTTTGTCATATCTCTTATTTTATTTTGTTGCAGAATTAAATCTTGGAGAGAAATGTTTGGATTCTGTACTTAACAACAATAATTATGAGTCAGACATTCTTAAGGTGAGGTTTCTAACTATTATTTTTTTGGTGTATATATGTGGTTTGGATATTATTTAAAAAACAAAAACAAAACACAAATGTGTAACATTTAAAGGAAAATAAATACATGGCTAATATGCTTGTGACCCCCAAAACATTTCCATTAGAATAATAAAAAAAAAAATGTGAGACGTGACCAAGGAGTTAACTTGCACTAGTTACAATAGATCGGTTACAGGAATATTTCTTTATGGTCGTACATACAAACATAGAACCTGATCTCAGAGGAGAAACATGCGGGATGTCTAGTTTGCCTACCATTAGATCAGCACAAATAATCCCCTTCCAGTACCTTTCCCTTGTTGATGGCAGCACAGTACTCTCCATGTATTCTTCTAATGCTACGTAGATAATTAGCCTTTGGCTCACTCTACCAGGAATGTCTGCCCTATTGTAGAGAGATACCGGAATTTTAAATCTCATGAAACTGCTTATAATTACACGTCACAGGCATTATTAATTACGACCTTTTTTTTTTTCTTGTCGCTCACCCATTGCTTTAACTATTCAATTATTCTCATATCCAAACCCATTTATGTTACAGAAATTAAGTTCTAAAAGAGAGAGAGAGACTGTTTTATGAAGTGGTACAATTGCCAACTAATCCTATGTCTTCAATCAACTTTCAGTTAGGATTCTTGTTTTTGGCTACTACGGCAAGAGTTTCTATAACACTTCTGGGACCTAAAATTTACCAGCCTTGGGCCTTTGCAAGGCTTCTGCTGATTGTTTGAGGGAGCGTACAAGGTTATTGAGACAGATCTATCATGATTATCAAGTTGTTTTTGGTACAACTAGTGTGAGGTTTGACACTTATGAACACATTTAAAGGAGTTACAGCCCTTACTTAAAAGGTTACTAAATAGGTTCTCTTGTAATTGGTTTCAGAATTACCTGGCATCCAGAGGCTTGACGTGGAAGGACTTGCTTAATGAAAGCCTTGCAGCTGTCCAGAGAGGGTCTTTTATGCTTCCAGGTGAGCCTCCTGCTTGTAGGATGCCCTTTTTAAATAAGTGGCTTAAGGCAGTCTGAATCTCCTGGGTATGTTGCAGTGAATACCTTTTCCACTAGGTGGTGCTCATGCACCTATTACATGTCTAAATTACATCTGTGCCGTACATCCATTTAACCTTGTTTAGTACCGCAGTGTAAAGCTAGTAAGGATATTCATACTAAAATAAAAATACTGATTTTATAGTTTGTGTTCATTATTAACGTTGATTTACTTAAGCATAAGTTTTTACAAAATATTCCTGTATTTTTTTTAATATATTTAGCTAGTTTTGGCCAGGTCTAGAGGCTTTGTTAGGGCTTAATGCAGAATGCCGAAAGTTTCTTGGCAGCATTAAAACAATTCAATGTTTCAGGCCGTAAGGGAAAACTGTATATGTATGTACATGGAGCCTTGGCTTCCAGACAGACCAGCAGCAGCAGAGCCCCATACAAAACGGGTGCTGCGATCACAGCATTGAAGTCTTGTGGAGCGATCAGGCAGCAGGGGAATGTTGTGGCAGGTCCCCACACAAGCAACAAACAGCCCCCTTTCCTGAAGCTGCCTGATCCCATGGCCGTACTGGTCTGCCCCTGGGCAGAAAGCAGCAGCAATGCCCCTGTGCTCACCACGGTAGTGGCGATGTGGGGACGTTTGTTTGGGCATGATGTTCCTGGTACGTCACCGGACGTGAAGGGGTGGAAGGGACACTCCAGCCATCATATACACTTTTTAAAATGGGTGATTCAGTGCTGACTGGCAAAAGAGTTTCGGGGGATCTAAGAAGACCCCCCACTCATTTATAGAAATGTCATTCATCGAATGCAAGAATAGAGGAATTTAGGGATGGGCAGTACTCTGCAGCCCAAGTGCTATACTTTCTTCTAAAGGTAAGTACTATTTTTTTTTTCCCCAGTAAAGAATGCATATTAAAGTACTAAAGACACTAAACTGTCCTTTCAGCTAATGCCTAGCCGTTTGAAATCTGTTTGATGTCGCATGCACTTATTGCCTGTATATGCTTTGTTTATATTTACACTTAATGTGTGTTAATTATCCAATGGTAGCCAAGTAAATACTTACGTCCTTTTAAAAAGTCAAATGTATTTAAGGCGTAACTTATTTTCAGCTTTTCCAATAGAACGACTTTCTCAGGGAGCTGTCTCATTAAACTGAGAAAAATGGAAGCAAAACATGGCGACCGCAATCTCTCTTCTCCCTCCCCTTGAATTAGCTCTTCTCTGGCTGCGATCTTATTCTTGCAGTGGATTTAATCTAGATCGGCTTTTCTAGAATATTTCTTTCCCTCGCCACTTGACCTAGTCAGCATGTTAAATACCAGTTTGTGATTTTCTTTTTGACATGTCTATTTTGTGTGTTTGATTTTTTATCAACCTCTCAGACTACAGGATAAATGGATCTACTGTGCTCTGCTACTTCTGTGGCTTGCGAAACTTTAGAGATCTAACTTACCAGTACAGGCAAAACATCCCAGCCGCTGACTTACCAGGTACTCCATTCAATGACAACAGGGAAAATAAGATCTCTTTGTTTATTTAATCATCACCATCTATCATGCAGGCTACAGTTCCTTCCTGTTCTGTATAGACAGATGTAAAATAAAGGTTAATGTTGTGGCTGGATTTAAGTGTATCCAAGTTTTCTGCTCGGTTTATCAAGAAAACCTGCACATTTCTGTATTATATGATGGCCGATTAAGCTACTTAATCTATAGCTTGCTTTATCTGCACCTAAACTGTATTTTATCCTTCAGTTAATTCAAAACTCAAATACCCATTGCGTTAAGATGTAGTTTTCCATAAAAGGAACATTTGCTTTTTTTTTCATACATATATTTCACTTCTTCCTCGTTAAATCCAGGAGCCGTTTCTGTATAGCAAAGCCTGAGAAGCTCTGCTTAGCAGACTAATGTGCTGCTTAGCATTGAGTCCATATCAGTGGCTATGAAAGCCCACAGCTCTGGCAGGGTTATATGTCTTCTTGGTAAGGATGAATTCGGAGACAATGTGAATGAGGTCTGTCTTGACCCACTTTATGCCATAGTTTGCATGTTGGCATAAAACTATTGTGCTTACTGCAACACTAGTTTATATGATGCCACCTTACATACAGTGGTACAGATAACTAATCATAGACTCTCTTAGAACATTTATATTTTGTCTACATGTGGATTTCTATGGAGAAGCTATCATACAGGTCCCTTTTTGTTTTGTTCCCTCTGTGCTCCTGGAGTAGAAACAAATTAAAAACATATTTAAGGTGAGATAGGGGGAAGAAGTACTTCTTTGCACCGCATCCTCCCTTTAACCAGACAGGAGACTGATCCAATGACATTTGCAAAGACAGCAGTCAGCTAATGATATATACATGTTTCCGAAGCCTCGCTATTTTGAAAATGATGGTGCAAACTATAAAAAGCTTAACACTGGTTATGATTTTGGGGCTGTAAAGCGCCATAAATTACACTCTGTAAGGGGATGTCATCTAATGTTGCACAAAACCATACTTGCTAGGTTGCATGGTTTAATCTGTTTGAAGCGATCTGAGTGAGGTCTGAGTCCCCTATTGATCCTTAGATAAGTGTACCTATAACAGTAAGTTGCTAAATGATGAGCGGTCTCCTGTTGATGATTTATCTTAATTTCTTTTCAGTCTCGGTGACATCTCGGCCAAATTGCTACTGGGGACGCAACTGCAGAACTCAGGTCAAAGCGCACCATGCGATGTAAGTATTTCATTCTGTCCGTTACCCCAGAGGAATAGTGCCCAGGCTCGTCATACACAAGGCATGCGCTGAGGCGCTTTGGGGTCAAATCAGACAGGCCTTAACCCCCAAATAGAACTTGTTCTAAATTGGAAGGACTCTGAAGAAATATATATATATAATGTGTGTGTGTGTTTATTGGGATTTGCATATAAGAGGATTTCAAAACAAATGCATTTTTTACGGTTCCTGGTGTTTGATGTCATTTTGTTTAAATTATTTTTTTGTTTTAGGAAATTCAACCATATATGTGAACAAACACGCTTCAAGAACTGAATGGTTTTTGGCGCTTAGGATTTAAGCCAACTACAATCAACCCGCTACTGGATGTGCTTCTCCGCTTTCCCGGCTGGAGTGTTGAGGATTAACCTGAACGTTCCACTATCTGTGAACTCCATAGTCAAAGGGCTGTTGACAGCTTCACACATTGATGGCAGTTGTGTCACACACATGTAACTTTACACAAAGTGACCTAAACCTAACTGTGCTAATGTATTCAATATCTAGAGACAGATGGGATCTTTGTGTGTAATCCAGAGGAAGAGGCAGGGATGATAAAGGCTGGATTTGTCACGTGTCATTAAAAACAATTTAATTCTGGAGTAGAATATCCTTGAAGTTTATAAACTTTTCATCTGTGGGCAATGAGGCAGCAGCCGTGCCCCATGACTGTTGTAACTGACCTTTAAAATTCTTGTTCTTTGGTTACTAACAAACATTTTTGTTATTTAAAAAACAAAGCACTGTAACAATGTCTACTTCTCACGCCTTCCTTTCATGTGCTTTGAGGCTGGGAAATTATTAGCAGCATTGTTATTATGAGGGAATACATTACATTAAGACATCCAAACCTCTCCTGGGAATATTTTCTGCTATTGTTGTCTGGCAGGAGGTAATCTGCCTGCACTTCTCTTACCCCTTTGATGTTACCAATCGTTACATGCAAATAGAATGCAAAAATATTAAGCAGGTTCAATTTTCAAATTATTCCTGATCCTCCTCCTCCTACTTTAAACTAAGCTCGGCCTGCTGTATATTGCCTGGTCGGTGCTTATTAAGGAGTCATTACCATGAATACATATTTGTTTCTTGTTATCTTCTGGTTTTGGGCTCCCCGTCCCTTTTTTGCATGTTTTTTGGTCATTATTCTGAGTGACCTTCCATAAGTCTCTAGTCATATGACTGTTACCCATGATTTTCTGTGTCCTGACAGATGGAAGGACCATTCTAGGGGTGTATAACTCCCCTGCAGCTGTAAAACCATCTTCCATAATGCTCAGCAAGCCAAACATGGGAGCTGAGCTTTTGATATCAAGCAGTAGCCAGCATGTCCTCTAGTCATGTCCTAGCCCATAGCAAACAGATGCAGCACAGATTATTAAAATAGTGACGAGATGAGAAGACAAACTAAAGGGAGACATGACAGGTGAGTTTGCGGGAGAGCTGTGGTTTCTACGCTTATACTTAATTATTCATTATGGCCAACACAGGCAGTTTCTCCAGCAAGAAGGGCTGAGCTGGTCCTATATAATGCATTTTTTTGTGCGAATTTGAAGATGTCGCAATGTTTTAACTATGCATGTAACGGCCAACCAAGCTCTTCAAGCAGCAGAACCTCATAGGCATGGGACCTTCATAATGTGGATTTCTCATTAAGCGTGCGACTTTATGTACAATAATGTAGGAATATAGCAATTACATACCATGCTGCACCAAGATAATGCAATTTATATTAGGAAAACACATAACCCCAGGCTTTAGGACAAAATCATTTAATATTTTACATCACTATTTTACAATTACGTTTTAATTACTGATCACGACTGCTGAAAATGATTCTGGACAAGCAATATATAAACTTTCTATGTAAACGGGGAGAAAACATAGTGGCTTCTGCAGAACAGGAGTCAACCAAAATATGTAAATCCTTTTCTGAAATGTTGGATATTTCACATTATTAAACCACTTTGTCAACCTGTTAAATCAAAAGTTAATGCATTGTTTGTTGCATCTTGGGTTTCACTGAGGTTACTATTTTGTTATAAAGGGGTTGTACATGCCCACGTTCCTTGGAAGATGTGTGTGAATTTACTATTTCAAAATAAACCTGATTTTTAAGAATTAGCTACTCTGGCTACAAATACAAATTTAATACCACTATATAAATGAGGTGTTTGAGACATTCTCTGTTACTTTGAGTGGATTGTAGGTCTTTTTTCACCAATGTGGAAAACCTGCTCGTGTACTTTTCAGTATGTTTTCTAAAATTACTTTTTTATTCCTTCATGATGTAATGTTCGTGATCATTTAAGTGCTTACAGAATGCCTAATGTCCACTTCGGTATACCTTCCTAAAATACATACATACATATCTATCTATAACTAGGGGGGAAAAAATCAAAGTAGTGGTGGGTGGGAGGTGATTCATAAATAAAAATCACTCCAGAAACGGATACCAATGCCCCATTGCATAGTACTCGTGTGTGTGAATAGTTAACAACGGTATGTTGCTTTGTGCATTACATGTAGGAACCCCAATCACTCAAAACCAAAGAAAAAAAGGTGCACTTCTTTGCTAGCTGCTTTCCTATAAATTGTAATCCTCAACCCCAGAAGAATATATACATTTTACAAGTCCTTAAAAATATATTATAGCTGGTTTCTATAAAGTGTATCCTGTACATCTAGAGAAGAAAATTAGTCTTAAGCTGCCAAAGAAATGAATGAAGAATGTTCAGTAGTAGAAAAACAAATGGAATATAGTGGTAAGTCATCGTTTTGTTGCCATGTCACACATTGTCATGACATTTGTTAGTATTTATGTCTACAAGCAGAAAATATAAAATTTGGCCAGTGTTTTAATGCTGGTGGTAACTGCTCTTTTCACTGTTTGGCACGTAATTATGATGCATTTAAGAAAGAGAATATCAGGTGAACACAAAACATTTTGTTGGCTTTGAATCAGTAGCAGTAGTGAAGGGCTTCGATTAACTGCCATAAGAAATGCCAAATCCGTGGAAGAAACTGCAGGTTTACATTTAAATAAATGGACACGTTCTAAGGAACATCAGTCTGTAGCCAACCCCATCTGGTTAAATGGAGAATGTACATCCGGGGCAGATTTGTGTCTAGAATTAATGGTTGTGGACTGAGAGTTAAATGAAGATGTGATCCTTGTACATGGGTATCTGTAATCTTCTGGAACTTTCACACAGGTGCTGAAATCACAACTATCCATTGTGGCATCATCTTCACATCTACTAGAACTACCCTCAAAAGATCCAGATAATACTTCTTCACTAGGGCTCAGGTGGTCATCAAATACCAGAGGCTGTTGGTCATCTGCTTCTTCGCAAATTACAAAAACAGTCTTTGGCTTCTCCAATTCCACAGAAAGCTCTTTGGTGTGAACTCCATTAGTCATAGGGCTTTTGAAACAACTTGTGAATTCTGTGCCAGAATTTTGGCAAAGGTGTTTCTCCTTAGAACATGTAGTTTTCGTATTGGAAGAGCGGAGAGCATCTGAGGTACCATTCAGGAAACCGAAATAAGGCCGGGTCCTCTTGAGGTTGCAGGACGGGAGTTTGCGATTTAGCTGTGCGGAATTGGTGAGGGGATAGGAGGCATTGCTGTCTGAAGACTCAGAGAATAAACGGCTGGTACTGCCCTCTATCTGTATAGCCGAGCCTGCTCTTCTAGGAATATGAGGGCTTGAGATAGTGGGTGGAACGGTACAACCCTGGAATAAAAATGGAAGGAATAATAACCACTACCTGCACGAACATGTACACAGAACACACAGAGGATACACCAAAAGCTTCATATACATTAATGGAAGTTAGAGGACTTCAAATCACAATACATTGGAGTTATGGACATTTAATATAGTATACCTATTATGGATGTCATTAGAGATGATGATGGATTACTTAGACCATCGTAATACATAAAAAGTCAGTGAAATGAAACCACATCTCATCTGCAAACACATTCTTTAACGCATAAACCTGTCTGCTATATAAACAGCATTTTCCAATGTTAAACTGTGCAAGCTACATTGTTATCACAATGCGTAGATTATGGGTTTTCAGAAAAATAATAATTATGTAAGCACATATTGATTGTTTCTGGAGATATTTTGAATGGGAAATGGAAGAAATTCTTTAAGATATACCATATTTGCTCGATTATAAGACGACCCTGATTATAAGACGATCCCCCAAAATCTGAATATTAATTTATGAAAAAAAGAAAAAGCCTGAATATAAGACGACCCTATAGGAAAAAGGTTTTACCAGTAAATGTTAATTCATGTAAACTATGTGAACAATTTTTTTTAATAAAAGCTATGATTGAGAAAAATAAATTGTTTTTATTTCCTTTTTTTTTTAAACCTGCCCCCCCAGCTATGCACATCTGCCCCCTGGCTTGCCACTCTGCCCCAGAAATGCCTTATACCCCCTATATGCCACTGTGCCCCATGATATGCCTTTTAACCCTCTAAATGCCACTGTGCCCCATGATATGCCTTTTGACTCCTATGTGCCACTCTGCCTCCAGAATTGCCTTATACCCCTATATACCACTCTGGCATTTAGGGGGTTAAAAGGCATATTATGGGGCAGAGTGGCATATAGGGAGGTATAAGGCATTTCAGGAGGCAGAGTGGCATAAAGAGGGTTAAAAGGCATTTCTGGAGGCAGAGTGGCATTAAGGGGGTTAAAAGGCATTTCACAGAGCACTCTGCCTCCAGAAATGCCTTATGCCCCCCATTTAACACTCCCTCCCTCCTCCAAACTTACCGGAGCTTCTGAGTCCCCGGTGCTTAGTCTGGGCAGCGTGTATTCCGGGAGGAGGTGCGGTTGGCAGTGGGGGTTGTCTGCATGCATCACTCAGACCTTCCCCGGCTGTCAGAGATCACGGGGAACTCTGATCTCTGACAGCCGGGGAAGGTCTGCGCGATGGACACAGACAAACCCCGCCGCTAACCGCACCTTCTCCCGGCTGCAGCGGAAGTTGTGTACGCGAATCGCGTAGAGCTCTACACGCTGCCCGGACTAAGCACAGGGGACTCAGAAATACCGCTGCGGGGGATCTGGATCTTAGTCTCATAGTCAGACCTAGCATTTGCTCTGGAAAAAACCTCGTCTTATAATCGAGCAAATACGGTACTTAAAAGGTTATTGCTACATCCCAATATACTATATAAGTATAGGGACACCTGACCATCACACCTATATGAACCTGTTAGACAGCCCATAATATAACCATGGGCATTGGCACTCCTTTGGAGGCTTTAACAGCCTCTACTCCTCTAGGGAGGCTTTCCACAAGAATTTGGAATGTGTCTGTAAGAATTTGCCCCCGTTGAGCCAAAAGAGCATTTGTGTGGACTAGCGATCAGTCTTCAGTGGGGTTTATGCACATTGTCATGTTGGAACAGGGAAGGGCCTTCTCCAAACTGGTGCCACAAAGTTGGAAACATAGCATTGTCTAAAATGTCTTTGTAGCTTTAAAATCACCATTCACTGAAAATAAGGGGCATAACCCAAACCCTGACCAACAGCCCAGACATTATCCCTTCTCCACCAAACTTTACTGTAAAATGAATTCTGGTAAGTAGTGTTTTCCTGGTATTTGCATTTGTTCATCAAACTCCCAGGTAGCGATTCATCACTTCAGAGAATACATTTCCACTACTCCAGTGTCCAGTGGCGGTGTGCTTTACATCACTCCAGCCGACATTTGGCATTACGCACAGTGATCTTGGGTTTCCATGGCCAAGCAGCCGCACACAAGCCAATGTCATGAAGCTCTTGACACACAGTGCTTGTGCTGATGTTGCTTCAGAGGCAGTTTGGAACTCTACAGTAAGCGATGCTTCAGAGGACAGGCAATTTTTAGCATCCCCACTATGTGAGTGATCTACTGCTCACAATAACATCACAGTGGACAGGGACAGATCTAGCAGGGACAAAAGACTGGAGGCAAAGAAGGCATCCTCTGATAATGCCACATAGGTCACTCAGGTCTTCAGTACAACCTATTCTATTGCCAATGCTTTTCTATAGAGATGGCTGCCTACATGCTTGATTTCATACAATATGAGCTTGTACAAGCATTTATCCCCAACCTGAATGTGTGAACACTGCCTGTGCAGACCAGCTCAGTACACAGCGCGCTGCAGCATTGTAATAGGGTGCCTCATAGTCCACTGAGATTTGACAATCGAAGCAATCTGCATTGATATACTTACACTGTCTACTAGTTTAGTGAAGGAGCCAGCAGATATCCGGCTGCTCCATTTCACCTGAAGCTGTGGTATTGGTGGCAGGAGACTGTTAAAGGTACGGATGCTCCATGTTCTCTGTCTCGCTGGATCCACCTCTAGACTTTCAGCCTCTTTGTCGTCCACACTGAGATCCACACTTGTATAATCGGCATTCAACCAGTCTGATACAGATGCCGGGCTGGTAACACTCCTCTTAAGAATGCGACCCTGTAAAGTGAAGTAGAAAGTAACATGTAGACAGGAAGGCTCAGAAAAGCATGAGGAGGGAAAAAAGATATTAAGTGATCCTGAAAAATGAAGAGAGATAACTAAAATAAATGTTATTAATCAGAGTGGGAAAGAGCTTGACAGAGAGACCATGCCTAATCTGATCAACATCTGATAAGGTGTGGTCTACAAACTGAACCCTCATAAAACACTGGTTTTGAGTTTGAAAACCAACGTTAACCATAGGTTTTCATTTAAAGAAGAAAACAAAGACCCATATCCTTTAATTGTAGTTTAGCTAGAATTTATTTAGTATCGCCAACTTCTATTTGGGTAGGAACTTTTATTTTATTTTTTAACTGGGAATCATGGGAGTTCCAATCAATTAAGTTTTGTGGAGCAGCAGTTTGACAAGACCTTCTCTATGAAGAGAGACTTACCTGCTCACAAGGAGCTTATACTCAGTAGTGCTAAGCAGCGTGGGAGCAGTGAGATAATGGCTACTTTTGGTACAGGGATTTACATAAAAATCTCCTTACCAATTCCCACATTTCACCACAATCCACATTACCCTTTTTTTTGTATTTTTTCTTAAGGAAGCTTTACTGCTTGCAGTATTCAAAAATGGGCTAATCATAATTACCATAAGAGAATATGTAGTATCAGCAAAAACTACCTTGGGTAGGGTCTGGTTAAAAAAAAATATTTAATATATAACACTGAAAAATAGTTACAACTCTGCATCTAAGAATTATAGATACATCACTCAGATCACAGTATCTTAATTTAGGTTTGTTTGTATGGGCCGGTTAATAAACGTATACACTCTTGACCTTTGGGTAGTTGGGGAAGCTGAAATTCTCTTTGTTGCTTCCGTCTGAAATCATGAAAACCTCGTCACTGGTTACAGTGGCAATGGAAGAAGATGGATCCTCCTGCAGCGACCGCTCACAAAGTTCTGCACCTACAAGTTTGGAAACAGGTAATTCAGGGATATATAACACAAAAAGTGAGTCTTCTAACTGGCACCATAAATTAAACAATAAAAGGTATATGTGAAACATGAACAGAATAAGCAGGTATAAGGTAACATTATAACTTGAAGGTAGGATTATTTATAATTAACATGCATCAGTTCTCTTTCCGTCACTACTCATTATGCCAAAACTGGCCCATTTCTCCAGCAACAGAGCTGGCCCAGTATTATCCATAATTCAACGTGTAAGGAGTCAGAGACTACAAACATTTAAATATGCATTAAACAGGGTCAGCCAAGATCACTGGGGTTGAACCTTCATAGCATATAGTGACGTAAAACCTTAATTTTCCTGCAAACACACCTTTCTCTTTAGTAAATAAACCCAATGGCATGTCACAAAGTGACCTGAACAAATATATTATTCAATGTGGCGTGACCTGAGACGTTCCATTGCAAAATCAGTGACCATGCCTTTTGATCGCTATGTGCACATTTTTATTCTCATCTAATAAATTTACCTAGAAAGGCTTAATCGCTATTCGTGTAAGCATATGGCATAAAGACTATTAGCACTGTTTGCGAGCAAGGCGGGGTACAGAAAGCTCATTTGTAAAGTCATACACACTTCTTTCGATCAGGCGCAGCAGTGTGATATCAAACTGTGCTTACATGGCACACCTGCAAATTTAGAGACAGCTAGAGATTATGAGACACATTGCGCAGCTCCGATTTAAATGCAGCCATGCAGTATGCGTTTACCATTGGAATTTTTCATAAATCTGAGATTCTACCAGCAATCACCCCCATTCATAAAAATAAACATTGTGATAAACGTCACACTTACCCTTTTCCTCCTGACTGGCTGATTCCAGCTCCCTACTTAGATCTTCCCCCAGCGCAACGTGATGCAACTCACTGACTTCTAAGGCTGCGTTTTGGGCTCCACTCTTAAGAGAACACATCATAATAAATAACATTACATATATTTATATAGCACCAGCAGATTCTGTAAGCGCTGTTACAATCAGTGGAATCATTTTAAATCACAAACAAAAACAAACTGGTACAAAAGGAGAAGAGGGCTCTGCTCTTGTGAGCTTGCAATCTAGTCGGCGGTTGAGGAGGAAGTGAAACAATAGGAGAAGACAGCTTGGATGGGGATAAGTTGGTTGAGTCAAGATGATCTGTAGAGATTTTTGGTCATTAAGATGGCTTGATTAGGATGATGGCTGAAGAAATGTTCGGAAGAAAGGTTGTACGCTTCTTGAAAGAGGTGGGTTTTCAGAGAGCTTTTGAAAGACGAGTAAGAGGGAAAAAGTCTGATGGAGCAGGGAAGGGAATTCCACAGAAGGGGTACAGCAGACACGAGTCATGAGAGGAACGAAGCGAGCAGTTAGAAGTGTGTTTGCATAGGAGGTTAAAAATATAAGGTTGTGTGTGGTTGTTGAGGGCCCTGAAGGTGACTATCGTTAAGTTGCAGATTTATGTTGATTGGTTCAGACCTTTGTGCGGATTTCAGCTCCATTTGAGTAAAATGCTTGTTTTTGCTTTGAAACAAAATCTCTCCAAAACAAGCAATCAGGGCAAAAAATCAAAACCATGTAGGTAAATTAAGGAGCAAGATTTCCTTTTTAAGGCTAGCCTTTTTTTTTTTTTTTTGCTATAACGAAATTCAAATGGTTTTTTTTCCACCAAGGACAGGAGAATGTCTGTCTGGGGTTCACTCCCATGAAGCTTATTTGTAAAGCAGAAAACATCTTAATTGCCATTCCCATTACAGCACAGATAAAGTATTCCTTTTACTGCATGAACTTATTTCTGTGACAAAACATACTAGTACAATAGAAAGTGGGCAGCAAAGAAGCGCTGGCAAGTGGGCCAGGAAGACAATTTGGGCCTATGGTTGAATTCATGTTTCTTTTCTTGCATTGTATACAGAACTTTAACCATGAATAGATCCTGTCTGTGATACATCTATGGGCTTTCTAAACAATTAATGTTGGTCATGTTTGTTGGGCAGACTGGTTGGCACTGACACAATGTGTTTAGGGCCTTACACCGAGGAACAGAACTGTTTTTGTGCCAGTTAGTCTATGTTCACCTCCAGAGTACTAGTAACTTTAACCAGATTAAACTTAATCTTAACCAGATGACTCAAATAGTCACCATTAACCTATTATTCTCTTACTATCTTCTCTATAAACAAACTGGATATGAGTTTGTTTATCCAAGGCCACTTTCCCAGCTGTCATAAGTAGTAAGGACAGGATTAGCCAGCACTGGATAATATATCAGGGTTTATTCACTAAACTGACAGCAGGAGAGTGCAGGGGGCTTGTAGTTTTAACTCATTGACTTTACAGGTCATTATGAAAGTCAGACACAAGCTAGTTCCCCCAACAAAAAGGCTCGAGCTGGCCATACATAACGCATAGTTCAATGGGTAAAGGAACTTTGAGGACCTCTCACGGATTTAATTAAACATTATCGAGGTCAGCCCAGCTATTCCTGCAGAAGAAACTCACTGGGATTGGCTCTTTATAATGTTTATAGAAGACAAGGAGTTGAAACACAACTCTGTCAAACCCCTTTAGTAAATAGACCCCATGGTGATTTCCTCTATGCCTCTCATCAAGGGGCAAAGCTTTTTAATGCAAGACAAATAAGGCCAAAACGGACATTACATTAGTATCAGTAGCTCATTCTTACAGATGCTAATTACTGAATAACATTAGTGTAAACACCTTCCTTACTCTTGTATTAAGGCATTTAAATATGACATACAATTAATAAGAGAAACGTAAGGGAACCACATCATCCATATTTTATAAAAGTAACACAAACAACACATGAAGAGTGTAACTCACTAGCTGTGGCGTCGTCTGGTCTGTAGTGTGGTCTCTCTTAGGGCACATCTTCTGCCTGAATTACACAAAACATGAGAAACAGATCTGTTAAAATAGTTTGTTCTCAACAAACCCCCCCCCCTATATATAATCTGGATTATACTTAAACACCGTTGCAATCTTATTTTAAAAAATCCAGAACAATTATTCAATGATGATTCATTGTTGGCCTTCTAGTCTCTCATAGCCTACTATGGCATCTTAGTTTTGACATCGAGATGTCAAAAAAACAGCATTTTGTCAGAGTTTGAAGAATCTTGTACATGACATATGGAGACCATTCATACGGTATTAAACACTGCATGTTACAGCAGCAGGGACATGTCATGAAATCGCTAAACATTTGCCAGGAACTAAATGAGTAGTCTATTTGGATGAATTAGTTAGAGAGTGTAGGGGTTATGGACTTGGACACCCTGTGGTCCTGTTCTCTTGTTGTTGCCAGAGTTTGTGCCCTGAAAGTATAAAATAGGACATTCTTTCAAAGCAGTGCACGTTGGCCCAATAAAGATAGAATCCTTGGCTCCTTAACAAGTCACCCTTTCAGAGAGCCCACGCAGTAAACAAGGAATGAGCCAGGAAAAGGGCAATCCGCAGCCGTATGAACTATGCCAATAGCGTGGCTATTTGGTGGCCTGCGTTTACCCTCCTGCAAATACAAACCAGCCACCAACGTCTGAAGACACGAAGTTCTGCCGTAATTACCTCACTGGTAGATCTGTGCAACCCTTTTGCAAGTCTGTCTGCCTCCTGTGATCACAGGGTCATTAAGACGCCAGGGCCAGATAGCAGAACACACCACAGAATATAATGTGTATTGTATGTATCACAGGAGAGAATAACCAGTTTATACAGATGTGCTTCCCTAAAACTGGTCGTGTGCGATTATATAACATATGTATCACAGAAGAGAAAACTGACAGTCCTGTGCCCCCCATTCCTGCTGTTATAAGTGAATACCTTCCCTAAAATCAAGACTGTGTATAGAAATAGCACAAAACGCCCTTTTACTCAATAATATCATGTTGCGACTCTAATAGGTCACAAAACTTTGGTAAAGCCCTGCCCCACAGCCACATCTCTCCAAAATCTGAACTGGTATGCCAGCGCTACTCCTGATCAGGCCATTACTGGCCACTGGCCGCTATACAACTAATAGTCTAACACCAGTGCGCTTGTACTATACACTGGCTAATGGCGTTCTTAAACATTTGCGGTGGCAATGCAGTACATTTAGTTTATAAAACTGTTAATGTCTTTAACTATTTATCACACACTGATAGCTTTAAAATAAACTATTTTAGAAAACAATAAAACAAAATGTTATACATTAATCTGCCCATTATTTGACTTAATCATTGCGTTCCAGGTAACCATTTGATATATAGTCTGATTTGCTGTAAAATTTATATTTAATGGCCCAATTATTTCACTTGTATGCTGAGAAAGTTATTCTACTTTTTCACAAAATGTAACAGAAGGTTCAGAAATGGTAAGGCAATTCAGATCTGTTGAGTATGATCCATTAACTGCTCTCCTCCCAAAATAGAATTTATAATCAGGTTATAACCAGAACTGTCAGGAGCAAAACAGTATTGTAAATTTTACACAATTTACAATAAATCTATTGACCAGTGAACACAGCAGTACATTTTTACCTTTATGCAAAATGGATCTCAAACTTCAAAGTAACAATCCCATCCAAACGTGGTTTAAGTTATACACAACATGTGTTTTGAACATGGGCAATGATACGTATCATGATATCATTTTCTTTTTTTAAAATGATTGTACAATGTTATAGTAAATTTTTTAGCTTTTTATCTAACTGTATGATGGGTACATAGACGCCATTCCCTTTTGTTGTTCATCATAGTAGGTGAAGTACTACTGTACATTGAGTGGGCAGAGGTGGCTTCTATATATTTTTTCATCTTTGTGGTATGCCCATTGACCCTCTTTTCCCCTGTTCCATGTGGAAAGGGACACAGTAGAAAATGTACTTTGCTTTCCAATTTACACCCCACAAATGTACTAAGGGTTAGGAAAAGCTGAATCATTATTCCAGTAATCACATAAGAGGCAGGAGCTGTCAAGTCCTAGAAGTCAAATTAAAACAAAACTAAAGTATAATTCGATTTTCTTATGTACATACTTTAAGCAAGATCTACCTATGAAAGTACGAAGCTCACTTCTCAGGATATCGATGTTCTACCTCATAATGGTTTTCTCAGAGACTGTCATCTCAGACTTCGGAGAACTGACCCCTCATTGAAAGTATGAAAGTGCAAAGCTCAGGGAACACAGTGTTTTGGTAAGACTGCGTATCACAGTCAGTTTTTGTTGCAAGACGTTTCCTAATTAACTATGTGGATGAGAAGTTCAAATAATTAATCAGCTACGTTCTGTGAAACAGTGGGGTTCTGGCATTTTCCCAAAAGTAACATTTTGTTCTACTAATCGTATTATCCATAAGGATGTATTTATTCCCTAGATATTAATAACAAGCAGCAATATTCCCATGGAGAAGCTTCTGAAGTTTGCAAAAGTATTAAAGAAGGCATTTATTACAAAAGAAACTACTGTATTCAGTATTATCAAGACATATTTGTTAGTGACATTTTCTTACCGGTAAGACAGGCAAAACACCAACAGCAGAACCAAAGCAAATGAAATGGTGGCAGACATCACTGCTAGAAGCATTATATCTTCTTTGCCCTTACTTTCGTGGACGCCCATAGCAGTCACTGCTGTCTGATTCTGGTAGCTGAAGAGCATTGCAAAGCCTCTGCCATGGTTAGTCGTTGTTATTAGCTCCATAATTACCTCCGTCATCTCCACTGGAGATCCAAAGACCAGCATTTTATTAAGTGGAGAATTGGATCCGCAGAAACGCATTGAGAACCTAGTAAGGTCGGAGATGTACAGTACATCATCGGGGCAAACATCAACCAGCTGAGGTTGGGGAGTATAGGGGACAGTGCCAATATCCATTATCGGGGAGGATGAGGTTACACCTTCATTGTTTTCCAAAGTTCCTCCTATCAACGGATACACAGATTTGTTATCATCACTCTTTGATGCTATAGGAAACGTTTCTTTCCGAGTTGTACCTTGATTAAGAATATTTTTTTCTGCTGAGAAACCTTGCAAGGTTAATAATGGCTCCTCTCCCTTATAATTTTTATCCCTGCTCTTTCTTGAGACAATGACTTGCCTGTTGACCTCACTTGGGTAACCAAAAGGTTCTGTAGTAGTATGAATGGTTACACTGTCAGAGCTGAATGGCAAAGATGATTCTGTGCGAACAGCATCCATATCTACTTTCTTATAAGCAGTAACACTGGTAATGTCTGAAGACATAGAACTAAGATGATCTTCTTTATCACTTGGACTCTCAAAAACATCAAAATCCAGAGTTTCAATCTGCAAGCGAGATCCTGCTGGAATAAAAAATTGCCATACACAATGAAATCCAGAGAGGTAGTTATTGGGGAAACCCGGTGACAGGATAAGTCCATTTTCAGTAGAGTCCAGGACAGCTCCGCATGCATAATATACCTAAAATAAAAATAATGTTGTTTGGCTCAAAACACACTGAAGATAAATATACACATAAAATGCACCGTAACACACTGCTTATATCAAATCATTTACACAGAGAGCCAGGTCTTCTACGAACATCAGTGTTCCAAGATGTAACTTGACCACTACACAAAATTAAAATGTTTTTGGTAAAAGCAATGTCTGCTTCTTGGTCTAGAGATATCGTCACCTGCTCCCATGCAGCTTTAGCCTGGTAGAGACAATAGGTGTCTGGAAATGACACCACAACCCAAGTCTGTCCCAAACATGTTTAAATTAGTCTCTACCCCATGTTATTATTTATTGTTTTATATAGCACCATCATATTCTGCAGTGCTGTACAGTGGGTACACAGGACATAACAAGTAGTATATAACATAACAATTGATTTACAGAAACAGGGGGTAAGGAGGACCCTGCTCAAATGAGCTTACAATCTAAAACGCCTAACATTTTGCAAGGCCCTCAAGCTTTCTGCCAAAAAAAAAAAAAGTATATATTACACATCTCCAACTTTGATTTAGTAGTCAATTGTTCATTACTTTCAATGATTTGGGATTTGTTTTTACTTTTTTAAGCATTATTAATAAACATGCTTGTTTAGCCCTATGTTCTAAAAGGTCAAGATCCATCTGGTTGGCATAAAAGATGGAAATGTGATTTCTTTTCTCCATAAAGTACACAGAGTGACTGATTAAACAAATAAAGAATTGGCACCGCTACAGAGAAAACTAGAAAGAATCACTATATTACACAAGCTCCTCTTCTTCCTATGGTGCAGTGATGAATACAAGCGTTGTATACATGCTACAAAGAAACAAAAAACTGAATTCCAGAAGATCTTTCGAACCCAGATCTTGAAATTAATTTATGAGCTAAATCAATCAGACATCTATGGAACACAATAATCTTCAGTTGGATCCCTTCCTGTGTTTATGGTTGATGTGAGCTATCCCTGCCCAGGGTTGTTAGAGAATCCAGAAATAAGGTGATGTATACCTTAGAGAGAAGTCTCACCATAAAAACATTCCACACACGGGCTGAAGGGCTGAATTACATTGGCCAACACAGCCCTTCTTGAAGGAGAGGGTCACCAGTAATGGTCCCTCTTATCGCATAGTGATGTCAAGGAGTTGATACGTTAAAACTGTCCTGCTAACTCCTTGTTAGTGAACATTCTCTGGTGAGGTGAGGAACAATATCCTGTAGATAGCAGTTACCGATTTACAGCATGAGTGGTTTAGTCAATTCCATCATGTTACTAACACACCTCACCAGGAGTGAAACCTTTCATCTCACTGTTGAAACCTCAATGGCTTACAACTTCTAGGTTATCACATTTGCAGTCTTATAAGCTGTAACACCAGTGTATAGAGGGGGAAGATGTGAAGAAACACACAACTGTCTCTGTTTCTACTTTACTTGCAGGACGCTTGACACAAAGGGGCTTCTGATTTCAGACAGCCCATCAAAGCCAGCGGCTGTAGAAAGGACACCAAGAGGGCAAAGACCGAAGGGCAGCTGTCTTCCGTTATAGCCCTTTGTAATGTCATTGCCGAGGGAGAGCCTTTAAAGAGGCCAAAGAGCCAACTGCAGCACAATCGCTGGGTTCAATAATCTTTCCTGTGTAAAGACATTTGCGTGCTGGTGCAGCCTAATTTCGGTTAAGCAGATAATTATATCAGCCTCTTATTTGTTTTCTGAAGAGGGTCAGTCTAATTTTGCCCCATATCTGCCTGAACGCACTGCTAACTCTGCTCTCCTGATTCTTAGCGTGACAATCCCTATAGATCTGCCTGCATTGGTTATTTCACTAATTGATTTCTATTAAGAAGGCGAAGCTAAAAATGAAGCCGCTTTACTAATTAGACAAAATTCTTTGCTAATTGCAGATGTTTCACTTTTTGTTGAAAATAAAAAAAATGTTTTTACAAAAAGGAAAGCATTTACTCTTTCATTGCATCTCGGGTAAGACCATAGATCACCACTATCTGTAAAACAGACATGTTCTTATAAAACTGGTAGATCTGCCGCTGTTCTCAAATATTACATTTCGCAGTTAAGTGCACAAAATAAATGTATGTAATTGTGTTTCATAATAAAAAAGAAAAACAACAATGCACCTATTTGTAAACTACTTACTTGTGTTAAGTTACTGGCCCACTTTGGTGGAAACTTAATTATAGAGGAAAACATCACAACACAGAAACACTCTACTAGTTCTGTTGGGAGTCTGCTCCACTTATTAACCACGCTCTCAGTGAACTGATTTTTTTTTTTTAAAGAAATATAGGCAAATGAATATTGGAAGTTAACCAAGAGTAAGTTGATATGCTTGTTCTGAGATAGGATACATTAGTCCATTATTTTAAAGACAAACAACTGCCAAAACAATTAAACCAACTAACAAATAAAAAAGAACAAGTTCCATGTGATCTTACTAAATAAACCTAGCCATGGTTAAATCTGTAACAATTCTACTTTATGCCTGGACCCTAGAATCTTTTACTTAAAATGTAGATTTTTATATCATCCAACTTTACACCCAAATAACAGACAAACCTCCAATATTAGGGTACATTTCTCAATCCCCAATATTAGAGTAAAATCTAACTTTATGCCAGCCAATACTTGTATTTACTTATTCAGAAATATAAATTTTCCTATATTCCCTTGTAATAAACAAATCTTAAATAATTGTATTTGCAACATTCGATTCTACTCAATGCCAATATGCTATTTAAAAGCACAACTAAACTTATCGTTATAACATGCTTTGAAATGTGTATAAACAGTGTTGTGATGTCCGTTGGTGAATTATATTTTCGTCTTTTTAATACATTACAGCAAAACAATATATCTCGTAACTTTTGTGCTGTTGGCAGATTCTTAATAAAATATTTACTTTTTTGGGGGGAAAAAGCTCACTATGTCCACTATGAGAACTTCAGGATCAAACCCTCACAGAGTATGCATCCGCAGCAAATGGCAAACACACAAGGTAGGTGGCCTGTTTTGTTCATAGCAGGGACGTCACAAGCTCCGTGATTACCCCAAACTGTGAAAATCTTGTTAGCAATTTCCTAACAAAAACACATCAAAATTGCTGTGTAAAAGTTGAATGCGTCCCATATTATTGATGACCCAGGGAAAACAGCTCATCAGATAACAGCTTCATAGTTGTATCTAAAGCATATCTAAAGTCAAGTCATTTTTAGTCTACCTTAAGAAAAAAAATAAATAAAGGGCATATTTTTAAAAGACAGTTCACTTTACTTGCATCGAGAAACTTTTCATCAAATGTATTCTGTATATAATAACATAGCTGCCAATATGCAGTGTCTCTCAAACAAACACACTTGAAAAGAGTGAAGATGAATGGCAGACATATTTAATATAAAGTCCTGTCAACGAATGACACAACTGATCCAACAACGGATCCAATAATGGAGCAATTCAAATTAGAAAAAGTTTATGTTGGGAGTCCTTAAAATGAACTAGCTAATGCAGACTGTAGCCTATACATGAATGTCAGATTGTTGATAGTAAGGTAGTTGTATATGGATAACAATGACTTATTACACAGGAATGCATTCACTATTATCTGTATTATTATTTGTTTATTTAGCACCAACAATTCATTCCGTGTTTCTTACAATACATATATTTACAGTATATCACATAACTAGCACAGATTAAACTTGTTAGTAAAAGGAAGCCACTGTGGTACTCTGCAGACGTGGCACATATAATAAAGGAGAAGAAACTAGCTTTTAAGAAATATAAATAGACTCAAAATGAGGAAGATGGGAGCAAATATAAAATTAAGCTTAGGGAAGCAAAGCGCATTATTAGATGCACCAAAAAACACACAAAAAAAGGAGCAGAAAATTGCCGGGTGAAAGAAAAATGAGAGAAGAAAACATAAAACCAGGAAAAATTAAACTAAAGACAAATGAAGGGAATTGTATAGATGAGCATAAAGATCTAGGCGACTGCTTAAATAAATACTTCCGTTCTGTTTTTACAGAGGAAGATGAAGGTGAAAGACCCTTGTTAGAAAAGTGAAATAGTGTGACGTGTGACACAGCTGTGTTTACAGAGGAAGAAGTTCTTCTTGAACTCTGCAAAGTAAAAACAAAATTTATGGGACCTGATGGGATACACCCAAAATTATGAAAAGAGCTTCGATGTGTCCTGGCAAAACCGCTAGCAGACTTATTTAACCAAGTACCGTATTTGCTCGATTATAAGACAACCCCCAAAAATTTGAATATTAATTTAGAAAAAAAAGAAAAAGCCTGAATATAAGACTACCCTATAAGAAAAAAAGTTGTATTAGTAAATATTAATTCTTAATCGTGTTTAATAAAAACTATGATTGAGAAAAATGCATTTTTTGTTTTTATTTCTTTTTATTTGCCAAATTGTCTCCCCGTTATGCACATCTGCCCCACGGTTTACTAGTCTGCCCCCCAGATATGCCTTATGACCCCTATATGCCACTCTGTCTCCCTTATATGCCTTATAAAGCGTGTATATATATTATATATATATACACACACACACACACACATACATACATACATACACACACACACACCAATCTGCCCCCCAGATATGCCTTATTCTCCCCCTATTTGCCAATCTGCCCCTCTGATATGCTTTAATCCCCCCTATATGCCCCCCCCCGATTTACCGATGCATCCCTAGACTTGTCCCACCTTGCTCCAGACTCCTTGGTGTCAAGTGGGGGCAGCCGGTGGACATCTGCGTGCAACCTCCGCTGCTGGTGGCCGGTACTTCCGCCGGGGCTTCTATGATGGAGCGCCGGAAGGTCACGTACCTCTGGTGCTCCTTCATAGAAACCGCGGCGGAGGTTTCGGCAGCAACGGAGATTGTCTGCGTGCATCGCACAGACCTCCACCGGCTGGGGAGGATCTGGGTCCCCTGCAGTGCTTCGGGGGATCTTAGTCTTGTAGTCAGACCTCTATAAGACGAGGGGTATTTTGCATTTGCTCTGGAAGAAAAACCTTGTCTTATAATCGAGCAAATACGTCTCGAACCGGAAGTTGGCAGCCGTAGGAGCACTGCACAAAACAGGCATGAAGACTCGGCCAACTACAGACCAGTAAGCTTTACATCAGTAGTTGGCAAGCTAAAGCACAGGATTGTTAAACATTTTGTCTGATCAGAAATAGCACAGGTTTACTACAGGACGATCCTGTCAAACTAAAAAAAATTTTTTTTGGTTTGGGTAACTAAGATAATAGACCAGGGAGGAGCTGTTGATATAGCCTATCTAGATTTCAGTAAGGCATCCGACACTGTCCCGATAGAAAACATATAAATTCATTTCTGTCTTTGGGTTTGGATGTTAAAGTAGTTTAATGGCTAGTTAGTGACAGGAGGCAGAAGGTTCTGGTTTCTATTCTGTATTTAGAAGAAGGACTTGCTACTAGTGGGGTACCTCAGGGACCAGTGCTGAGGTATGTCTTTTCGCAGATGATACAAAGGTCTGCAACACCGAAAAAACTTCGGGATGGGACAACTCAAACGGTGAATAATGTAAGTAAATTAGAGGAATGATGGCAAGTGTGGTAGCTTCAGTATAATAATGATAAATGTAAATTAATGTAATTGGGATGTAAAAATCCCAAGACAGAATATAGCACTGGGGACACTGTTCTGTCAGTGACCACGGAAGAGAGGGACTTTGGAGTAATTATTTATGATGGTGGTTTAGGCCGCACCTACTGTATTGTGTTCGGTTCTGGAGACCCCCTCGCCAGATGGATATTGACACATTGGAGAGAGTTCAGAGGAGAGCTACAGAATAGATGGTCAGAGGCTTCGATGTAATGTAAGGAATAAATGGAGAGGATAAATGGAACAGTCGCCCAGCAGAAGTGGTGAAGTCTAATAGAGTGAGCGCATTTAAACAGGCATGGGATAGACCTAAAGCTATCCTAGGGGACTTACTGTGTGACCAGACCAAGGATTGGTAACATTAAATCCTTTACATCAGCAGATTGGCAGATTAGATTAGTTCTTATCTGCCATCCAATTCTATGTTTCTAAGACAAAGCGATACACTTCTTAGCAAGAAACATTTAACCTTATAAACCAAACTATGATTTAGGGCCATTCTTGGACTCCACCAAAAGAGCGGAGTTGGCCCTGCATAACCTACAGTTAATCTTTTAGATTATCTCACTATTTGAACTATGTATTATGCAGGGATAATACTGTTTTTACACGCAGAAAAACTCACCAGGGGTGAAATTAATTGTGGATTGTCTTAAAATCTTTTTTAACAGTTTTTCCACTTGTGACCTGAAACACCAGTTTTTTTTTTGTTTTTGTTTTTTTTTTTTAAAGAGGGAGGGAATACATTAACTCTACAATTAAAAAGTAAAGTTGAGGATTCATTTTTCAGCATCATAGTGGCATAGTTAAGCATGAAGAAGACAAACAAATTGTCTACACATCTTGTTTTCTTAATTATTATTATTTTTATTTATCACTGTCATATTCCGCAGCGCTGTAACACACATATACAATCCTTCATGATGCTACAATGGAAACAAACATTAAGGTATGCCACTTTATACTTCTTACCAAGTCTCTCTTTTTAACAAAAAATGAAAATAAATAAATATAAAAAATATTATCAACTAATATTTCCTAGGCTAAGTGGCCTCAGCAGGTCAGTATGGCTGTCCTTTAAATATCCCATAAGCTCCCACAGTACTACTGCTTTAGAAACTCAGCATATGCTTATAACCGTAAATTGACAATAGCACTACACGAGTTACTATTTACTGAATAAAGAAAATGAATGATATCACTAACGATACCCAAGGGAAAGCTAAAAGGCACAGCAAACAGCATAAAGTTAAAAGCACATCCTAATTACGAGGGACTGTATAATGCAGCATTTCCATGTTTCACTGGGGAACAATTATATATTTTCTTTCGGGCTACATCCATCCCTCCAGCCAAGCAATGCACTTTTAATTAGATTGAGCTGAAACAAAACTGCAGCATCAATGCAGCACTGTGTCCTCAAATAACTGGACTGCATTCCAAAGGGGGGGTGCACCTCACTGGCTAAGGTAGGCGTGAAATTGATTAAGAGCAGCAGTCATTGGCAAGCAAGGGAGAAGGATCAGCTTAGGTTCCAAAACACAACTTCTTGCTACATGAAATATACCAACACGGACATAGATGAAAACATAGAATTTGACTGCAGATACGAACCATTCGGCCCATCTAGTCTGCCGGATCGTAATCAGTCCTAGGTCTCGTCTTAAATTCAGGATAGCCTTATCCCATGCAGGTTTAAATTCCCTTAGTGTGATAAACCTCTACCACTTCTGCTCAAGGCTGTTCCACTTATCTACCACATTCCCAGTAAAACTTTCCTACATTACATCTAAGCATCTGACCCTTTAGTTTTTAATTCTGACCTTTTGCTCTAGCACCCCCCCCCTTTCAACTAAACTTTTACTTTTATATTGTTAAAAACACATTTAAAAGTACGCTATACAAGCTATACATACTGAGATCCCATAGTCTTTCCTGAAATGTTTTATCCTGCAAAGTATTCACTTTTTTTAAAGGTCCACACTAACATATAGAAAATCGCATTCATAAAACAGCTCCACTGTATACACATGCATATTATTAGGTGGGGGGAGCCCCGCCCAGCTCTTCTTGGAATACAATTACATTATCTCAGTTATTGAAGGCTGGGAGTGGTGGGAGCTATGATCCACCATAGGCTCTTATGAATGTTTTCAGAGTTCCACCATGAATTTATACAGAACACAACAGCAGTAATACGAGATTCCAGAAACCAGATCAGGCCCTGTCTATAATTAATTTAACCCTCTGATTGCCAAAGTGGGTGGCACCTTCCTCCTGCACTCAAGGGTTAACAGCCACTATTCTGAATGAAGAGCAATGTATGTGCCTGGAATCCTTACCCACTTGATTGACTCATCTGCACTATTCCAAAGTCAAGCTAATAAGGGGAAATAGCATGTAAAAACAAGTTGTCCCTTTAAGTTACTTTACATTGTTTTGACACTTATTTATTTATTTTTTTTTGCAAACATCAAATAATTTTGGAAAAATAAATCAGATGTCACAAAAACTGGAGATACTCTAATGAGGTTTATAACTTTAATAGTTGTTTTTTAACTGGGAAAAATATATACTATTTATATATCTATAAATATATTTATGGTGAGTGAATACAAAGTTTAACTGTTAACCTCCCAGGACAAGAGTTTTATGACTATAAAGTAATTACCTTGCATTCTCCAGGCACTGGTATTGATAGCCAAAGAAATAATGCTGTCACAAGGAACAATACTGCTGGAGATGTCCCCATGGCAGAAGTCAGTGCAGTTCCTTCACTGTAATGCTGAGAAGTGGTGTGAGGCTCTGAGATCTGTTAAACACTGGCTTCCCCACCCTGGACCCCTCTCTCTAACACAGCCTTCCCCAATCTCACTCCCTCCCCACATGGGTCAATTACCTGCTGTGTTGGTACGGGAACAACGTCGCCCTCTGCTGATCAGAAATGGAAAGTACACAAATCCTCAGAACATGTGGGTGCTATACTACCACAGACTATAGGTGGTCCATATTATTATTAATTATTTATTTATAGTTTTATATAGAGCCATCAGATTAAGCATCGCTGTACAAAGGGTAGGAAGGACATAACAATTAGTATATAACATAACAAGATGACATATTGAAACAGCGGGTGAGGAGTCTGTATAATGGAACAATACTCTAACTGGCTATAAGATGGGGATGGCTTAACCTCACCCCTTAACTAACATACACACTAACACACATTTTTACACACATGCTGATACTTACACACTCACACTAACACACACTTATTCATGCTAGTACACAAACTTACACACTTACATACACACTCATGCTAACACACACCTACACATAGACACTCATGCTACCACACACTCCTTCTAAGACTGCTACACTTATGCTAACACACACACACACACACACATATACATCCATACACACTCCCTTCCTCACCCCATCACCTCCATGTTTGGAGGATTTTTTAAATAGCTGCTCACACACTGTGCACGCACTCATACTTTTACCACAGGGTCAAGTAACATTGTGTTACCTGACCCTGTGGTCTCCTGTACACCTCCCTCACCATATGAAGAATTTTGGACCAGCAGAATTTTACACCCCTGCACCTCGGGCCAGATCATGCTTTTTAATCTAGTCTAGCACCGAACAATGATGATTTTCAGGTATATATATATATATATATATATATATATATATATATATGCTTTGGTTACAGCACAGGGTCGGCAGAGGATTGGTTAAGAAAAGAATGGCCCTTGACAATTGTATTTCTCTTCACAGAACATGCTGTGGTTCTCTTTTCATAGCTCTGCCATCAAATTCAGGGGGGGTAAAAGGGGGGCAACCAATAACCCCCAAGCAGCTAATCAGTGCCATCCTAACCCCCAAAACATTCTGCCTGTGCCATCTTTTTCCCCAAACAGTTGTTCTGTGCCATCATTGCACCAAAACAGTGTGTCTGTGCCTTCTTTGCCCCTTGCAAAATACACTCATATTTACACATGCCAACACACATACACATGCTTACACATACACTTACTCATGCTGCTCATTAACATGCCCACATCCACACTCATTCGAACACACATATTCACTCTCACACTGCTTAGATATACACAGTCATGCTCACACACAAACATACACTCATGGAAACACTTACTCTGTCTCACACCACTTACACATACACTCTCACACACAAACACTTATACATACACATCCATGCTCACACACATCAAAGCTAACATACAAATATTTACACATTTATGCTAGTACATAGCAATGCTTTCACATACACATTCATGCTCACATATACTTATACATAGACATTCATGCTCACACTCACTTATACAAAGACATTCATGATTACATATACATCAATGCTCACAGCATAACCCATCCTGACCGCTCATAACTCTTTACCTCTTCTGCAGCTTTCAGTCAGGTGTTCGCACACTGTGCAAGCAGCCTCAATTTTGCCACAGGGTGATATGACCCTGCTGCATTCCTGTCTACCCGTGCCACTTGGGAATTGTTTAGTTAGGGTCCGATCTGAACAATTTTGAACGGGCATGGGAAGATAGGCGAGGGGGGGTAAAAGAGGGGCAAGGAAAAACCTGGTGGGGAAATGCCCCCCTGTAGCGACGCCTATGATCTGAGCATTGGCATATGATATTGTATCCCCATGCTCAGCGCTGAAGGTGCACGCACCGAGATGGAGCAGTGAAACAGGTGGTCTCTAAGAGCAGACCTCATGCTCTCACCACAGGACTCCAAAAAAGTAAGTGATAGGGAGAAATGGGTGATTAAAAACGCAGAGGGGGCCCCAAATAGGGTGACTACATTTTTTTTTCTGCCATTCAGGGACACACTATGAAGCGGATGAGATCGCACACACAGGTGTGTATATATATATATGTTTATACACTGATGCACACCTTAACATACACATAAAATACATTTTATATATATATATATATATATATAACATACACCCTGATTCACATATACTATTATTTATGAATTATCAAGAAAACCATGTTGATTTCAGATTTAATAATATACATATGGTCATTACAGACATGAGTAGATATAGAATGTTAACCCCTCTAATACCAGGCAGTAGATTCAGAGAGTTAACTCCTCTATTACCAGACATTACACACACACACAGTCACACAAACAGACAGACATAGTGACAAACACTGTAACAAACACAGTCACACACAGAGTTAAACATACCTGGTGCTGCTGGCTGCAGCTTACTCTGAGTTGGTTTGAAGGAGAAACTCAGCCTATCAGGAGAGGCTTCTGAACTCTCAGGCAATCAGGAGAGTTGAGAAGTCCCTCCTGATTGGCTGAGACCTCCTTCACTCAGACTCCTCATTCCAGGACAAGGCATTGTCCCGGATTGAGACTGCCGGATTGAGACTTAAAGTCCCATTGCTGGACTGTCCCGGGCAATCTGGGACATGTGGTCACCCTAGCCCATAACCGGCAGTATGACTGCCAATGGGCCCCCGAAGGTTAATGGGTCCTGGGCAAATGCCCACTTTGCCCGCTGATTAAAGTGGCCTTGGGGAAACCTGACCATTACACCAACCGGGACTTTCATGGCATTGCATTCCATTAATATGTAGTTGTTCCCCCTTTGCAGCTATAACAACTTCCACTCTTCTGAGAAGGCTTTCCACAAAATTTTGCAGTGTTTATGTGAGAATGTTTGCCCATTCATTCAGTGGAGCATTTGTGAGGTCAGGTACTGATGTTGGATGAAAAGGCCTTGCTCGCAATCTTCGTTCCAGTTCATCCCAAAAGTGTTCTATGAGCTTGAGGTCAGAGCTCTCTGCAGGCCAGTCAATTACTTTCACACCAAACTCATCCAACCATGTCTTTATGGACCTTGCCGCGTGCACCTGCATTCAGGCAGGTAACATTTTCCGGACATCCGCCAAACCCAGACTCATTCATCAGACCAGATGGTGAAGCCTAATTTATTACACCAGAGAACACATTTCCACTGCTCCAGAGTCCAGTTGCGGTGTGCTTCACACCACTCCAGGCGATGCTATTGCTATTGCGAATAGTGATCTTTGGCTTGTGTGCAGCTGCTTAGTCAGGGAAACCTATTTCATGAAAGGTCCTGACACATAGTGCTTGCACTTACGTTGCTTCCAGAGGCGTTTTGGAAGTCTGTAGTGAGTGATGCTACAGAGGACAGGTGATTTTACTCTGCATGCATTTCAGCCTCGGTACCCCTGCCCTGTGTGGTCTACTCAGTAGTGTACCTAGAGGGGGGCTGTCCGCCACAGGTGATACTCATCAGGGTGTACAAAGTGGCCTGACGGGTGCCCAGTGACCCGCAGCTTGCTGCTGTGTCGCCTGCCGCTGTATGAGGAAACTCTTGTCCCGCGCAGGGGGAGCAGGAACATGAGCAGGGAATAGAGTTTCCTCATACAGTGCGGCGGCGCCACAGCAGGAAGCTGCAAGCCCACGTGGGGTGGGCGTCCGGCCACATAGATATCTGCACAGCCCCCTGATGATGCTTGGCCGGCCCCCAGACCAGTGAAATCTGTAATAGAGGTAAGGGGGGTGCGGGATGGGTTAATGGGTGAGTGTGTGAATGAAAGTTAGTGGGTGATTGAATTAATTAAGTTAGTAGTGAGTAAGCTGAGGCAGAGGTTGCACATACAGGCTGATTAGGGGGCAGAAGTGGCACAGGCAGGCTGATTGGGGGGCAGAGGTGGCACAGTCAGGCTGATAAGGGGGCAGAGGTTGCACAGAAAGGCTGATTAGGGGGCAGAAGTGGCACAGGCAGGCTGATTGGGGGGGCAGATGTGGCACATGCAGGCTGATTAGGGAAACAGAAGTGGCACAGGCAGGCTGCTAAAGGGGCAGAATTGGCACAGGCAGGCTGTTTCAGGGGCAGAGTTGGCTCAGACAGGCTGTTTTAGGGGCAGACTTGGCCCAGGCAGGCTGCTTCAGGGGTAGCGATGGCACAGGTAGGCTGTTCCAAGGCCAGAGGTGGCACAGGCAGGCTGGTAAAGGGGCAGCGGTGGCACAGTTACGCTGATAAAGGGGCAGTGGTGACACAGGCATGCTGTTTTAGGGGCAGAGGCCTACCATGTCATTGTCTGGCTTAGTATATAGTAATGGGGTTACGTTGCACTACCCTCAATGTCTGGCTCATAGTATAGTATAGTGGTGGGAATTACTCTGTTCAGTAAATGTTATTTATTTAAATTAATAATTTATTTTTCCAGATTTCTATTTTTCCAGTTGACATACAGTTAAAGATTTGTGAAATAAATATACCAGCCAACATTAATTTTTCTGTGTGTGTGTGTGTGGGGGGGGGGGGGTGCCACATACAGGATCCACCCTGGGTGCCAAATACTATAGGTATGCCCCTGACTCCGATCGCTCCTGTGTTCCAATGGCACATTCTGTTTGCTGATCCAACTTTCAATTTAAACTTGTACAATACTTGTTTTCCATAAAAACAGCTGAGTGACACCAACCTTTAAATGGTAGTAAAGGGACAGTCCCTCTTTCAAATCCAATTACAATTACATTTGAATTAAAACCATAATCTTTCTTTTTAATTTTTCTCTATGTACATAGGTCACTATCAATAGGTTACTGAATTTGTAGTGTTTTATACACTACATGTGGGTAGAGATTAAGGCTAACTGCTAATTATGGGCAATGTTAATTTGGCTTGGGGATTGCAAGCTATTGGTCAAATGTGCAACGGCAAGAGGTTGTGATGTAATAACTTTAATAGTACATTGTTACTGGCTGGCACGTCTGTTAGGGTAACAGCATTAACACATCCATAGTCAAATTAGTGATGTCCGGATCATGAACGAATCGTTCATTTGATCCGGTTCTTTTTAGTGATCCGGATGAATCGGTTCACTAGACTGAACGATTCATTTGTAGCGGTTCAGTCTGTGAATCATGCAACTGTAACCTGATCCTAGAGCTGTGAGTCATCTGCAGAGCACTCAGACACAGACTCTGGGGTCAGGTTACAGCTCATTAATTCACACAGGAACGATGACTCATAGAGTCAGAGAGTCGTTCGAAGAGTCGAATGATCCGAAGAGTCGAATGATCCGAAGAGTCGAATGATCCGAAGAGTCGAATGATCCGAAGAGTCGAATGATTCGAATCTTACAGGGATCCGGATCTTACAAGGATCCGAATCTTACAGAGATTCGAATCATTCAGAGAATATTACTGATACCATACTTTTATAAATAAATACATTAATAATGTTCACACTGCCCCCAGGATTTAGATTCCCCTGACTTGGCCCCCCTTTACCTATAACTGCACCTACAGTTAACTTTATTAAATTAATTAAATTAACCCTCAGTAATCAGCATAAAATTAACCCTTATACCCCATCAACCATAACTGCCCCTGAAATTAACCGTAAAGATCCCATTAACCATAACGGCCCCTGAAATTAACCCTAAAGACCCCATTAACCATAACGGCCCCTGAAATTAACCCTAAATACTCCATTAACCACAACTGCCCCTAAATTAATTGCATGTACTCCAGATAAATTACCTAATAAATTGGTATGGTTGATGGGGTCTTTAGTGTTAATTTAGGGGCAGTTATGCTTAATGGAGTGTTTAGGGATAATTTAGGGGCAGTTATGCTTAATGAGGTGTTTAGGGTTAATTTGGGGCAGTTATGCTTAATGGGGTGTTTAGGGTTAATTTGGGGGCAGTTATGCTTAATGGGGTGTTTAGGGTTAATTTGGGGGCAGTTATGCTTAATGGGGCGTTAAGGGTTAATTTTAGGGGCAGTCATGGTTGATGGGGTGTTAAGGGTTAATTTTAGGGGCAGTCATGGTTGATGGGGTGTTTAGGGTTAATTTAATGGTGAGGGTTAATTTAATTAATTTAATAAAGTTAGCTTAAGGTGCAGTTGCAGGTAAAGGGGAATGTAAATCCTGGGGGCAGTGATTATTAATGTATTATTTATAACAGTATGGTGATATTCTCTGAATGATTAGAATGCCAATGAAGGCAGAGAGTCGTTCAAAGATCCGGATCTTACAATGATCCGGATCTTACAATGATCCGGATCTTACAGTGATCCCTGTAAGATCCGAATCTTTGAACGACTCTCTGCCTTCATTGACATCACTGTTGGCAGGGGGGAGGATTCATAATGAAAGGGGCGGGGCCAATCGTTAGTGTGCCTGCACGGAGTTACTGGAAAACAGTAACTCCGTGCAGGCACACTGAGTGATCCGAAGATTCGGATCATGAATCGGATCATTTCAGTGAACGAATCGAAATGATCCGATTCACTTTAATGATCCGAACTTCCCATCACTAAGTCAAATGTATACATATAGGAGGGGTGTGGCATCCATTAGAAGGTCCAATGATACTGGTCTCAGCCCTGGAAATATGAGATGCTAATTGCTTCACTGCTTTATGGATGTAAATACTCTGATGGATTTCTTTTAATTTATTGATGGGGCACTTTTGTAACTATCATATAAAATGACCAGGGTGTTGATGTTTGTTGAATTTACATTAGACTTGGGCGCCGGTGCGAAGTTTGTGTTCATTTTCGCTGAAATTAGCTTCTTCTTATTTGGGGAAATTCGGCCAACATTTTTGTTTTTTGGAAATCCCATTCATCTGTCCAGGTTGCCATGGAAACAAGAAATAAATACATAGAGGTTGAAGTTAAAGGGCAATACATGTTTTTTTTTTAAATCCTTGAAACTCTAATAACATCCCAGCTGCTGTAAAACTCATCGCTATTCACATGTAACAAAGTAACTGAATACATCACCATAAAGCAGCTAAAGTCGTTTAGGTGCAACTTGGGTGCAAGTGCAATTTATGAAGGTGCAAAGTGGGCACAATGCTGGTGTTATATAAATAAAATATAATAATAAATAATAATAAGTCATTTTTTTAAATAAGTCGGGCAGGTGTTTTCGCTTTCTTTTTTATATAGCTCTGCTGCAGGCAAGCACCAGGGTTAGGATCCAGGTCACCTACAGCGCTATAGCAAACTTTACACCAATCTGTTGCTAATTCTTGCTTTGTGGAAAAGTAACTTAACAATACATCGTTATTTATAGCTTTTTAATTTGATTACATAACAGAGCATTTTTCTAAAGTGGTCATTGAAATCAGAGGGGATCGTGATATTGAGGTCAGGAGTTTTAAGCTGTTTTCTAAGAATTTTTCCTTGAAGTCCCACATTCCACTAATCTTCTTTCACAACTTCTATAATGTTTCACGTAATAACCTAGCAATATATTCTAGCCTACATTTTTTAAACTCGTACTGTTAGAAAACAAAAAGGTGAAGAAAAAGTCACTTGACACAGTCTGGTTATGCTAGTTTATGAATTTCACATGGTTAAATCCAACATTTATCCATGGATGAAATAATGTAATGACCTACTCTCTTAATCTAGCTCCTGATGCTAGGACACAATGCCACATCACACACATGCACCCAAGTAATGCAGGAGGCATAAAGCCAACCTGCACTTCGGTTTCTAAGCACAGTATCTTTGGGCTCTCAAAACCAGAAATCTCAGCAGTCCCCATTCACTGAACACTGGCAGGGACATAAGTCTAGATGTTGGAACTGTTGGATGTCTGCATGTCAACCTTTTTTCCACCCCAGGCCACTCGCTTTTGAAGACTACAACCCTATCATCATGGTATGCTTATAGTACATTTTTCCCCAAAGATTTTAAAAATTGTATAAAATGTGTGTGTTTTTGTTTAATTTTTTTAGAGAGGGAGAACATTTTTTGGCACTTTAATCCCTCCCCCAAGAGCATCTGTTATTGTGGTAGCAAGTAGCCATATTAGGCTGACAGCTCCATGTATGATCGACGATTGCCTAAAGGTAGCAAATGGACTTTAATTTAATTTGACTTATTTATTATTTTTATTGTTAGAGAATCTTGCTTGTGGCCAATCTACAGCTTTCTCTTTTTTTCAGAGGAACCCAGCACATTTAACATTAAACAGATGGCTTTCCTCTTTAACGTAAGTCTGTAAGACAGAGAACAAGTATTTTCTGTAAAATGTGATTCTCAAAAAGTTTGTTTGTGTCAACATGATTGGAAATGGGAGCCATAATGAGGTTTATTCACTAAAGCAGGAATTAGCAGGAGTTGTGGTTTCAATTCATGACTTCATTGTGCCTTATGGAGGGCCATCTCTGGCAAACCTCTCTTGCAATAAGCGTTACCAGCTCCTTAGGTTGGACATTCCTAATGCAAAGCAACATCACTTTAGTGAATAAACTCCAAAATATTTGTTTATTTGCAGTCAAATCCTTTGAATTTATTGTATTGAAATCTTTACAAAACATATCAAGGTTTAGTTTAAGAAAGGAACATGACAAATCAGGTTAATGGGACATTTTTTTCTGTCCTATTTAGACACATCCTTAATGACTATCTTAAACCAGCAACAGGTATAGTATAAGCCCAATATTCAGGACTGTCTATCAAATTTAGGATTATTGGGAGCTATGTGTTCATGTGTAGTACGGAGCCAGTATTGTAGCAGTCATTTATAGCAATCAATAATTCTTTCTTTCAGTCAAAGAATCAGAGTTTTATTTACTCTTCCAGCATCTGCTGTCAGATCTACCAGCACCTGGAGCACTTTCTTCTTTTTGATAAATCAATATTTATTGTATTTTCAAATAAACAGGGTACAGAAGGAAAAAGGGTGGGGGACAAACAATTGAAAAGGGAGGCAATAATGAAATAGCGGAATAACCACGGTAGAGAGTGAATACAGACATGGTGGAAATGCCAACCGAACATGGCATAAACCTGTGCCGCTGCAGAGCCTTAAAGAGCCCCCACCACCTGGAGCACGTTCAACATATTTCCTTATTTTGGCAGGACTCAGGAATAAACTGTGTTGAAGCTAATGAGTAATCAAACAAAAAAAAGGATGGGAAAAAGTGTCTCTGTGTTGTGTTTTATATTAAAAAAAGAGGTAGTCTGGAGAGATTCAACATGTATTACACGTCAATGGTCATGTAAAAATGTTTTAAATGACTGTGCGTTTAATTAAAATACATGTGGGAGTTTTCCACCTATAATCAACTTTTCACAACTTTTCAGATACAATCATACAATCATTCATTTTGATTTCATTTTATTTGTGACTGAAATTCCATAACTAGTACTGAGTGAAGACCAAGACAATATATTCCTAATAATTAGTGGTGATTTTCAGTGCGTGGCACGGGGGTCAGATTAGATTGACAGATTAGGAAGGGTCACAGTTGGTGAACATCTCTGTCTTCACCTGTAAAACAGGTAATGATTTACGGTAATTGTGCTTCTCCGCATGCCCAAGATGAATGATAATGCTGCTATGGACAGTCTAGAAGAGGAGGACTAGTGCTGCTCTCCTTCTTTGCCAGGATCTTGCAGTCAGCAGAATCTAAGTAAAGATCTCCAATGCATTTAGCATTATCACTTCGACATAAGGGCAACTGTTTTTTGATGCCAGAACTATTGAAGACATGGGAGGGGGATGTGAACAAAAAGCGCTAGGTAAAAGCCAAAGTGAAAGCCAGACCGTAAAATCTTTTTCAACAATCCTCCCTGAAAGATATGACTCGTGTGTCCCCCCCGGCAAAAATTGAAAGTTATTCTATGAGGGGGGGCCACTGAAGTTTTCAAGAAGAGATGGGGGCAAAAAGCTACCACAGCCTCTCCCAGAGAGAAAGCCAACTCTTCTGGGATCCTGCTCCAAACATGCTTAAAACATGTATAATATCAATGGGACTACGTGTATGGAACATCATGCTGCTCTACATATTGTGGGCGAAGCAAGACATGACAACAACAATCTCATGCTTAAATTTGTGGCAGAACCAAATCCAGAATATGACATCATATGTATGGATATTGGGTGTGCCCTAAGTGCTGAAAAAATACCGTATTTGCTCGATTAGAAGACGAACCCCCCCAAATTTGAATATTAATTTAGGAAAAAAATTAAAACCCTGAATATAAGACTATGCTATAGGAAAAAAAGTTTTACTAGTAAATATTAATTCATGTAAACTATTTTTTCATATTTAACAAAAACTATGATTGAAAAAAAGGATTTTTTTGTTTTTATTTACTTTTATTTGCCAACCTGCCCCCAGGTATGCACATCTGCCTCCCCAAAATGCCTTATACCCCCCATATGTCACTGTGAAACCCTAAGCCACTCTGCCCCTATATATATGCCATTTAACCCCCTATTTGCCACTCTGCCTTCTAGATATGCCTTATACACCCATATATGCCACTCTGGCTTCCTGACATGCATTTTAACCTAATATTTGCCACTCCCCCAGGTATGCTTTATACCCCCTATATGCCACTCTGCCTACCTGATATGCCTTTTAACCCCCCTATATGCCACTTTGCCTCCAGAAAACCATTGAACCCCCCATGTCTTAAACCCTCCCTTCCACTTTTACCCCCCCTTGACTAGTGTTTCAGACTCCCTGGTGTCTAGTGGGGCAGCCGGTGGAGGTCTGTGCGATGTAGACCTCCGCTGCTGGTGGCCAGTACTTCCGCCGGGTCTTCTATGACGGAGTGCCAACATCACATGACCTTCCAGCGATCCACCATAGCAGCCCCGGCGGAAATGCTGGCAGAAGCGGAGGTTGTCTGTGCGCATCCCGCAAACGTTCACCGGAAGATCATGTGATGCCGGCGCTCCGTCATAGAAGCCCCCAGAAGAAGTGCTGGCAGCAGCAGAGGCTGCCAGACAGGAAGATCCAGGTCCCCTGCAGCACTGCGGGGAATCTAGATCTTAGTCTTGTAGTCAGACCTCTATTTGAGGTCTTATTAAAAGACGACGTCGAATAAAAGACGAGGGATATTTTTCAGACCATTTGCTCTGAAAAAAACCTCATCTTATAATCAAGCAAATACGGTAACTTGTGAAGCCAAGGCATTTTTTAAGGTGTCCAGCATAAGAAAATACAAAGTTGGCAAGTATAATATTTCTAAACGAAAAAAGACAATAAACAATATAACAATGCTGGAGATGTGTGAAATTTTTCCAGAATTTGTATTTGTACAGCTGTATAAACATTGGCTCTTTAATGAATGTCGATATGTTTTCTTGGGCAAACATACAAGCCTTCACATGAGCTTTTTAGGACTTCAGATGTAGTCTCTGAAATCACTGCCCCATAAACACCATAGTGTCCAAACTTCCATGGGCCACGAATTCCCTCATCTGATTAATATCAGACTGTGTTTATCTGTGAACAGTAGACATATCTGGTAGACTTCCACCCCTTAGCTACACATATTTAGTAGACAGACATATTGCCCACGCCATCTTATTAAGAAGACCTACCCAGGGATCCCTACAAACCTGATGTTGCAGGACCTGGAAATGAGATGAAATACCTTAGTCCGGGGTGAGATCATTAGGGGCAGTCCCACCACCAAACATGGAGAAAAGTTCCCAGGGATGTGCGCCCATCTCAGATGCACTAAGTGACATCAAAACTATCAGGTAACTATCACCATGTGTCTACGGCACATGTATGCGCTACTTTTATTGCCAATAAAAAAAAAATCAGTCCAAATGCATTTCTAAAAAAAGTAATTCTGCAGTAGAGTTTGTAAAATGGTAATTTCTTTATAGGAAGCAAAGTAAAGGAACAATTGAAATTGAGATGCCGGAATGGAGTCATAGTAGTACCAGAAGCAGAAGAGATGATGTAGGAACCAGACAAAACTGCCAATAAATAACACCTTTTATTATGATTTATATATCGCAGCTCTATACAATGGGTGAACACCTCATAGCAAGTAGTGCATAATATAACAACTGGACTTAAATAAAGGACAGCAGTGTTCAATTGAGCTCACTTAATTAGTATCACCAGGGCTTTGGTGAACCTATACCAGACAGCCCAGTGCAACTTGGTAAAAATATTCTGTTTATTATTTTACTTTTTAAAGAATAACATTCCAAAATTCTTAGCTACTTTTCCAAATAAAGCAAACTAACCCCTTAAACTTTTGCTTTTTTTCTTCTTCAGGTGAGACATATAGTCATACAGTCACCCCCAAACTAACTGGTCAAAGCCCCCGAAACATGCCTCTCTGTCTATTAAATTAGAATGTAAAGGTGTATCTAGAGCCTCACATTATACTAGATTATACTAGTTATGCTCTTATATCTCTGCACAATGGCAATGAGAATTTGGGAAGCTACAGTCTAACTGTATATAAATAGGCGTTTGAAAAATATACTACAGATCGTTTTTTCGAAAACCTGTAAGTAAATGGTTAATCTCAACGCCCCACCCTCTCCTTCAGGTGTCACAGGAAGTACATGGAGTACCACTTTTTGTCTTCCGACATGGAAAGTTGCAGTTTTCGGGTGTTCATTGAAAGCCTTTCATGTTACCGATAGAATTGGTGACTTAAGCGATCTGAGCTCAAAGCTGGCAGGCATCGGAGCGCTACGGAAGCAGACTGGAATATGCTCAGGGCCGTCGCAGGACGCAAAGGAGACCAGAGGGAACGCATTCTTAGTTCCGGAGAACGTTTGTTTGTTCGCGGAAGAAAAATTGAGAGACACCAGACCGGTCGCCAAGAGCCACGTCTAGTGGGAGAGGCCGGAGGGGAGGCAAATCACAGCCGGGGTCCTGGAAAGGAGATAGAGGGGACCGAGAGCCGAGGGAGAAGAGCAGCCGGTGTCCCCGGGTGAGAGAACTCAGCTGTCACCATTTACTGCCAACGTGGCGCATGGAGCTACATGTTCCCCTCGTCAGACCCAGACAGCCCCCTCTCATCTAGTGCTGCTGGCTTCCGTCCCCTTAACACAACACAGCCTCTGTCTGCTGTCTCCTGTCCCACCCCAGCTGTCACCATTTGACTGCTGCTGGTAGTTCTTTCGTTTCCCTTTAATATATTATCTCCCAATCAATAAATGATTCTAAACTGACATAGATGTTGACAAGAAACAATACATGTCGCTGCACATAGTAATCATACCTGGGTTTATTCCTAGTGTCACCAAATCGGCCATTTAAACTTAGAACCTTCTCATGTTAATAAACAGAATGGTTGATCAGTATTATATGTAAGGTTTAAGTGTCTTATTTTAAATCGCCACTCTAGCAATCCGGTGTAATCGTATAGCTCTGTCCTGAGTATCTTTGTCCATTTGCTGTCTGTCTATGTGATGTCCTTCTATCCTGGTTGTCCAAAATACACGATCTATTCTAAGTCAACTTATACCCCATCAACAACTATAGATTTTCTGGTGTTTTTTACATTTGCTATATTTTTAGTATGCGTTGTACCAAACATTTATGTATATAGACACCATGTAGCTAAGGCTTTGAGAATCCGACCCATGCAGCAAACTGTGTTACCAACGGGGCAGCCAGAAAGGCTGTTATTAGCTTAGGTATGGGACGTTCCCATGGCTATTGTTTTGAAGTGCATTGTTTTTGTCTTTCAGTGACGGGCGTAATCAAAGTGCAGTCTGCCATCCACAGTGTTATGGTCTGCGAATTGACTGGTGGAAGCCTTACCAGCACTAATATATTCAGCTTATCTCAAATGGAGAGGAACAGAACATTGTAAACATTGCAGGACTGTAACACTGATAATATCATATCTGAGAAGCCAGTGGTGATCTGTAGCCATGGACCCCCCAGCCAAGTTCCAAGCTTGTTTAGATCCTGTGCCTGGAATTTATAACTCTCAAGCAGATATTGCTGATAGCATATCTGAATCAAACACACTCCTGGCAGAGGGTAAAATTAATGGTAAGTAATAACCCTCGACTTTACATTCTTTGCTACTGTTAAAGCACTTTACACCTATATTTATTTTTTTTCTTCAAATACATCAAAATCCAACACTGACTTATATTTTGCTAATTGTTACTACTGTTTAGGTAATGTCATGTTGCTCTTATTTATTATCTTTTATATGTATAGCCCACAGTTTACTCAGTGCTTCCTACAGTACATTCAGTATGACAAACCAATACATTAGGTGAAGAGGACCCTGCTCGCAAGATTAAGCACTTAAATCGCTAACTTGATTAATGTGGAATCTCAGAACATATGAAATGTTCTAACAGCAGGATGTTATACGGATACGAAAAGAGGCTTAGTATAAACCTGCCAAAGTATTGCAAAAACGGTAAAAAAAAGTCTTGTTGAAATGGCACTTGTTGAATAGATTTTTTTTTGTCCTTTTTAAGGCTTAATGGGTGTGTATGTATGTGTGTATATATATATATATATATATATATATATATATATATATATATATATATATTTTACACATTTGACAAAGTGAAAGTGATTGCATATGATGAGTTGGCTTCTTTTTTTTCCCGCTTACATGCAGTTAAAGGTCATACTTGGCTGGACAACAAACAATATATTTTTTTTTTATACCAGCATTGTGTACTTTTGTTTTAGATATTTGTAACACTCTACAACCTTAGAGGTTTTTGTTGTTTGTTTGTTTGACTTTCTTAAAATCTTATCGGGAAACAATTTCATGTTGGACCCCTTACATCTTGCTTAGATTTTCCAAGATAGATTATCGCATTCACCCCAGGAAGTTAGGAGTGCAAAGCAAAAAAGCCTCCCCCAGATTTATAAAAATGTATGTGCCGTTTTAGCTCTATGGTAACCTATATACAAATATGAATTTGGATGATAATAGTTTTTCCAATTTTTGTCAGAAACGTAAATATACCGTAGCGTTTTTTTCTGCTTTCACTATTTCTTCTTGCTTTAATGTGGATAAAATAATTCTAATTTTAATAGTGAAATACAAATGACAAATAGCACAATACAAAGCTGCGAGACACTTATTTTAAAACTTAAATAATCGCTGTTAATCTAGGCGATGTGTGTAAGTGTAATAAATGGATTCATTTGCATTCCTCTATCAGTTTAAGCGGCTGAGCTGCGTGTAGCTGTTTGGCCTTGGCTGTTCAATCCTTTATGCATTCTTCTAGATATTTTATTGCCCCGCACATATTTCGTTTAATTTTGCGAGGAAGTAAAAAAAATAAGTAAATGTCATGGTGTGTGCTACAGGAGTCAGAGAATGACCCTCTGTCTTGGGGAGGGCAGAAAATAAAACATTTTAATTATAAAATTACTCAGGAAGATATTAATATGCAAAAGTAAGTCGCCAATTTAGAAAAAAATCCAAGTTTATTATCAAAATATATCCTATTCTTACGCTCGACAAACGTATGGAAATATGCCAGTTGACAGGTTTACATGTCGAGAGCGGCCATGGATATTTTCTAGTGGTGCCTGATCGATACAGAGGCTGTCAACCTGCGACTGCTTCTTGGCAAACAGGATTTGTTTCTTGTCAGACAATTCATGTTATTCAAACAAAGGAAACATTCCAGTTCCTTTAACCCATTTCTACCCCCGTAAAGTACTTAAATGCAGTGTGAGACCCTTATGGTTTACCTTACATATTGTGTACCCTAAGAACACTGTTTCATGTTTAAGTGAATTATTTAACTGGTTAATTATTAATATCTTAAATAATCCCTACTGTTGTAAATCCTTATTCTATGATCATTTTGGACACTGATCCCGATCCTTGTCTAATTTCCTGCACCAAATATAAAACCTTTATTTTATTTTTTTCACTTTTTTTTAAAGAAATCTACTTTCTGTACAAATAAATAGGGCCTCAGTAGACATGGACTATGTCTGTGTTCTCCTAACGTATTAACATATTAGTATAGTTATTGTGTAGAATATGGTGGTCCATAATAGCTACCTATTCCTGGTACCCTACTTGGTTATTCTGGTGTATTGATTTACGTAGCACCGATTCCACAGTGAGGTACAAGGGTTTGTGGAACATAACAAGTAGCACATCTCAGTTGGATTTAAACAAACGAAAGTTGTGGAGGGTCCTGCTGAAATGATCATGTAATCTAGAAGGAGGTGAAAGTATATGACACAAGAACTGAAAGTGCAAATGTTGAGGACAAGCCACACAAATGGATCTCAGTATAAACATTGCTTAGTTGAAAAATACAACTAGGTGGGCTTATATATTAAAAAATTAATCTGGTAGAGCGGTTTTGTATCATGGTATTTTTCACCATAGCAGCCAATATTCTGATCCATTCCGTTTGGTTGCTATGGTGATAAGATCTAGTTTCAAACTGTGTTCTTCCTGATAAAGTATGTTTCCTTTTCCCAAAGAAACAACTATTAATTCACATAAACCACCGAAGGAAGATGCCAATATGAAGAGTAGCAGCTTGGGAGCTGAATGCCAGAATGGGCCAGAGGCTCGTTACCCCGAAGAGACATCAATGGATTTCCTCAGCGGCCCCTGTGTCTCTGCAGTCCCTCCAGGTGTGGCTGGTTTCCATGACAAGCTTTTGGAGTCTAGCGCTGAGGGCCTAGTTCTTAGAAAAGAAGCTTTGCAGTCGCTGAAGCTAAGCCTTCACATGCAGGAAACTGACCTGTGTAAGCACATTTTCATGAAGGACAATTCCATCTCTTTCTTGGCTTAATTAACCTTCCTTGTGCATGTGACATTTCAGGATGTAATGTTCTACGTATTGTGCCCTCTGGGTCCCTGGCCAACTGCTTAGTACAAGTCGGATGGAAATCAAAACAACTGATTTATAAGGGATTACCACTATTTTTGAATTGAAACATCACTTGATGCAAAAATGCACTTCTTCAAATTCCAGTGCCCTATAAGATATAGCGTTACGGACCCAGAAACATGCTTACCTCACCCTGTTAAATAAGACGTCATGTGTAAAACATATTATTAGGTTTTACATCCAGATATAATATTGTTAGCACCTGTTGCGTCAAAATATAAGGTAATTAACGCTTATACTAACCGTTTTATACTTGGTTGCAAAGACTAATAAAATTTAGTGTAGTATACTGTAATTTATTAAAACACATGGACAGCTGCAAGTCTTTGTTGCCTGCATGTGGTTCTTTGGTTGGGCAGCTCCTCTTTTTATCTTTGTGTACGCATGCCGCTTGTTTTGCACAGTAAATTATTGTCATTATTCGTATTAGACAGCCAGAAGAATGGGAGCAGTCAGATGACTTGTACATGTCTCATTGCTCTTTTATTTATTTTTTCTATGTCTCTACCAGGCACCAGAGAAATGTCCCTCCCGTTAGAGAGAGAGGAGCAGATCCGCCTCCAAGCAAGGCGCCGGCTTGAGGAGCAATTAAAGCAATACCGAGTGAAGCGCCATCAAGAAAGAGTTAGTATAAATAAACTTAAGGTTGAGTCCCGTGCTCGGGAACCCATTGTAAGTCATGCATTAAAAACAAGTTGGTGCATAGCATTATAGATGGGTTAACTAAAATCACTAATTATTTTTGTTTTGCAGTCCAGTCAACCCAGTCCTAAAAGCCGTCCTTTCAGTACTTTGGATCCTGAACTAATGTTCAACCCAGATAATCTTCCCAGGGCCAGTACAGTTGCAATGACTAAGGAATATTCATTTTTGCGCACCAGTGTCCCACGCGGTCCAAAGTTGGGCAGTCTTGGCCTCCCTTCATCTTCCAAAGAAAAGAAGTCCTCCAGGTCCTCAAAGTCTTCCAGTAAAATACATTCACTGGCAGACTACAGGAAAGATGTGTCTGAACCTAGTGGTAATAGTATGGGATATTCCGATTCATCCCCGGGGTCCTTGAAAGAAAACAGGGGAAGCCTAACATCAGTGGTGTCTGAAATTACTGTTGATAAGGGAGAGCGTTGGGAGAACTTGAGCTATGAAAACAGCTTAGAATTGGATGGAAGTGATGTGGGGACAAGGCATGATGGGAATGAGAGTGACAGCTCCACCTATAGTAGTGTGTCTGCCAGTACAGGAGCTGTATCTGAGAGAGCTTTCAAGAAAGAAGAGGACTACACTGTAAATGGCCAGACTATTGCAGCAGAAGATGTAGGACAGTATCCATCTCTCAGTGAAGTATTAAAAGCTGCTAGTGCTGAACATCATGCTCAGGAGCCAGAGGTCAATGGGGAGCCCAGGAGCCGAAGAGACAGCATTTCAAGCAGGTTTGAGAAACAAAATTGCACCTTTTCTCTGTGTACAATGAGGTTATATAAAGTAAACAGATTAGGGGAGATATATATAGTAGTTGTGGTACAGTCTCTGTAGCAGCAGAGCAAAATGTAGGTCCTGTTGATTGGTCCATTTGCACCAGAACCGCTGTATACATCTTAGACACTAATAGTGTCGTTGCCCACCATCCATTCAATATTTCCTTGCAGACTGCGTCTTTATTTAGCTTTATTCTCTCATTATCACTACTCCTGTTTAACTATTGCTAAATAATACAAAGTTCATAATGAATGTGTTCTCCAATGACAATCCTCCCTTTTCATCTAAAAAAAACCCAGTATCTCTATGGAAAGCTCCATTGCTGGGACTCATGATGAACTTCTGCAAGTTCTCAAGGAGAAGATGAGACTTGAGGGGCAGCTGGAGAGTTTGACTGCAGAAGCTAGTCAAGTAAGCTTGCTGTTTTATATTCACCAGAGGTATTCTGAAGCATTAACTTTAACATATTGGTAGCAAAATATCAAAATGGATGGTGCATAAACTTCTATAAACATCTAAACAAATATCCATACTTTAGAGGGGGTACCGTATAATCTGGTTAGAAACCCATAATAGCTTGGTTAACCATTGTGGACTTGAGCCTAATATTGGTTTGACCCTTATCACAAAGTCTGGAGCCAGTTAAAGTCCTTCATACAGATGCGTCAAGGACTATATTTGTGCAGAGTGCAAATGCGACTTGGCTCCTGGCTTTACTTGTGATGTAAGTGTAAGAGTGATACAGTTTAGTGTAAATTATTTAGTAATATACGCTATGCAAATGGTGGTATTTAGCTAAATATTTTGCTATAGGTGTAGAGTGCCTTATTTCTACAGTGAATGTGCTTGTTTTTTGGGATAATGAAGTCAATTAATATACATTTCTCTATAACCAGTTAGTGTAGGACCTTATCACATATGTTTCCTCTTCCAGGCTCTGAAAGAAAGGGCTGAGCTGCAGGCCCAGTTGGCAGCAGTAAACACTAAACTCCAAGCTGAAGTGGAGGTCAGTCAGGCCAGTCAGCAGAAGCAAGACTCTTTGAACTCCGAAGTGATCAGACTAAAGAAATCCTGTCTAGACCTAGAAAGGGCCATGGCAGATCTACAGAGTAGCTTGGAGGCAAAGAATGGCAGCTTGACTTCTTTGGGCAATGACTTGCAAGTGGCAGAGGAGCAGTATCAGCGGCTAATGGGGAAAGTGGAAGAATTGCAGAGGACAATCATCCAGAAAGATAACACTGGTGAGCTGTCAGATTTAACTGTCAACACATTTCTGCTGATTGCATATATAATTGCACCTCCTTGTCCTTGGTAATGTCATGTCAACCTACTAAATCCTACCTGTGGACCAGAGTTATGAATTATGTATGGTACTGTATACAGCACAGCAATCCGGAATAGTACATTATGATGCTTGCCAATACGTTATTTAAACATAATTGCCCGTAGGATCAAGATATCGTACTTGTCAAAAATCTATTTTTTTTTCTTATCTTTCAACATCAACACTAACAATTTATTTCTGTAGTATGTAAATTTGTTACAGTCTTTTGATTCTTCTAGGAAAGTAAAACAGATAAAAAATGCAAATATCACATACAACTGACAGTAAAACCACAACAATAAAAAAGACAACTTTAAAGTCATATGCTCATGTTTTCAATTGGCCTCTATCCTGCAACATTGCTGTGATTACACACCAATGCGCATTCTCAAGGATTTAAGTGAAATGTTTACTTATTTGTTCTGTTCCCATTAGTCCATGATTTGCGCCAGCAGACTGCGTCACTGCAGTATCAACTGCAGCAGGTGCAACTGGACCGCTCCGCACTGACCAACAAACTCAAGGCATCGAGGACAGAAATCTCCGCTCTGCAGCAGACTCGTGATTGGTATCAACAGCAACTTAGCCTGGCCCAAGAAGCCAGAGTGCGACTTCAAAGTGAAATGGCGAACATACAGGTAATACTTCTCCATGCTGCCTATTGGTTGCACAGGTAGAGGTTCTTTTTTGTTGTTGGAAATACATATTTATTAACTCGCATGTTTTGGTAGCAAAAAATAGTGTTTGTGTGTATTATATTGCTTTCTGTTTATCTATAAAACAGCTATGACATGGATTTGTATTTTTGTTTTAGGCTGGACAAATGACCCAGACTGGATTTTTGGAGCACCTTAAAATAGAGAATGTGACCCTCTCGCACCAGCTGACAGAGACCCAGCACAGGTCCATAAAGGAAAAAGAGCGCATAGCTGCACAACTCCAGAACATTGAAGTAAGAATATTTTATATTCCTATTCATGTTTATTCTCTGCTTCCTTCCATCTAGTACAATGAGTGTAGGAGTACTCAGATACCTACTTTTAAAATGCAGATACCTTATGGAAAGTCTGTTGCTTGGTCTCTAATAATAATTTTGTCTAAACAGTGGCCGGATGAACATTTTGTCAGGATTCTATTCTCGTTGAGGTTTGCAGAGCACATACATTTTACAAAAGCTCTTACTAGAATTATGTAGGAGACGCTGGGGGATTGTACAATAAGATCTGCTCTCAGCTTTATTATTTTTCCATAAGGCTGACATGTTGGACCAGGAAGCTGCATTTCATCAGATACAAGAAGCAAAGAGCATGGTGGAGGAGGATCTCCAGAGGAAACTAGAGGAGTTTGAGGAGGAGAAAGGGCAATTGCAGAAGCTAGCAGACTCAGCTAGTGCTTTAGAACGTGATCTTGAGCAGGTAATGTTGTTTTCACAGCTCTTAAAATAGTTTTTCCGTAATTTATGTCGATATGTTATTGGAATGTCATACTTTTTTGGACAAGATTTTGTTTGCTGTTACTAAATATTGAAAATCTTCATAAAAACTGAATTATAAAAAAAATAATGGATGTTAAAAAAAAAAACAAACACAAAAAACAATAGATGTAATTGTATTATTGAAAATGAAGCAGAATCAAAGATTTTAGGTGCAGTTTAGTGGTGTTTACTCTAGCTCTGGCCATTTTAGCCGTTCATATGATTTTTTGTGTTTTTGTTTGTTAATATTGACACTTACCTTACTGCTAGTCTCTTTTGATGGTTGGAAATTGTAACTGGTCTAATATCTTACCATTAGGCACAGCTAAATTTGCATCAAAAGGACCTGCAGCTTGAAGCTCTTCAGCATGAACACCTGGATATACTGAAGCAGCTTACACTCGCCCAAGAGACTCTTAACACCAAAGACCAGTCATTGAGTGACCTGCAAATGCGATATGATGAGCTGGAGGGCAGATTGGAGGAGCTTCGGAATGATAGTTTGGCAAAAGATGACACCATCCAGTACCTCCAGAACCAAAAGATTGTCCTAGAAGTGGCCTTACAGGCAGCGAAGATGGAGCAGGAAGAAATAGATCAAGGAGCTAAAAACTTGGAAGAAGGAACAGAAGCTGCAGCAGAACTCTTGGACAAACTGCGACAGGAGCTTGCCGTCAGGTCAGGCCAGGTATGTGCATGTATACAATTTCGACATTATTGAGATGACCTCCATTAATTCTCAAATGGGTTTTGTTTTATTTAAAATGTGCAATTTTTCTGTAATAGGAAATAGTTCTGATTTGCCAGAATATTTGAGGAAACTGATCTAAAAGAAAATTCAACATTTTTGTAATTATGCAAAACTGTTATTCTCACGTCTACAGGTGGAAAGTCTGCAACAGGAAAATGCCAGTATGAAGAAACAAACCCAAAAAGTGAAGGAGCAATTTCTGCAGCAGAAAGTGAGCACTTTTTATTTGTTTATAGTGCATCAGTTAACAATTTCAAGAAAACTTGTGTATGATATTGAAAAGCTAAAATAAGTGCCCACGTGTGGCTAGATAAACATCCTAATTCTGTATGGTATTTCTGCTGTGCAGGTAATGGTTGAAGCATATCGTAGAGATGCCAGCTCCAAGGACCAACTAATTAGCGAACTGAAGAATACCAAAAAGAAGTTGGATTCCGAGGTGAAAGAACTGAGAAAGGAGCTTCTGAAGATGCAAGGTGAAAAGTCAGCAGGGGAGGTAGAACAGGCGCGGATAAAGAAAGAGATGATTCAAATCCAACAACAGATAGAAGAGCTTGAATCCCATCTCCAAGCTGCACAGAATGACAGGGATGAAATGGAACACCGTTTACAGGTTTGTAGTTGGTGATATCAGTGACTCAACTCAAACTCATTGAAGCTTTGAGATTCACGTTTCTAAGTTTTTGGCACCTTCTTTCAGCTCTGAGCATTCATTGCTATGCCTGTGGCAATTGATACAGTTTAGAGGTAGACAACTAAAATAATTGAAGGCTAAAAAAGACAACTATATGAACTAGCCCTAAGCCCTAAATCTAAACAGGTGCTTTCCTATGTGGATAAAAGGTTAAATTGTTTTGAACAATTACTATTAAAAGTGATGGTAATTAATGTAATAATAATAATCTCTCTCCCAATGACACTGAACATGTGGCAACAATGCTAATTTACATAGTTCTAGTTCTATAAATGACTTGCACATCCTGATATATGATTTTTGTTTAATGTCTGCCTTTTCTTGTTCTGCAGTCCCTGCACTTTGACAGAGAACAGTTAACTACTCTAACAAAAGAAAATGCTACATTGCGAGAGCAAGTGGAGCAGATGCAAAATGAGGCTAAAAAGTAAGTTTGCTCAAAATGATTTTTGCTTTTCATTGAATAGAAAGTAATGTACCGCTTGTCTACGCAAGTTATACAAGGATGGTTTTCGAATCACTGGACGTATGTTTGTTTCTCCTAGGGCGATTACAGAGCAGAAACAGCGCATGAAGAGGCTGGGCTCCGATCTGACCAGTGCGCAAAAGGAGATGAAGGTTAAACACAAGGCGTACGAGAATGCTGTGGGGATCCTGAGCCGCCGACTACAGGAAGCACTGACTGCAAAAGAAACTGCAGAGGCCGAGCTAAACAAACTTAAAGCTCGGGTCACAGAGGGAGGAGATACTCAAGCCTTTCAGGTATGAAAGGGAAGTCAATGAGATTGAATAGCCCACCCTAAATGGCTCGGATCAAGATGTGCTTTGAACAGTACTTGTCAATTCTGTATTAAAATATGCCACGGTTTTGTTTTTATGTTTGTTTTTTTTTCCCTCTGTAATCAAGGACACCTTTCTCTTATGCAGGAAAAGATCCACAGCCTACAGACTGAGCTAGAGGCCATTAGCAACAGTAAGGCCTTGCTGGAACGGGAGCTCCAGGAGGTCATATCTTTAACCAGTCAGGAGCTGGAGGAGTACAGGGAGAAGGTCTTAGAGCTGGAGGATGAGGTGAGAGTAATGCAATAGACATTGAGCGCAGATAAGAACCATTCTGCCCATCTAGTGGGCTCATCTATTCTACAATTGTGTGCCTAATGGCAAAAGCCTTCATGACATATTAGGTTATATATACTGGAAAATGATACAAAGGAATGTTTTTTTTATTATTATTATTTATTTACTAAATTAAGATACATTGCACATCATTTCTGATGAAAGTCTTTTAGTAAACTTGAACCCTCTTTGCTTTAATCGTGGCTGTATGTCATCCTATTCAGAATGCTTAGCTCTTTGGCACTCTAATCTGCTACACTGGCTACCTTGTCTGTACATGGAAAGAGGGAGTGCTCAATACATATGCACATTATGCAGCCATAATGAGGTTTAAAAAAAACCCAAAACAACTTGCATTACACCATATGAGTATGTTACAAAAGCCTAAATAGCTACTTTACAGCAGAATGTTTTGCCCATGATCTCTAGCAGTGTCTGATCAAACATCTTGATTTTAAATAAATTTAGAATTCTTAAAACTAGACTGCTTTTTCCCCTCAACAGCTCCAGGAATCACGTGGCTATAAGCGGAAGATTAAACGCCTGGAAGAGCTAAATAAGAAAGTGACGTTGGAACTCGAACATGAACGTGGGAAGCTGACGGGCCTTGGCCAGTCTAATGCCGCCTTGCGTGAGCACAATAACATCCTAGAGGCTGCTCTGGCAAAGCGAGAGGCAGATCTGGTGCAATTGAACCTACAGGTAGTGACATAATGTTACTGATTATTTGTAAATAGCCACCTAATTTAAACAACCTTTTGGTAATGTCTGTTTCTGGGCATGTGTTAAATTACACCACAAGTTCACCATCAATGCTTCCATCTATGAGCGGTTGAAATGCATGGCAAGGATGTTCAGGGGGAGAGGGATAGAAATATTGTAGAATACCTGTCTGTAACCCATTCTCCCTGGTTAACTTATCTGTCTCTTGTTTCTGTTGTACAGGTACAAGCTGTTCTTAAACGCAAAGAAGAAGAAGACCGCCAAATGAAAGACTTGGTACAGACATTGCAGGATGCTTTGGAGAGAGAAAGATTGAAAGTTAGCAGTCTAGTGGAGCAGGTAACATGTGACCTCAAGCTTTTGGGTGAATGGGGTTTTCTCCGTGTCATATTGTAAAGTACTACTTAGTATCAGTGGCTATAAAAAGTTTATCCAAGGTATTTAAAGCCCTCCATCCAATGAGTCTTTTTATCAGCTGTTCAGTAGTACTGAAAATCAGAATTTGTATTTGCCCCATATGCCCTACATCTGTGTGAGCTGCATGAATGTAAAGTTGGGGTAGCCAAGTAAGACTTAAATCTGTTCTCTCTGCAGGTAGCAGCAGCCAAAGCCGAAGCAGGTCACAATCGGCGGCACTACAGGGCAGCCGCCATGGAGCTGAGTGAAGTGAAGAAGGAGCTACAGGCCAAGGAGCAGCTGGTTCTAGCTCTGCAAGCTGAAGCTGAAAAACTGCAGTAAGTGCCGCTTTAGAAATTCGTGTGCCATTAATACTGTGTTACACAGCTCCCTTTGTCATCGCATAGAGTAACGGTCCATCCAGCACATTGTGCCACAAAACGTATAGTCAATCTATCAATTGAGATCTGTTTAGTCACTCCACGAAATGCAACTGAGCTTGGAAATATCACCCCGGAGAGTCCAAACACAATCTATTGTGAAAGCAACCTCCAAATTACAGTTAGTATGAGCTGGCAAGTATTCAGAGTGCTTGCCCTTTTCACTTTTAGCTTCATAGTTCATTAAAGGACCATGCAGTTTATATTTTATATTTATAACTTACTACTACTTAAAGAAAAACTAATAATTGAAAGATATCATGATCCTTTGCATGTTATGTTTCTGTCTAAGGAGAGCAATACTCGTATACACATATTAAATGAATGCCTCTGTTTCTTTGTGTCTGTGCATAGAAATGCCCTCTCCTTTGTTAAGAGGACACATGGACTTGGCAGTACCTTGAGCTTGGCTTATTGATCTTGACATTCAGCTTTGATCTTGCAGGTCACAGGATGAGAAACATTCTGAGGAGCTGGCACAGTTCCAGCAAGAGTTGGCTGAAGCTCGCTCACAGCTTGTGCTCATGCAGAAGGAACTGGATGAACAGTTGAATAAGAAACCAGAATTCAGCCAGGAGGTAATGGCGTCATTAGTTCTGTTCAAATGAAATAATTTATACAGATCAGAAAACATTATATGGAATTGTTGCAAATGAATCTCTGTTTTTTAAAGCCCAGGACAAAAGTAGTAAGTTTGTTTGGCTTTGCTGTATTCATTATTGGTGGCAGGTTTACTTGATTTATTTTGTCAATTGAAAATGACAAGGATTCACTATGTAGGGGTATCTTTTCACCTGTACATTGTGCTAGCAAGTTGGCTAGGAAATGTGTAGGTGAAAAGGTTATGGTATGTTTTATCTCAAGTCCACACACCTTTCACATCCCTGATTGGAAGGCTTTTATCTAGCCAGTAATATCACATACATCTGTTAGTCACTCAACCAAACTGACTGCTGCTTTCTGTAACATTAGTGATGTCTACGAAAAAAACCATAAACTCTTTAAAAATAAGTTTGCAAGAATTTAATCGTTTTCTTGACAACTCTGGGCTTCTCTTGGTCCAGTTTACAGCCACACACATACAAGCTTTGATGGACTTTCCTCTTAAAAAAAAAACAAACAAAAAAAAAAAACTGGTCCACTGACATTTAAATCGATAAAAAAATATATTTATTTCTGCAAGAAAAAAGTATGTTCTTTTTGTAGATCCCATAATGTCTTTGAATGAGTTTATGGGATGAGTTTGAGGTACCTAATCTTGTATTATTATTTTTTCTTTTTCCTCTCTAGGTGGAAGACCTTAAGTGGGAGGTGGAGCAGAAGGATCGTGAGATTCAGTCTTTGAAGCAGCAATTAGATTTGAATGAGCAGCGCAGCAACAGAGAACTGGAGAATGTCCAGACATTATTACAGGTAGGAGCACTTGAAGACTTAATGCCTGCTTATGGGTTATCATCCTTGTGATTAACACCTGTTTCTTCATTAAAAAAATTGTTTCTAAATGACACATTGTAGTTTTAGTTTTTAAATAATGTTGTACCTGGCTCATCTATATAAAAAATGTATTAAGCCTGGTTTTTATATCGACTGCATGAAGCATTATATATAAACTCTAATTATTCTGTGGTTACCTATGAAGCAACATTTTTATGCATTGGGCTGCTGTTTGGCCAGCAGTGAAAAACATTGTCATGCTTGCTATAACCTGTCTGTGTTTTACTCTTTTCATTTAGAACTTGAAATCCGAACTAGAGGTTGTGAAAGATGATCTTACAATGACCCAGAAGGACAAGTTTGTCCTTCAGGCAAAACTAACCGAACTGAAGAACAGCATGAAGACTCTGCTTCAGCAAAACCAACAGTTAAAACTGGATCTCAGACAAAGCCGCGTTAAAAAGGTAGGTAAACATTCCCATCCTGAATATACCCGTCCACCCCCTTGTTTGTTATTGACCTACATGTTTATGTGATTACACCATTGCTCAATATTGCATAACTCAAATATATGAAAATAAATGGAACGGGATAGTATGAGATGTAAGCAATGTTTACAGAAAGTGTGTGCACATGTGTAATTCCACTATAATGGTGGAACAAATTCTGCAGGGATTATGTATATAAAATTAATATTAACATGGGTGACCAAAATGATGCAATCTCGAATAGGAAATTAGGTCAAGAATTTTGGCTAGCCCCAAAATCTCTCAGCGTGCTGGACTATTTCTCAAACGTGTTTCTGTTTTTACAAGAAAGGCTTCTTTGTGTCACCTCATAGAAAAAGTGCTATTGTGCCTAAGTGTGCTATTCCACTTTTTTTTCCTCCAATTTTTCTAAATACTTAAATTATAATGTACTACTTTTCTGTATACACATTAAATAATATTCATGTATTAAAAGAATGTACTGTTTTTTCTGTAGTTTCAGCAGAGCCTCTTAATTAGTTCCCTCCGCATTGCTGTGCCTGCCAATTTTTCACATCGCATAAGGGGCATTTGCTTAAAGGTCCTCTGGTTTAACAAGGATTGGTTGTAGTATCTCAAAAAACCTTTTTAAAGCATATTTTTAAGTAACAGGAATAAAATGGCAGAGGTTTCTCTTTTTTCACCTTACATGATGGCACGCTTATCAGTTGAAATTTTATAAGGCACTTTGAAATCATCCTGTTCAGCCAACTCACCACCATTGATCTTGTCCTTCATTTCCTCTTCCCCTGGTACCGCTTAAAGTAGATAGATGCAGGCAGACTAGTTGGGCAGAACGGTCCTTATCTTCCGTAAAATTCTGTGTTTCAATACTTTTTTCCATCTTTCCCCACTTTTGGAATTTTAGTTTAGTTGTAACACGGTTATTTACCTTTCAATAGAGAATAAGGACTGTTGTTGGGTGCCCATTTTGTATAGTCATGTGTGGAGATCTGGGATTACTGAGAAAATAGGTTAGCTATGTTGCCTATAAATCTCCGGAGACTTACAATTTGCTGTCAAATCATCAATTTCCCTTCTGAGATTTTGTAAGACTGTACGTGTTATTTCTGCAGAGGAAGGATCTGAAAGGAAATGTCACATCTTCCAACCCTGTGACTCCCGTGAAGGTTCCAGACTGCCCTGTACCGGCATCACTGTTAGAGGAGCTGCTGAAACCTTCATCCGCAACCAGCAAAGAGCCTCTAAAAAACCTCAACAGCTGTCTACGCCAACTCAAGTAATAACTTTTCCATTATTTACATTCTTTATGACTGGGGGACTGGGAAAACATGCAAAATGCTTAGGGCACCAAGAGAACTGGGTGATCAGAAAATGCTTTGCCTCCAGCTTTTCTTTTGATTTTGTGCTGTAATATATCAATACAAAAAAGCAAATAAAAAAACTGCCTTATGGGTGCTGAATAGAACTAAATGAAGTGTGTGTGTGTGTGTGTGTGTGTGTGTGCGTGTGTGTCTCTGTACACACAACCATTCAAATGTTTGAGGTCAACTAGCTGTTTTCATGGAAAACAAGGAACTGTTAGCTGTGCTAACATAATTGCAAAAGAGTTTTGTAATGATCAATTAGCCTTTTAAACTTGAATTAGAGAACACAACGTGCCATTGGAACACGGGCGTGATGGTTGCTGATAAAGGGCCTCTGTTCGCCTATAAAGATATTCCATTTAGAAACAGACGTTTCCAGCTGCAATAGTCATTTACAACATTAACGTCTACATTGTATTTTTGATGTGTTTGTGATATTTTAATGTCTACACTGCATTTGATTATATTTTAACCCCTTGATGACAATTGCCGGTCCGGGCACGTCACCGAAAATCGTGACGATTATGACAATTGACGTGCCAGGACCGGCACGTCTTTAAACGGGTGAAAAAATCGATCCGTGATCGATTTTTTTCACTCAAACGGTGTTGCTCTAATGCCTCGACATCGAGGCATTGAGCAACACCAAAAAAAACATTCCCGGCCCCCCCGATCGCTCCTAGGAGCAAATAAAAAAACATGTTTGAAAGACTGCACGTCTTTCAAACATGGCGGCGCCCGCCGCCGAAAAACGGGTTTAGGAAGCGATCGCGAGTCGCTTCCTTTGCTTAGCTGGTGTTGCTAAGATGCCTCAGTATCGAGGCATCTTTGCAACACCTGTTTAGCAAAGGAAGCGACTCGCGATCGCTTCCTAAATGCTCAACTTACCTTCCCGGTGCCGGCGTCTTCGAAACACATGCGGTGTTTCAAGATGGCGGCGCCCATCAAGCCGGGGGCGGAGCCTGCTGTCATCATCGGGGGGGGGGGTGTTGCTGGATGTCATGGACATCCAGTGAATAACACCCCTAGTGGTCAGATCACTCATAAGAGTGATCATGATTTGATAAATCAAAGGCAATGTTTTCTAAACATTGCCTTTGATCAGTATTGGATCTGCCTCCCTCCTTCACTTGCTTCTAGTGAGGGAGAGAGACAGATCAGTGTGTTTTTAGGTATTCTCAATAATATATATATATATTGATCCAAAGGCTCTTATAAGAGCCACCCATTTAATATTAACCCCTTCATTGCCATTGATCACTGCATAAACAGTGATCTTGCATAGTGGCAATTGTTTTTGGGGTTCTTTTTTTTTACATTTTTTTTTTACTTTTTTTTTTGTACTTTTTTTTTAGGGTTTTTTTAATTTTTTTTATTAGAGCCATTAACCCTTTCCTTCCCCACTATTTTTGCTGCAATTGTTGCCATGCAGCGGTATACGGCTGAGGAGGCATGTTCCAAATTTGGCCCTTTTGCCCCCAAACAATCTGACAAACCCATGCATGTGGGGTATCAATGTACTCAGGAGATGTTGCTGAACACATATCGGGGTGTTGTGTGACAGCAACAACATACCAGGAGCTGTAATTTTACACCTGAAGTACAAAGTATGTTTAAAAAACAGCAAAAACAATTACTATCACAAACTTTGACAAGGGTTGGTGGTAGGATTAGTGCATGGAAAGGGTTAAACTATCAGCATCTAAAATACCCTGGGGTGTCTAGTTTTCAAAAATATATGGTTTGGTGGGGTAAATTTAATTTGCTGGCTTCAAAGATGCCCCAAATACCACATGGAGACAGAATTACCAGATTCAGAGAAAAATGGTTTTGAAATAGCAAAACGCTACTTGTACTTATTGCCCCATAATGTGTAGAAGAAAGCAAAAAAACATAAAAACATTGGGTATTTCTAAACTCGGGACAAATAGTAGAATCTATTTAGCAGGTTTTTTCAGTAGTTTTTTATGATGAATAAAAGATTTTTCAAATAAAAGTGAGAAATTATTTTTTTTTTCAATTTTTCGTCATATTTTATTATTTTTATTATATCATATATAAAAAATTATGGTGTCTGAAGAAAGCCCTTCTTGTCCTGAAAAAAACAATATATAACTTGTGTGGGTTTAGTAAATGGGTTAAGAGAAAATTACAGCTAAACACAAACACCGCAGAAACGATAAAACAGCCATTGTCACGAAGGGTACAAAAAATAGAATCAGCCTTTGTCACGAAGGGGTTAATGGACAAAATTAGATTTTCTTTCAAAGACAAGGACATTTCTAAGTGACCCCAAAATTTGACTGGTAGTGTGTGTGTGTGTGTGTGTGTGTGTGTGTGTGGAATGTATATATGTATATGTATATATAAAATTAGATTTATAACGTGGCTTTTGCCGTTTTTTGGATTTTTTATTTTTTTTTTGTATAAACTTTTACAAAAGTTTTACAACAGCCACCGAACTGTAACGTTATAAACCTAAAGTAGTGGGAGTCTCTCATGGGGGTTGTAGGCATTGGAAGTATGAGGGAAGTCTTCAGAGTATTCCTTACTATCGGTGTATCCAAAATCTTTCAAATGTCTATTCTGTTTCTTTGTTTTTTTCACAGAGAGGAAATGGACAGCCTTCAGCGACAGATGGAACAGCACACAATTACGGTACACGAATCTATGGAATCCTGGAATCAAATTGAAGGGGGGCTACAGGATTTCACAGTGCCCGGTGCCCAAATATTGCCCAATCCAAGCTTCCCCCTGAATGATGAGAACTCTGATGAGCCTGACCCCAGGAGAGCACAGCAGTAATCCCTCTCTCTGCTAGTATTTCCGTGCGTTTCCTTTTTTAAGGTCTTTTAAAGTAGATGCACAGCACAAAATGACACTGCTACGCTTAAGTAATGCTTATACGGTTTTATGGTTGAAGAAAATCATGCTTCCAAAATAAAATCCTGGATTCAAATTCGACAGTTTGCTCCGGTAAAAAAGGCTGAGATGCTGGGCCTCAAGTGAATATGGTGTGAGTATAGTTACAGACAGAACATAATATGGATCTGATGAACTTTGATTCTTTATTTTTCCCCTTAAAATAAAATATCAGATCATCTTTCTTTTCTCTATAGTAAGACTTAGTGTTCCTATAAAAAAAAACATGCCTTCCCCTTCTATGGATCATCACCCCAGATGAAATAAACAAACGTATCATTAAGACAGCGCTGGGCGAGCTGGTGAGGCCTCAAGGCTCAGCCCAGCTCAAGATGAAAGTGTATACAACACTTTATCTCCTTCTGGCATTGGGTCCTTGTTTGCTGTCTGAGGTGCATGAGTACCTGTGTCTACAGAGGTGGGCTAACTAGGTGTGGAGCAGGTAGCCAAACTGGGGCCTGACTCAATGCCCCACTACTGTCCGTGCACTCTCCTTTATGAAAGATTTCATAGTCCACAATTTCAAATGGTTGACTATAGTGTTGCCTTGATGGCTTGTGCAGACATAACCTTTTGTTTCACAAAAGAACACAGGGCCTTACGTAATGCATAATTAAAAAGCGAGATAATTATGCAGAGACAACTTGATCCGTTCTGCAGCTCACCAGGACCGGTCTTCTATCATGGACACTTTAGTGAAGTGAACTGAAATGCTATACTTCCCTTAAAAAGCTCTAGTTTCAGTCAGTATAATGGAGGCTGTAATTTTTATGCCACCTTTGGTTATTTATTTTAGTTGTTAATGATGTAGATACGATTACACTAAGCATCTTTCAAACATTTTTTTTATACACACTCAGAGAGGCTCAATCATTGCAAAAATGAATAATCCTGAATTAACAAGTCTTCACAAGCCACTTTGCAATTTGGCTCCCCAGCCTGATGCATTGAAGCTCCACTTCTAAGATCATACATGGAGTTTTCCCAGCCATGGATTTTTTTTTTAAGCTAACTAGTTACATATTGTACATTGGATGTTTGTAGTTTACAAGAGTCGTTGTTACTGGTTGTTGTTTTTTTTTTAATTCTTGAAATTATTATTTTATTTTTTTTTGCAATATTAGTATCATGGTGGATACAACTACAGCTGCCGTAGCTCTGACAGAGTAGAAAAAAAATTAAGTATTTTTTACCTAACATGTTAAAATGCTTTCATGGATATGTTGGATGTACAAATGGCTGTGCAAGTTCCAAGTGCAAACCCTAAGCCACATAGTTAATAGACTCTTTGGGACAGAAAACATGATTTCATAATGCTTGGCTGAATACAAATTTGTTTGAACACTGCAAGGTTCCATGCTGTCTTTATGGTACGTTTTGTTTGAAGCTGCATGGTGTATAGCAATCATTATTTCACCTTTCTCTTTAGAAATTATCACTGCTAACACAGTGTGTTAATCAATCTTTTAGCCAGTTCTATTTCGAGCATGAGCAGACAGCACACAGTAAAATGGCAGGTGATTAAGAGAGTTGAGTTCATTATGTAGTTGATCCATGCTCTACAACTGATAAAGGATTTATGGGAGCTACAGTTAATCTATAGCTTGACACTCAATGGTGGTTCTTCAACAATTCTTGTAACCAGAGGTTTTTATTGCAGCTTCCCCTTCTGATGACAACCGTTGTTAAAAATGAATGGGTAGTTGGCTTGTGCCGTTCTTGAAAGTCTGTGGAATTTACTGACAATGTCTTGATGGTTTAATTGAATGTGTATTGTATTGTTTTTGGAAATTTCCAATAACACTGTTTAAATGTGGTTTTATTTATGGAAGGAACAGATTAAATCAAGTTTATTATTATTAAGTTCAAAATATTCATATATATATATATAATATAAAGTTAAATCTTTTAAACTGTTAAACTGTATATATGATGCTGCCATGTAAAGCATGTGGATAAACTGATGTGCATAAGGATTCTGGGTTTTTTTTGTGCAATAAACTATTTTTGTAAAAAAAATATATAAATATCGCTACTTTTAAATCACATTCTATTGTTTTCTTCATGTACCACGAGTATACATTTTTTTTATTTATTTTTTTTGCACACGGGGCGAACTGCGGATACATGTGTGTTGGGGGCAAACCTAGTTTCAAGAACCATGGGTTGATAGGAAAACAAAATAAATCTGTCATTTTCCCCAGATCTTATATTTTGCAGTTCTATACACTAACCGTTGTAATGCAGATATATATGTGAGCTATGCATACCATGGGGGGAAAAAGGTAATCTTAACTTCCTTTTCTCAGCATATGTATGATTATTCCTCCCATTAAGTTTACTCTCATTAACATGCGGATTGTGAATTGACAGCAAATGCTGTAGGTAAATAAAATAGATTTATTTATTTATTTGATATAGAGCCATTATATTCATCAGCACTGAACAAGTAACAGGACATAATGAGTAGTGCATCACATAACGAGTTTGGTTTATAGAAACAAAAGGTAAGGGAGGCCCTCCTCAAACAAGAATGTACATTTCCCAGCAGTGTACATAACTGGTTAAAAAACATGGTTAATCAGAGAGCCACCTCTAATCTGGTAATTGATCCTTTAGTATGTCCGCTTATAAATATATGTGTTCACGTACACCCAGTGGCAACTTCCCCCTTTCTCTTTGTTGATTTTATTTCTATGCCCTCAAAATACAGCTGGGCACTCCCTTCTTTGGTCTAGCAGTTCAAGCAATGAACACATTTCACTGCAAACCAGAGCTCTTGTCCTCACAGGACTGTATGGTTGTCCTTTTGTGGAAGCAGAAACAAAATTAACTCCAGCTATCTCCAACGTAAAGTAAATTCCAAGAAAATAAGTTTTAGGAGCAAATAATGATCAGATGCGGCCTGGGGCAAGACTCAGGAGTCCCTTCACATATAATTTTGTATATATTTACACACCCCACAGGGATAATGCATTAACAAAAGCTTGCTGGATGGGTAAGTGTGACGGGGCTCGGGTACCCCGGCTGAGTACACCCGTCGATTCTTTGTTGCTTCCTCCCTGAACCACAAGGGTTAACCGCTTCCAGCGCTAGACTAGTGGGGAAGGAACCAGGAACTGGCTTGGTTTCTTTCATGAAATAGCACCGTAGCTTACTGAAGCGTAGCCGGATCCGGTGCTGTAACTGTCCTGAGAAGGACAGTGAGTGATCCAGCAAGCCTCTGGAGCATTAGACAAGACTAATGTCCAGGGAAGTAACACACTTTATTAGAAAACACACAGGCTTATATACAGGTTAGGTGATAAAAAGGTCATAAATCAGTGTCGGCCAGGGGACGACCTCCCTGATGGTTAGGCTTCGCTACCTGCAACTGCAAAACTTTTACCGCTCTTTGGCACGGAAGCATAATGTGCTGCGTGACCTCTCCCCTTTTGAGTCCCTGTGTGTGATGGATGCCCCTCTATCCCAAGGTATCTCCAAACTTTACAGCCTCCTCCTGTCCGCCCTGACCCCCTCGCCCCCTGCTTTCATGGGGAGGTGGGAGACGGCGCTGCAGGTCGTCCTTACTGAGGAACAGTGGAGCAAGATGTGTATCTTCGCACATCGCTGCTCTCTCAGCGCTAAAGACCAGGAGATGTCTTCTAAACTGCTAGCTCATTGGTACCGACCGCCTTCGGTGTTGTCTCGCTACCGGCCTGGGTCGACAGACGAGTGCTGGAGGTGCGGGGAGTCCCCGGGCTCTCTCCTCCATCTCTGGTGGAACTGCCCCCGTATTGCTCCCTTCTGGTCCGCCGTGCACGATTGTGCTCAGTCCCTCACTGACGTTCTCCTTCTCCTGGTACAAAAAGACAGTTGTTAGGCACCTGATCACGGCCGCTAAGGCCCTCATACCTCTACATACCTCATACCCTCCCTTTTCTTTTCTGTATCCCACATATTTGAAACATTTTCAATAAACATTGATTTACCCTAAAAAGGTCATAAATCAGGACACATCTTCCCGCTCTGTCCGGCGCCACGCTTAGACCACCGAGCCCCGCAATGTCCGTATACTTTGGTCGTCTTCTCTGGGTGATCCTGAAGGAGTGGTGGTGATCTCGGGGGTGCCGAGGAGGCGCTCGGGGTCCAGGAAAATATGGTCCAAAAAGCGACGTGATCGGTCGAAAGGGGCCTCGAGCGGCAACAGTTAAAAGTTTCCCCGGGACGAACCGCGAGATAGCCGGCGCGCGTTCGGCAGCCGCGCCAGTCGTTTTCCACTTCTCCGGAAGTTCCAGCGACCAGGCATCCATGGCAGGCTTCTTCCCCGAATCGTTTCTGCTCTGTACCGCAACCCCTGTGGGTTAATAGCAGGGAAATTGTGTGGTAGGGGGGCTGATGGCATCCAGGATATGAAGGGTTAAAGTATGTGGGCAGGGCATGTTGGACATGGACAGGGGCGGCACACGAGGCAGAACAAAGGCACATAAGGCATTCACACAGATAGATATATATATAACAATCAGGGGCGTACCTAGAGTATTTGGCACCTGGGGCGGATCCTGTATGTGGCGCCCCCCCACACACACACTTTAAAACTGCATAGCTTCTACCATTATATACCGGCGCAGACACTGAAGATGGTACAGCATAACACTTATTGTTATCATTATATACTGAGGCAGACATTGATGGTGGTACAGCATAACACCTATCACTATATACTGAGGCAGACATTGACGGTTGTACAGCATAACACCTACCACTATATACTGAGGCAGACAATGACGGTGGTACAACATAAGGCCTATCACTATATACTGAGGCACACATTGACGGTGATACAGCGTAATCCCTATCACTATACATTGAGCCAGACATTGACAATAGTGCAGCATAACTCCTATCACTATATACTAAGCCAAACATTGATGTGGTGTAGGCCTACCACTTCATTAGTAGTAGGGATGCACCGAAACGAATTCTGGACTGAAACCGAAAATGCAGCATTTACCTGGCCGAAACCGAATATGACCCCCCCCACATCATAAAAAAAAAATCTAACACTTTTATTTAAAGTAACACACCAAAATAGGACAAAACAATTAAATAACAATATTAATATATATATATATATATGATTGTTAACAGCAATCACATTCCTGTCATGCCCAGGCATACCCAGATTCCAGGATTTACTCGCAGACTTGGCATGATAGGAGTATCATTGCCCTATCTACCCCTTCTCACTCCCTTCTGTCCTACCTACACCGTCTCACTCCCTTCTCCCTATCTACCCCCTATCCCCCCGCCTCACTCCCTTCTCCCTATCTACCCCCTCCTAACGATCTACCCTCTCCCCTTTGAAGTTCACTTACCTTTCAGGAGTCCTGTGGTGGGGGTGCAAGGCCTCTGTCTCGCAGCTCTGCCACTGTATGGAACAGTCTAGAGTGATGGGAGTTATGATGTACTAGAGCATAATTATATAATGAAAAATACATTGGAAATGGTACGGCATAACACCCATCTCGCACACTTACCAATCCGCACATATACCAATCCGCACACATACCAATCCACACAGACACCAATCCACACACACACCAATCCACAAACACACCAATCCACACATACACCAATCCACACATATACCAATCCACACATACTAATCCACACACATACCAATCCACACATACCAATCCACACATACCAATCCACACATATACCAATCCACACATACCAATCCACACATATACTAATCCACACATACTAATCCACAAATACCAATCCACACACATACCAATCCACTCTCACTCACTGAATGCTTTCCTACCTTTCCTTTTTTCTCCTTACAGCTTCTTTTCCTCCTCTTCTTCAGTTCTTCCGGTTCAGTGGGCGTGGCTTCAGTGTTGTGCGCCGGGATCTGACAACAAATCCCGGCGCACAGCAGCTGTTGCCGCGCAGATCGCAAGGGAGCGATATCGGAGGTCTTTAACAGACCACCGGCTCCCTTGAGTGATTTTAAGCCGGGTTCAAGGGTTGAACCCGGCTTAAAATCACTCAAGGGAGCCGGAGGTCTGTTAAAGACCTCCGATACCGCTCCCTTGCGAGCCTGCTCCTCCAGCGGCGGACATTGCTGTCCGTCTCTGGAGGGGTGCCGGCAAGTTGGCACCCCCCTGATGAGCAGCACCCGGTGCGGACCGCCCCCCCGCCCCCCACTAGGTACGCTACTGATAACAATCACAACCCCTGATTATTAAACGGCACTTTTTAACCCAGGGTTGTGACAGTAAGATAAGTAAATTTCCTTTCATCGATTCTGAAACTTTTTGATTTGATCAAGTGAGAGTTCCACAATTCAGCCTGGGATTGAAAAGCCCCAGTCCAGTGCATCTCCTGGAATGAGGCTGTGGACCACAGGTAAAGTTATGGTGACAAAATCTACATATCGTCATAGACACATGCAGAGATATGCAACCATATGTGTTGACACAGAGACATTCCCAGATAATAGACCAAGCGGGCTTTGAGTTGCCAGCTTTTACTGAGCCATTTCCTGGAGTGCGGTCAGCAGCATGGTTTGCAATTTAGAACAAAAAAAGGGGAGAGAAGGGATCAGCAGCATAAGAGAAAATAAGAGAAGTAAAACAGGACAAAGAATAGTGAAAATTGAGAAGAGTGAAAATACACACATTACCCTATGTGAAGCCTGAGCCCATCTACAATGCAACTTACATGCAGTCTAATGCAAGCTGCTGCACTACTACTACCACAACACAAGGTGACCCTGCTGAACCTGTAAATTAAATTCTATGTAAAAGTGCAAAAAGGTGGAGATGTTTTCCCTAATGTGCACTCTTTCTCTCACTCACTCTCACTCTCTCCTATTCTGTGACTTTGAACGTGACATGGTTGTTGGTGCTACACGGGCTGGTCTGAGTATTTCAGAAACTGCTGATCTACTGGGATTTTCACACACAACCATCTCTAGGGTTTACAGAGTATGGTCCGAAAAAGAGAAAATATCCAGTGAGCAGCAGTTGTGTGGACCTGTCAGTTAAGAACAGGAAACGAAGGCTACAATTTGCACAGGCTCACCAAAATTGGACAATTAAAGACTGGAAGAACTTTGCCTGGTCCGATGAGTCTTGATTCCAGTTGAAACATTCAAATGACAGGGTCAGACGATGGCATAAGCAACATGAAAGCATGGATCCCTACGACCTTGTATCAACGCTTCAGGCTGGCACACTTTGGGCCCCTTAGTACCAACTGGACATCGTTTAAACGCGACAGCCTACCTGAGTATTGTTGCTGACCATGTTCATCCTTTTATGACCACAGTGTACCCATCTTCTGATGGCTACTGCCAGCAGGATAATGCACCATGTCAGAAAGCCCACAACATCTCAAACTGGTTTATTGAACATGACAATGAGTTCACTGTACTCCAATGGCCTCCACAGTCACCACATCTCAATCCAAAAGAGCATATTTGGGAGGGGATGGAACGGGAGATTGGCATCATGGATGTGCAGCTGATAGATCTGCAGCAACTGCATGATGCCATCATGTCCATATGGACCAAAATCTCTGCGGAATGTTTCCAGCACCTTGTAGAAAGTATGCCACAAAAAAAATGCCTTTGAAGGCAAAAGGGAGTCCAATAAAGCATTATTTATGAAAGTGACCTGCGAGTGTGAATCTCCATTTCTGGAGATTTACAGGGCCCTGCTCACAATCTAGAGGAATGAGAAACATGTATGGAATATGGAGGAAGAGGAGAGGTAGTTTGGGGTAAGTGTTACAGTAGCTACAGAGATGATATGCTTCTTTTAAGTGGGTTTTGCGATTTTTCTTGAATATTGGGAGGGGGTAAAAGCTTCCACTGACGTTGGTGGGCGTTCCTGTGATGTTGAGGGCATTACCACTGACGTTGGGGGCATTCCTGCTAACATCACAGGAAACACCCCCACTTAAAGGGAAAATAGGTGGGGAGCGGTCGTGTCAAGACCCCGCTGTCGCGACCTGGAGGATTTGAGTGTTGACCCAGAGAGCCGGAGAAGCGTTGCTTCACCTGGAGATCTCTGGGTCAACAGGGAGGGTTCCCGAGTATGGTCTTAGCTCATGAGAATAATGAATAAAGATCGAGTAGGGGAGTATTTTGTTATGAGGGCAGAAATGTATGGAGGAGAACTATTATGAAGGGCCTTATATATTAGTACAAGGATTTTAAATGTAATACTTGAGGTACTAAGTATCAACTAGCGTTGTAATAGTCAAAATGGGAAATAAGGGAATAAACCAGGGTTTTTGTGGCTTCTTGGGTGATGAGCATACCTAGGAACTCTCCGGGTTTGTTTTTTCAGGTCCAAGAAGTAGGATCTGGCAAGGGACTGAATACGAGGGATGAGAGGCATCAGGCCTGGTTAGCAGGAGAGATATTCATGTTGCTAATGGTGATAGAGAATTGAGGTACTGGTGGAGATGGAATGAGGAAAGATATTGAGTTCAGTATTAGAAATATAAAGCTTCGGGTTATGTTGCTTTTATTTTATTTATTAGTTTGCTTGTTATTTCATATTAGAGACGACGCTTTTATCTTGGTTCGAAATATCCAAAATCAGGAAATTTGTTGTAGCATATCGGCTTAATTTCAATAAATCGCGCATGCGTCTCAGAACGCACGGCTAATCGGGTGTTCTGTCAGGCACGCCAGGGGCAGCCCCGTTACCTGGAGACTATGGGGTCCTGTCAATCCGAACCGGAAGTGTCGCAGGCGTGTTGTGCTTTGGCCTCGAGTGGATCTCTTAAAGCGGAGGAGGTAGGGCGGGTTTCAGTTTATAACCGGTACCGTACGAGTGAGGTTGGCTGTGGTTTAACAAGTGAAACAAAATCCCTTCGGTTACATACTTAAGATCTTGGCAACGAGACTGACATAGAGGAAAACTAAACAGGGGAAGAGGACAAGAGTCTAAAAGAACATATGGATGATTAGAAGGGCGGGTATTTTGTTACAATTAGCATACAGCGTTCTTATGATTCAAGAGGCTTGCTCTGCTTTTCCATCTGAAGCTGATACGTTGTGCCGGGAAAGGTGCCGCGGGAGAGTTTGGTTACTCGGTGTCTGAGCACACCAGATAGTGTGTGCATTACCCAGGCAGGCAGTGGAGTAGCAGCATCTAGCTGTGTGTGTGGCGGTACCTGCGGTCTGCGTTTTAAAGATGCCTCTTTCCGGGATCCTGGCCGCGTTGGACTCCTCGGGGGGGTGGCCTGCTCTCCTGGCCTGCGTGCTGGTTGCGCTGGTAGGTTGGTTTGTCCACCTGGCAGAAAGGAGGCACTGGAAGCAGTCTCGCTCTGGGACACCTTCCTCCACCCCGCAGCCTGACAGGGAGGAGTTGCTAGGTGAGGAGAAAGCAACTTGATGCCATTTGTATCTGTTGGTATAAAAAGCCTGTTTTACCATGTGAAAGTGTGTATTATGTCTGCTGATCCTTTTAGTTTAATGTTGTAAAGCCAATGCTGCCATCTAAGTGCTTGATTTTGCAATCTCTGTATTTTTTTTTGGAGGATTGTTTTCATGCAATATAAAAATGATGTATTGGGTTGTAGAAACGTGAAGGTTTCACATTACAACTTTGGTTATTCTCAAGTAACCAGGTTTTTTTTTTTCTCTCATATTGTGGATATAATCATGATTATGCGTATATTAGGGCACCCTTTCTTTTTAACTTTATTTTCTGTAATAAAATCTCAGCTACTTGTACTTGGGTTTTCAATTGACTGTATTCCATTTTTTGTTGTTGTTAACCACTATACAATAGGTATTATGTTCTGAATGCAAGAGGATGCAAAAAGTAAGATTCCAGGTCCGATTGATGAGCCAAATGTCGCTAATCTGTTGACAAACTCTGTTCTTTATTTATAAATACTCATGTTGAAGTCTGCTTGGTTATATGGCGTGCATACTTTATGCATGATATCCTTCCAAAGAGGGAATGCTGCACGCTTCCAAAGAATGACTCATAGAAAGCGATCTCTATTTTTAATTTTCCAGTATGCGAAGCTTCCTCATAAACTTTGCATTACACAATGTGCAGAAAATAAAAAAGTCCTTTGTCTAAAATTCCTGTATAATTAAAATTTTAGTGACATCCCCTGCTATGATACAATTTAAAGCTCGACTTCTCATTTTTCTGTCTAAATGTAAAGCATGTCATCCACCGTTGGCGGGCTCTATGGAGGCAGCTTTGCAGCAGTTCTCCTAGCTCTCCTAACCTAAATTAAAAATGTTCTCCGTGTGTTCCTGAGCAGGATGGATAAGGTTGCCAACTTTTCTACAGCTTAAAAAGGAAGTGCCTGTTGCTAGCTATAATTCATAGGGGTTATCTGAATAAGTGCAAAAGTGTTGCCTTTTATTGGCTGAATCTTCAGCGCTGGTTTTTTAGTGGTAACAACCACCAGTAGTGCATTGGCATGGGCCACCTAGGTTTGCAGAGCAGGACACATGGCTACTAAGTAGTAGTTAATCTCCTGTTATGTGTGCATGTGTAACATACATTGGCTGGAGGTGCAATCTACATGTAATATACATTTATTAAGGATGTTTGGATTATATGGAGAAATAGGGAATTCCCTTTTTTTTACTATTATGTCATGTGATGGGATGCACACAAATGTAGCTATTCATAGACACAAAGATTAAGACAAACACCTTAAACTCTGTATCTATGAACAGCTGAATTTGTCTGGGTTGATATAATTTTCCCTAAATCAGGGGCGAGCTGTTTATAACGTTATCTAAATCTAACTATATGACCGGCCTGACCTCCGGCACTTGGTTAGATTAAATTTCAGCTACGGGCTATCTCGTATATGTGAAAAATAACAAGGTGTTGCATTGTATAGGTATGTTTTCCCATGTCAGGTACACTTAAAGATAGAAAACAAACAGGCCACAATTTGTGGATATGCTTGAATAGATATAGCTAAGTTTAAGCCATGAAACATGATAGAGAGAATTCCTGGCCTTTGCTAGTGTAGTGCTCACCTGCGCTAGAACCAGGTTCCTCCTGTTAATATGTTTATTCTTATAGCCACAGACTGTGGGCTAAAGGGTTCCCCTAAAATTGATTAAGTCTACATACAAGACACTATCTTTTCAGATTATTTCCATGTTTGGCTCATTGTTCCTTATAATGCATCTCTTCACATTCTGTTGAATAAATGCATAAACTCAAATTATTTGTACATTGCGCCATTGTTTTCCGTAGCGCTTTACAAAATCAGTCTTCACCTTCCTCAATGTGGCCTCCATGTGTGATTAAAAACTTTGTATTATGCACCTGCTTCTTAAAGTACCGCATTTGTGTACTTCCAGCTTTGCATTTGCATTCAGTAATTTTTGTGGTTTTCACAATACAACCAAATATATTTATGGTCCTGCCCCATATAGCATATTTTTCAGCTATAGATTCTTGTGACGCACTGAATAAATATGATATACCGGCATGTATGAGACTCCGTAAGTGACACAAGATGGTTTTTGTACAAGGTGTTAAACTGTATATCAATTGTCTTTCTAGAGCAACCAACAATGGATAAGCTGCTTAGCCGCCTGAAACTCCTGAGCCCGGATGAACTTCGGGAACAAATACTAACGGCAGGGTTAACTTGTGGGCCGATCACCTCCACAACCAGGTTTATTTTTGAAAAGAAATTGGCTCGTGCTTTACTGGAGCAGCAAGGTACAGACGTGTGTCAGTCTTCTAAGCCATTAGATGGGAATGCAGCAGAGCTTAATGGCCAACACCCAGTTCGTTTTCAGCAAGGCTCTGATGATCAAGATTTTGGCTACAGTGTTGGTGTTAACCCACCTGCAGAAGAGTCTGCGTTTCTAGACAAAAGTTGTTTGCCCCCTGGAAAGACTGTCGGTGACTCTCAAACCTGCACCCAGCCTCTATCTCAGAATCCTCCTGTGTACTATGCTGTCTGTCCTGTGTACGAAGATGCCCTGGCTAGAAATGGTAAGTTATTTTGGTTTCTGAAAAACAGGTGTAGTGTCAAATGTAATAAACCTGTATGCCTAATGCACATGCAGAAATAATTTCTGTACCCGCAGGGTGTTTTGATCAAAATCTTGATTTCTCCTAAAATAAGAAACGTATTGGATTATTCTTATTCACAGAAACTGTCTGGGCTGCAGCCATTGTCTTTGCAAGGCAGTTCTACAAAGTCTGATCGCTTGGAGCTTTTATCTTTGGTCTTGAGTTTTGGAGACATTTAGACATCTGATTTCATTATTCTTTTTGACCCTTTTCAAAATACAAATGTAACAGAAAAAAATAATCAATTGCAGACTTTGGCAGTACCTGTCTGATAAATGCTTTTCACTAATTTATACATCTGGTAAGTCTGAAGTCCGGCTTGTGTTATCACTTAACCATTTAAATTAACTAGGCAGCAATGACGTGTCATTTTTAAGGTTCCATAAGTAAGCTGTGTGTTAAAGGAGCGTTCTAGGCACAAAACATTCTTCCTACAATATTTTTAATTTTTTTTTATTTCTTCCAGAGAAAGTTCACATTTACACGGACAAGAAAGAGGCCCTGCATGTTGTGAAAATGTTGAAGGGCTCTCGGTTCAAGGCATTTTCCTCTAGAGAGGATGCAGAGAAGTTTGCCAGAGGAATGTGTGACTATTGCCCCTCTCCCAGCAAGAATTCGTCATCGCTGTCACCCGTAAAACTTGTATCAAATGTTTTAAGAGGTGAGGTATTTTTTTCCTCCGCTGGTACACTTTCTACTTGTAATACTAACCCTTTAGTTGAGTGAGTCGGTTTTGGGACAGCTCTGTTCATGGAATGCTTGTAAGCTCCCTTGTGAATAAGGTGCTGTATCCTAGTTTTGGAGTTTTGTTTTATATAGCACCATCGTATTCTGCCGCACTGTACAATGGTTAAACGGAGCATAACAAATAGTATGTAACAATCGTTTTTTTAAAATCCCTCAAGACCTAAGGCCGAAAGAAAGGTTGGTGTGCCAGGGAGGGCGTTCCAGACTATAGGGGCACCCCTAGAGAAATCTTGCAAGCATTCATGAGAACTAGAAATCTAATCACAGGGCAGATGGAGTTCATTGCATGATGAGGGTGAAACCTCTGGAGAGGGTAACATTGGAGTGATCAAAAAGGTAGGATGAGAACCAAGTGACCAAGATCAAGAAGGATTTGAAGCGGAAGAGGGTGGTCTACAATGTCAGAAGCAGCAGAAAGGTCCAGTAGGATTAGCATGGAGTGGTGGCCCTTGGATTTAGCAGTGAGTAGGTCATTAGTAACTTTAGTAAAGGTCTTAGTAGAATGTTTAGAGTGAAATGTAGATTGACTTGGTGAGCGCCAAGGTCTCTGGTTAGATGATGTGTATAAGGCTGAACACGTCAAGATTCTGATAACTTTGAAATAGTTACTCATAATGTGCTTACTCACTTGGGCTAAATTTTCATCTTATAACCAAGGGCTACCATTTGGATGTTGTCTTATAGATGGTGTCTCCTCTCCAGAAGTAGAAAGTATCAACAAGGAGAAAGCAAACAGCTTTAAGAGCCCTAGGACACAAGACTTGACCGCAAAACTGAGAAAAGCTGTAGAGAAAGGAGATTTGGTGATGTTTTCTGAACTTATTTGGAGCAACCCACGCTATCTTATAGGCTCTGGTGACAACCCAACTGTGGTGCAGGTAGGACTTGTCTCCAACATAAGTGTTTTTTGTTTGTTTTTATTCTTATCTGAAGTTTGTAGACTGAAACTACTACTGCCCCTCGAAAAAGGTATGTGTAATATATAAGCTGTCATACAAAGTAACACATAAGCAGACTTCCTGGTTCACAGGAGTAGAATTTCTAGTTGGGGTAAACCAGCTTGTTAGAATCTTTGGCCAGTTATGTGGAACGTTTGTCTCTGTTGGTCTTTGTCTTAAGATTTGCACAAGTGTTGCATGTTTTGTGTAAAACAAAAATCCTATTTGTTAAATGCAGAACACTTTTTGCCCCCTATGACAGCAGAAAGTGGTCACTATCAGGCCTATTCTATGTCAAATCCTTGCTTCTAACAGTAAGGATGCAAGTTTCCATACTGTCGGAGGGAGCAGCGATTGCCCAGCAGCAGTGTTTTTTTTTTTTTCTTTGATGCTTTTCATATTCATAAGGTTTGCTTAATCACTTTCTTTAGGATTAAATACAAAGTTTAATTTCACTTTAAGAAATGTGGCTGATGTTCCTGAATAGGTGCTGCCCTACTTTTCTTTGCAAATTTTTCCTAAAGTTCTCTTTCCGTATTTTTCTTTTTTTTTCTTGTCAATGCAGGAAGGATGTAGATATAATGTGATGCATGTGGCTGCTCGCGAGAACCAGGCCGCAATCTGTCAACTACTGCTTGATACTTTGGAAAATCCGGAATTCATGCGTCTCATGTACCCGGATGATGATGACATTATGTTGCAGAAACGCATCCGGTACATTGTCGATCTCTATCTGAACACGCCAGATAAAATGGTACGCATGCATTTTTTATTTGGTTCATGCAAAACAGGCAACCGACTGCATTTTAAAACGGTTTAATTAATTGTTTTGTTTTTTTTTTCTTAGGCTTTTGACACACCCCTGCATTTTGCATGCAAGTTTGGCAATCCAGATGTGGTAAATGTGTTATGTTCCCATCCTGACATCCTAAAGAAACCTAGGAACAAGTATGATCAAACACCAGAGGAGGTAAATTGGGAGACCAATTAGTAAATCAAATACATAACCAAATTAAACCGATCGTAAACCTTGCACCATACTTGTGTCCTAGTGTTCACTGTGGCCACATTTTTTTTTTTTTTTTTTTTTTTTTTTACCTTGTTTCCTTGACAAAATATATTTTTGGCATTTGAATACTCCAATTCCTTTTTAATATGTTCAAACATTTACACACAGGTTGTATGTGAACGAAGTAAAAATAAACCTGCAGAACTGAAGGCAAAGATTAAAGAATGCTTGAAAGGTTTGTGTTTTTTTGTTTTTTGTCTATGCTCTTAGTGATGGCTGAATTGGGCCATGTAAGTAACTGCTACTGCTACCCCAGTTCATTCTTATTCATCTAGCTAAAATATGCATTCTTCTTCTGATTTTGGTATTAGGTTTTGTTTGACAACATATTTTAACTTCCACATCAAATTAATAAACAAGCAATGACCTATGGAACAAAATATTGGCAAACAGCAATACATGTATTCATTTTGAATAAATTTCACCCAGGTATTTTTTATGTACCGCTCTTGCGTGCCGAGGATAACTCGTCTCCTACTGTCCTCGGAACTCCATGGTCACCAGAACAGCCTGACGTTCTCTCCCAAACAAAATATTCCGGTAGCCCTAAAGATCCACTGCTAGCAGTAAGAGCGTTTGCTGGACCGATGAGCCCATCTAAGGTGAGCTGCAGGGAACCTAAAATTGAAAGCCTGGAAAAAGCAACATGTTGTTTTTATTTTAAAATTGTGACCCATTATGCTTAATGGTTCAGTTAATGGTTAATCTTGCTTCAAGGGAAATATACAGTGGCCACACAGTGGGGGGAAAAAACAAAAAAAACAAAAACATGGAAATGCTTTAAAACTCTGAAACCTTTTTAATGTCTATTTTAGGCTGAGGATTTCCGAAGAGCATGGAAAACTCCCCCGAGGGAGAAGGCTGGCCTCTTTCACAATGTCAGAAAAACAGATCCTGAAAGAGGTGCAGAGAGAGTAGGAAGGTAAGTGTTCATCTGTCCTTTCTGCTTTCCTAGGAGCTGAACATGCCAATTGTTTTGTTTCTCTGTGTTTTTTTTTATGTTAGAAGGTCATACAAGGCGACCTAATGTTAATGTGCCTTCAGTGGCTCTAATCTGCAATCTGGATTGCAGGGAGCTGGCTAATGAGCTGGATGTCCCATGGGTGGAATACTGGGAGTTCCTGGGTTGCTTTACAGACCTGTCTTCCCAGGATGGTCTGGGGAAGCTTGAAGAATATCTGAGCAAGAGGCACAGTTCTGGTGAGAGAATGCTGCTGGGACCTGATCATGAGATCTGCAATAAATATAAAACTCCATCTCCTGCCGGTAAGTGTACGAAACAGTGTACACAAAATTCATCAGGCCCTCCTTCTATTGGGCACTGAGTGTGAAGTGGCATTAGCTAGTATAACATTCAAAAGAACAATGGCACGTTTCTTTTTTGCCTAGTGTTCTTTCAGTGGAATCAAGGTGTGTAAGCAAATGTAACCATGCACTGTGATTCTTTTAATATCCATATTATCAGTTTGTAATCAATATTTGCACCAATTTACCTGCTCTGTACATCTCAATTCTTCTCCTATCCCAACAGGAAAAAGCAAAAAGTTTTGCAACTCTGTTTCCGTTGGCGCATATTTAGACGAAGAAGAAGATTTGAGTCTAGAAGAGATCAAGAACCGTCAGAACGCTGCTCTAAAGCATGGCCACTCCCCAGCTTCTGCAGAGGCTATCGCTATACCAGAATGCATTATGGATGCACCTGACCTTTCCAGCAGCATCCAACCTAATGAAGCCAACCTTGGTTTCTTTAGTCCTTTGTGTACTGAGCGAATTCTTCCTGGTGATAGGAGACAGCAGGCTTTAACAGAAGGAATGCTGTCCCCTGTCTCCAACCTCATGGCTGAGTTTGAAAAACTCTCATTAGCAGAGGAGATACAAAATTACAGTGATAGACACCAGAAAGAAGACTCTCCTTTGACAAGTGAGAGGGCGGTTGATGATCAGTGGAGTTTATTACCTAGTCGATTGTCACCAAGGACAGAGTGTTCTCATTTATCACAGGTTGAGAAACTTTTGCCAGATCTCAGTCTTCAAGACAGAAATTTACCACCAGGAAGCAACAATGATATCTTCCGTTCGTGTAGCTCATCAGAGACTGCTACTCGGCAATTTATCATGAAAACACCACCCAAGAACCAAAGCAGCAGAGGAACGTTTTTGCTTGGGTACGTGTAGCATGTGAAATAGAAATAAATAAGCCATTACTGGTTGGGGGAGCTGTCTTGGAATAGTTAACTTTTATAGAGAGCGTAATTTTTATGTTATTTTAACCAGTTGCTGTACAAGCTTGTGTGTATTATATAAAATGTGGTTACCTGAAGAAAACTGATTAATTATTGCTTCATTTTACTTCAGGAAAGAGCCTTCCAAACTGGACAGTGATGTTCTGTTGGCTATTGAAAAAGTAGAAATTGATAAACAAAAATACCCCTGCATCTCAAAGTGGTTGAATGCGGTACAGTCTTATACCCCTTCAGATCGACATAGGTAAGAGAATGGCTTCTATATTGGCTTCCTAATGTAAAATAATTACCTGGTGACATAAGGTTTATTAATAACATGGAATATTTCATAGCTTTTTTTAATTACACAGTTACAACATTCTTGTTGGTCCAATAATCCTGTATGGTGTGTACTTATTAGATGGGTAGATGTAAATGAATGAAAGTGTGTAACAGATGGCTTTCTCTCTTAGTTGGCCAAGTCCAGCTGTCCTTTCTGGAAGAAGCAGGTCCCAGATGTTTAGCTCCAGCTCTCCTGGAAGCCATGGCTTTTCTACTCCAGGACGGCACAGTCCTGTTCCAGGAAGCCCTGGAAAATACATGAACTTGGTTGACCACAGCAGCCCTGGAAGGTACAGTCCAGCTTATGCAAGCCACATTCAGATACTGCGACTGCGACACTTCTCAGACCACTCTGCAGTTTAGCCGTTTCACCATTCCTTATTCCTTTTGGGATTTCCATCTAGGATTCATGGCTTGAGCTACACCCAGTTCTTGCTAATTGTCATTGTGTGAGGGTTAAGATGGCACTCTTAACACTAGTTAATTAGATGTTAAGAATCACAAAAGATGGATTAATATTTAGTTGTCTCAGACTGTTACAGGCTTGAGTTCAAGGCTCAATTCTTCATTCTGGATCAGTGAACGCTTTTTTTTTTTTTTTTTTTTTTTTTTTTTTAAACTTTCTTCAAATAAACATTTGTCTCTATCTGTTAAACCCAAGTAAATGCACTTGGCACTTATCTGACTATATGGAGTATATGCCTAGTAAGTCAATCAGTAGCACAGAGCAATAATTTCCAGTTTGTGTATAGGGCTGTTCTATGTTACAAGGCATTCCCAAGCCTATTTTCATAATGAATCTGAGGCAGTGTTTTGAACCTTGCCCAAAAAAATGATCCATTCTCCGTTCAGCACAGACATCAGAAATCTGTGGCCTTTTTAGTGTTTTAAATATAGGGCCGTTTTATAAAACTTGAACCATATGGGACAAATATTAAGGACTGTATTAATAATAGTAAAATCAGTTCAAACAAAAAATATATACTACTTTGGTTGCAATTATGTTTTGTAGCTTAATTTTACTTTTTTATTATAGTGCAATACATCAAATCCTGATTTCTTTCTATCAGGGCCAACTGTAGCAGCCCCAGTTAAAATGTAAAAAATCAACACATTTTGTTACCAATTTCATACTCATAGCAGCTAAAATTAATGGCACCGGAGGCTTATTTTACCAATCTCTTCATATAGCAATATTCTAGTGCCCTGAATAATTGCGGCTCTGAAGACTTTTTTTATACTACAGATTGGAGACAAATTGTACGTTTTTTCACTAACATTGTTTCAATTGTATTTGGTCATATTGAACCCTTAAATGCTGCACAATATCCCGTGAAGATTGTTTTGTACGTATTACATTTAGAGTACTTGGAAGAACAGTATTGCTGAAAAGTTTGTTTTAAATACTGTGTGCTTCTAGACTATCTGTACATTTAACCTTAAAGTGCAAATAAGAAAAAATAGACCTAAAAATGTAAGCACCGCCTGAACAATATAAAATCTCAAAAATCAAACTGATCTTTCCCTATTGGTTGATTTTTTGTTTCATAAACATGGCAAATGTTAGTTTTTGCTTAAATATTTATTCCGAGTAAAGGCACACTGATGCATATTGGCACAAGTGCACCAAAGATCACTTTTACAGATGCCATCTGGAAGTACACGTGTTTATACAGGTATAAATGTTTTTCATTTTAAAAGGGATTGCGTTCTCGTATAACTGTCTTTTTTTTTTTTTTTTTTTTTTTTTTTTTTTTTACCAGTGTAGCCTTACCTTAGCCTGCCGTAATGAATAATTCCAGTAGAGAGGAAAAAAAAATCACGACAAGTGTTTCCGGATGCAAATTTAGAGCGCTGCTCTTCCTTATAGGAAAAGGCATTTAGAATTGCAGTGTTGCCCCAGGAAACCTAGACAATTCCTTAATACATTTGTTATACTTGTAAATATCTTTTTGTTACTGTTAAAATCTAAGTGCCAACAGAATTGTTTTTATGTTTGTTTTAAGCTGTACTGTCGATGTTTTAAAAATTATTTATGGCTATTTTGGAATTAAAATGTCCTGTGCTGGCTAATAAAACAAATGTGCACAAGCCTCCGATTTTGAATACCGTTTATTTCCTGCATGACTTTCTGATCGAGAACTGTTTAGGTGTTTTGCTGTGCCTTCAGGCACTATGCTTGGGCAATCTCATTTCATCTCCTTCAGCAAAGAGAACAATTTGTCTTACTCGCAGTCAGTCCAAAAATTGGTGTAGATGAACCTGGCTACTGAATCTTGGGAAGCTTTTCTCATTTTCCTCAACTCTTGTAGCTCAAATTTCCTAAACTATTCTCATTTGCTCCACGGACACTTGTTTGACGAACAAGGAACCCACTAACTTGCTAAATCCACTATACGCAGACCATCAAAAATTATAGCACTATAATTGACTGGTTTACTAATTAAAAGGTCTGTGAAAGTACGATCTTGCCTTCTTCCAACATTTAACAGGTTTCCATGACGTTTCAAAGAATTTTCATAAAGGTCTACATTTTTTTTTTTCTCTGAAACATAGTACCTTTGTTAGGGGGTCAAAAAGCTACTTTTGTCCTTCCTCAACTCGTCCTTCCCTTTCATCTCTTATAAAACCTGCATTGATGAATGGCCTTGGTCCAATTAGAATCTTTACAGCCATTTCTGTAAAACAGGTTATTGAAAAGCTGGGGTCTAGGGTAAAACAATCCTAACATCTAATCTTGGATTACTTTATTGTTAAAAATGCTGCCCTCTTGGATTTGTTAATCTCTTGATATATTTAATGGTTTTGATAATCTCGCCTCTTCCATTAGATACATACATAATGTATAATTCTTTCCTGGTGTTAGAAAGAACAGTCTCTACATGACCCCCCCCCCCCACGGTCAGTGCCAGTCACGGCCAGTGACTTTAAACACGGTACATGAACGCCGTCTTTACCACAAGTAAGTTTGTGAAATTTCTGCCTTGGTCCTCTGTAAGTGCTGTTTTTTGTGAAGAAGTGTGAGTAACTGCTCACCTATGAAGTGGTAGACCACACTCACTCAGAGTGTCTGCTGCACGTTGCAGAATGTTAAAATTGCCTTCCCGCTGTAGCATCAGCGTTCCAAACTGCCTCTGGAAGCAACATCAGCACAAGCTTCGTAAAATGGGTTTCCTTGCCCGAGCAGCTTCCCACAAGCTGCAGATGTCTGGAGTGAGGTTAAGCACACCACCACTGGATGCTGTAGCAGTAAAAATGTATTCTATGGATGGATCATGCTTCGCTATCTGGAAGTCTGATGGACGAATCTTGCTTTGGCAGGTGCCAGGAGAATACTACTTACCGCAATGCCTACTGTAAATTTCCTGGAGGAGTGATAATGGTCCGGGGTTGCTTTTCAGGGTTTGGAGTGGGCCCTTTACTTGCGATAAAGCATGTTAATGATATACACCATACAAAGACAATTATATGCTTTTAACTTTGTGACACTGGTTTGGGGAAGGCCCTTTACTGTTCACATAGGACTGTCCCCCTGTGCAAAAAGCGAGGTCCATAAGGACATGGTTGGATGAGTTTGAAGTGTGAAGGAACATATCCATCACACCAGTGGACACCTTTGGCATGAATTAGAACGCAGATTGCCAGGCCTTCATCAGTGCCTAACCTCACAAATGCTTTTTTGGCCGAACAGGCACAAATTCTCACAGACGTAATCCAAAATCTTGTGGAAAATCTTCCCACAAAAGTCGAGGCTATTATATCTGCAAAGAAGGGGGTTTAAGAACTATATGGCCCTGGCTTTGGAATGAAATGTCCAACACGCTCATATAGGTGTGATGGTCCAGTGTCCACATAAGTTTGATCAGTGTATTTCCTTCTGAAGCAGTAGTCTACTATTCTAAATTAAGTTTCACCACTGTTCTATAATATGGCAATACTATGTCTTTCTGATACCAGCAGCTGGTCCTTTGGGTTGGGGTCACAGGGACCCAGGCAGTAGTGCCCCCTTGACATTTCTTTATCCTGCTGTTACGTGCCACATTTTTATTTTCACAAGAGGCTGGTTTATTCTTCATACTTAGCTTGAGCATGCTTGGCATTGAACATCTGTTCTGCTACTTGATTGTGAGACTGTACTTCCACTTCAGAAACATCTGTAATTATTTTTCTTCAGCAGCTAACCTCTGTAATTAGAGCAGATGCTTTACTTTACAGTAGTGCACTCCAGTATACGCAAGAGCTCAGAGTCCAGATACAGCTGGGTTTCTTTGTGGTGAAGGTGGTGGTCTTTAAAACCGATAGGCATCAATCCACCTTAGCCATTTAAATACCAGCTATTCACAGCAAGGACAGTTGGCTGTCTGGTTAAGTCCACATGAATGTTGACAAAAACTTAAATGCTCCTCTTAAAAAGAGAGATTTACTTTATCACTGAGACAGGTGTTCTCTAACCAGGACCCTCCCTTTACCATTCATTATGAAGGTCAAAACTCTTTCCAGCAAGAAGGGTCCTGCATGATTCAGCTGATAGAGACAGGGATGAAATGTCATTGGTTTGACTATGTATTATACAGGAGCAACCAAGGTCAATGGGCTTGTCTCTTCATAATGAATAATAAAGTCAAGGAGGTGAAAGCTCTTCTGTCAACTTTCCCTTTGGCACTAATGGGTGGGTTGCATCTTAAACAAAGCTGAGACTGGAGAATCGATTGGCAGTTCATTAGTACACAATATTAGATTATATACCATTCTGGCCTAAAAAAAAAAAGACGTATGTTTTAGCATATAGTAAGTCTAGCAACTGTGACTATTCCAATATATGTGAACCCCCCCCACACACACACTAAAGAATAAGCAATGGGACAGGGAAGTTAATAAATGTCATTTTATTAATGATGTCATAACAATAAACATGTAAAAATATAAACAGGCGAGATGCAGTTAATTCAATATTCACTATACTTTTTAGCAGCATCTTATACAGTATAGTGTAGCAGATGACACACCACAAATATTTACTAGGCTATTAACAAGACTACGGATCTCTTCTTCCAGATGTACAAACCCAGTAACTGCAACACTGTACAAAGTAAAATAGATCAGTATAAAATTATTTTGACACTTTAATGCTGGATATGATCTACAAATCAGGGTAAAAAAAAGGGAGTGTTCAAGCCCTGGCAAGAATCATTTGTGTATCCCTGTAAGGCACAGAGAAGGTGAGGTGCTGGTTAACGCTTGGCGCAGCATCAGATCTCACGCCGATATCTTCAGGGCTGGCAGTGAGGAAGCTTCAGGAGAATAAGCAGAACCAACACTCAAGTTCTGGTGATTTTTTCAGGAGGCATAAATCCAGTGTCACCAAGCATTCTCAAAGCTACGTTCCCATTGGGGCGGATAACTAGGTAGGTGATGCTGCCGTTATTAAGTGACATACGTAGCCAGGCTTCAGGAGGTAACTGCAGTGCCCTGTTCAAGGTATAACAAATATTATTAGTTGGAAAGCAAAATTCACACACAGCAGCAACCGGTACCCTGGCCCTTATGGATCCCGAGGTCAATTTACAGGGACTTTTCAGCCAACATATGCACTTTTTTAATGCATATGCTGAGTGCCCCCTTTAAATGTATGCGTTGTTTCCCCTTGTTTCATTTTAGCGTTAAGCCTTTTTAAAAGAATGCAAATTAAAGTACGTAATAATATGCATTCTTCTTTGGTAAAGGCTGTCTGGAACACCAACTGTAATAGATTTATCTACCATAACGGCAGCTTGAGTTTCCCCCACTAACCTGCCACCCTAGCCATAGTTGGCCTAGGCCAGAATACATCTCTGCTGTAGTAAGAGTATATGAAATAACCCATACTCTCAAATTAACTTTAGAAATGTAAAAACAACTAAACAGTATTCATTGTCACAACACACACTATCTCACCATATTGCCCACTCTTTACATACATGGATATTTCACTGCTTGAGCGCAAAGCACTAAAAAGACAGCCACACAAAAAAATGGCAAGATTATTACCTGCATACAATATATCGTATGACGTTGGCATGGCAGATTATTATCTCATAGCTGTCCTCTTCCTGTTTGGGATCGGCACGATGAATGAATTGCCTAAATGCTGCTTCAATACGAGGGCCATCCTCATAATACTGCTGGAGATAATCGTATTACCAAAAAGAAAATCAATACCATTTGACACACAAACTCCATCTCATGACTGATCAGCGATGGAAACGCTGTACAGAACTAAGCAAACCACCTAGCTTACCGCAACATCTGGTTTCCAATGACAGACTGGGGGCTCGGGTCGGATAGGGGCTCCTTCTCGAAGCAAGTCGGAGCTCTGCTTACTCACACCTGATTAGGTAAAACGAGTGCTTAAGATAAATAGCTTAGGAACTTGTTACAGAAAGATAGGACATGACAAATTGTTAAGAAGACATGCTCCTGTAGTTTTCCTGCTCGTAGGACTCACCTGGTAGGTGCTTGCTAACGATCTCCGTTGTCTCTTTAGCCCTGGTCATTGAAGAATAAATGATCTTGCTGTATTTCAGTCCTAAGCAGGCCAGGCGTTGTCCTGTCAGCTCAGCTTGCTCACATCCTACAGAACAGCAAAATTGGATCTGGTTTATAGCGGAGGCAATAACACATAATATACAAACAGAGCATCGATGTAGGCGACAGACTCAATGCAGTCAAGCAGGGTCAAAGACGTCCCAACACAACCATGATTCGATAATGCTATGGATATAGTTCAGGTATTTTAAGGAGAAATCCTAACGTTGCAGAGTTAAGAAGTGCATCATAATCATTAAATAGCACTAAGAACCAGAAATGCCACGCAATGCCGACCCATGTTTGGGAATTCAGTGCCGTTTATGGAATAATCAAACATTGGACTGGCTGCAAGTCAAATGCCCCATCCAAAATAGGTTGCGTGTGTTACGAAAATGAACCCTTTCCTTCCGTGACCCTTCCTTTACTTAACCCTTTAAGTGCAAACAGTCTTGTAAACTGCAAATAAATGATTAAAAACAAAAACTTTTGCCCATTATATACAAAGCCAAATAAGCAGGGATATACATAGCCCTTGTAGGTGGCAGCACACAATATATTACATGGCAGCCAAGTATAATTGTAGCATTCAATCACAATTGTATTTTTAAGAAACATCCTAGATGTAACACACATTTCCACAACTATGACCCCTTCATACCCAGGGGTATTTACACCTTGGATGCTGCCCTAGGTCCATCCCCCCGGCTGACCCCTCCACAGGCTGCATCCTAAATGCATTAAAAGGCAAGGTGTGCCTTTAAGATACAGCACACTGGGATATGACATCATGTCCCATGTGACATGTCTTCGTGCAGCGCCTTTTAACACAATGCTATGGGTACTGTACTGAGACGGCAAAACATAAGTAGGTTAACTTTCTTATTGTGCAGCAGGGAGACTGCTGCCGTTATAAAATACTACTACTAATAATAAATATATTTAGAAAAAGGTCTGTCTTTTTTTTGGGAGGCAGCATGTAAGCAAGGATTGGACAAATTTTTCCTGCATGCTGACAAGCTGAACTAATTAGAAATCAGTTATGAGTTAGTAGTTAGTAACTAAGCTGTTTTTGTTCAATGCACCAATTGCTGCTTACGTTAGTTTATTGGCGACAGGCCTTGTAATTAGCAAGCCATGATGAAATCATAATCTAACGCGGGGAATCATAGGTCGTACAGGTAACATCACATACCTAGAGGAGTCAGAACTCTTTCAGAATCCGTCCGGCCGTTAAGGTTGTATTGCGAGTGTCGGATAAGGAAGATGTGACGAGTGGCCTTAGCCTTGTGCTTGTTCAGCTGGATTTCCTCCTCCCCCGTCTCTCCATTGACTTTCTTTAAATTAATTAGAGATAGTGGCTCCCGGCTAAAAAAAAATAAATAAAATGTATGATTATATATACATATATGACACCAAAATACTCACCTGCGCTCCTTATTAATCACTACCTGCTATACGGTTTGAATAGGGTGCTTCAGGCCTAAAGTTTACTGCTATTTTCTGTATGTTTGGAAAAAAATCCACGTAGCAATCAATACTCTTTCTCCTTTCAATGGTGTTTTAGTAGATCTCCGTTTATATAGATTTGCAAAATGTCAATAAAGGATAAAAGGACAGATATTGTTTAAATGTTACCTAATTAACTGGCATTCATCAGCTACCCAGTTTACTATATAAATTGCAAGAAATACCAGTATTGTAAAACTCCACAACCAAACTGCTCTGAAAATCGAATTTCCCAGTCTCTGCTGCCTATGTGATTATTATATATATATATATATATATATATATATGATATGATTATAATAGAGGATGTTTTAATTATGCCAAGCACCCAAGTGAAAGGCGATGGATTTTTATCCTTTGTATCCTTTGCACTGATTGCTAACGCGTTGACAATGCTTAAACCAACCGTGTTATCTCTGTCGCCATTGTGTAGATGCACTCACCGGTCCCAGTTGCGATTCCACTGCACGGTAGCGGCCTGGGGCAAGCACGAAGAAGGATCGGGGTTAGGGGGATCTTCCCTACCTTTCGCTACAGCCGTAGTAGCCACAAGGACCGCCGCTGCGGCAGATCCCCCCGCTATCAGAGCTCGTCGGAGAAACATGTTATTGAACATGGACAGTATTACAACGGAACGAAACACGCGTCCACAAGCCGGGCTACGGAGCTTCGAATGGAACAATCTGCCCCAGTGCATGCAGGGAGGTGTAGTTCTTGTGCAGAGGCCGACCTCTGACCAATCAGCAGCCACAGATAACATGCTATAATTAGATGCGATACGTTAGACAACAAACACTGAGGCTCTGAATGAGAAAGAAAAAAAAAAAAAAAGAAATGGAGTGCCTTCCATATCTGCTTCAAAAGCAATATATTATATTTCAAGCCAGTTACCTTATTAGAACCTTGGTCCAAATCAAAATAGAATTATCAAAATTATCAAATACATTTTTTCTAACTATACAAATTAATATCAGGAAAGAAAATACAACATATTTTTCAGAAATCCCAATGTTTTCCCTACATCATAAAATATTCTTTGGTAGCCATTTTCCACACTTATATACAAATATATAAAACTGGTTGCACAGCAGTGCCACCTGTTTTTTTATACACCTTCCAGTATTCTTGGGCATACATATTTTTATAATGCATGTTTAAGTTAACCATGTATGGTTTTCGTGAGGGCATAAAACAGCGTCACAAAGCCTATTAGGGGCACATTGCATTTGAATGGGTCACCTGCTGTGGGTAATATGTCATCCAGAGCCAGACATCAGCAGGAAACTCGTGCCTTGAAGAAAAAAAACATTACTTTTGGGCACGTCGGGAAAAACAAACACAAAAAACAGGTTTAAGTTATCTTATATCTTACCTTATACAGCACTCCTTACAATGCGTACAACCAAAGGTTATAAGAAAACTGGAACTGACAGACCGATACATTAGGTAAAGAGGTCCCTGCTTGCAATCTTACAGTCTTATAACAGAGCATCATCCAGGGTTCTCTTGGAGTTATCCTTATCCTCACCTCCTGTTTCCCACCCCTTATCCACCTAGAATAAGGGGTTCCCTGCAGGAACAGGGCCCTCCATTTCTCTTGTATCTGTATGTCAATTGCTTGTCATTTAGTACTTGTCGTTATCTGTAACATTTTTACATTGTACATCGCTGCGTAATCTGTTGGCTCTTTATAAATAAAGTATAATAATAACAAATATTTTATGTCCCCAGCCCAACTGTGTACTTTGCCCTTGAACAGGTGGTCAGTTGAATCCTTGTCACTCATGTAGTTCATCTACCCTGTCCTACTCAAAGCCTGTAAGTACTCTACAATGGACACCCTTATTCCTTATTTATATGTTTCAGACAGCATATGCACATATGTGGGGCCCTGGAGTAAGAAGTGGTGGGATTTTGTTGACAGAGGGCACCCTCTGGGATTAACATGATGGGCTATAACCACTGCAAGTAAAGTGAGTTTTGGCAGGTAAAGAATGCACAGTAAAGTAGTTTACTAAATGCTCTAAAACTTTGAGTACCCGAGGTCTGACCAAATATTTCCCCCCAGGGAGGCCATGACATTTTCAACATTGTCTGCTTCCTTGCAGTCCCCTTAAGATGTACCTGTACCGCCCATTAGGATATACAAAGACAACTCCATTCATGGGAGATCAGAGGCCAGCACTGTGATAAATACACCGGAGGTTTACTTGGACAGCAGAACCTTGCTGGGCTCTCCCAGTGCTCCCATTGCTGGCTGATCGCATGTATTGCAATCAGCAATGTAGTCTTTTAGGATCACAAATAATTGTCATGCCTTTACTTTTCGTGGTACTGGAAGAGGCACTTCATTGTTGGCAAATTCCCAGATCATGAAAAAAAGTCCCTGTCTGACTGTGGAGACTGGAATGGATGACACCGTTGACAGGGAGGGGGTTGTGCCTGGAATTCTACGCAGGATCCACATTCTGTTATATTTAGGACCCATCAGGTGTCCAGGGATAATTATAGTCAGGTGAGATAAATATACAATGTGGGACTTGCTAGGGGCATAAAAAAAGGGAGGGCCTCGCTGGAGTGCACAAATACACGTTGGGGCTGGCGGCATCAATACATCAAAAGGGGAGCATCTGGAGCCATCACATAAAGGGGCAGGCTAGTGGCATAAATACAGATAGGGCTGGCTGGAGGCAATACAGAAGGGGACAAAAACCACAAGCGGTGTGGTTGGGGAATTGCTAGCTTAGCCCGTCCGGATGCGGGTGTCAGTGTAGCAGAGCCTGTCCTGGTGTGTGTGTTTGGGTGAACTATTTAATTTTTACTTATCCAGAGATAAAACACACTCCTGAATTTTGTAGTCACTTCAGGGGACAAAACTTTCTAGGCCCAGAAATCAGTGAGGAAAAGTAAACATTTAGTGTTATTTACTCTATTTCAATCGGCATATCTTATTAAGAAGATTTAGTGGCAGTAAATGAGGGCTTCAGACGTCCCGTGTTTGATGACTTTTTGTTAGTGTACCGATGTACTCCCTATCCCATAAGATTCTATATCATGCTATCCGCCTAGCACTAATGTTCCCTTTATCCAGTACACATGGATGCCGATTCTGTCTTATTTTATTTTCATAAAAAGGCCACCAAAATCCACATCACCAGGCTCACGATGCTCTTAACCCGGCCCTGCAGCCACAGCATTTTAATCGTGTTGACATGGCCATTGCAACACCTTGATTCTTTTCTTTTTCAGCCATTGTGTTGTAGCTTTGCTGGTGTGCTTGGGATCATTGTTCATTGCATGACCCAATTTCAACCAAGCTTTTGCTGTCGAACAGATGGCCTCACCTTTGACTCTAGAATACTTTGGTATACAGAGGAATTTATGGTCAACTGAACAGCTGCAGGTCCTGTTGCTGTATCATGGCCAAACATCTCCACTTTGGTCTCATTTATCCAAAGAACATTGTTGCAGAAGTCTTGCGGTTTGTTCAGATGTAACTTTGCAAACCTAAGCCGTGCTGCCATGTTCTTTTTAGAGAGAAGAAGCTTTCTCCTGGTAACCCTTCCAAAAAAAAAATAAAAATCCTACTTTTTCTAATTGTAATGAACTTTAACATTAAACATGCTGAGGCATGTAGAGTCTGAGATGTAATTATTTTTTATTTGCAATATCTGAGCATTGTGTGGTCTGACCTTGCGGTGAATTTGCTGGGATGTCCACTCCTAGGAAGATTGGCAACTGTCTTGAATGTTTTATACTTTTGAATAACCTGTCTCCCTGTAGAGTGACCTGGACTTGTTTGGAAATGGCCTTATAAACCACATTGATGGGCAGCAAATGCTTCTCCAAGATAATTGCTGTTGTCTTTCCTCTTTGGCATTGCCACACACCTGAATGCTTCGGACAAGCCTCCTGCTAAAACTTAAGCTTTTATAGAGGTGGTCACACTTGCCGATGATCATTTCATCAAGATCTTTTGATTAGCAGCACCTGTCTGCTACTTAGCATCTTAATTCCTATGAAAGCATTAATTTTTGGACCTACTAAGGAACAGATGATTGTTATGTCCTGATATGTAAAACCATAGAATTCAAAGAGGGTGTACTTTCTTTTTCACACTACTGTATAATCACAAGGTAAACATACCATATGTTTGTTATATTACATGGTATATTACATAATCACAAGGTTGAACCACAAAGCGCACCTTGTGATTTGGAGGAAATAACTACCCCTAAGCATAACAATAAATATATTGCTTGATTGCACACACATCATGACACCCACTTACCTTTCTAGGTCATCTGTTTCAGACATATTTCAGGATGGATGTTGTACCCTGGCCTACCTGGAACAAAGAAGGAAAACATAGGAAAGAAACTGCCTATGTCTCCTGAACACACATATACCACAAGTTAGCATTTTGTGTTCATGACAGACCTCTAAATCATGAATGTAGTTTTCAGGTAGATTTTGGGATGAATGCCGCACACTGGGCAACCTGGAACTAGAAAGAAAACATAACATTCCACTAGTACTGAGCACCTAGATACAGCATGCTTGTAACATATCGGCGTTACACAGCCACAAGCGACTCTGAAATCATGAGTGCAAAGTGGTTTAAAGTTTTCAACAAAAAACATACTGGGGGGGTTGAGACTACCTCTAAGCACAAAACTAACCCCCACTAACTATACCTTGTCTAAAAACACATCACCTGGGGATTTCAAAGACATCCTATACTTTACCTTTCTATGCACCCCACTGCAAACACAAGTCTAACTGGTACAGAGAATTTCTGGAGGCGAGGTACTACCTTTTTTACATATAAGACACATTTTGGGATGGATGCTACACCCTGGGCTAGCTGGAACAAGAAAGAACAAAGCATTATCTTAAGCACATAGATACCCTATATATGTGTGTGTTAAGTCAGCATTACATTCAAATCATGCAGGGTCACAATAACCCTATAAACTATATATTCCCTGAAAGCGTATGGCCCAAGGACCTCAAGTATAACCCACTTGCTTTGCCACAACGCTAACGAGAACACAGGATATTAGTTTTTTCTTCTACCTTTTTTTGCATGTATCAGGACTGCTACACAATTGATTTTTTTCTTGCACACGCATGGTTTTTGACAAACTTCTTTCCCTGGGTTTGGGGATTTTTTTTTTTTTTTTAAAGCTCTTTTCCGTATCATCTGGGGCTATTTTTGTGTGTCTCAAAACACACACAAAAAACTGTCATTCAGTGGCTGGCTTCATTATCAGATCACTTCTGATTGGCTCTGCAGCAGTTAAATAGCTGCGGAGCCTAACTGATAGCAACCGACCTGGAAGCATCTTTGACTTCCAGGTCATTGCTGTTGAGATGTTTTTTCTTTGGTTTTTGTTTTTTGTTTTGTTTTTTTATTATTTCGGTGCTGGTGCTCAAAGCCTTCATCTAAGAGATCGTTTTTGTTGGAATTTGTTTGTTTTCACTCAATTATACTCAAAGCTCTCTCCCAGTACCATCTCTGCTGACCAGGCCTTCCAGAGCACTTCCACATAAGCATCTTTTGAGGAAGTGCTCCAGAAAGCCTGGTCACTGGAGCAGATACAGAGGAGAAGCAGACAAAGAAATAAAAAAAAGAGGCAGAACTGCGGGAAAGTAGACAGGGATGCGGAGAAGGTAGGGAGATTCAGCCGCCACAAACTTCACCCTCGTGCCGTGCTTCTGGTCCGATGGGCCCCTGCTATTCAGAGCACCCTGATGTGGTGGCCCACCTAGACACAGCTCTGCTTCCGCATATGCATTCGCATATTTTGCCTGCCTCACCCCGCAACCAAAATACTGTGTTTGTTTTGCCAGTATTTAACTTATCCTGGCACTAGGCAATATTCATTCAGAGCAGAAGAGGGCTCTATTGCTACCCACAGAGTCCCCTACAGAAATAAGCACTATAGGAACATATTCAATCAAGGCTTTTTCAATCAAGGAAAAAACAAACCCAAAATATTTATTGTTTGGGAGTAAATTCAAAATATATATTAAATAGTACAGGAAAAAATAAAAAAAAAATTATATAAGCCAAAAATAAAAAACATTGTTGAGTTGGTTACAGATACCGAAATGAAATTTTTTTTTTTTTTTTTTTTAAATACAAGGAAGAAAAAAAATAAATATTTTGCTTTAACAGTTAAATAAGCTCATGCAAATTCATATTTACACATACAAACAAGTCAGAATTGCCACTTAAAACTGCTGGCTGGAGTGTTCACATAAAAGAAACGAATCTGCCCTTTCTGATTGGCATGTATAAATGTGATAGTATTGGCATATCAGCGGCCTCCTATCTAGCACAATGTGGGCTGCCTGGCAAACACATCCAACTTAATAGCAGATGAACTTATTAGCAGTTATTGTAACATGCACTATAAAAAAGGACACCTTCCATGGACCATTTACCATCAAACAGTTCCAAGAGCCACATCAAGTTACAATACGTTTTTTCCATTGTTGTAGGAGATTTGTTATTGTTTAAAATACTGCTTTTTAATCATTAACAAGAAGAGTACTAACCCCTAAGGATATAGGGTACATTGCACATTACATAAAACACTGACCATTGTCCATTTGCAAACGCATACTTCTTAAAAAAACAAAATGATTGGTATGGTTTGTAAGCAACAAAAATTTGCTAAACATCCTAAAAAATTATAATTGCCCACCGAAAAAAAAAAAAAAAAAAGAAAAAAATGGACAAATTTTAAAAAGTGAATATAAACATTAAAAAAAAAAAAAAAAAAGGAAATTAAAGTTTAACACGCAGGAAATGTAGTCAATATACATGTATAGACACCTCCTTCACATCGGGTACCACAATGGTTGATGCAAATATAATTTTTCTTTTTTTATGAGACGAGGCTTACAAATAACCAAAGAAAAATGCCATTTGATTGCAAAGATTGATTACATAGAGTAATGTATTGTTCCCCATAATGGGAAAATATATTATACAATTTATTACACACATATAATAGAAATGATAGGCCAAAGAGGAGGTGGTATAGCAGCAGAAAAAGAGAGGTAGTATTGACATGTTACACATCACAGACAGGAGCTCCCCTGAAAGACAATACACATTTCAGATAGTAGATATATCCCTATGCTTTTGGTGAATCGCTTCTCTAACATTCTGCTACCACTCTCATCACCACCACGGTTTGCGGCGGCACAGAGTATTGGGGTATGGAGTTACGAATGCATACACATGTATGCATCATATAGAGATTCAGAGAAAGACTTGTGTTTCTGATATATAAGCATCTAGAATACATTAATAGGCTTTACAAAGTACAGGGTGGAATGATGAATGAATGAATGAATGTATATACCCATACACTAAGATGGATTTAAAGATTTTTTTTATTAAAATCCTATTCTTTCCTGTAGGTGGGCTACAGGGCTGAAATATTCCATGTGTTGGTCACCAATATCTAGAATGCACTCTACACAACATTGGTATGAATCTTGCACACAGCAATTAGCAGAATATTAGCATGGGAATACATGAACACACATCACAGTCTATGCCTAGCAGTGCTGCCTGATGTCAGGAGGCAGCAGTCAAGAAATGGAACAAGCACTGTCTAAATTAAATACTTCATGATTTCCTGAAATAGAGAACCAATAAGGGATTTTATTTTATTATAAAATGTATTTATTACACCTAAATTAGTGTTAAGTGGCCAAATTTTTAAACCCTTTGTTAAAAGAAGAAAATTGAAATGACGCATCCTAGCGTTTTCCACCAATAACTGCAAGCCTATGAAAAACCTGCTAAAACAGTAAAGTATCTGTTCATATAGGGGATTTTTTTTTTATACCTTTAGTTGCTTTACACATCAACAGGATAGATAGTTAATTAAGTAACAAATACTACACTGCATGTGAAGAGTGAGACCAACTCTCTGTATAAATTACAAATGGCTAGCATGAGCTAGCCCTGTATCATGCATAGTTAAATCAGTAAGGGGACTCAGTATTACATATGCACTACACATTAAAACCACAGCCTTTCTTGCAGGAGAAGCTCACTTAAGGTGAAAGGCCAAGTTAAGAAGTTGAAAATAGTAACTGCAAACCCAAGCATAATGAATACCCCTAGTGCCCAATATCATCCTGTTGATAACGGCACACTCAAGCTATCATATGCATTATGCATGTCAATGCATATGGTGAGAGGTCCCTTAAAAATTCCCATGGTGACCCCATTCCATGTGCATCCCCCCCAGCTATTTTCTGCTTGGGAGAATTTTTTGGTTGAATTTATGTCTCATATTGAACATTTTATACTTACTACCCAGTCAGCTCCAGCGCAGCCTTGGTAAACACTGGACAGGGATCCCATTGATTTCTCACCATTTCAGTGGAGACAATACTCGGACCAACAAAGGAGTGGGAAGATGCAGCTCTAGATTCTCACTAAAGGTATTTTGTATTTTTCTTTTTAAGCTTTGTAGGAACTTTCATACGCACGGTTTGTTTAGGGACCAGAAAACAAATTAACTTGCAGTGTTTTACGCTTAAAGAATACTCAACCCTCCTATAAATATCTTCATTTTATGTTTTATCTTTTACATGTACAGTTAAGACAGCATTTATGCATATACAAAGCAATCCTTCATTTTACACTATACCTGAAACGGCCAGGCACTCCATACAATGCCTGAGATGGTGAAATATGCATCACAATGGGAAAGATTTCACATATGGTTAACCAAAGGAAAACTAATGCGGTCAATAGTCCAAAATAGGTGGTTTCTAATTAAATTTCAATTACGCTGTGGCTTGTAACACAGACACTGCACTTGCATTTAAGGGTTAATTAAAACCCAGAGGAACTTTATTTCAAAATTAAAACCACCCCTTAATCATCATCAATGATTATCCTCCCCTCGTTTAATGGAGGCACATATTTAGACACTGGTTAAAAATATTAAAGCGCCAAATTTTACAGAGGAGCAGGGCTGATCCTATATCCGTACAGAATAATGGTGACACTTTCACGTCAAGAGACATAGCAGCATTTCATACAGGTTTTCATATTAACACAACTTTTACGGTTTAATACCAAGGTATCGCATAACACACACAGAACGTTGCAATGTATAGTCATACAGAGTAGTTTAACCATGGAAGGATATGTCTGCAGTGTATTGAATGTATGAAAAGGGAAATTATTTTAATTAAAAGATGGATTGGGTGCTTTATGGTTTTGTTTGCTAATAACTTTAAAGTGATGAGACAAGAATACATTTTTTATGGTCACTATGGCTGTTACATAAGAAGACGGCTGTCTGCACCATTTGTAGCGTTTTCTGTTGTATACTGTAAGACATAATGGCAACATACAAGGTACACAATGACCGGGAGGATAAATACTAAAATATCTAAAAATGTTAACAGCGTTGCCTTTTTACGCAGATTCCCCATTAACACACCCTCTCTCATTTCTCTTAGGTATGGGACCCTTATATCCGGTGCGCTCTTAAGTGATCTCCAAACGCAATACAAGTTGTCGATGAGGTAGAATCTCTGACGAGAAGTAAATCAATTCAGTTGGTGGGGTCAGAAACATATTGACATGCTACAGCCTGGCCCTTATGTGTTTCTAGTAGTCCTTACAGTAAAGCATTTTTTTGGAAGGAAAATCTAGTTCTCACCATTAATTTCCTTGTATAACAAAACAATTTCCATTAAATTAATATTTTATTTTTTTTAAAACTACCTAAACGCGCTAAAGAATTAGCAAGCAGCACAGTGGAATTATTCCTGCCCCATCATCTTTTTGATTGCAAAATAAATCTTTGTTCCAGTTCATATTGCTGTGGATACCTAGTCTCACTTGTGTTATTTAAGGCAAGACACGTTGTGCATGCCTTGAAAATGACTGCTAGACCTTGGAGGAACAGCCCACCGGGAAAGTAGTCAAATTTTCAAATAGGACTGATAATGTAACATTCTTCTGTATCATTGAAGGTTTTCTGCAAAACCACAAATGGACTCATGCCCTTTGGGTTGCAAGCTCTCTTCCATCCTAACCGAGGGCTAAATAAAAATTCTCAAGAACACGTGATCTAAAAACCATGGACAACACATCATCTTCACATAATACACTCTACTCTATCACTTGCTAGCCCAGATAGGCAAACTTGAAATTCTCCACTCTACTTTAAGCCTCTAGTTTTTCTTTTCCCATGGATGTTCTGTGTCCACTGTTGGAAGAGTTTACTCTGTAATAAACCTTTAGCATACACCGTGGTTAATTCTAGTTTTGCGTTGTGAAGGTGGCTACTATGTTTTATTCTCTTGAAAAATGAAACCATGTGAAATGCTTTGTGGCAAGATTTAGGGAAGCATCTTCCCAGCCTTCAGGCTCATGGCAACACACACACACACACACACACAAAATACACAGAGCATCTCTAAACAAACAGTGTTACAATGTCAGGAACCTAGGGGATACTTTAGCATGGGGAGGCAGAGCTAGCACCGCACAACTGGTGGAAGAGGGCAGTTTTGGGGGGTTTATTTTTCTGTCCTGATCTGTAGCTCCTAGGATTCTTCATTGCAGAAGTAGAGGTTCCCAACCAGGCCCACTCCTGACAATTTCGGACTTCCCAAAAAAAAATAAATAAATAAAAAAAAATAAAAAAATTATAAAACTCTGGTGCCACTCCTCTCACATCACAATATTTTAAAACAATGTTTCCTTCTCCTTTTGTTGTAGTTTGTTTGGACAGACACACCTACAATGGCTTCTGATTTATTTTCTTCTTTTGTTAGCAATACCGAGTATTGTCCTTTAGTCAGCAATATTGTGACCTCTGCTGACAGCATGTCCTGTCATTCTGTCCAAGGTATAAACACTCCAGCTGATTGGCAAAAGAAGTCACAAAATTTGAATGCAGTTCTTTATTGGTTCAAAGTCTGCCGTTCGAACATTGCTGTGAGTGTCTCAAACTAAACCGATATCTCATACGTCGTGCCACCCACTCCAGATACCTTCTTAACACTAGAGTGCCTGGAAGGGCTTACTGTGGTGCCCTGAGAGCTTGAGGTGGATCCCAGCCGACACTCACCCCTTGATAAACCCTTTGGCTGTCCATTTATTTTAACATGAGGTGCCTTCAACTGCAGCTCCTCCCTGAGAAAGATTAAAAAAAAAGCAGCATTACATATTATCTTAAGCAATTATACCAAAAGGTACGCGATGTAATGGAAGAAAGCTGAATTGAAACATTTAGAAGGAGAACAGTGGTCTACTCTACGTAGGTGCGGTTAACTCCAACAGGATAACGTGATCTACTGAACACAGAATTAATTTTACCTAATTGTCCCAAACGGATGCCAGAATTGCGCTGGTCTGGGAACGAAGGAAGCCAGCCCTGCAATAGCCTCTAAAACAGGGGCAATTTCTTGTAACACTGAACGGAGCTTTTGAAATGTATCTCCATATCTGTATTTGGTCAGAACGTATGCCTACATTTTCCCACACCCAGACCGTGTAAGTGAAAGAGCTTAGAAGGCTCTGCTACAAATTTCAAAAAGTGAAAATTTTATTCCCACAAAACCGAGTTAGACAATACCTGAATGTATATTCCAATTCAAAACACTGTAATCATACCGGCCATCTTGAAAATTGGCATTTTACACATCTTTACTAGGAGAGGGTTTAGCACCAAGTCTGAAGTTGCTAAACAGTAACACCGCAAGGAACTTCTGCCATGAGAACTATGACCATTAAAATCACACGAAGGACATTTGATGGCGGTAATGGTTCTCCATAGGACAACCAGTTAGGGTCAGGTTTATCATACATAGCTTGAAACCACGTACAGCTCAAGATAGATGCTTCACGTAACAATTACGTGATTGACAATACAAAAAAAAAAGCTGTGTCACTTCCAGTTGTTAAATGCAGGAATTCTGGTATTGATGTAATTAGCGAGGTAAAAGTGAGATTGAAACGCAACAGTATGCTATCAAGTATACAAAAAAATAGAGTTTCCACTTGTAAAGGAATCCTGTGGCCATTTTAAATCTGAAAATTTAACGTATAAACTACAGTTAAAAAGGTAATTACAGTAAAAGTCTTGTTTGAAGAGAGAATATAAGCAGAGTTCTGTTAAGTATCAAGGCATGAGGTTTAAAAGATTATCAGACCACACATGCTTAAGCAGCATACAAAACAACTTCAGTGTTAAACAGGCATCCTGATTCACATTTGGTTTACTTATATACAGTGAGATGAGTTTTATACTATACAATGTTTAACAACTGTCCCCTTCTCCTCTTGTAACAAAGAGTAAACCTTAAGACGACATATCTGGAAACAGCTGATCTTACCTCTGGACTGGCATGGAAGGCCCTTCAACAAATTCCATGGTATTAAGAAATGTAACAGCCTTTGCGCCACCATAAGACGGAGATCTAGGTAATCCGGAAGGGGACGATGGGGTCTGATGGCCAGGGGACTTGTATGACCCATTGCTCACTCTTCCTTGTAAAGGCTGGTGGGTCTGGATATTGTTATTGGCCAGGTCAGCCTGTAAGGAGGTGGTGGAAGTCCTAGGTGCTCGAGAGACCGCACTTGAGAGAGAGGACACCGAGGTCTGGAGGTTTCTGGAGCTGAAGCCTGGAGCCCCAGCTAGCAGATTGTCCTTTGAACCATAACGGCCTCCGGCAGCACGTGGGTTCTCCGAGAGCGAGCTGACCTGCTGCAGGCTGTATGTGCTTGGGGTATCATAGACTCCCGAGTCTGCAAACACAGAATCTGCATGAGAGTGCAACAACTTTTCTCTCTCCTCCATTTCCTTTCTTTCCTGGATTGAGGCCATAATGGATTTGGAGAGGTTGTCATAACGCACAGGGGAAGGTTCTCTCTGATGTCCTGCTGCCCTGTTCAACACAGGGCTGAAACTCTGCACCGTTTGACACTCTCCTCCTCGTAGATGGCACATTTTGGCAGACATGTAGGGTGAGTGGTAACCCACGGAACCAGCTGCAGTATGGGCAGTGCATTTCGTATTTGCTGGAGACATGGGGTTTAGCAAACTGTCATAAGACAGGCTCCCATTTCGGTTGGACAAGGCATTTGGAGAAAAGACACTCTTATATGGCGTAGTTGTGCCACCTTCTGATTTTACCATTTGAAGCGGTGCCTTCTCAGACTCACGGTGGCCCGAACCCTTCAAACTCAAGGACCGTGAATTGGCAGTAAACGTATCAAGCTGCAGCGGGGAGGACTGGTAAGATTTGTGGAGCGAGTTCTTCCTATATTCACGGAGGTCAAGGTTGGGCTCTGACTGATAATCGTGGCTCCGACAGTCATCTTCCAGGAATACACTATCCTTCAAACCTTCCTGCATAGCAATCTGAAAAGAAAACCAAAGCACTACTGTAATTCATAACATTTATATGTTTTATGAGAAAATATTTAAATGAATTCTTTAGAATAGAACTGAGTTACACAACCAGCTTTTACAATTGTTGCAAGTAGACATGGGTAGCGAAAGAAGATAACCGCAAAACAAACAATTTAATCATTAATACGTACATTAAAAGAACACATACAATAGAAAAGCAGAATACACAAGGACACAGTTACAATGGGAAATAGAACAGAAATACGCGTCATGCTGCTCAGCATTATATATTTTCTCTAATGACGGAGAAATGCCAACATTTACCAAACAGAATTAGGGCTTTTGACGATCATGTGTGGAGTCTCTTGAATAGAACTAAACACAGAGTTTGGGTTATACTTAAACAGGTTACAGTGAGAAATGAAGAGAATATTTGAAAAACAAGAAATATTGGTTACTGTCCACTTAGAGTAATATAGGTTCTTCAATGCAAAGCTGCCTTAAGGGAGATTATTTTACCTTTTATGTTGAATGTAGCACTTTTACAACTAAATGCAGCATTGGAAACAGGGCCGGACCAAGGCAAAATGCCGCCTGGGGCGAATTTTAAAATGCCGCCCCCCCCCCCATTATCTACCCTTCCTCCCCCCCCCCCCCTTCCCCCCCTGTACTTACCTTTCAGCAGTCCTGCGGCGAGTCTCCCTGTTCGGTCTCGGTGCCGGCTTGTAATGCTGAGCGCCGGAAATGAGGTTATCTTCCGGCACTCAGCATTACAAGCCGGCACCGAGACCGAACAGGAAGACTCGCCGCAGAGGAGAGAGGGAGGGGCGCAGAGCGGGTACTGACAGCTTGGTAAGCGAAAACCACTCGGCGCCCCTTTCTCTCTCTTTCACTTTAAAAAAAAAAAAAAAAAAAAGTGGAGCGGTTGCCCCACTCAGCTCCATTGTCGGGCCGGCCCTGATTGGAAATACCATTTCCTAAAGCTTTGAATTCCCAAAACCCTTCCCAGAAATAATCCTTAAATCGCTGTGCTTAGGTTAGAAGACGCCACTGATGACAAATTCTAGCTGCAGTTCCAGAGGGTGATCTAGCCCCCCAGCACGCTGCTGCTCCAGGGCACGATTGGGGATCAACATTCAGAGTAAGAAATAAAGTTGGATAAGTTAACAGCACCTCTAAAGGATATGTGAGAGTTTGATCCGGCAAGGCAGGACATAAGTGAAGATAAGTCAGTTTGAGAAAAGGACGTGGTATGAAAGGGCAGTGTTACATCCAGAATGTACCGAACAGTTTGAGGCATGAAGTAAGACCTCTCTGCTATGAAATCCTACACAATGTGAGTAAAGCTTAAAGCCTTGACAAGTTGCATAAAGAGTATGTCCGTTGGGGTCGTGCCTACCTGTTCCGTAGCTGGATGATAGTGCACTTTTGGGTTAGCTCCAAACGCGGGGCGATACTTGTACATCGCTGGAGTAGGCGGGCTTATGATTTTTGGTGAGAAGCCACTTTCTAACATTTGACATATAAAAGAAAAGTTATTTACCATATATATCAATAATAGAAAATAAGTATCACATTCAGTAACCATTAAGACATCTTCACATCCTACACCTTTCCAGATTAATTTTACCGAACAAGATTCTGGATCATGATGCTCTGAATTGGAAATGCTGTCTAAGCCATAAGTAACCAACATATATACTTTCGTCTGTTTCCATATCGTGTACCCGATCATGTAGTGGTGGTCAAGCATCATGGGGACCACAGCTTGACAACTGCTGTAACTGGCTGCGCACACAGTTTGATTCAAAAGCATTATCTGTGGCCACATGTCATTATGTTTTGCATTTTACTAACCCGGCATACCAGCTCTGCCATAAATATACCCCTAAACTGCAATAGAGCAAGCAAATTTCTACATGCTGTTGAAGATAAGAAATAACACTAAGGTTCCTGCACAATGATGCTGAACCTCAGAAAGAGGCAAAATTATTTCAAGACCGCGGGCAATCAAAATAATCAATGGATAATCAACTAATACCGTTTCTTGCTAAAAAGTCAATTATTATTAAAAAAAAAAACTAACATCAACTGGACCTGCTGTTACCACCTCCATATGTAGTGAATTCCAGAGCTTTACAGCCCTTACTGTGTATGATATTCCTCTTTGTCTAAGTTGGCACTTAGATATGTTTGCTTAGGGTTCACTTAAAGCCATGACCTTGCAGGGTAAATATTTACTGAGATAACACTTTATTTTACAATAAAGGGGCGAATTTTAAAATGCCACCCCCCCCCTTATCTACTCTCCCCCCCCCCCCCCTTGTACTTACCTTTCAGCAGTCCTGCGGCGAGTCTCCCTGTTCAGTCTCGGTGCCGGCTTGTGGTTTAGTGAATAAGCCTCTGCCATAGATCTATACATTATTGATCTATGTAGAGACATCATATTCTGTGCCACTGATTTCATTAGTGTGCTTGGCTTAAAGCATTTACCACCCTCTCTCATAACTCTTACAATAGACTGATGAAGATCGGTCATATTACCTTCACTGGCTCCTAGGGACCCCTTCATGTCAGAATATTTGCTGGAATCTCCTTTAGGGGGTAAGGGTGGCTGAATGTCCATGGATTTGTCATTGATGTTATCCAGGCTTCCTTTGGACTGTAAGGAACAGATGTCATTTAAAAAAAAATGTTAATGCTTTATCTACTGTCCGAGTAAACCAAAGGAAAATCATTTTAGATACAATTAATGGTCTTCTGATTAGGAAGGTTAAGAATGAAGAACAGATTAAAAGGGGCAATTGTTCTCATCCCCCATTAAATTGTATACTAAAACTTGCTTGTTCACATTGGTCTTCACAACTTAATGCAGATTAACCACTTCTGCCCCTACAATGAATCGTAAGTGCATACTGTACAGGTATAATTCCAGCAATGTGTATTATGCCAGTATATTACCTTGGCACGGTGGAGGTTGGCTTGTATCCCATTATCACTGATCTTCACAGTGATCTGCCTCTCAGACACATCCGGCCGAATAAAGGGAGGCTTTAGTGTGATTGGCACTTTTTTCTTTAGTTCAACCACATACCTAAGCAAGGAGAATAATACGTGATTAAGTGAAATTTTGCTTAGTTTAGACAAGTGCAGCAAAACAGGAGCTGAGCAGCTTTTGTGGAGCTGGGTCCTCTGGTAGGCTCGGATAAAATTGCCAATGATACCTCTGCTCCTAAGCAGTCAATATTTAAAGAGTAAAGTGCTTACATTCGAAATAGCCAACAAAGAGCATCAAGAGCGGTATTTAAATGAACAGATGTGTACATTTTGGTGAAACATTTTCCAATAACCTTGATAAGATTAAATATATAATAGTGCAAACTTACTCCTCCTATTTCCTTTAAATACTCAGACTATTATATTTTATACTGAAAGTCCACACCTTACTTTGCTGCCAATGTAATTTGATTCCAGGCTTTCAACGAATGAAGACAAAACATTTACCATGGTTCAAGAATTAATGAATGCATGCATGAGTGCAGAAAACATTACTATAATAAAAGGGCAAACTTTAGCTCTGGCATAACGATCTAATCAAAAGCTACCTATATATTATGCTTTTTTTTTTTTGTTTATTCTAATTGTTTTGGAGACATTTTGTTTAAAATTAATGGACTCATGAAAGTGATGATGAAAAAAAAGAAAAAAAAAAAAAAATCACCATGAAAAATCAAGAACATGGCCTCTCTACACTCACCTAGGTGAAAGAGGGCTGCAGAGTACATGTTGTATATTCCCGCAGCATCCACGCGTGAAAGGATTAACTCCGCCTCTAAACTTCCCAGTCACCTGCAAGCATAAGGGTATCTTGTTATAAAAAAAACAAAATTTTTTTTTCCATACATACATACATACATATATATATTTTTTTTATATTTTTTTTTTAATTATTATTATTATTTTTACATAGTTACATAGGCTGAAAAGTTTAGCCTTTCCCAAATCTGTTAATTGCTGTTGCGGTGGATCCAAAAGAAGGCAAAAAAAAATAAAAATCCAGTTTGTAGTTTTGCAACAAACTAGGGAAAAAATCCTTCTTCATCCCAGAATGGCAGTCAGATTTGTCCTTGGATCAAAAAGCTATTTCCCCATAATTTAAAAATGATATCCCTGATTATTATGTTTTTCCAGTATTCATCCAGTTGCTCTTTAAATGTCTGTACAGATAAAACTACCTCTGCAGCCAGAGAGATATGAAATAGTGTTCCATCAGAGGTAATTAAGGAGTTGAAGAATGGCCGGGACAGACACAGGATTGTCAGGTGCAGGAAAAAAATTCTAAGTTACAAACCCATAGTTTATAGACTGTGAATAAGCATAATAAAAAGACCAAGTAATGTAAATTGTCGAGTGTTTATTTAATTGTTAGATACATAAGCCTGATAACAGTGAAAACTGCTGTCATAGCACCTGTTGCAAAAACATATTACAGTTTGAAGGAGAGTTATTATTGAGGAATGGAACTAGCCTAGATCACTATACAGGCTAGAGTTTGAATTACTTACCTGTTCGTTAGTTGTACGGCCACGCACAACCAGTACAATATGGAAACCAGTCAGCCCTATCACAGGGATAAAGAAAAGCCCAGCGACACACATCACCGATATCCTGAACAAGACAGTTAAGGATAATCATCCCATAGAATATTCACCTAAATTTTCACCTGTAAGCAGATCTCTCTTTTTTTCTCCAAAAACAATATATATTAAAAAGCCACACGTGTACGCCATTTAAACTTCTTTTCCCTTTTTGCCAGTCATACCAAAAGCTGTAACAGTTCACCTTTCATCTATAAACTTTGTTGTAACAATGTATTATTTGGGGCACGCCACGAACCAATCTGTAAAGTATTTACTGTTTATGTGTCATGTAGATTCTAGATGAAATAATATCCTTTAAATTAGTAGCAGAAAAATCTGGGCTTTTAAAAATGTTACTTTGCACGGTTTTAGATCTGCCGTTAATGAACTCCCAAACAACTCTACTGAGCTACAGATACTTATAGCAAGACATCTAAAGACAAGAGGAAAAGAAAAGAGAAAAAGAAAAGGAGAAAAAGAGAAAGGAGAAAGGAGAGAAACACAAGAGAGCATTAATGAATGTTTTGGGGGTTTTTCTACAGCAAGGATACGTGATGCTGGTGTGGACTTCCCCAAGCATCTCCAGATGGTTCAAGACAAAAACAAGGCCAAATGTAAGAACCCCAATCATGTGTGTGCTCAGTGACAGCAGGAAAAGGAAAAAGTAACGGTAATTCCTGCGTCCAATGCAATTGTTCACCCATGGGCAGTGATGATCAAAATCCTGCATAAGAAAAAAAAAAAAGATACATGTTAAAAACCGATTACTCTTTTATTGCCTGTATATTTGTTTTCTCGTTCTATGCAGGCTAATGCTTTTTGACTTAATGTTTTCATCTGAGACATGAACACGGATTGTTTTATTTTTTTTAAACTGCATTCTATGGCGTCTCTGTGTACCCACATTTCCGGGTCTAACTGACATGAAGATTATTTTGGCTGCATGTCTCAGCCAGAGCAGGTTTGTTTTATCATCTTTGGAATGGGGTTATACAGACAAGTACAGTTCCTAGGAAACCATATAATCTGTTTATTATAATTATAATAGTCTGCACCATCTGGGTAACTATCTGAAAACAGCAAACAATACGTCAAATAGTAAATTGAGCATCTTTGCGGCATGAACATCTGTAGCCACTAGGGGGTGCTGCAAAGCCTTTCCATTGGTCCTAGCAGCTTTATAACAAGAACACAATGTTAAGAAGCTGCATGCATGGCTTTTAATCATAATCTTTATATGATTTGTGAATGAAAAATTCCATTGATATCCGGCTTATAATATAGTACATAAAACGGCATACACAGAGAATGCTGAACATGAGGTATGCGTTTCCCATCATTCCCATATGAGTGGTTAAAGGAGCAATCTGGGACCAGTTAATTTGGTTTAACGCCCATTAACCCTGCTTGTACTAGCCCTCAAATCTGTCAAATTCATAATGGTCTTAAAGGGTGGGCGAACAGTTTAGATTAGCAAACGGTACCCGACTGTCAAACAATATGCAAGATTCGCCCGAAATTAAGATCCGTGATGGTCTTACCTCCACACAATTGTCACAGACACTACAATGCGAGCAGCGAGGAGGGCGATAGAAGTGGCATGTGGCACACCACTTCATCCGTACTTGTATTCTTTTGATCTCCACATTTTTGTATAACGGTGCCCGGAAATCATCATCCTTATCTTCATCTTCATCAGCTGATGGAACAGAAAAATAATAAAACGCTTAAATTTCAGATGACTGAGAGCAGAGCAATATACCGGTATTAATTGCACAATACTGATAAATAGCATCTTATTTTAGTTTAATTTAGGTTGTAGGCCAGGTACACCAAATGACTTACGTGTGCGTGTTATCTTTTTATATTTCACAGCGTGCATGCTCATACATCCAGCTTACAGCTGCTCACTGCAGGACCCGATTTGCCACTGGAAAGGCGGTAATTGAAAGGTATGCGGCCCTGTTGGCCTCATAAATAGTCCAGGCATGAGGCAGAGGTATACGAGGAATAGCCTTTCTCCCTACCACAGTCTGCACACACGCTGAGGGGGATCTCCCTCTGCAGACACAGGTATTCCCGTGTGACCAAAGACCACTGCGAGGATCTGAAGAAGGTCCTAAAAGCATCCAATTGCTGTCAGAAAATCAAATGGGAGTTCTTTCTGCATATATCCGGTATGAATCTAAGGCCTGCCAAAGCTGGTAGGTGGCAGATATTCACAAAATTCTGATGAACCCCTCCATCCAATTGCAAAGGGGAACCTACCAATTCAAGGTGACACTCGCCTATAAAATGCATTCAAAGTGCATATGATGGCTAGAGTGTCCCTTTAAGACAGGCTAATATAAGAAAAAATTGTGTTTATTTCCTCAACCCACTGGAGTTTAAAAAATGCTGGGAGACAGTTTCATTTATTTACGACCCTCTCCATAAAGTCGAGCCTCCTTTCATCACCTCTAAGCCTCTGACCATCTACTTTTAGACTATGACCTCTTGTTCTAACATTGTTCCCTCCTTTCAGATACACGTGCCTCCTGTACTTTGGTAAATCCCTTTAAGTATTTAGAATGTTTCTATTGCAACCCCCCATCTCTCTTTCCTCCAAACTATAAATGTTAAGATTCCTAAGCTGTGCCTGATTTCTATCTTACAAACCATTTACCATTTCTGTAGCTCTCACCTGAACTCTCTCCAATGTGTCAATATCCATCTGGTGATGGGGCCTCAGTATGCAATACTCTATGTGAGGCCTAACCACAGATCTGTAGCAGAACCACATCCCTCTTTCTTCTACCAATGCCTCTTGCTATGCAAGCCAGCACCCTGCTTGATTTTACCTTTGCTTTATTACATTGTCTGCTTACCTGCATTGTAAATAATTACTCCTAAGCCCCTCTCTTCTCTTGTCATTGATAGAACAGTGTCCTCCCGCTATATTCCGCCTTGGGATTTTTACATCTGAAGGTTCCCATGGATTTTTATATTGCTTTGTATTGCAATGGTTACCTGGTATGTTTTGTACTCCTGGGTTGATTCAGTCAAAAATAAAAATCCCCGGTAGATTTGTCTTTCTTAACTATGAGGTGGAGGCATCACATTTATCAGTGCCTTATGTCATCATACCTGTGTATAGGAATAATGCTAAGAGGCGATATCCTTGCGGGTCTAATGGGAAGTAGGAGATCTCTTCCTCCATTGGCTTCACTTCCTTGCCAAAATAAAGCTAGAGTGTGGACACTGGCACAGGTTCTGTGCATAAGGTCCTCAGAGAAACAGTATAGTATGCTAAATGCCCACCTCCTGGCAACAGTAACCTAAACATGCTGTCAAATTATCCATTAACACATCATGGCCTATAATCTGGCACTGTGTGTAGGTAAAGGATTCATTTATTAAATTATATATATTAGTTTCGAATGCCCTTTTTTGTGGAATATACATGTATTTTCCAGAGAGCATCTTTATCATATGCATTGTTATTCTGGCAGCCAAATGGTTACTAGAATGCAATACATTTTCCTTCCAGATAATTAGCTTAAAATAAAAATGAAAAAGTTATAATTAGTGTAAAATAAGAGAATTAGGTTTGTGCTTTGTAAGCAGCATGCTGTCTGACAAGTTCTATCGCTCTATATCCGCAGCCTCTTTGTCTTATTAGTATTGATTGGACAGAGCCAAAGCCGAGTTCATATTGAGGTCTCCCTGTGATGTTACTGTAGCTCTCGATCTGACTTTACGGCAGATGGGAATCAAATGCAATAGAAGCTGCTGGAGTCCAAATGGATAAATATTTAACTATTACAGAAGGTCCATACAATTCACAGAAGGTCCATCCCAATTAAGAACTCCGTAATATAAAGGAGGAAGGATATAATAGGGTCCAGGAAATAAATGGTACCTCTTGGGAAGATGCCAGGATCCATAAAGGTTGCCATACTGAAGTTTGCCAACACAAACAGGAACATGAGTCCATTGTACACCGGAATGGCTGGGGATATCTCTCTAGTTAGCCAAGGACACCTGTAGATGAACCAAAACAGAGCAAGGAAAACCAGGGTACTGTCAGAGATAAGCATACATTGCAAAAGAAGCAACAAGGGGGGGGGGGGGACACTAAAAACCAATATGCATCAACTCATCGAGGCATATAATCCATCGTAAATTCATATTTTAACAATTATTTAGCATAAAATATCCCCACCCTAACCCAGTGCTTAGAATCTGAAGTGGCATCAGGTTAGTCATCTGATCTCCCCAGCCCATGTAGCAGCGACACGTTAGGGAGCATTATTATCAGGGCCGGCCCGACAATGGAGCCGAGTGGGGCAACCGCTCCAGGCGGCACTCTTCGCCGCCCCAAGCCTTTTTTTTTTTTTTTTTTAAAGCGAAAGAGAGAGAAAGGGGCGCCGCTGTCAGTACCTGCTCGGCGCCCCTCGCTCTCTCCTCTGCAGCGAGTCTCCCTGTTCGGTCTCGGTGCTGGCTTGTAATGCTCAGCATTACAAGCCGGCACCGAGACCGAACAGGGAGACTCGCCGCAGGACTGCTGAAAGGTAAGTACAAGAAGGGGGGGGGGGGGCGGCAGGGACGGAGGGAGAGGAAGGGTACATAAGGGGGGGGCGGCATTTTAAAATTCGCCCCAGGCGGCATTTTGCCTTGGGCCGGCCCTGATTATTATTTATTGTTTTATATAGCGCCATCAAATTCCGTAGCGTTGTACAATGGGCATCTCCCAACAAGGTAATCTGGCTCCACGGACAAGGCCAGACACACTAGACATTTGATATTATAAAAGGATTTACACAGTATTTTTAAAAATAACAGCCAAGTTAATGACATATATAGTTTTCCCTAAATGCAACAATCTGAAAAGAATACGGCACATACATTTGTCAGACATGACTAGTGCCCAGTGTTGAACAAGAAGACGGGAAACTGTAGTCTGCCTCTGCTGCAAATAATCTTACCAAGGATGCCTTGTTGTGACAAGCCTAACCTTTGCATGGCAGTACACAATCCCTAAAGATAACCGCATGGCGTCCTGTTTGTTATTAGACTATATTAATGCCCGAGGACATTCGCTAAGGTGAGCCAGCCACAGAACATCTTGGTAAGAATCACTAATATCGAGTAGCCCCAGATTTCTGAGTCAGATTTCACGATATCAATTCCAACTTCAAGAGCACAAAAAGTAAGCTACATGTCAAACACTAAGCGCGCTAATCTGCATAAAAATGAGACAAGACACCTTTACATGTCACAATTTCTTCATTGTCTTAAAGCACTGATCTCTCCTGCCTCCGTCATCCATTTGGCATATGCCAAAACTGATCCTGCTATTGTCTGTTTTTAAATGAAGCTACAAGTGCAAGATGAATATTAATACATATGTAATTAAAAACATTAATGAAGAATAACAAAAATGACTGGGAAGGGGTGAGCACTAAATTGCTTAAAAAAAAAAATAATAAAAAAAAAATAAAAAATTGCAATGAACAATGCTCCCTCCATCTTCTCCCAGGTTCGGACTGCTTCCAAAAAGCATCGTTATTTATTACCGTATTATTATTATCTTTTATTTATATAGAGCCAACAACTTATGCAGTACTTCTTACAATACATAAATTCAAGGGGTATGTCAAGACTAGAAGTGACAGACTAAAACAATCTGATACATTAGGTGCAGAGAGCCCTGCTTGCAAGCTTACAATCTTGAGGGAATAGGCTGAGGACAAACAACCTCACACTACCTGTCACCCTTTCTCTGTTCCTTATGTATCAGTGAGAAAGACATTCTACCAACTAAGGTGGTATGTTTCTCTGAAGAAGTGGGTTTTAATGGGGTTTTTTTGTTTAGTTTTTTTTTTTTGTTATGAGCATTTCTGTGCCCATAAAAAAAAAAAAAAGTCACAAAATAAATCAGTTAAATTTTTTTCTTTGTCAACGCAAAGCAGAACGTGTGGCAAATAAATTGTACACAATGGAAAAGAACACGAGGCATGAAAATCTAATTTTCCCAAAACAACCAGAGGGCTAAAAGGAATCACTATTTTCACCTAAATAATGTTTTGACTTTTGTAATTCAAGTAGATTTCTTAATATGAAAAATGTAAATAATGCTTGCAAATGTTCGCTGGTGTAAGCAAAACAAAACAATTTTCTTGTACTGCACATTCTGTGATACGGTATTTAGACTTCCTAAATCTCTGTTGTGCACTGCAACACCTTTCTAAAACAGATACAATGAGTCAGGGTGCTGTAGTGTATAGCTAGAGGCATTAGTAGCAGAAAGAGCAAGATCGTTATGTTACTTCACAGGTCTGCGGCCAGGCTTCACTTAGAATAATGTGTACATCTCCAGATGTATATTGACATTCTGAAGACAGATTAGAGAAGAGCTACTAAAATGGTGCATGGTTTGCAGGATAAAAATAATCATGAAAGATTAAGGGGATCTCAGTATGAATAGTTTGGTGGATAGAAGGGAGTGGGGATATTTATACACATACACACACTTATTGAAAAAGGGGAGAGAACAAGAAGTCAATCTACAAGTAGAGGGTCAGAGGCTTAGATGTTATGCAAGGAGGACGGCAGATGACTGAAACAGAACAGCAGAAGCAGTAAAGGTAAATACAGCAAGGTACATTTAAAAATGCATTGGATTGCCATTTGGCTATCTTGAACTGATAAACGTGACAGATTGAGTCTTTACAGCAGGCAAACTAAATGAGCCTCATTGTTTCTATCACTACCTCCTGATCTGTCACGCTGTCCAGTGTAGCTGCCGCAATGTCCCAATTTTTCAGGCAGTGGGGAGCATGGGCCAGTCGGTGAGGTCCTCTGATCTTTCCTGACCATCTCCGACATGTACTCCATGTGAGGCTAGTGTTGCTTGGTGGCAATTCAGGTAAGGTGGCCTGTGACACCACTAACCCACACACTCCTCGGGTGGCCATGCCTCCTCCTGCTTCTTGGCACACCAAGAATTGTGATGTCCCAATTTGGACACCTGAAATGTTGTGGAGAATGCTTATCCACCATCTAGCTCTATGTTTCAAACAAACATGTAAACTCGCATATGAATAACCGTGTAAAACACATGCCCTTCCATAAGAGGGCCCTACAATGTTTGGGACAGGTCACTTGCTATATAAAAAAATAAAAATGCATATACATACATTATATACATACACACACACACACACACACACACACACTATATATAGAGGCCTGCTTGCCACTGATGGGGTTACAGTCTCTTAAACTGAGAAACAAAAGCCAGCATTCTGCAAATCCATGGCATTTCTTTCATGAACAGCCTCTTTCTCAGATAAGAGCTGGAAGACGCCCACACGTGAAAAGGGTCTTTCACAAGGTCTTACTGTGTATAATGTGAAAAAAAACTATAAAATATATATCACACAACTCCACTTTGCTGTTCTAGGACATTCACAAAGCCTTCTGCTTAAAAATACATACCCTGAACATTCAGAAGAACAGAATATGGAATAGAGTTCATCCTGTATTCTTCCACAAGTCTATTTTTCACTTTCAATAGAATATATGAATTTGGCTGTGCAGTGACATTTAAGCTTCATAGTTTCTCTGGCAATGCATAAGTAAAGGCAAAAATATATATTTTGCTCTTTCCTCCCTGGCATTAAATTAGTTAATGATGGTTTATCCTAAAGCAAAATCCATATTTTTAATCAAAGCATCTGTCATTCTAAAATCCATTCTGCTTGTGTTGATAAACAAAATTTGCATATGCATTTTTTATTTCATCTTTAATGCAATTCAGAATGTTCAGGGAATGAATAGCGGAAAATGAACGCGGTGCCGGAGGTTTTGATCTTTACAGCGCCACGTGGGTGTGAATCTCATTGGAAAATTCAATACACATCCCCATGACATTAAGAAGTTAAATCTAGTAGGAAAGGGGACCTATTTCTTATAATGATGTTGGTTTATATTTGTCTAACGGGTCTTATCTCATCTCTGGAACTGGTTGGGTTAAGGCCAGCATGGTCATAGAATGAAGCCTTTCTGTGAAAGGCCATCAGCCCACATGCCAAGAACACAAGTACAAGAAGCAGACAATACATATTCAGGTGGATCTTAAAAGCTACCATCACTCCTCTATTAATAGATTCATAAACTCATACAGAGGGGATGCGTCTGAGCAAGGGATACACATCCAGGTACGTCTCTATGTTATAGAGACAAATACACATGCCTGAAGTCAAAAAGTTCCTACAAAAATGACACATTAAAAAAAAAAAGTTTTTTTTTTTTTTTACATAAATCCAAAATCTCACCTTAATTTACTAAACCCTCTCAAAAATTGTTCCTTCTGCTCTGTTAACACACACTTAAACTTAATCACATTCTCACCTTCAAAATGTAAACCAATTCTATAGAATTACCCCTTCTATGAATCTCTTTCCCCATCACGTTTCCCCCTCCTTCAGATAGTTAGCCCTAATAACCAGGGCATCCCAACTCACACTGGCGACGCTACAGCAAGACATGATATATAGTTATACGCATATAAAGAACCGTAATATAGCATATAGAAATGTAATAGGAATATTGTGTAATAATGAACCATGCTACATTCCTCGTTATTTACACATACCACCGTCAACATACAAAACTGTTGTCACTCCCCACCCACCATTGCAAGTTTCTTGGCTCTTAAGAGCATATAAAATGGCCACCTCACCTAAGCATGTTCCAGCATCACACATGCAGGAGGCCAGAGAGATGGTCAAATCTATAAATACGTACAATGTATATATTTTGTGGGTACTGCTTTTAATTTCCCCTTGCACAGCCCCGTTGTGTGTTTAACGAGTTGAGAAACTGATACACTATTTTTAATACAATGTAGTAAAGACATCAGAACTAGTACTATCAACGTTATCCTGATGTATTGATGTATACATACACATATACGAGCAAAGCAATTATACAATTACACACACGTTACATCCAGTACTTTTTTAGTTAACAGCTATTAGCAGATTCGCATCTGATTTTTTCATTGTAAAACTAGAAGCTTTGTTTTCTTTCTATGGGTAATGGAAAGTTTTTTTTTTTTCCTGTCTACTAAACTGGTGAATAAAATGGAAAATATGCAGGGAAAAAAAAAAAAAAAAAAAGGATTTTTATAATATCCGCTTCCTATGGAATGATTACTGTGATACCAAGTGACTCAGGCCAACATCTGAGAGTATGATATGCATTATATTAACCCACTGAATACCGGCGAACAATGCACTGTGACTAGCACATTTTGGTTTTAGGGTGGAATCGCTATATTTAACCCAATGCTAGGCCCACAAGCACCGCCGCTCTTTTGTGTCTATGCTGGCCAGCAACATGGAGGTTAAATTTCCTCTGCAGCTGGTGTGATCTCACTGAAACCCAATACCAGTCTGTCTGGGATATTTTACAGCTTGCTAAAGAGAAATGGAAGGTACTCTGCAGTTATTAATCCTTGCATCATGACAAAAAGGCCTTTCTAATATATCTCAGTTTGGGTAGATTGTATCCTCACTTCAACGGGGTTCTTTTCATTCTGTAAGTACAAAAATTGTTATGCGATGTACTACTTGTTACATCCGGTTTGTTCGCTGTACAACGCTGCATACAGCAATGCATTGTGGGCTCCATCTTGGGCGATCTAGCTCCCCGGTGCCCCGGCTGGCCCCTTTAGACTATAGAAGAGTTGCACAGGCTTCATAGACTGTATTAAAATGACACGGAGCACTGGGATATGACATCATACCCTGGCCCTCTTCAGTGAGGATAGCATCCATGCATGGGGGTAAATATGCCTGACCGTAGAACATAACGAAGCTAGATAAAATCAATATTAAGCCGCTGTATTCAATTCATTACTAGAAGGCTTTTATATTTTGTGCCATCCAAAGTATTAAGCGTACTGCATCCACGCAAGCTAGCGGAAAGGAAAAGTTATCCTTAGTATAGACTAATGTAAACACGGAATACAACCAAGTCAACATAACATAAGAATCTGTTGACATTAGCACCTCAAATTGATATGCAATCTTGTCTATATCACTAGTGTGTGCTAAAAATGTGTGAATAGCGGCAATGCCGACGCAGTGATTTTAGGAAAGGGTTAAGAAACAGATTAAGAGAACGCTGGGGTCGCCGCCACTGTCAACAAAACAGAAGGTCCTTCTGATGTCCTGCGACAGGCTGAGCTCTAGCACTGGCTTCTGTTTTTACCTCCAAGTGGCAGATGCTCTGGATTCGCATGCGGCTAATTGCACACACTAATTCCAGTTTTGCATGAATTGAAAAGGCTGCCTTTTAGAAACGGCCGTCAATCCCAGACACCATTTTGTTCAGAGTAGAGAAAAAAAAACCAAAAAAAAAAAAACCAGTGGAAAACTGATAGATTAAAAAAAAAATTCACCAAACGCACTCACAGGGACAATTATTGTTCTATAGAGGACACAAAAAAAATAAAAATAGCGTATATATATTTATACTAATGTATTTGTATCTATTGTAGTCTGATCAAAATGTAGTTAGTGTGCCGTATTTATTAGATTATTGCACCCATACTTCCTCTTCCAGATTAACGGCAGAGCACACTGAGCAATTGCTCCAGGGCCCTGGTATTCTGAGGGCCCTGCAATGATTGCTCCAGGGCCCCAGTGTTCTGACCGGTCCAGCTGGCTCGCCTGTCCCACAAAGCAATGATCCAATCAAGTCCAGCGACATGTGTCAATCATCCTTCCTCGCTGACACCACGTGTCTGGAAATAACTTCTCAGCACGGGAGGATAATTGGGACCCAATCGGATCTACAGCCAACAGATGGATCTCCACCCTCCGGCCACTCTGACCAATCATATGATGGTTCACCTCTCCCTTAAAAATACGTACGGCGTTTAATCCATAATATTAATTATTTGCAACGTTATTTGTAAATATTAATAAGATTTATTTTTAAATAATGCCTCCTGAAAAATTAAACATTCATTCATCAAGAACCATCGTGACAAAACAGTGAGGAGTTTAGCATATGAAGACATGAAGCTCATTGTTATCCATTTGATGATATGGGACCTGCATAGGATAAACAGCATGTGCTTCATTTTCTACCATTGATTTTCTACCGTTTTTAAAATGCAGGACACACTTCCTAGTAACAGTCTGGCCGATTTCATTGCTGCTAAATATTTTGCAACAGTTAAGTATCTCGATCCAGACAAAAAACACTGCCAAATGGAATCATGAATAAACATTTTCCTGACCTGGCTTTCCCATTCATATTATATTAATACAAACTTAATCTCGTCTAAAGTATTGCATGCATAGGCCATGCTGAATTAAATCTACTGCAAAGACCTAGGTTATAGCCCTGCGCATGGATCAGGAAGTATCATACATACTATTTATATAAAGCCATCACATTCTGCAGCGGTGTACATCAAGTAAATAGGACATAGGTATTGCATCACAATTTGGACTTACAGAAACAAAAGGTGAAGAAGGTCCTGGTCAAATGAGTTTACAGTCTAGAAGAAGGTGGATGTACTATATATTACCATAAGGAGTTGGACCAACCACAAAACTTCCAATGTATACATTGTTTTAATAAATATTACTATATACAGCACGCGATGTGGTCAACTCACTAAAAGGTTGTATCAAATTCAAAAGAATTTAGCTCTCTAACTTAAACTACGAATTAGAAAGGGACACCATAGGCAAAACTCAGAGTTCAGTTAACAGACACTGACAAAGTGAATACGGACCTCTTAATCTTATATTAGCGTAGCATACAGGTAAGCGTGAGCCTAAAGTTTACCATTATATTTCCCTGGTGAAACATTGTAACATGTCACTGAGCTTTCCCTTCATAAAAACACAGTAAAGTATGGGAGTTGAAATGTTTAAATTTTGTGAACTCGGTGTTGGGAAGGGCAGAAGGTGTTTTGGCCAGCTCAGCTCCACTACCTATTGAGGTGGACTAAGCATGGTGGCTCATCGTGATCTTCATGAAACTCATAAAAACAACCTAAACTGTTTCACTGTGAAACGGAAAAAAAATAAATCTGAAAATACACATTTTAAGAGAAATTCAAGCCTACACCCAAAGATCCGTAGAGGACACCATTTTATTTGGCAGAATCAAGTTACAAAAATTTTTTTTTAGGTTATTACTATTTATTCTTTGAGAGTCTTTATTACTACAGCAGATTTTTTAAAATATTTGCATTTCACTAACACCCTGGAGAAAGAAAAAAAAGTTTAATATTTGTATCCAGAGATTCCAGTCTCGGTGACAGACATGGCCTAAAGCCTATACTTCCTTGAGCCAGTTGAGAGTGTAGAATTCTAGGAACCACAATCATCTATTTGATGCCAGGTTAAAGGTATGTTTGCCAAAGGTTAAGTAAGCAGCAGTTCCTAAGTAGCATACAAAACCTATACAAGAATGGTAGCTACTCCCAGTACTCCGATCACATTTTATTATGTAGTAGAACAATGTTCTAATAAAATACTGCTTGAGTTTGGTTGGTGACCTTTAAACATCAAAGTTGATCAAAATCAAGACACAAAAGGGGGGGGGGTGATCTTCATGCAAGTGGAACTAGGCTTATATAGACTATTATCCCTTGAAGACAGGTGGTAAAACACACCTGTTACAGGAAGTCATACCCAAGACCTCACCCTAAGGAAAGTGGCTTTGTGGGGAGGGGTGGCTGCAGATAGTGGCAAGGCTAGTCCCAGAAAAGGAGGAGAGTATAGAGAACATGGGCAGCAAATGGACCTGGCCACACTCCACTCCAATGCCCATGGAAAGAAGGAACCGACCTGGAGACCCAGGCCCACGTGCCCCATCTGTAAACCAATTCCATCTACTTTACAAAAACGTGAGAGCTCAGGTTCTTGTCTCAGAGTCTTGGCCCTTCTAGTGAATTTAGCATTAAAATTACAACCTTACAATGACCAGGGACTACGATACTCTTCACCCAACTCAGACAAGTCTCAATATATTCTGGGTACGTGGGATATTCTTCTCAGAAAAATAAAAATTATATTAAATCGTGCCGATTTTTACACTTTAGGAAATAAGAGCAGTAATAGTAACAAAATTTCTAGTATTGCTGAATACCGAAACGTTTCCCAGAAATAATTAATCAAGATTACTGCATGTATGCCAAGAACACTTACATTTCCACGTGACACAAAAGCAGGCACCGATATAGAAACTGAAAAGGCTTCTTAAAAAGATCTTGCGTTTTTCTGTGTAGAGAGCTGGATATTTTAACCTGATATCACCAAGCATTATCAAACCTGCAAGGTCTGACCAAGCCCTTCATATTGCATAGGTAACAGATTTTTGGTGGTGTTTTTTTCTGTTGTATTTATAGGGGTCACTGCCAGATGTCATACAATATGTTGACTTTACTTGACTAACTACTTCAACAAAAATCAGTTGAGCACCTTGGACTTGTAGAAGGTTGGCAGAACCTTCTACTAGAGTTCCATGCAGAGTTCCTACCAAACCTTGAGAAACTCTGAATTCCCACTAAAGCGCTGACATGAAGGATGGAATAAGGCAGCCATTTCCCTTTAAATTAGTTCATGTTGTTTAGCTGACTAATGCAGCAGTCCATTTAGCAGGTATTTGAAGGTCAGCAGAATTATAACTGAAAATAAAATTTAATATTCAAATTATTTTACCCTACAGCTCACCAACTCCTGCAATTCACCATTCTGGCATAACCATATCAAATATTCTTTTGACCTTTCATGATCTGATTAAGAAGAATCTCACAGATTATATTGCCTTGGGCAAGACATCCATATCCTGCCAGTACCCGATTGTATCTAAGGAAATGAATTTTAAAGATTTATAGCATTAGCCCTTTGTCTACATGAAGCATGCAGAAAGGATTGGTCTAATTTTTTACCGATATTCCACCCACAAAACTGCTAGTTTCTGTCTGTTTTATTAACTTGCATTATCGGACAAATACTGTCTCATGAAAATGATCAGAAAACATGATTTTTTCAAAAAATAAAATACATTTAAATCTGATTCATGAACTGCAGAGCCTCTGCACATGTAAGTAAGGGCAATTGAACAGCTGGAGGAACAAAAAATATACTAGCTTTAAAAGACGTTTTTGTAATATAATTGATATATATTCAACATCAGATTAAACAAGCAGGTAGACATCTTCAATTAAAGGAAAATAATATCACTGCTCTCTTGTGGAGTATTACCAAAGGTTACATAAATAAACAGACATTCTTAATTTATACATACACATACATTAATTATATATTATATAAATATATATATGAAAAAAATAATTATTACAGAATTATCTATTTGTGATGTAGGCATTTGAGTGATTTTGTTGGGTATTGACGGGTGTAGAGAATGTTTGCGGCACTTCTGTAAGGTTCAAAAACAGACTATGCAAATAGTTCCTTCTGAATGGTGATTAAGAAAATACACAATTTTTACTTGAAAATCAGATCGAGAATAATGTGTTTCTATGTGATATTTGTCCTTGAAAGTTTTTTCCCCCTTGGGACACACATGTAAGCAATTAACCTAAAGTGAGAGGGCAACGCTCTGTATTGTGTGTGTGTGTGTGTTTTATTTGATACCAGAGAAGTTGGGAGTCTGGAAAATGTTATAACTGTTGTCGGGAGGTCCGTATTTTACGGCACAACCACATATATGCAACTGAACTTTAAGTAGCAAATATGGATTTGTATCCCCCCCCCCCCAAAAAAAACAACCTAGATATCTGTGGACTAGTTGGCAATGTCATTACGTCGATAACCCTTTTAACAAATGGGGGAGGGCTGTGTTTGATGTATGTAATATGTATTTGTGTAAAGCCAAACGTTATGGTCCCCTACACACACCAATACAGAAATAGGTAACCATTATACTTTTATTCCTCTACAAGTCAAAATGTCAAATTGGATCGGTTTTGTTTTAGCTAAACACAGAAAAAATAGCTTCTTTGTAGGAACAGACATGTTGGGTTATTTTAAGTGTTTTAATAGTGCAGTTGTGCCACCAAATGTACACAAAACCTATTTATGGTACGGCTCACTATGATGTCCAGCTAGAAGCCTTTTTAAGTGCCTGCCAGACATGTCAGCATATGCTGCTAGGGTCAGAAATGGACATTTTAACCCCATATGCTCCCAACAGTTTTTAAAAACTCAAGAGAAAAAAAAATAGATGTTTGTGGTTATATCATGTTGTAAGAGACATCTCATATCAAGACAAATGTACTCAAGCCCTGCCACCATGTGTGATCTGGATCAACAGTATCCCCCCCCCACACAAAAGCCCACTCAGAAACGAAGGGCTTGATTTAGTTTATTCAAAGACAGCACTTACACATCATAAACACAGCATGCTAAGATCACAGAGATCAATATAAAATGGCACAAAAATGTTGGAGCCAACTATAACAATCTAAAAGTCATTGCTATCTAGCTCCCAGGAATTGCCCAGTCCTGGCCACTACATATGTATAAACAGCCTTTCTGCCCACTCATTACCACAGCCTATAATGAACTGACCGTACTAATACACAGGACTGGACTGGTGTTAAAAAAGTGTCTCTGTTACTTTTATTACAGCAGCTGATAGAAGGCATATGGCTGCCTTCTGGATACATGGTAGCACAGTACACACTCACAGCATGCAACTGCCTATATCTGGCAGGCAGCAACACACTAAAGGGTTACATTGGCCCGAATGGTAGGCGGAAGACAAATAATAAATGGGGGGGGGGGGGATAAATATATTTATAACCTACTATAACCACAGATTGAATATGCTTAATAAAGCTTGGTTCAAATGTGATCGGAAGAGTACTATTCAGTAAAAAAAAATCAGCTGGCCTTTTTTTATAATAGCACTGACTATTTACAAAAAGCAATATATAATAACCACTTGATGACAAATTACCTTAACTTCCTTTTTTCTGCATAATTATTCCTCCCCCATTGTTATTTTTTCCTAGTTATTTTTCTGACGGCTATTGGTTAAGGCAGCCTGTGTAAAAGGAGGGTGAGGAGAAGGCATAGAATTGCTGACTGACTCTTGGCTCTGCTTCAATGAGGTGATCTTAACTACATATTGACAAAACAGTTGACCCCCCCTTTGCAGCTATAACAGCTTCCACTCTTCTGGGAAGGCTTTCCACAAGATTTTGGGGTGTTTCTGTGGGAATTTTTGCCCATTCATCCAGTAAAGCATTTGTGAGGTCAGGCACTGATGTTGGAAGAGAAGCCTGGCTCACAATCTCCGTTCCCCTTCATCCCAAAGGTGTTGGATGGGGTTGAGGTCAGGGCTCTGTGTTAGCCGGTCAAGTTCTTCCACACCACACTCATCCAACCATGTCTATGGAGCTTGCTTTGTGCACTGGGGCACAGTCATGCTGGAATAGAAAAGGGCCTTACCCAAACTGTTCCCACAAAGTTGGAAGCATAGCATTGTCCAAAATGTCTACATATTTCACACACACACAAATCCCATGCCAGAGAGAGAACAGGCTTTTTTTTTTTTTTTTTTGGAGCCATAAAGTGATATTTACATAGAGGTCTAAAGGAGCACAAAAAGTGCCTTCCCTTGCTCCTTCCTCACACCGAGGATTTTAATTAAACTTTGCAGGGGTTAAACATGTCATGTCAAACATGTATTACCAAGGGCCAAACACAGCAAGCATCTGGCTGGCCCAATATGCTGTACTGTTAATGAGGGAAGAGTGCTATGCATCTATGCATTATGCTGGGCCATCTCAGTTCTTCCCACTTGGCTTTGCTCTTCATAACGCACAACGCAATGAGATGAACTGTTTGGAGCGCTAGATCCTTCTTATTCATTCATTATATGTCTTTATTCTCATCTCTGTCTATTTTGGGGAAATGGGTAGGACACCACATTAAAGAGTGTATACTCATTTACTGTTCAGTGTTAACAGTGTCCCACCTGTACAGCCAAATATTGTGTATTCTGATGATGGACAATATCTCTTTTGCGATTGAGATTCCCCATTATAACCTTTTTGTGGTTAAAAAAAAAAAAAAAAAAAAAAGGACCTCCTACACACATCCCGCAAGGGGGCTCTGGGTAGCTGGAGCCAGAATGTTCTCAGGTATGATTGTCACTAAAAATAAAAGGGATGTTAATCAGCATTTTAACAGGCTATAGATACGGGAATTCAGATTGCTGTGGGGCTTTGGGTATTATTATCATTATTAGAATGGGTACTAATTTAAACCACCGTCTCTACATCTGGTTTTATGCATCGTTTATAGCAGGAGTTTCCAAAAAAATATATATGATTGCCAGTCATTAAGAAGAGGTCAGCTGCAAACATAACATACAATAAATGGCTGATATGTAATTTGTGACATATCATCTACTTTACCATAGTCATAGCCCTAAAAAGTCACAATATGTATAAAATAATGCTGTATAAAACACATTTGCACTCTCCAGAAGTCTGCCTAAAGAACAAACCACAAAAGTGGAAATGTTTGGCCATAAAGCACCTTTGGCAAAAATCAAAACACAGCATATCAGCACAAACACCTCATACCAATTGTCAAGCATGGTGGTGGAGGGGGGATGATTTGTGCTTGATTTGCAGCCCATTTGCAGTCATTGAGTTGACCACAAACTCTTCTGTATACTAAAGTATTCTAGAGTCAAATGTGAGGCCATCTGTCTGACAGCTAAAGCTTGGACGAAATTGGTTCATGCAATAGGACAATGATCCCAAGCACACCAGCAAACCTACAACAGAATGGCTGAAAAAAGAAAAGAATCGAGGTGTTGCAATGGCCATGTCAAAGTCTAGATCCCAACCTTATTGAAATGCTGTGGCGGGACCTTAAAAGAGCTGTGCTTAAACAAATGCCTGCAAACCTCAATGAACTGAGGCAACTTTGTTAAGAAGAGGAGGCAAAAATTCCTCCACAAGGAGCGAGAGACTGATTTGTAGAGCCCTGCCCTTGAATCACACCTCTAACAACATGCCCTAAAACAAAAGCACCTCTCTTTGGGCATTTGGAATGTTGGAACATATGTATACCACTAAAATGATTGCTTTACCGATATCTGGGTGTGCATTAACAAAAACTGAATGTTAAAAATAGCCAGTTTCAAAATTATGGTGTCAAATAAAAAAACTGGCCACATTTTTAAAGATTTTTGTGTAAAATTTAAAGGGCCAGTTAGATTAGTGCTTCAATTAAGAGCTCTGCTTGGTTACTAAACCAGTGCCATCCCTCCTGAATTTACTCAGGCAGCAGTGATTAGTATCCCAGTAAACGTTCATTTGCACAGCCATTGGGAATAGAGCTGGACAAAAAAAAAAATTGCTGATGTTTACAATTTCTGATGTCAGAAGGAACGAGATGCTTCAGCAAGTGTCGGTGGCATTTCCACCCACTCATTTGTACTTTTTGTGGTAACTCCTGCAAAAGTGATTTTCAATATTTCACCCAGCTGTAATTTGGAGATCTTCTTCATTTGCTTAATCCTCACCATACCCATTCGATGCAGTTGGTTCAGGATTGAACTTTGGGACCATACCTCAGAACTCTCCAATGGAAGCATAGACACAATACAAAGAGCATAGTTGCCAAAATTCTGTCCCTATAATCAGTGGGCAGCATCATGACAATACATCAAATTCCCTCCAATGTCGTTGTGATGTGGCTGCATCACCCATCTACACCAAGCTTGCGCAAAGACTGTCTTGGCAGCAGACAGGCATTAAAGCTTGAACAGCCTGCAAGAGACCAGACAATTGAGACAGCCTGCCAATTATTAGACTGTCCAAAACTGGAACAGCTGGCAACTCCAAGCTCCTGACTGCTCCACATTAACATTACTTTTCACGTATACTGACAAACCATACTTTCTAGAGATTTTTTTTCAACGATCAATCACTGCAGTTGTGCACTCTCGATGCTCTTCCCTGATTGGTCCTTACCAGTACCCGTCTCTGCCAATGGCACACACGCCTGCTTAACAGGCCAACACAAGAACACTGTTCTGCATAGGGAAGCTGGAGGCGACTGTTAGATTTTCAGACATGTCTAAATAAATACACAAACTGCTTATTTTTATTTTTATTTATTTTTTCCAATTGGCTATTCTACCCAAATGTTGTAAATGTCTCCAAGGACAAACATATTTGGTACGATTTTTCTTCCTAAATTTAGTTTATCTAACAGAAGTAGGCAAGCCAACAGTAGCTTGGCACGTAGCCTGGGCACGAGCCAAGGTAACTTTACACAGGTCCTCCGCCAGAGAGGAAGGAAGCTCTTGTTCTTATTGTGGTTCAACTCATACCAGCCCCACTAAACTGGACGAAGTCAGACACTAATAGCAATAGCACAAATACAAAAAAGGATTTAACTATAAAGCTTGGCAACAAGAATGATATGTTTAAAAGCAAAAAACACAAGCATTTAAGAAATACGTATTGCAATTGCTTCTTTAAATGTATTTAATTATATGCATCATCCGTTTAGATTTTTTTTTAATCACTGTATTTTATTTAAATTAAAATTTTAGGGTTATTTTTCCTTAACAGGCACAGGTTGAGTGGTACGCAAAGTAAAACCTGTCCTAAACTAACCTTCCTCGTTTTAATGCTGCCAGAACCCAAGTGGTTGAACAACATACCAGCTAAATACAACTTCCATAGAGCAAAGCATTATAACGCATACAAATACGCAGGCAAACATTGCTATATCTAGCCAAAAGAAATCACATACATCTTACAAACACGCTCGGAGGGACAAATTTATCGTTTCAGAACGTTTTATTAGCCCAATAGCACGTCTGTTTAGCACTAATACAGTAAGTGTATTAGTGCTTATGTACGGTATAACTGCTAATCGGACATAATCCACTGCATGGACCGAAGACAAGCCCATCTATTCACAAGGATATTATATGGGGGAGGGGAGTGAAAGGGGTCTCTTTAATGCCAACGAGGTCCTAATGTAGTCGGGCCGCCTCCTGCAAATTGTGGGCCACTTTGTTTCTTTTTTAAATTTTGGGCTATAAGTACAAAATAAGAGTTTTTGGGTAGCATTAGTAAAGTCTTGGAACGTCAGCTCAGCCCTTGCAGGAGACGGCCACTGGGGGCTGACCCTAAAACATTAAATGTGATGTGCCTCAAGACACCATTGCTCTTTTTCTATAGGTCCCTGCACTACATAGTTGCATTTGGGGGGTATAAGCACAGGAAAGCGGACCCTCTTGTCTCGTGAAAAAAAGATAGACGCCCTGGGGTTGAGTACTTAAAACACAAGACGTGACCAGGCTGTTGCCAATGTAACACAATAGACACAAATGATAAACTTTTTATTTATAAAGGCTCCACAACCCATCATGGAAATTATGCTAAAGGGACATACAACCAAGGTATATAGGATTCCATCCTAAAGAGCCTCACCATGTTAAAGCACTTTAATATTTGATATGATTTTTACCTGGAAAAAAGTTACCTGAAGACGCTGCAGAGCCGGGGCTGGGGCATATTGGCAACTCTGTGTTTTGCGCTAGTTTTGTCTGCTAGAAGCAGCCAATCACCATAAGGAAACAGCTTTGAGCTGGTGGTCTCAGACCCCCCCCCAGGGGAATTTCACAAAAGCCAGCCCTGGATTGGCAGTTAATGTCTGCGCACCCATACTGCTGGGCAGAAGATTTGTTTGATGGAGCACAAGGTGAATAGCTTGGGAGCAGGAGGACAGAGCAAATGTATCTGATGGATCCATCTATGCATCTGCATTCAGTAAAGTGACGGACACCTAAGAGCACATATTATGGATAGAGCGTACCTTTTACGTAGTACAGGAATATTTTATTCAACTAAGCAGCAGTACTTTGTATTTTAATACAAAGGAAAGGCAAGCATCCATACAGGACAGTTGGCACATTGACATGTTGACATTTTCCCCAAGGGCACTTAAGGTGACAGAGCTGCTCCTTAAGAGTGATGAGAAGGACCCAATATTATAAAATCTGTGCCATCAAAACAAACACGCAGCAACATATTCCATAGCGCCACACAAATAAAAATACTTGGAAAGCCTGTAGGCCAGACTGGGTAACGGTGCTGCCCGCAACAGTTTACAGTCACGATTCTAGGTTAGCAAATATTTACAGAGTGCCAGCTGAGGCACAGCGCGTGCCAACAAATTCTCCCAAACTGTAAATGAGAACGAACAAGTTGATTTAGGTAGATGCCAGCAAACTGGAATAGGAAGGATCCTCCATGACATGTGTTTAAGCATCTCAGCCACAGGGCAGTATATCACTGCCAAAGTAACACTGAGGCCTATATAGGCGCTAAGCTAAAACTATGCATTCAGACTGTATGAGACCCTCGTCTCCAAATAATAAAAGCAAACAATACCAATGTGTCGTGCCTTATGGCAATTACACTATATACGATAGGACCTTTAATTATATATGTACACCAAGCCGAAAATCAATGCACTAAACAATCCTTATATATAAATGTATGCACATGGACCCTATATATAGTATACATATAGGTTCCTTCCCCTCCCCCAAAGCCAGGCCTTCAACACTACCAGAAGGAACAAAAATGTTAGCTTATTGCACAAACAACAAACAAATGTAGCCATTGCATTATTAGCCGAGCGTGGCCTGGTGGTGTAGGAGATGGTTTCATGGAGAAACTCAATGCAGAGAATCCCGGCTGGGTATCTAATGACACATTGTAGCAACCTCAGCATACTGTCCCAGCAACAGCTACAGTGGGGAGAACACAGAGATCCTATACGTAGGCCCGCGGTCCTTCATGCTATGGAAATGTACATTACAGCCGCTCTATACAAGCACCCGGCGATCGGGCGCTTCCGTACCCACCCGGCCACCTAAACCCACGGCGACAGGCAGCCGATAAGAGGTATATAGCGGATTACTTACGTGAAAACAAAAAACAAAGTGGTCGATCCCACTAATAAGGCAGCTGCAGTGGACACGGGGATGTATTTTGTTGGTTTAAACCTTTTTCCAGTGCTGCTGGGCATTCTGTAGGTTACACATCACTAATCAGATCCCAAGAGAGAGGCACCAGGGGGGAGAGAGGGGCACTGACCGCACGATCCACGGAGGAGGGGGAGAGAAAGAGAGAGTGAATGGGGAGGGGGGAAAGAAAGAGACAGACATAGAGAGAGGGAGAACAGCTGACCTGCTAGCACAGGAAATCCCACCCCGTAGAGCCCAGCCCTCTGCGAGCCGCTCACTGGCTGCTTAAGGTGGATCCGCTCAGATTCCTCACTCACTGCATGTGTTATTACTGCATATAGTTACTGCATGTATCATTACTGCATGTGATATCACTGCATATAGTTACTGCATATAGTTACTGCATGTAGTTACTGCATGTATCATCACTGCATATAGTTACTGCATGTATCATTACTGCATGTGATATCACTGCATATAGTTACTGCATATAGTTACTGCATATAGTTACTGCATGTATCATCACTGCATATAGTTACTGCATGTATCATTACTGCATGTGATATCACTGCATATAGTTACTGCATATAGTTACTGCATATAGTTACTGCATGTATCATCACTGCATATAGTTACTGCATGTATCATTACTGCATGTGATATCACTGCATATAGTTACTGCATGTAGTTACTGCATGTATCATCACTGCATATAGTTACTGCATGTGTCATTACTGCATGTGATATCACTGCATATAGTTACTGCATATAGTTACTGCATATAGTTACTGCATGTATCATCACTGCATATAGTTACTGCATGTATCATCACTGCATATAGTTACTGCATGTATCATTACTGCATGTGATATCACTGCATATAGTTACTGCATATAGTTACTGCATGTAGTTACTGCATGTATCATCACTGCATATAGTTACTGCATGTATCATTACTGCATGTGATATCACTGCATATAGTTACTGCATATAGTTACTGCATGTAGTTACTGCATGTATCATCACTGCATATAGTTACTGCATGTATCACTACTGCATGTATCAATGTTTCACTACTGCATGTAGTTACTGCATGGATCATTACTACATGTGATATCACTGCATGTGTTATTACTGTGTGTGTTATCACTGCATGTATTATTACTGCATGTGTTATCACTGCATGTATTGTTATTGCATGTATCGTTACTGCATGTATCATTACTCTAGAGTCACAAACACTGAGATTACATTCATATTTAGAGTGAATATCCACCCACACGCATCATATGCAGGTGGCATACCATTTTCACACTATATATGTAATTATTATAGTGTTCCAGGGATATTTATACATATATTTATGTCTAACATCTCTCTATCTCGTTTATATATTTCAGTCCTTTTTTTGACATTTATTGACATCACATAGCTCTGTTGAGGAGGTACAGTCCTTCTCTGGCAATCCATCCCTCCACCCACCTTTCCTCTACTCAAGTCCTTCTAAGATCTCAGAACGTTTGATGGGTATGAGTGAATGTGCTACTGCCCCATCACAATAATGTGTATATTATTATTGTTACTTATTGTTTTATATAGCGCCATCATATTCTGTAACGCTGTACAATAGGTAGGCAGAACATAACAAGTAGTGCATAACATAACAATTTGACTTACAGAAACAACAGGGGAGGAGGGCCTTACAAACTAGAAACCACAGAAAGTTAGTCTGGGCCTGGAAGAGATGATATGGGAACCATTTGAAAAAATGCAATGCTATAGGAATGGTGAAAAAGGCTCATTTATCTTACATTACATTTATTGATATAGTGCCAGCAGATCCTGTAGCGCTGTTACGATCAGTGGGATAATTTTAAGTCACACACAATAATAAAATGGTACAAAAGGAGAAGAGGGCCCTGTTCTTGTGAGCTTACAATCTAGTCGGTGGTGGAGGGGGAAGTGAAACAATAGGAGAGAAGAGGCTTAATTATTTATCATACAGGACATAGCATGTCCTTTTTTGCACAGGTATCAGCTGCAATTGGTAAAACCTAAAAGTAAAAACGTTTACGGGTCTTTTAATGCATATGATAGCTAATTGTCACCTTTAAATTAATGTATGTAATGCATGCAAATACATAGCGACATTAACCAGAACCCCTTTTATGCATTTGCCCTTTCCCTGTCCTCCAGCTATTTGCCTCACATGTATTCTTTCATGGTGGGACTATATATATGTGGCATTAGACTGACCCTTTAAACAATTATTTCTGGCTATTCATTAACAAGTATAAAGACCCAACCAAAGTTGGCCCTGTCATATAAGCATTAAGCTGGTTATGGGCATTGTGGGCACAGCCGTCCAGTAAGAGGAAGGGGCCACTGGGGACATTGTTCGCCAGTCATTCTTGCAAGGGAAACTTCCACGGAAACATGTTCAGTATTTCCGTTACCTTCCTGCAACTTGGTAACTAAACTCAACAGACGCCAGAAGTTGCTTAGCAAACGTTGAATTCTTACAAAATACCCACTTGGCAATTGTGAATTTTCTAGAGCATCCTGAAAGAGTTTCCATAGACGCAACTCAGGTTTAGTCGATAAATCCCTTTTTGTGTGTGTCTGTGTGTGTGTGTGTGTGTATAGGCTAATGTGTCATTTGGTTTCTTTGTTATAAATCCTGAAAATGTCCAGGTTATCTTCTAAGACAAGCAGGAACAGGCACTTTATCAAACTCATTATGTGGATTATGTTGATTCATGCACCAAATAACAGGCCGTTAAATAACTACAATGTTTCTAAGAGCTCAGAACGCTTGCTGGGTATGAGCGTATGACTGTGTTCGTCAGTCACAGTAATGTGTATAAACAGCGGAAAATGTCTTTATGAATAAAACCTTATAAATGTCTTCATAACTACAGTAGCAACTATCAATAGGTTACAAAGTCACATAAAGTCTTGGTAAAGCCCTGTCTTCTAGCTGTGCCTTTAACCAAATCACTAAAACAAAAGTCTCTTTCTTTGTCCATTTGAAATGCAGGGAGTTGTCCCTATAATTCCCCGAGAAGTATGAATGGTGCAATATCTGATATTAGTAAAAATATATTTTTGATATATAATGCTGTATTTACATCTAAAAATTTTATAGTAAACCAGGATTTTTTAAAAGAATGTATCTTTGGTGTGATTACTTTTTAGTAACAGATCTTTATCTCAGTATTCAATATATGCAAATGAATCTCATAGAGGATTAAACGTGCCCCGCTTTTGTAGGCCTTCAACTACTTGTTACTCCTGTCCACGGTTGGGTATTGTCTAATAAGGGTTCATTCCAATTGTGCCGCTATGATTACATCATTACAATGATTCAACAGTTCTGGAAAACAGTAATAAACATCTTCTCTAAATTGTACCGACACTCACCAAGTAGGATTTCATTCTACATCTCGCTAGTTTCAGCCACACCTCATTTCAGCAAAGTCTGGCTTTTCTCTTTTTTTGTTCTAAACCTTGAGTCATGGCAGGAAAATACTTCCTCTTCCACACACCCTACCTTCTTATGGGACTACAACTACTTTTATCCTTAGCTAGATAATTGCCTCATGGAAATTTGACGAATCCTCCCACTCTGGTGCATAAGTAGTCCACAAGGACCAAGCTGGACAATAATGTAGAAACATCAGAAGTCTGGTGAACACCAGCAGTACATGCTTTCCCACCTCATACGAGAAGCTGTGACTCTTTCACCGTCAAAAATTCTTTGGAAACAATGTATAGACAGATATCCATTTCTTGTACTTGGAAATCTAATAAACACATGCTTTTGTTCAGGTCCGGGGAGGGGATTTTACAAAACTATTTATACAACATAATTGAAATGCTGAATAAGGAGCAATCGTTGTACAAACCAAAGATTGGTTGGCAGGCAGTGCAACAAAGCAGAGGGTACTGGGTTGTATCACTAGGGGCATTAGTAGAAGAAAGAAGAAGCAGGATCTACCACTTTATAGATCTCTGGTCAGATCTCACATAGATTATTCAGTACAGTTCTGAAGACCCCCCACCCCCAGAAGGATATATATATATCTATATATACACACACACACACACATTCTGCAGAGAGTTCTCAGAAGGGCTACTAAAATGGTCCCTGGTTAAGAAACATCAGGGGAGACTAGGGGATCTCCATATTTATAGCTTGGAGGAAAGACGGGAGATGGGATGAAAACATATTAAGCTAGAGCTTTAACTAGGGCTCTTGGTAACTGGGACATCACTGGAAGCAGAATGTGGTGCAGGGACATTATTGTTAGGGTCCTCCTCACCCGTTGTTTCTGTAAGTCATATTGTTATGTTACGTACTACTTGTTATGTCCTCTCTACCCATTGTACAGCACTACGGAATTTGACGGCGCTATATAAAACAGTAAATAACAATAATAATATAGCTGGGCATTACGCATAAAACAAAAAGCAGATACGGTGCAAAGCTGGAAAAGAACCAATACTTTTTTGTACATAACCTCAGTGGTTGTCTAACTGGCAAATGGATAGGTCCAGTTTTCTTAATGACCTTGGGCTAGATATGGTGTGTTTGGCTTCAAGTCAGTGTTAAAAACCCATAGGTTTTTTACACAATATATAATTAGTTAATGACGCTCAGCCTGTCTCCCAATGATGTGCATACGATTGGCTTGATGCAGGGTTCTAGGGCTATCACAAACAATGGCGTTCTCATTCAGACAATCTTGGAATGTGACAACTGAGATAAAGCACACCAAACAACTGAATTACGATGCTAGCTTGGTTAATTACGGTGATTCACATGAATGTGTCAGGAAAATCAGTGTACAGTAAAGTCATGTTAAACAGGCCAAGCCTGCCACTGTGCATCAAATACCTCTTCTTATAATTTATGCTCTTGGAAGTTATTCAATAGTTGTGGCTATTTATCTTATTCATCAGCAGGAACAAATGGACTGACTAGAAGAAGAGAATGGTTCTTAAGTTTGCATATAAATGCAACCTAACACCATGAAAATGCTGCAAATAGTGGCCCAAAATCTTAAAATCAGATCAACCAAGGACAATTGCCCCTTGAGAATAATGGTCTTGTAGAGACAGCTTTAAAGGGTCTGTCAATTAAAGGGGCAAACCACATAAAACAACAATCCAGGCGCCAACACCGCCAGCCTCAGTCAATATACTATTTCCACTTTGGATGTTTTATTGATAAATGTAATTCTATTTTCTACAAACACCTCTATAAATGTATTATCTTTCTACAAATCACAAACAAAAAAGAGGAAATTATTGACTTGTATTCATCCTGCAGAAGAAAGAGGTTAAATGATCTTAAAATCTGAGCATCTATACCCACAGATAGCTTAGATATTATTTCCAACATTTGCATGATAAAAGATTTATATAGGCTAATCAGAACACTACTAGCTGCACTGGCAGCTTTGGCATTTTGTACCTCCTGGAAAGTAAAGTTGCACGTTGTCATTCTGAAACTATGACCTTTTTTTGTAGGACAGACTACACCACCGGAATATAATTCTAGAGCTACATAGCAATGTAGGGGAAAAAAAGTGTCATGGAGTTGTCTATTCCATGATCTATGTATAATTCTTAAATGTGTCTACTTTTGTTTTTAGATTAAGAACCATTGCAAATATATTGGCATATTATTTTAGAAGCTGAATTTTTTTTTTCAGTTATGCACACATAATGCAGTGACAGTCCAATAAGACACATCGGGCTCTTAGTTGCCGTCATAAAAAAAAAACATTCTGGGGTAATATTGGAAAGGTGCAAGTCACGGGGTTCTTCAGAATAATTCTGCTACATTTAGCAATTTGTCCTAAAATGGCTCTTTATAAATATAACCTCCAGATTGTAAGCTCGTTTGAGCAGGTCCCTCACCTGTTGTCTCTGTAAGCCAAATTGTTGTTATATACTACTTGTTATGTCCTGTCTACCCATTGTACAGCGCTACAGAATTTGATGGTGCTATATGAAATAATAACCAACAACTGCTCATTGTGTTTAAAGAATTGCAACCTGCATCTCTCTGAAGTTTGTTCGTGTGTCGAGTGGATTCACCTTGGTCTTAAAACCATTTTAACCTCTAATAAAATAGATGTTCCTGAGCAGGCATCATGTACAATGCTGACTCATGCACTGATTTTGCCCTGTGCCTAACTTGAGCTAGCTGAAGCAACGAGCCATAGCGTTCTTCTCTCCATCTTAAGGCCAGCCTAACAATCAGCTCAGCTATCTGTCTTAAGGACTGAGCATTTTGCTACGGCTTTCCCTCCTGAGCTAAGGCTTAAGTGGTAGAAGATACCCCAAGACTCTTATTTATACATGGCTGTTTGCTGCTTTACCTAAAAAAGGACACTCCTTTTTAATCATGGTAGAACACTTTATTTTTTCTTAGAGATTTTATCAACTAACTGCATAGATAAGCAGGTGTGTGACAATATAAGAAATCAGGATCTACCCACTGTGTGTATATAAATACATTTATATATATATTATATATATAAATATATAAAAGCAATAACCATAAGAGCTGATTGAATGTTCTGCCTGGTTATGCAACAGCAAAAAAACCAAAAACTGTGCCAGGTTTGGCACATAACGAACAAAGTAATTAGTATATTGAGCTGTAGCATATACTGTAGCTTCAGAGCAATAAAAAAAAAAGTTAGATTTGGTTAAAATACCTACACATACTATCATGGATCATAAAGCTGCACTTTCCAAACTGAATACTCATAACAAAGGCATTCTGAGCTGGATGTTTTGACTGTTCATACATTAGATTTCACCCTTAGAACTTAATAGAAGACAGACACTGAAACCAATGCCTATTTTAACAATTACATGTGCTCAAAGTATTGTTCAGCATTAAAAACAAAACTACTGCACAATTAAAAACAAAAAAAAACAAACTTAACACTGGCCTTGGACATCAAAATGTGCAATGCAAGTCCCAAAACGTACTGCAGTCTGAAATATGTGATTTTATTCTGAAACCATACATTCAAAGCAGGTATAGCAGTGTCACGGGAAAAAATGTGTAGGTCTGGAATAAATGTGTGCCACATTCCACTGAAATGGAACTAAACAGACATCGCAAGACCAAATAGCTGTCTTTGGTTTCCTAGTACCAGGGGATAATATACAACAGTTTGCTGTGATGTACTCACATGAATAACACCAAAGCAATTGAACAGTAATGAGGCTTAACTGCTCACAATAAAACACTTTGCCATAAAAAGAAATGTGTAGAAGACCTGTCAAGATGTTGAAGATACACTCAAATAAAGATGCTATTTCGGCATGTAGTAGCTCAGCCACTTATTTGTGTTCTACAGAAATTGCAATGGGGTCAGTTTCCTCCAATATGAATCATGCCACACAGATTAAAAACCACATTGGAAAACATGCAAGATTTATTCTTCAAACAACAGTCAACCTACCAGAGCGCAAAAAAAAAAAAAAACTTTCAAAATAGCACACATCCCTAGGAAAATTTACTCCGCATCATATCTCCACATACATGTACATAATGCACCCATAACAGACCCCAGCAAAAACTGCATAACAATTATGGATTCCAGTCGTGTCCATTGAACTTTTTCAAACTGGTTTATTCATTATTTTGGATGACTATAAATAAGTGTTTCCACTATGGAAAAAGAAAGTGAACACAGTACATTTTCATGACTGGGGAATGGAATTTTTGTTTCTGAAGAACAATCTTCTTAGGGGCAAAAGCTTAGAAAAAACAACCTGAATGTCTGGACTCAGTTCTTTTTTCTTTGTTATAAAGTCCCTTGTAAAAAAAAAAAAAAAAAAAGTACAAGGCTATAGATGACTTATTGCTGGTCTTCTGCTTTTTCTTGCTTGGTATCTTCTTCCTTCTCTTGAATTTTCTTCTCTTTAACAGACAACTCTTCTAATTTTTCTGCCACTTTGTCAGCACTATCATTTTTGGTCATGTCTGGCAAAAGAATAAAGTAAAAAAATAAATAAAAGATCAAATAGCCAATAAGAAGAGTAATTATGAACATTTACTACAAGACATGTGTATCTCCCATAAATTTTGAACCAACTCATTTCTCAACATCCTCACATTACACCAGCTACTTCAGTTACAAGGAAATAAAAGTTTAAATACTTAAATGGCATCATATGGACTTTAATTTACACGACAGCCATGAGAGATCCTTAATATTTCTGTTGAGCCCCTTTGTAAATGCTTGGGAGGATTGAGCAGAATCCACCGTATGCATTCCCACTTTGTTACCCTCAAAGCTACTTACTGCCAGTTAACTCCACTGGACCACAGAGGGAAGCTGCAGCTTATGCCTCAGGTGCACTTTTTAACAATGCACATTAATAAAGTACTTTAATAGGCATTATTCTGTAGTGAGTCTGTCATGCCATCCCTTTAAAGTTGCCTCAGGATATATTCAAGGCTTTACCTCTGTAACACTAACAGTACAGGATATATATGAAGAAAGCTAAATTCAGTGGACCACATTGCTACTCCCCATGTATATATTCCTCCATTTAGTGGAAGAGAATTGGCCCCTGTAACTTTAGTTGAGGAAGATGAGCAGCAAGCAACATTGTTATGGGGAAACCCATTATCACCATGTTCTATGATCTTCTATAAAACTCGCTCATGAAGACGAGGAGCATTCTAAAAGAAAGATCATGGGTTTTCTTTAGCAGACCGAAAAAGCGCCATAACTGGAAAGAGCAGTTGGGCACAGAGTGAGTCTGCACAATGTCGGATGAAGACAAGCTACTTCCCTTACCTTTTGTTTCATTTCCCTTCATTTCATTTTTACATTCTTCGAACTTTGCCTTAAACTTCTGAGCATCTGAAAGAAGAATTATGTCGTTAGCTCACACCATGAAACGCTGCACTGTCCTTGTAACTGGTGGATTCAGATATGCACCGCTCCCTGAAGAACTGTATATAGTAAGGCAACTCAGTATGTCGATTAATCTTATTTCTTAAACGTTCATGCATTGCTGGCAAAAAAAAAAAGGATTATTTGCACAAGATTTTAAAATGGTTTCTATCGTGGCCAATTTGTTATGAGAGCACAACATTGAGGTTTATTCGCTAAAGGAGAGTTGTAGTTTTAACTTCCTTACTTCACTATTCATTATGAAGGACCAACACTAGCAAGTTCCTCCAGCAAGAGTTTGCCACGTAAAATGAGTGAAAAGACTTAAATCTCTCGGATTTAACTATACGTTATTAGGCAAGATCTTCCTGTATCAGAAGCTCACCAAGGTTAGCCCTGCATAATGTAAAGTGAAGAAAAAAAAAAATTTAAGATTGTCTGTTAATTCTCCCTTTTGGCTCAGACAATCTCATGACTGCCAAAAAAGATGCTGGGGGATAAATGAGTAATAACATAGTATCTTAGACTACTGAAATATGTAGGGCTGCAACAACTAATCGATAAAATCGATAATGATTTATCGTTTCCAACGAATTTCATTATTGATTAGTTGAATCTATTTTTATCGATTATAAAATGAGGGTTTTTTTCATTTCCTATAGCGTCCACATGGCTCAGGAACTCATCTAACCAAGTATAAAAATTAATATCTGGACTTCTGAAAGTTAGGGGAGGTGGGGGTTAATTTTGGGGCAGTTATAGTTAATGGGGTCTTCAGGGTTAATTTAAGGGCAGTTATGGTTAATGGGGTCTTCAGGATTAATGCCGAGGACTGAGGGTTAATTTAATAAAGTTAACTTAAGGTGCAGTTAGAGCTAAAGGGGGGCAAACTGAGGGGAATATAAATCCCAGGGGCAGTGAAGATTAACCCTGTACTTATTTATAGAAGTATTGTGTCTGTGAATGAATCTGCAAATCCGTGAGTGCATTATGGCATATCAGGGGGGGTATACGGCAAGCCTGGGCGGGAGCGTGGCAAGCCTGGGCGGCAGCGTGGCAAGCCTGGGCTCAAATGTACATAACTGGGGGGCAGGTTGGGAAATAAAAAACAAGAAATGCATTTTTATCAAATTTTTTTATTCTGCCGTTTGTTTTTTAACACCCTACGTTACTTTATTAAATTATTTTAAATAAATGAAACTTTTTTTTTATCAGATTAATCGAAAAAAATTATCGGCCAACTAATCTATTATGAAAATAGTTGCAGCCCTAGAAGTATGCAAGCCACCTAATGCAGACAGGTTCTCTGCAACTACTCAGGACAAAAGTCACGCGCGATAGAGATGTGTGTTCTCTGATTTAATGAAGACGTTAGGAACATTTTCCTGGTTCTTTGTATTGACATACACATTTACCAAAGATCGACATTACTTTTAACTAGGTGATTTAAACGGCACAGCCAGTACAGATTTGATGCTACTTACTTTCAGCATTTAAGAAGCGAATGGCCAACAGTTCTGGTTTCGGAGCCTCGTCTGCATAATCCGCATATGTATTCCAGACCCACGCTCGGTCACTACCTGCATTAGGCTTCAGCTCCATTGAAGGTGTAACTAGGAGAGGCAATAATAAACATGTCAACATGTTGACTCAGCAGGAAATACACCAGCATAGAGTTACACTGTCTCCTATACCAAGAGACCTGCAGACATTTCATCTTCATTTAAAACCAACGCCTCAGGGACTATTTCCCGCTGGATATCACTTTAGCATAGCACATGCTTTGACAATTGGAAGCAAAAACAAAGCAAGCATTGCTGTAATATTGCCGTAACCGCTTACCATAGTGATTGGCGCAGATTTTTAGAGTTTTATCTCTTCTCATCAGGATGCGGATTGTTCCTCTCTCCTTATGTCTCAGCAGCTTAACATCCCCAGTGCCCCGTTCTTTCCACTCTGGTGGGTCATTTTCAGATGCAAATCTGAACAACTTTGCTCGCCTGTGACAAGATTAATGAGTTACATTTTATGGTAACACCTAGAGGACTATTTACCCAAACAGAATCATCATTTAAGAGCGTTTACAATAATCACACAAACTACTAACTTTAGGAAAATATTACACCCAACACTTCAGTTGGGCATTTCAGGTCACACTAAACTTCTCCAGAAAAAAAATAAATGGAATGATGTGACTGTGAAACCGCTCTTATGTTAAAGTAGTGCTTAACAAATCTTTTCACTTAGAACAGGGGCGTCCAACCTCCGGCCCTCCAGCGGCTGCGGGACTACATCTCCCATCCTCCTCAGCCAGCCCCTTAGCTGAAAGAGCATTATGGGAAATGTAGTCCTGCAGCAGCTGGAGGGCCGCAGGTTGGCCACCCCTTACTTAGAACATACAATGCTATCTTCTGGCTAGAAATACATGCGACATTGCTGCCACTATCAGAAAAGGAAAAAAAATGCAATTCAGTTTTGCAACTATAGGTTTTTGCCATATATACAGTAATATAACTTAAAAATTATACATCATGACATAGGACAAAATAAGAAAGTATTATGCTTCAGTACAGTGCCTGAAATAGCCTATATTTATGAGTTCTATAGCCGTTTCCACTTCAAAATGTTGGTTTACAATTTTATAAAAACTGTGCCGCCTGGACTAATAAACTGTTTCAATTTTTAATATGAAGACAAATGCCTTGTGTTATTACTGATTTAAACCACAAACACTTGCAATGCGAGCGCTCTACAAAGCTGTTTGCCATTGTGCACTATTAACATGCCTGCTTCAAAGTCGGAATTCCCATTAAATGACATTTTCTTCAAGCATTAGTGTTGAATGGCATAATCTAACAAGCCACCGAACACAAGTGGGTGTTTGCTGCAATCTATCTGCATAGGTAGTGAATATACAAATAACAAAATCTTATTTAAATAGAAAATGGAACATTAAGTGATTTTACAAAGAAACTGAAATTTTGGGAACTACTAGCGTCAGATTAAACACTCGACTGACTTAGAACATACATCTTAAACACTTCTTCCTCATCCTCTTCAAGTGTCTTTATCTCTTGCTCTGGCAGTGACACAATGGGTTCAAAATGAGGGTCATGATTGGCATCTTCTGTGTTCTCGACTGAGGTCTCATGCTCCTCCTGTGTTTCCTTAAAGTGAAGAAAAAACAAAAGCTCACTTTACATGTCCACTCAGGCAAAGCTGTACAACTATGCTCCTCAACTAAACACTTGATGAGTACAAACACAAAACCCCATGTATTAAATCATTTCTCTGTTAAGGGGACACTACCAATAGAGTGAACTTTAACGAACATGATAACTGTATGCAAGTGCATGGGGAGATTTTAGAGAATGTCCTATACACACTTGCCCCTTTCTTCAGCTATCTGCAGTGATGGAGATGTCTCCCCGCATGTAGTATACTTGCCTCCATCTATTCTCCCCAATTTACATGCTATACATATATGTAACCCATAAACTTTCTAACGCCTGCATCAAGAAAAGAGCATTTCGAGATAAAACTGTTAGTACAACTTGAAAAAGACTGAAAGAATAGGTGCAGTTACAGAGAACAGGGTAGGAATCTGCTGGTGCCATGAAGTATTAATTCTGAATGCAATTTGTCTACTTAATGTTAAGGGGTTTTTCACAGTGCTTAAGATCACCGGATCACACACGAGCAGTTCAACTACAGTTTGTATCCACGTGTAACTAGCCTACAGATCAGAAGGGTGAAGCATGTACAGTGTCTTCGTGAGCACAAAGGCGACCAAGAATAAATGGTGTTTTATTATTAAACGCTAACCTTTATGTACCACCAGAGTAAGTCTGCATATGCTATTCATTCGAGCCTAGATTTAAACAGAAATTGTGCTGAACCAGTGCTAGGTCAACAGAAATCAGTATGGACAATACCAGTACTATTGAGGGAATTCACGGTCGCATTAGCTAATTAACCCCAATGGTGCCAGGGACCCTGAACTCTGCAGAGTGCGCAAACTCAGTTATAACACTGAAAAGGGATCAGCTATGAGGGTCTTATTTATGCACACAGCAGGAGAAAAAGCCAGGAAGCCTTTACCTTCAGTTCATTATTGTAGGAAGTCATGTGATTTGAGATGACGTTCCCTGCTGAGAACACCACAACAAAAATATAAGCAACAATGAAATAATTCCCTGCGTAGGCTTGAAGACAGAGGGTCCTATGAGTAGGTAAAACTTGGCAGTGCGATAAGGAATAAATATTTGTATTGTGGATCGGACTAGAACAGATCTAGAACACATACAATGGCCATGTATGCTGCTGACTTAAGTCATTTTTTTTTTTAAAAGGAAAATTTTTTACAGTGTGTAGTTAATGATACCAACAGTAGAAATTACATTTTATGCTGGTACTCTGCATGTTTGTCAAACATCGCACCAGTAATTTTAGTCTCCCCAAAAAGGGAACACAGAAAAATGTATTAAGCACTAGGAATGAAGCATTGTTTTCACTTTTAAAATCGGCTTTTGTTGGGTTTTCCCTGGCTTCATTAACCATGCATTGAGTACCGTCAAAGATCTTAAGAGAAAAAAACTTGTCAGTGACTTGTGTACTCAGCAGTGAGCTTAAACCGAGTTCTTCATATAGCATACCAAAGTAAAGAATTATCTTCTTGCCTCAATTTGCACTTACCATGGACTTGCTTGTGTCACTGATGGCCTTTACGCTTCTAAATTAAGTAGATTTATTTCCCGTTGCCAGCTGGGTGTGGCCCACATGCAGTAGCATGGTTGGTGTGTGTATGGTTGGTGTGTGTACCATCAAGTGCAATCAAGGTTTTCATTTTATGAATAAACAAGCTAGAATCTACACAGAAAAAAAGGCAACTCCAAATGAGCCATCAAACCGGTCAGAACGTAACATTTCTCTAATGTCCCCGGAAAAACTACAAGAGCGCCACATAGTATTCGCTCAGAGATGATGCCTGTGGGTGGGAGTACCATCAGCACATGCCAGGATAGAGGACAGCAGAAAATGTTAGAGTTACAATTTGACAGATTTGCTCATGCAACATATAGGTGGATTTGCTGGGATTTTATGGGACACAACCATTCAAGTCCATATTAAGGTTCATCAACTTGTTAGGATATACTCCAGATAAGAAGATGCAGCACACCTCCTCATCCCCTCTGTCACTCCATGTTCACCTCACTTGTGGCTCCTTGAGAAAGCCAGTGGCAGGAAAGCACTTCCACCTGGATCCACATAGACTAAGCAAGACTTCTGTCAAGGGGCGCTTGAAATTCATGATCTTGTGTGACTCAATAAAAACAGATAAAAAATAAACAAAATATAGTGTAACACAGTAACACTATTACGGAAACCCAGGGCTATACTCCAATGGTTGCACTCACAATGTATATGACCTTTAAAGCCTCCAGAATCCACTCCTTGGTGTATGTGTCAATCCATCCATATCATGAAACATATAAAACAGAAATCTATCATAGGGTGATATCTTTCTATATAGATGTACACGCAATGGTGGGATGCACTTACATTTAGGCAGATGTATCAGGCTTGTCTGTTGTATATCCTGGATAGCCTGATACATCTGCCTAAATGTAAGTGCATCCCACCATTGCGTGTACATCTATATAGAAAGATATCACCCTATGATAGATTTCTGTTTTATATGTTTCATGATATGGATGGATTGACACATACACCAAGGAGTGGATTCTGGAGGCTTTAAAGGTCATATACATTGTGAGTGCAACCATTGGAGTATAGCCCTGGGTTTCCGTAATAGTGTTACTGTGTTACACTATATTTTGTTTATTTTTTATCTGTTTTTATTGAGTCACACAAGATCGTGAATTTCAAGCGCCCCTTGACAGAAGTCTTGCTTGTTCCATATTTCAAACATTCTGTGGAGGATGTTTATAGGGTTGCTGCTGTAAAGTCCGATCATATCTAAAGGGAAGTATTGTTCTTTCCGTTTCTATTTACTCACCTTATATTGGTTGACACGTGGTTTCCAAACTTCTTTCTGTCCACATAGACTAGACAGACACCCTACAGTGGATGCTGCGGACAGTAAATGACGCTCCTGGTGGGTATTTGTGTTAAAAACAATCTGGCTGCAGGTTAAAGAGCACGTATGAGATGATGCACCCCATGACATCCCCACATTTAATGGCTTCGTAGTTCTTCCAGGAGGCCTTTCACGGGATGCATGATGGGTTACAATAGTTTAGTGATAGACACCCATTCAGGATTTCTATTTTAATAAAATAAAAAAAAGTGTCTAGGGGCATTATATATATATTATGTGTGTATGTGTTCACCTCCCTGTGAAGATCTCTCATAGCCCTATGATAACTTAAAGTGCATCCATCGTAAAATGTCCTTAGACAAATGTCTTCTTTCCATTCAGCTATACCCTCTTCACGAACATCGCTCAAACGTGCATAAAATACTAATGAATGCGAAAAGTTACGTCAGGCCCCATTTCATTCTCAAGGGGCCTGCCGCCAGAGAGCAAAATCCCGCGCTCGCCGTCCATGCGGGACACAGTGAAACTGCACATGGGGCAGCGGTGGGGCTCACGGTACGGCCGGGCCGTAAACCGTTCAAATAATCACTGCTCCCTAAATGCGTCACAGCACCCGATGGTCACGCCGCCAAATTTTACTTTGTCCCGGTCTTACCGCTGTGATTATGTCAGCGCACGGCTAGTTGAACCTGGCACACGAGCCGGACTGCCCAACCCCAGCCGGGAAATCCTTAGGGATTTAGCCCGTTAACTTAGCGGAACGTTAGCGGATGGGGAATATGTTGAGGGACGGAGAACACGTGACACCTAACAAGCAGAGCGATGGAAGCCAGGCCGAAACATACCGCAACCCACCTCTCCACAGAAAAAATGACCTCCCTCGGGCGCCCTGTTGCAGCGCCCCCACCCCCATGTCTCCCCCAACCACCCTCCCACACACAGAGTTCTGCCGGCAAATGGAACCGGCATTATAATAATAAGATTGCGACATGAGCCTGTGGCCTATGCTCTACCTTCGTGTCGGCCATCGGATGGAGGATGAAGACAGATTGGGCAGACGATCTTAGGCTCCCTGATTGTCTGTCTATCGCTCTCTTCGTACGCGGGTTTCGCGCTGTTTTTCCTCCCTCCCCTTCTAAGTGCGTAACGTCGTACGTGGCGCCACCACTTCCTCGCAGCTTAACGTGACGCAGAGCCCCCCTCTGTAAAATGGCGCCCTCTAGTTAAGTGTCCCCGCCCCCCAGCCTACATCACGTCCGTTACAGAGCTCGGAGCTTTTAACCAACTTGCATGCATGTTTGTAGCTATACACTTTCAATGAATTAGATGTCGCAACCCTTGCCTAGTTTATGATTATTTAATTAACAAGAGGAGACTTTAACAAAAGCATGTTCCTGTTTCCAGGCAACAAAACTCCCCCTTCTGACACCGAGCGCCGGATGTGACCCTAACTTCCTTTATCGTCACAAGCATGGCAGCTTCCTTTTAAGAGTTCCATGCGTGAAGGCTTGTGAGTGGAAAGACGTACAGCTTGTGCAGTGTCGGGATTCTTAAGCGCTTTATTTGTGCGTCTATATGTTTAATCTGTTTTTTTATATTTAATTTAATATTTATATTGATCCACAAAAGCAATACAAGGAAGAGCGAAAAGACATAGGCTATTACCTTACGTTCGTCTTTTTCATTTGTTGTAGATATAAACGTAAAAGATCCGCTGGTACCAATATATATATATATATATATATATATATATTTAAATTTGTTTCTCACAGCCGTATTGTTCTTTGTCTTCGCATGTTTAATTCGCTTGCTATGTTGTTGGTAGCAAATATTTGCAGTTAAAATATTTAACGTAGACTGTCTTGTATTAGGATTGCAGTAGTATCTATACATAGAATTAAACCTTAGTCTTTGGTGTTTTATGCATGTTCCATGCACTTTTAAATTCCCTTACTGTTGGATACCATGTCTGTTGGCAGTTTGTTCCACTTATCTACCACTCTCTCAGTAAAGTAGTACTTTATATTACACCTGTGCCTCTGACCATCTAGTTTTACATTATGAACTCTTGTTCTAACTTTTCTCCTCCTTTGAAATAAACTTCCCAGGACAGAACTGTTTTTTTTTATACCCTGACAATACCCTATTGTGACAATGGCTGTTGCGGTGCGCGTGTTTAGCTGTAATTTTCTTCTCTCTCATTTAGTGAACCCACAAGTTTGTATTTTTTTCTTCTTCAGGACAAGAAGAGCTTATTTTGAGCATATCTTATTTACTATAAAAATAAAATAAACAAATATGGTGAAAAAGTGTAAAAAAACCAACAAAAACCTTTTTTTGAATTTTATTTGAAAAATCTTTTCTTCATCTACAAAAGCTAATGAATAACATCTAAGTAGATTCTATTTGCCCTGAATTTAGAAATGCCCAGTGTATGTTTTTTTGAGAGTTATGGTATATTGCTAGTTCAAAACATTTTCCAAATCTGGTCATTCTGCTCCCATGTCCTGTTTGGGAGATCTTTTAAGCTGGTCAGTGCAAGTTGCCTCATAGAACCATATTTGTTTGAAAATTAGGCAAATGCTAGCTATTTCAAAGCTCTAATTATACTACCAGCTTTCATCAACTTTGTGGCAGTAATTTGTTTTTGTGATTTTAACCAAACATCCACCATATGCACATTGTGCTTCTGGTATGAAATTATAGCTCCTGGTATATGTCAATGTCAAACACCCCATTATGTGTTCAGCAACATCTCGTGAGTACGGTGATACCGCCCCCCCCCCATGCGTAGGTTTTGTCAAGTTTGGTGGGTAAAGGGCCACATTTGGGACATATGCAATTCAGTTTTGCAACTTGGAATTTTGACATGTGGTCCTTCTGCCTGAATGTCCTATTTAAGACATCTTTGAAGCCGGTCATATATGTTTGAAAACCTCAGGGTATTTGAAATGCTAGTATCTTAACACTTTCTATACACTAATTCTACTACCAGCCTTTGCCAAAATTCGTTGGTGGTGTTCAGGTATGAATTTACAACTCCTGGTATATGCCACTGTCAATTATCCCAATTTGTATTCAGCAACATCTGAGTACAACAATACCACCCATGTATAGGTTTGTCAGATTGTTTGGGGGCTCAAGGGCCACATTTGGGAGGTGTGCAGTTTTGTTTTGGAATTTTGACATATGGTTAGCCTGTGTCCATGTCCTATGGGACATCTTTAAAGCCAGCCATTTCAGTCTACACCATCATTACATATTTTTGAAAGCTAGACACCTTGGGGTATTTTAAATGCTGGTATTTTAACTTTTTCTTTTTTATGTACTATACTTTTGTGTCTAACCACCCCCCCCCCCAACACACACACACTCTGTAGGTATGAATTTATGGCTCCTGGAATATTTCACAGCCAAACACCCCAACCTCAGCAACACCTCATGGGTACAGTGATACTACCAATGCATAAATTAATTATGTTGTTTGGGGGCTAAAAGGTCACATTTGGGAGTTGCTCATTTAGTTATTTTTGAATTTTGACATCTGTTCAGTTTGCGCATATGCCCTATTTGGGACATCTTTGAAAGCGGCCAATTCAGTTACCCCCATTAAACCATATATTTTTGAAAACTAGACACCTCAGGGAATTTCAAATGCTGGTATTTTAACTGTTTCCATGCCCGGAGTTTTGGGAAGATACAACACCAATTTTAGGACAGTAACTTATTTTGTGCATCATAATTTAAGTTGAAAAAGCATACTACCAGATTGTCACAGAGAATCATACATACTTAGACCGAAAATAATAAATAAGAGGACCAAATAACAAGAACAAATAAAAAAGTCGGTGATAGAGCGGGGGGGGGAGACCACACAAGTTAATTGATGCTCCCGTTTATACCCACTGCTTAAAAATGCTGCCTGACACGTATTTCGCTAAGGAGCTGTAGTGAACCGAAGGGGATAGTTTGTAAATAACTGTCTGTTGGGGATTAACCCCTTCAGTCCCCTATGGACCTACCTGCATGTCCAAAAAACGCATCCCGAGAATCCCCTATGGACGTACCGGTACGTCCTGCACTTCTTGCAGCGGCAGGGACACATCCCTGTCGCTGCACAGGAGATCAGGCTGTCGTTCAGATGTAACTGTTTCCGGCATGAAAGCTGATCGGGCATTCCCTTCAGGGTTGCGTCACTGCGGAAGGTCATCGGAGGACAGGATATCCCCTGCAGGGATATCTGGTCGCTCTGATGAGGCACAGACACTGTGATGGAAGTCTGTGGGGACTTGCATAGAGATCACAGTGTGATCGGTGCAGGGAGGAGAGTGAGAAACCATGTTTCTCACCCTCCTCCCGTGCTGAAAAACGAAACGGAGAAAAAAAAATCACTAAAATAATAAAATAAATATTTACAAAGAAAAACAAAGTGAGCTAAGTGATGTCATTGTGATATCACTGGCATAAATAACATGTTCAAGAGGTCCCTAAGAGGACCTCCTACATTTAAAAAAATAAATATATATTGTAACAGGGTGCGGGGTGTTGTCGTGGAAGGGGTATACATTCCCCCTCGATTTTGCAGGGTTTTCTACGACATATAGGGCAGGCTGGTTCTCCACCCCGTAGTTTACATGCACCTGGACTGACACGGGTTCCAGGCCGGGAGTTTAAGCTGACTCCAATGCACTGGTCAGCTGCAAGTAATTAGCTGCACTGACTGCAATATAACCTGACCTGTTGGACAGAGGGAAAAAGAGAGTTTGTTTGGAAGCAGCAGAGCTTGCTATGCACAAAAGAGACCATCAAAGAGGTTGGTGGGATTATGTTTTGTTTTAGTTTAGACCCTTAGTAGTGAGGGAGTTATATGTTAGTAAGCGCTCAGACGAGCTAGGCTTTTGTTTGTAGCGAATTTGTGTTCTATGTAATCCTGTAAATATCTTCATACGCGGACTACAAATAAATCGTGGGTGATTACCTAACTGAGATGTGGCGTTAATACCCTAGAGGACCGTGCTGTTTGGTACCCTGTGTGGGTGCAGGATCACAATATATATATATATACAAAAAAGATAATGCCCAAACACAACATCTACCCAGTATAACCCTCTTGCCCCCGTTCACAACCTCCAAACCCGTTAAGCCATAAGCATAAAAACTCTACCAAAAGTGTACACCTTATAGTATGTTCCCTATAACTGCTGGGAAAGTATGGAAAATCTATATAAATTAGGACACCTGAATCGATAAACTTGGAGGGGATTTTCCATTACTTTACCTTATTTTGTGAGGATTCAGAGGGAAAATGTATAAAAAAAAAAATTCTCATTCTAAATGTTCAGCTTATCATCTAACTTTGGTATCAAAAGAAAGTTTATATAGTTTACGCTATTCACAGGAAAAGAGAATAATTGCTGAACCGATATAGCGCAAAAATGGCAAAATTGCTATGGGATTGACCCCTGGGATTGAGGGGGTTAAGTTAATGCAACTTGATCCATATTACTTAATTTGTTTTCATTCACAGAATGTTTCATATGATATATACATTACAGTTGATTATATATCATATTTGTGTTGTCTCTCCTTGGAATAACCACTTAATTGTTTCAGGAGAACGCAGAAGATGGACATCCCTGTAAGTGGAAGCATCAGTACTCCTGAGGAACAGAACCAAACAAGTTCACATGAAGAAGAGAGAATAGATCAGAACCAAACAAGTTCACATGAGGAAGAGAGAATAGATCAGAAACAAACAAGTTCACATGAGGAAGAGAGAATAGAACAGAACCAAACAAGTTCATACGAGGAAGAGAGAATAGAAGGCTCTGTCCAGGCAGACGAAGATGCTACGGACAGTGCAGGAATTTATAGATACATCAAAGAAGACCTTTTCACTTCAGAAATTTTCAAAGTGGAGATACAAAACTTGCCAAAATACATAGGATTTAATGACGTAAAGAAATTCCTTGCGAAGTACGGACTCAACCCTCACAAAATCAAACTAATGCAGAAGCAAACATTTGCATTTGTGACCTTCAAAAGTGAGGAGGAGAGGGACAAAGCAATGAAAGTCATACATGGAGTGATGTGGAAAAACCGTGCATTGAGTGTCCGACTTGCAAAGCCCAAGGCTGATCCTATCATGAGAAAGAGAAAACAAGAGGACGTTGAGAAGCATCAACCAGAGACAAAGCGTCAGACTTTGCATGAAGACACCGTGGAAGAACCACTTAGTAAGCAAATTGCAGATGTCGTGACTCCTCTATGGCAAGTTCCTTATGAAGAACAACTGTGTATGAAGGGAGACGAGTGTGAAAATGTGCTACAGAAACTGATCAAGTAACTTGCTCCTCTTCTCTGTCATCCTTGTCATACTATATTTGCCAGGTTTTTTTTTTTTGCATAGTATTGAAAAGCAGTTGTTAGACCATCAACATTAGAATTCAGTTAAGAATGTAATACAATAACTTAGACTCCTGTTTAACAATCGCTAACAAGTAATGTTCCTCTGTGTGCAACATTTTGATGTCTGAAATTCTGTATATATACACTGATGTGTATAATATATAAAAGATTTATAAAGAATATGTAATATTTGTGCTTTAGCAGTAAATCTGCATAAGGATTTTACAGACAATCTTTATTTAGATCAATTATGTGGCGTATTGCATGGTCTTTAATTTTACATTTGTTTGTATTAACTAATAGAGGAAAAATGCTACGTAAACACTGTACCTATTTTAAGCCATCATATTGAAAGTATGTTTTCCCTTTCTTTTCTTTTTTATAGAGAGATTGGACATAGCTACAAGACCCAGTTAACGCGTTGGTTTGATCAAAAGCAGATTAATGTATACTGCCCATTGGAGGGAGTGAAACCATCCCCCGCACAGGTAATGGATGCAAAATGTGCGGAATTACAAATATGTGTATGCTTCATTTTTGTAAAGGGACATATACCGTATTTGCTCGATTATAAGACGAGGTTTTTTTCAGAGCAAATGCTCTGAAAAATACCCCTCGTCTTATAATCGAGGTCGTCTTCTAATCAGACCTCAAAATGTCCGCTGGGGCCATGCTGCTTACCGGGCTTTGGTCGCGAGCAGCAGGAGAACAGGAAGCTAGCAGAGTGTAACATAACTCTGCCTCCCCCCTCCTTCCTCTGGGGGCGGGGCCAGAGAAGTTGCTCGCACAGCCGGGCCCCTGCAGAAGTCTTCGAGTGAGAGATCTGCAGTTCAGGTAAGGGGGTGGGGGAGGGTTTTTGTGATTAATGCGTGAAGTATGTGTGATTAATGGAATGAATGAGTATTTAAATGTTTGTGAATGAGTGTGTGTTAGTATGGATGTGTAAGGGGGGTGGTGGTGGTAGCATGGTATAGGGAGGCTGTACTCACACTCCTATCATCCCCAGGTTCCAGCATGTACTGGCTGCCTTGGCTTGATAGGAGTGTGATTGCTGTTAGCAGTTATATATATATACCTCCAGAAATGCCTTTTAACCCCCTATATGCCACTCTGCCTCATGATATGACTTTTAACCCCCTATATGCCACTCTGGTATATAGGGGATTAAAAGGCATATCATGGGGCAGAGTGGCATATAGGAGGGTATAAGACATTTCTGGAGGCAGAGTGGCATATAGAGGGTTAAAATGCACATCATGGGGCAGAGTGGCAAATAGGGGGTATAAGGCATTTCTGGGGGCAGATGTGCATAACTGGGGGGGCAGGTTGGCAAATAAAAAAATATATATTTTTCTCAATCATAGCTTTTATTAAATATGAAAATATTGTTTACATGAATTAATATTTACTAGTAAAACTTTTTTTCCTATAGGGTAGTCTTATATTCAGGCTTTTTGTTTTTTTCCTAAATTAATATTTAGATTTTGGGGGGTCGTCTTATAATCAGGGTCGTCTTATAATCGAGCAAATACGGTGTGTGGCAATGAAGTTTATTGACTTATGTACTGGCTTTAGGGTTGTATTTTTTTTTTTTTTGTGTTGCCACCCAAATCATGTTATTAACTATTATAATTAGATGTAAGGGATTTATTCAACCAATCTCAAGTCCTTTCAGCGGAAGCGTCCTTCAGAGTTTGAGCATTCCTATGTCAGAAGGAAGGATTCAGGAAGGGTTAAGATTCAGTGTTTCTGTTTAGCAAAGTGCAATAGGATAAAGAATTATGCGCTTGGCTTGGCTATACAAGACCTTTGTACACATGTGAATAAGAGACTTCACTCTGAAGTACTGATGCAGTCTTTCTTAATTGCGACATGTTAGATTTCTTCACAGGTGAACAAAATAAATACTGATTCTTGACCTTTTTGCTTTTATTTTATACACAGGAAATGTGTAGTTTTAGGTAAAATTGTGCAAGGATCCTTATTTTTTTTTTCCTTATACAAGACAGAGTATCGAAACAAATGCGAGTTCCTGGTTGGGATTAGTGCCAAACAAGAAGACAAGACCGTGGGCTGCCGGCTTGGAAAATATAAAGGGGGTACATGTGCAGTTGTGGAACCGTATGATACAATTCACATTCCTGTGGTCACCAAGAAGGTTGTGAAGGCTTTCCAGGAATACATCAGGTACATTGTTGACCTGTTACTTGACCAGCATTACACTGATAGGAGCTTCTATGTATTGGTCACAAATTTATTTGAAAATGGCAATGTATTCTAAGAAGGAATGGGTAATTGTTTTCAGTGATTGATTTTCAATCATTGGCGCCATCCAACAGCTGAAGTGTCTGTGATTGTCTAAACCTGTGGAAGAAAAACACGCATTGACCTAATTAAATGTTTTTTTACAGGCTAGAAACTGGACTGCTTTTCCATAGGGCAAATGGGCCAGCTGCCCAGAACCAGCCATAATTAGGGATGTCTACTGCCCATTTGGACCACTAACTAAATGGATGGCAATATAAACAAAGAACAGTAATGTTTGTAGTGGTATTTCGCAAACACACACCAAAAAACTTAAAGCTAGATGAAGACTGCTCTCGGGTTCAGGACATGAGCGTCTTCCCAACACACCAAAGCATGGTCCTATATAGAAAGAATTTTAAGTAATCCTATTCTGTGCACGGCAGGTTCGAAACTGAGATGATGTTTGGTAGGAGGGTGGATTGATAAAACACTTGTTTGATCTTTGCACATAGGACGACTCCATATGCATGTTACAGTCCTGAATCCTATGAAGGCCACTGGAAGCAGCTCACTGTCCGTAGCAGCAGGAAGGGACAAGTCATGGCTATAGTATATTTTCATCCCCAGGTGTGAAGATTTTGGAAATGAATGTTTTTTTTTTTGTTGTTTTGAATTACATTGAGTATATTTAATTTCATTTTTCTTTTTCAGAAACTGAGTAAGGAAGCTCTCGCGGAGCTTAAGTCATCGCTGGCAACATATTTTATAGAAGGCTCAGGAAAAGACAGTGGTGTCACCTCCCTGTATTTTGTTGAAGAAGGGCAAAGGTGAGTGTCACAGAAGCCCCAAAAACAACAGGAAGAACCGTCACCTGCCTGCCAGCTCTCACCGTGACGTTAAGGGGACATGTGGATGTGAAATAGTTATTGGAAGGCCCAGAGCTACCCTAACCCGAAACCTCTTCACCCCACGTTGGCTGCCACCACCAAGTTCTATTTAAGGTTAACCCCTTCAGCTTATCAAATTCTATAATAACTCAATTTCATTTAAAAAAAAAAAAAAAAGTAAAACTTTCCTATTAGTGTGTACACGTTCCAAACACAGGGCGCTAGGTGACCTATTCTTAGTTCCCAGGCTCTGTTTAACTCCCTCCTGCTATGTTTCCTAGCATCCTGGAAGTCATACTGTTGGCACACAGAACGTGTTCATGTTATAGTTGTGTTCATAACAGAATCATATTTCTCAAATCATAACTTTGAAGATACTAGGTGCTGCGTCCCCTGTGTGACTCCAATGTCTGGTCCCCTGTAGGATTTTATGGCATCCTCTTTGAAGATGCCCTGCATGGGTGCTTTTCCCTGCCCCAGTGATATGATCAGATCTGTCCAGGTTTCCATATAACATTTATGGCAGGATATACCCTAAGAAAAAGTTTACAATTTCTGGTATTCATTTGCCTTGTTAACCCTTAAACATAGCAGTGAGTTTGTTAATTCCTTGAATATACCTGCTTCAAAGAGGTTTTACTTTCAATCAAAGTGTTTGAATGATTTTTAGTTGTAGTCTATGAAAAAACGTGTGCCTTCAAGCAACAGCATACCATAAGGTTTTATCCTAAAACCTTCATAAAATGGTTAAACACAAACTGCTTCTCCTCTTCCCCCTCCTACAGACCATAAAGCCTATACCCCCTAAAGATCCCCAGTATTTCCTATCCTGAACAGGGATAGGTGGTGGTCATTTTCTTTACTTACTCAGGTTGGTTAGCTCAGAGGCCTGTCAGAGCTGCCGTCTGGCCGAGCAGGCACCCGTTGTTCTCCCCTGCTGCTCTCAGGGGATGCGGCACCCAGATGGGTGCTGCTGAAGATGGCTGCTGTTTGTTTTTTCGGGGACTTCAGGGGCGCATGCGCGGTTGTATAGTTTGAATTTAAGTCTAGCTTTCCGCTCAGTATTTCTGTTACTGTCTCTTGGTGGTCTAGGTGCTCCCCTCCATTGCAGTTTAGCACAGCTCTTTAAGGTCTAAGCCTGTTCTGGTTTTCAATTTTAAAATCAAATAAAAATTTTGTTTCCACTGCATGTAACAGTAATGTTAATGTAGTGAAGATGTAACATGGTGCGTTCTGGTTCATTGAAGATGTAATTTCTGTTTGGTTTATCTTGGGTGTTTTCTAGTTTTCTGCCCACCTGCCCCCCCAGACATGCTTTATGCCCCCTAGAAATGCCCACTATGCACATCACGAAGATGTCCATGGCTGTCGGAGAGGAGGATCCAGGTCCCCTGCAGCGCTGCGGGGATCTGGATCCTAACCCTTCTGCTGACCTGCAGCAGGGATAAATTAAAGACACCCGCCTGGCGCCCGGAACGGCATGTCCCGGGCATCGGGTGACATGAACTGCGCATCCCGGCGCTAAACCCTGAATATATGCTGCACCTCCACTTTAAAGACCTAAAGTGGGGGGGGGGGGTGCGGCCTATATTCGGGCCAATACGGTATATTTCCTCCTCACTGTATTTTCTGCTTATAGTCTATATGGTTCTGTTAAATTCAAAGGAAAAAATGTAGCACCCTCCCGCACTCCTGCATGTAATCGCATCCAAAAATTGTAATTTAGCCTTATTTCTTTAATTTTGTTTTTAGGAAGTCTCCTAACATGGAGGATTTACCTGTGGAACATGTAGCTGGAGACCATTATATACATGAAGAGCTGCTGGGACTTACCTTTCGTATTTCACCACATGCTTTTTTCCAGGTACGGACAAATTCTCTCCTTGTACGCAGACAGACTTCTTTTAAAATGTTGAGCATTGCTTGCTCTTTTTGGAAAGAAAAAAATGTTCGATAACAGCCTACCTTGAAGATTTTGTCTAGATATTCAATTCATTTTGAGCTCTTGCGATGTGGCACAAACAAGTCATTGTTTAAAATATTCTGTGTGTGTGTGTGTAGTTACACAGTGATCATATACTGTATATATAATTTATATTCTGATACATAGCAGTTCCTAATATTTTAAACCGTTCCCCTGAAGACGTCTTCTTGTGATTTTGTACATATAAAATAAGATTTGTAAGTGCCCTTACAGGATGGGGATGTACATCTCTTGATATTAACACCCATTTATATGATTAAATTTAATTGAACTTCGTTACATTACATTTATTTATATAGCACCAGCAGATTCTGTAACGCTGTTACAATCAGTGGAATAATTTAAAATCACACACACAATAACAAACTGGTACAAAAAAAAAAGAGGGCCCTGTTCTTGCGAGGGTACAATCTAGTCGGAGGTTGATGGGGGGGGGGGCAATAGGAGAAGACTGCTTGGATGGGGATGAGTTGATGGGGTGTGGTTGATCTGTAGAGGTTGTTGATGGTTCAGATGGCTTTATTAGGATGATGGCCGAAAAAGTTCGCTTTTTGAAAAAGGGCTTTTTCAGAGAACTTTGGAAAGTTGTATATGAGGAAGAAAGTCTGACAGAACGGCATGGGTGAAATCCTGAATATGGGAGTGTGCGAAGAGGTAATGAGAGTACAAGAGAAGTCACGAGAGGAATGAAGAGGGCGGTTAGGGGATGTATTAAGATTGGAGGTTAGAGATATGGGGGGCTGAAGAGTTGTTAAAGGGTCTGTAGGTCAGGGTCAGTAGTTTGGGGAGCCAATGGAGCGATTGGCATAGTGGAGCAGCAGATATGGAACGGTGTTGCAACAATCCAGATGGCATATCACAAGGGATTGGATTAATATTTTTGTTATTTTTTGTGAATGGGCAAATTCGTAAAATGTTTTTCTGGTGAAAGTGGCAGGATTTGGTGAGCAACTAAATGTAAGGCATGAAGGAGAGAGCAGAGTGAAGTGGCCAAAGTAGCAAACTTGGTGTGTTGTTTGGATAGCAGAGTTTCAACCGTAAGAGATATGTCAGGAATTGTGGACAGAGAGGATGGCGGGATTACCAAAAACTCAGTCTTGGAGATGTTGAGCTTTAGGTAATGGGATGCCATTTCGGAAAGACAGTTGATGAGGCCAGTTAGAAGAGAGGGTGAAAGGTCAGGAGAGGCAATATAGATAAGGGTGGTATTTGGTATCTTCTTTTGCCTTCCAGTTTCACCTACACACAGTTGTCCCAGGGAAGAACCTTGAGGAATACCAACAGATAGCGGTGGGGGGGAGAAGCAAGTTCCAGTTATTTAACATTTTTGATTTATTGTACTGTATGAAACTACAGGTAAACACCCTGGCAGCAGAGGTTCTGTACTCGACGATAGCAGACTGGGCTCAGCTGGACCAGAACAGCACTGTGTTAGACGTCTGCTGTGGCACGGGAACAATTGGCATCTCCTTGGCCAAGGTAAGTTGCAATGCCTTTGAATTTTAATGCTACATAGCATATATTAGTAGTTGTTGTTGTATGGAGGTCCTTAAATAGACACAGGCATTATTTTGTCTGCCAAATGGAAGAGCTGTGCATTCTAAGCTCACAAACTGCAAATAAACCAGAAGTTCTACATACAATGAAATTAATGAGTTTTGAAGAGCAGTTTACATTATCTGTGTTTATCTGGGCAAGGTATAGTGTCCAGCACCTTTTGAAGCTGCCTTGTTTCTGATTCATTTGATTGTCACCGTTTGCGTGTTTTCTTTGAGACCCTGGGCAAGCCCTCCTATGTTGGGGCCCCCCTTCTCAATGTGGATCCGTGATAGTTTTACAGTTTGTCCTCATATTATGGGAGACACAAGTGAAGTAACCTATTTAAAGCTCCCAGGAGCATTAATCCAACGTTGCGTCAACACTGAAGCTGCTGCAGATAGTAACTCCTATGACACTCGCCCAACAAAGTGCCAGTCTACTACAGCTGGATGAGTGCAGTCCATCGGATTTTGTAATCTCTGTGTTGTCTTAATGTGATTTAATCAGAGGAAGAATTAACAAATCTGCAAAGATTTATGTACTTAATATGAAAGCATAATCACATGTCAATTTGAACGAACACATCTTTCAGTAGACTAGTTTTCCGCTTTACAAATATTAAGCTGTTCCAGTTGCCCTGACCTCTTCTTTTTTTTTTCTTTTTTCTTTTTTTTCCTCCTCTCTTAAAGAAAGTGAAGAAAGTCGTTGGAATTGAGCTGTGTCAGGAAGCTATTGCAGATGCCAAAGCTAATGCACAAATTAACAGTAAGTAGTGCCACCCCTTATTTGTACAACACCAGCTGGAAATAGAATAGTAATATAACTCCTCAAATTTGCAGACTTGAAGAATGTGGAATTTCGATGTGGTAAAGCAGAAGACATTTTTCCTGGCCTGATTAACTCCCTTGCATCTCAGAACCTTGTAGCCATTATTGATCCTCCTCGAGCTGGCCTTCGTAAGTTCAGTATTTTGTAATTAATAAACAAATAAATTGACTAAAAATAGACATTCTCACCATGATATTTATTTGTGATCATCTCTCCAGATTCCAAAGTGATTATTGCAATCAGAAGAGCTGAGCATCTGAAGCAGCTGATCTATGTCTCATGCAATCCCAAGGCTGCAATGGTCAATTTTGTTGAGTAAGTGTTGTATAGCTTGCTAAGAAAGATTAGTCTATTTTAAAAATGAACATTCTTTTTAAGAGACTGGGTTAGTGCTGTTCACGTGGAGAATAGGTTTGCCACGTCACCATACATACATACATTTCACAGAGACTGCACATGTAAATTTCTATCCAGCAATATCTGGCCTATATATTAGACTGCAAGGTGAGCAAAATCAGTTTTTTCTTTTTGGTGCATTCTGGTTTTTTTTTTTGTTTCAAAACAACTCAGTTCAGTATTTTCAATGGAGAGGTCCCTGCCATCTTCTAGACTCGCAAGGCTTACCTTGTGCCTCTTTTCTGTAGAGTGAGGGCATCTGGCATTGACTAATGGATAAAAAATATTTGGAGGTTTCTTGTTTATTGTTTGTTTCATTGTCCCCCCTCTTTTTTGCAGATTCTAAATCTACTGTATATGCTTGTGCCACTCCAGCCAACACATGGCATTGTGCATAGTGGTCTTTGGCTTGTGTGCAGCTGCCCAGCCATGGAAACCCATTCCATGAAGGTTGTGCTGATGTTGCTTCTAGAGGCAGTTTTGATCTCTGTAGTGAGCGATGTTTCAGAGAAACAGGCCCTTCTGTATACCATGTATGATGGTACATGGTATACAGAAGGGTTACTGGCTGCCAATAAATCAACAGTGGCCTAGAATGTTGGTTGGGCACCTCTATAAACAATAATGCGTTTGATCGGTTTGAGCCGCTCGCTGAAGCACAGGCATTCTCAAAAAAAAAACTGAAAGTGAGCTTCAATCTTTCATAAATGAGAAATCCTGTTTCTTTTACCTCTATTTTATGTTGTGTTCTGGAGGCTACAGATTTAAATTTATAGTAGGCATACCAGCTAAATAGTTTGTTAAAATGTAGTATACCCTTTCTGCTTATACATGGTTTTTTTTCTTCTTTTTAGTCTCTGTCGTGCTCCCTCAAATCGTGTCAAAGGACGTCCTTTCAGACCTGTGAGAGCTGTGGCTGTAGACCTCTTTCCTCAGACACCTCACTGTGAACTTCTTATTCTGTTTGAGAGGGTGGAAAACACTAGCGAGCCACCTAACACGGATAGCACATTTCAAAGCGTAAGCGTGCCGCATAATGACCTAGACCCTGCTCTTCAAAGCACAAGTGAGTAGGCTTGTGACCCAGACCCTGCACTTTAAAACATGTTTACTTACCTGGACCTCTCATTTCAAAGCAGTGACGTCTTTAAATTTCAGCCAGGCACAAGGGGGAACTTGGTTAAAAAAAAAAAACAACCCAAAGGCAGTGCAGTTAAAGATATTCTTCAATTTGTAATTAACAAGTATAATTGCTACATGGGACCAGTATTAACCCATTATGCTTATTTTACATTGCGCCAAGAAAATAGGATTTAAGTTCTGAAATAAAAATACCAATTACAGTTGCATTTTTGCCTTGTAGTGTCTTATTTTCATAACTGGTGATTGTGGTTGACCAAATGGCACACAGACAATACTTTAAAGCCTTGGAGTATATAGCAAAGAAGGCTGTGGAAAAATTGCTGTTTCACTTTTTGATCTTTTCTTCAAATACACAAAAATACTCTGCTCTCATGGATATTAACCAAATGCAAACACAACCCAGGTTTCTAAAAAAAAAAAACCAACAAAAAAACCTGTTAAATATATGTCTGTCACAATTATTAGGACTCTTAGTCAATACTTTGTGCTACCTCCCTTTGCCAAGATAACAATTTCACCTAAAATGTCTGATGAGGCTGGCAAATACACTCACTGGCCACTTTATTAGGTACACCTTGCTAGTACCAGGTTGGACTCCATTTTTGCTTTCAGAACTGCCTTCATTATTTGTGGCATACTTTCTACAAGGTGCTGGAAACATTCCTCAGAAACTTTGGTCCAACCACATCCCAAAGGTGCTCTATTGGATTGAGATGTGGTGACTGTGGAGGCCATTGGAGTACAGTGAACTCATTGTCATGTTCAAAACACCAGTTTGAGATGATGTGAGCTTTGTGACATGGTGCCTTATCCTGCTGGAAGTAGCCATCAGAAGATTGGGTACACTGTGGTCAAGGGATGGACATGGTCAGCAACAATACTCAGGCTGTCGTGTTTAAACAATGCTCAATCTGAACCGTTAATACAAGGCAGGATGGATCCATGCTTTCATGTTTACACCAAAGTCCGACCCTGTCATTTGAATGTCACCGCTGGAATCAAGACTCATCAGACCAGGCAACGTTCTTCCATTGTCCAATTTTGGTGAGCCTGTGCGAATTGTAGCCTAAGATTCCTGTTCTTAGCTGACAGGAGTGGCACCCGGTGTCTTCTGCCGCTGTAGCCCATCTGCTTCAAGGTTCGACGTGTTGTGCGTTCAGAGATGGTATTCTGTATACCTTTAATCACTTAAATCCCCCTTGTGATGTTTGGTTTGAACTTCAGCAAGTTGTCATGACTATGTCTACATGCCTAAATGTATTGAGTTGCTGCCATGTGATTGGCTGATTATCAATTTGTGTTAAGCGATTGAACAGGTGTACCTAATAAAGTGGCCAGTGCAGTGTACATGGGAAGCCATCTGCGACCATTCCTCCAAACAGAATCTTTCCAGAGCCTTCAAATTTGAGGTGTACACCGGAGGACTCTTCTCCTTGGTTCATCTACAGGTTATTTATGGGGTTCAAGTCAAGGGGCTGGGTTGGCCATTGTAGGGCTTTGATTTTATGATCACTAAACCAATTTTTTTTGTCGATTGTGTTTTGGATCATTGCCCTGTTGGAAGGTCTGGCTCATTTTAAGCTTTCTGGCAAAAGGAATCAGGTTTTTAATATCTATTCATATTTGATAGGATGCATATGGCATCATGGACGCTAATAAAATTTACAGGTTCTCTGGCAGAAAAACAGCCCTAAAACCTACTTCTGGTGTTTTTTTTGCCAAAAAGCTCTACTTTGGTTTCATCTGACCATAGAACCAATCCTATTTGAGGTCCCGGTATTGCCTGGAAGAAGATGGTTTGTTTTAGGATGAGAGTAGAGGCATTTTTTTCTTCAAAGCATTCCAAACAGCTTGTGGTAATGTAGGTCACTTCGGATTGTAGTTTTGGAGACTTTTTGACCCCAAGACGCAACTAACTTCTGCAATTCTCTAGCTGTGATCCTTGGAGATTTTTGGGCCACCTGAACCATCCTCTTCACAGTGATTAATAGCATTTTGAGTTGACTGGAACTTAATTATTGCCCTGATGGAAATGTAAATTTTCAACGCTATTTCTATTTTCTTATAGCCCATTACCCTTACCATTTTGTTGAAGTGGTAGAAAAATGCTTGTGTTATTGTAAATATTATTGCTGACAAAGACATAAGAAAACAGGAAATGCCTAGTCTATGATGTATTCACAGGTTATCCTTGAAACTATGCCAAGACATCTACTCCATGCAAAGGGTCAAGTATAGGCCATTCTTAATTATGCAGCTTAAACGGCATTAACTGCTTGAAAAGTAACCAATCAGGATATATCATTAGAAGTAGATGTTATATAAACCATGTAACCTAAACATGTAATTAGACAATGCTTAGACTTGTGTGTTGTGTGCCTTGTCTCGCTTATGCGCATGATCTGAATAAAGGAAACTCTTTCTGAGGAGAATTCGACCGATAATTCAACCAACATGAAGCTCAACAACCTTTTGCTGCTCATCACAGATACACCGATCAGCCATAACATTATGACCACTGTCAGTGGGTAGCAAGTAGGCAGTCACTTCACCTGTCAGTGGTCATAATATTATGGCTGATCTGTGTATTTCAACTATATTTTTCTCATATTAATTCATAGGACTGCCAATAATTGTGGCACACATACATTTTTCTATTGTATAAACCCATGTTGTGTTTGCAATTGTTTGATACCCATGAGCATTTTTTGTGTATTGTTTGAGGAAAAGATTAAACAGAATTTTTCACAGCCTTCTTTGCACGTTGTTACCAAGGTTGGCAATATTTGTGGGGGGGCACTGTATGTAGACTGGAGAACAAACTTGGTAAACCGTGGTCACCCTACTAATGTCTGTACAGTGAAAACAGATTCCATGGGTGTACTGAAACATCCACGACTATATCCTGCCCGAATAAAAATTTCAATACCGGATAATAAGACGGTAAGTGCGCTTTGCCTTTTCTCGTATGAAATGTCATCTTACACTTAATAAAATTCAGTGAGCCACTGTACTAACAAATGCCAAGTACGGGTAAATTAAGTGCCACAAGTTAATCTTCTCTTTACACAGTTGGTATTTTTGCAGCATTTGCTATAAATTTATACTAAGCGGCCCACGAGTAAAAGGAAACTGCTGAGATTTCACATAAGCTCCGTTGTGGCTTACAGCTTCTGCCTCCACCCGTTCCAACATGCAAGGATGTTATAGCTGTTAGGACATCTTCTTAAAAGGCAGCTACGTTCTGACTGCATCACAGCAGCTGCTCTCATTGAATGCGTATTCAAAAGATTTGGGTTTATTCGCTAAAGGGAGTGTTAACTACCTTCATGAGGAACGGCAAACACTGGAAAGTTTCACATGCAAGATGGGCTGATCTGGCTCATAATTGCATAATTCAATATATATATGAGGAGACTACAGCAATCTCGCCGACTTAACTATACATTATACAGCACCAGCCAAACTCTTCTTGCAGCAGAACCTCGGGTTGGACCTTTGTAATACAGTAAAGGAGCTGAAACAATGGCCCTGCAAACTCTCCCATCATCTCTACCTTTAGTGAATAAACACTATATTGAGGCATTGGAGAAACATTAACTAGTTAAAGAAAGCAAGCACAATCAATTGACATTAAGGGGATGCATTTCTGTGACATGCCTAGCATGTCAATTGTCCTGAAGGGGTTATAAAGCAGGTGGGTTTTAGTGTGTGTTTTTTTTTTTTTTTTGACTGGACTGGAACCATAATTGTGAGATTCCTGGAATTGCATCACCAAATTTAGGCCACAGTCACTGCTGTAATGCACATCACACTTTGTGGCTGGGTGAAACAGTAAATAGGTACGCAGTAAAAAGACACAGAGGATCTCCTGTAATATCAAACTTTATTGCTAAAATCTAAACCAAAAAGTTTAACGCACAATACTTTAAGACCATGTGCACAAAGTATACATTAGTGTGGAAACCTATTTTGCCTTTAGGTTACAGACTTTGACGATTCATTCACGTTTATAAGACGACCAGTCACACATTTCATACTGCAACCATTAATTCACTGTGACACGACTAAAGGACTTCACTCTCTTACGTACAATACTTAGAGCCGTCACGTACTTAACATGTATTCAGCACTGCCAATGGAAACAATTACATTAATACCATCCATATTCCCAAACAATGCTAGGTTATGTTGTAAATATTCTGCCTGGATATCGGATATATAATTTTCACATAAATGCCACGGCGTACAAGATAATTCATAGCAGATCGGTTCTCCACCTGGTACTAAAAAAGTAGAGCTCCAGGGGAGAAAAATATGCTTTTCAATCTACAGACATAACCACAAACATCAAAGGCAGCACTGGGACATACACTAGAACGCACCATTATAACCAAGGCACACAACACGATATAAGCACTGCCTCTATATACTAGCAAGGTAATTTGCATTACCTTAAAAAGGCAGCTCTAGCACAAAAGGTGCCAATACTGCAAACTTCAAAATATAAAAATTGTACAATGATAAAGTGAAACAAAGGGGGAAAAAAAACAAATACTGCAGCTATTATAATTCATTATAGTCCACACTATAAAACTTTGCATAAAAGAGCTATACCACACACAACAAAGGCAGTCCTTTTTACACTAAAATGCCATGCAACAAAAATTCTAGAAGGTCTCACAATACAGTACCCTTTATCAACAGGCCGGTAACCCATAGCAATTCAACATTTTGGTTTCAGGCAACTAGTAGTATAATTAGTATACATACGCTTGAAGAAGAACATAATAAAGTATTTTACAATGTATTAGTTTGTGAAAAGGAATAACATCCAGTCCCCCTGCCCTACTTTTTAAACCCTTAATTATGTTTTTAAGGTTTCCCCAGTTTCAGGACCTCCATAATAAGAAATATGTCGTTTTTGTAAACACAACCCCATTTTACACAGTCTGCCTCAAATTCAGTAGAGATAAAATGGGAAATAAAAGCATTGCAGTGCATTTAGGAGGAGAGTAACGGACAAGCTGAATTTATACCAATCCATGTCCAAAATGTTTTCAAGATAAAGGTTATATTAAATCGACTACAAGATGGAAGAGTATAGGCAAGACAATACTGGGGTCGATCATCCCATGGTGATGCAAATGTTTACTTACTACTGTGAGATATTTTTCCTGTTTCCTCCACACTTGAGGATATTTTGCCCTGCTCTTATATTGTCAAATGGCAATGGCTATCTGCAGGGAAAGGGCACTTGCCCTTCCTTGGAAATTTACTGACAATGCCAACCTACTCCGCCAACGAGCCACCATTTAGAAATGATTTGAGGCCCCGTAAGCAAATAGACTTAAGTCCCACACAAGGAACACTTCAGCGATATTAATAAAAACGTTCCATGATTCAAGCTAATTTTCACACCTGAGCAACAAGCTCTGTACCGATCAAACAAATACAAGTGGACATGGTATGTATTTGGGATGACCAATGTCTTCATGAAAACCATATCCTATGGAGAAACCATGTTCTTTTAAAGGATACAACTACGCAGCCATGAATAAAAATACATTAAGCAACTGCCACAATAAGCAATATAATACTGAAAAGAAAGCCTTGGATACACTCTAATGAGAAAGCATCCCAGAATCGGGTTACATCCCCCCATTTGGGAAATACAGGCAAACTCATAAGATACATTTCAAATCAACTATTCTGTCTCAAATATAAAAGATTTACTTCATCCACTTGACCCTGCAGTCCCCATTATCAATTAGGACACATTAGCAAATATTTTACTTCAAACTGCAATGTATGCTACCCAAGTATCTTTACAGACAGTGATACAATTACAAAGCATACGGTTCATAAAGAATACCCATTCATCTATCCCGTGGGCAAAGAATCCAGTCAACACACATTCTTAGTTATATATACAGCAGCTGCTGATACATTCGTCCAGTGCATATTACGAGGAACATTATCCCTTGGACAAGCAGTAATAGATTAGTAAACACTAATGGTGGGAGCTCACTGTGCTTTCAGTAAAAAGTTATTGGAATGCACATCAATCCTAAGAAACTCCAGTTAATTCCAACTTCTGATCATACCTTATGTAGCTATTACTTTGTCGATGTACAATAAGACCGATGGAATCTAATTTGGTGCTTTGCGAACCTCGGATTGGATTTGTTTGTGCTTAATATCAAAGCAACATAAAAGAACATGATTTACTTTTTTATATATATTTTGACATATAAACCCAGTTTCAGTTCAAAGCAGCTTTAGGATCTATTGCATTCTTTAGCGAGCCCTGTAAAAAAGTTCATGTGACAGACAGCTCAACTTTCCAGTTGCAGAGGAAACATCACATTACAGATAATCTGTGATCCCAATTCTTCCTCCTATATACAACATATAAGCTTTTTCTTTTTCATTTAAGCCTCAATACAATTGTTGCTTATTTTTGGTTGTGCTGTGGGTGTTGCCATATCACATTCTGTATTGCTGCTCTGCCCACATATAATGGCAGTGACCCTACAAAAAAAAAAAAAGCCATCTGAATACATCAATCTGTAGCGTTATTGGGCTTGCGTGCAGTCTGAGAATTAAATGCACACCAAGCACAAGAAGCATGTTACCAATTCCTGCTTGGTCTGTCAGAAGGATCCCACTAATGGATCGTGTAAAAGTGAAGACATTTTGCATGGATCCCCAGGGTGTGCCTTTGGTGGAGTGACAACTCTAACAGTGATCTGAATACACAAAAACGATAACGTTTTAAGTACTGAATTCAGTTATGAAAGTTTCTCTTTAAAGCAGCAGTCTTATTTTGAAATCTTATCCAAAACGTTACATGAAAGTACAATCACATTGCTCCACAAAGCTCAGAGACCCTATTTGTTAAGTGCTGTTAAAAAGCTGTTGAATATAAGCTGAATTCCAATTACGTGCTGTGCACGAGCATTGACCATATCAACGAAGAACACATCCGGTTATTTAAAATAAAATAAAAAAAACCCAAACAAAACACAAACGTAAGAAAACATGTGCACTCGGCAAACTGCCAAATTAATTGAAAAGTGATTTGATTCATAATGAACTTTCAGACAGCTAGAGCAGCCATCATGGTCACTTCCTGCTAATGTGACATTACATACAAGGCAGTGTGACAGTACACACTTCCGTACTGGTATAAGGAAATCGCAGACACCCCGCAAGTGTGATATTTGCAATCGAGAGCGATGCAGTTATTAAAAAGGAATAGGCAAAAGCGCTCCTTTCATATGCATCCGAGTTGTGCTTAAAAGCAGCCTATTGGCATGTACCTCCTTGAATAAGCTTCTTTCAAGCAAGACACACTACAGCAGTGGACTGCTCAACACGAGCCCATAAGGGCATAACTGCAGCACTGACCATCCGGATCAACGAGGCACGACAAAAAAGAAACATTTATACATTGCCTGTACACAGAGCGGTACAAGTACAGCAGAGTTAAACCCAGCCATTGAAATGCGTACCCCCCCCAGTTAAAAGGAACACTTCCAGGCAAGGCAAAGGATATGCGCTGCGCTGTCCACCCTAATGTCCCAATGCCACAGAGCCACACAGGGGTCTTAAATGCTTCCCATTATCAATGCAAAAAGTCTAGAAATCCTTTCAAGGCAACTCCCACAATACAAAACACTGGAGTGTTCACATGATCCGACGTGATGCAATTTACTATGGCAAAGTGTTTACTTCATATAGAAAATTCAAAATGTAAACATGAACCGACACTTTGTGTAAGCGTAGTGCCAATTCTCACCTCACCCACATCTGGCTCTGGATGGGTTAAAGGTTTTGCAATGTCGCGGTCTCAAGCAAAATAGAGTTTAGGGTCTATTAACTAGGGTTTATAAATACATCACGTATGAGAGCACTGAAGGTCACGCGGACCCCTGTCACAAAGGCAACGTGGGCTCAATGACCTAGTAATATCACCTGCTAAAAGAGAAAACAGATGAGTGTGCGCGAGAAGTACAATTATTGAATGCCATCAGGTCAGTATCTTGCACATAAAGAGACACTAACAAGATTTCATAGAATACTATGCGTGTAAACTCAGATCCAGTTCACAATGTAAAAAACATGCATGGTTGAAAGACAGGATTAGTTAACAAAGAACAAAAGTGCTTGATGTCATTTAAACAATGCATAAGCCAGGTACTCAGCATTACTTTTTGGATCCCTTAATAACAAGTAAAATAAGACGTTGACCAGCATGTTGCAAAAAGGAGGTAATTTTTTTTGGATTCAGTTAGTATTGCCCAGATGATACAATATAATAATAAAATAAAAAAATCCCAGGTTATGTATCATCTTCATCAGAAAAAGAAAACATGTGTGGTTTAAGTAGTCTCTAGGGTTCCTTATTGCTCCTGTACATGTCAAGGTCACACATCAACAGTGCACAAGGGTTCGCTTCCAGGCTGGGCAGATTCAACAATAGTCATCTTGGGTTTCTTTCGCGTTTCCTCCTTTAAAACAAAAAAAAAATATGATATTTCCTGTTTATCCACCATGTACCTCTTCTGTTAACTCTTTTATGACTTCAATTAGATTATACAATGTATTCTGTATGTTTAATGACAAAGTTACACAGAGCAATGGCTAAAATTGTAAGAAACTGGATAACAGGGAGTGAACTGGAGGGTCAGACTGAAGCTGAGGTTAGAAATAGTGATAAGGAACAGTTCTAAATCAAACACACTGCAGGGCTGTTTGCCACAGTAATAAGTTACGGGCTTGTTCTCCTGCTAAATGGGTAATATCCTTCATTTATATGGATGGTGTAGTGAAAAATTCTGTGATGAAGAGTTTTCTTTCCTCATTATTATTGGAAAATGCCAAGGGGGCGAGTGTGTGCGCTCATGTGTGTGTCAGTCATTTAAAGCCTGGTCTGGATAGTGGACACCTAGAACAGCAAGACTGAGGTTGTATTTAATTTTGTGAATAATGGTTTCCCTTTTTTTTTTGTGAACACAGTTGCATTTAATGTTCTAACACTTTGTACAAAATGCTATAAAAACATTCAATATAATTAATGAAGCTCCAGAGCACCCCCCACACTTACCCTCTCCTGAGCCAGCCGCTTCATCTCTTCCTGTAGCTTGTTTAAGATATGGAGGTTTGGCTTGTTCTTTTTGGCATACTGCTGAAGTTCTATCACACTTTTATCTGACGTTTCCTGTAAAGACCCCAAACGTGGATTAACCGATGACACTCAAATACAGGCAAAATTCTTGTGGACAACATTTCTACAAATGTCCTAATGCTCACACCAAACACATACAAAAGGAAAAAAAACATTATAAATAAACAAATGTTTTATTTAACCCCTTAAGGACCGGGCTCGGTTTTTCTTTTTGTACCCTGTGGGACCGAGGCTGTTTTAATACTTTTTTGGTGCTTGTGTTCAGCTGTAATTTTCTCCTCACCCATTTAGTGTACCCACATAAGTTATATATTGTTTTTTTCAGGACAAGATGGGCTTTCTTCAGATACCATTATTTTGATCGTATCATCTTATTTACTATAAAAAAAATCATGGTGAAAAGTTGAAAAAAAACCCAACACATTTTATGTCTTATTTACCTAAAAAAGCAAGTAAAAAACTAGCTAAATAGATTCTACTACTTGTCCTGAGTTTAGAAATACCCAATGTTTTTATGTTTTTTTTGCTGTTTTTTGTAAGTTATAGGGCAATATGTACAAGCAGCGTTTTATGATTTCCAAATCTTTTTTAACAAATCTGGTCAGTCTGCCTCCATCTCCTCTTTGGAACATCTTTGAAGCCGGTTAACTCAATTTAACCCCAAAAAACCATATATTTTTGAAAACTAGAAACCCCAGGGTATTCCAAATGCTGTTATTTTAACCCTTTCCATGCACCAATTATACAACTACACTTTGTCAAACTTTGTAATAGTAATTTGTTTTATTTATTTTTTTTCACACAAATTGTACTTTAGTTATAGATATACAGGTTCTGGTATATGTCACTGTCAAACAACACCCCAATGGGTGTTCAGGAACATCTCCTGAGTGCAGTGACACCCGACATGCATGGGTTTGTCGTGTTTGAGATTTAAAATGCCACATTTGGGAAGTGCGCTTTTTTTCTCCATTTTGGTCAGTCTGTACCTATGCCCTATCTTTGAGCTCGGCCACTCCAATTTACCCCATCAGCCATTTTTTTTTATATTAGACACCCCTTGGGTATTTGAAGTGCTTTTATTTTAACTCTTTGTTGAGATTTTTGAGAAATTTTAGCACTTGCTCAAAATGATAAACTTTATATTTTTTTTATTTTATTTTTTTAATACTTTTTTTTTTATATATTTTTTTTTTACACATTTTGCTGGTATTGGATGGTTTATCTAGTGACATCACTGCATAATTATTTTTAAATGTTAGCACTTTTTTTTTTTTAATTATTTTTTGAATATTTTACTAATCACATTGTGATTAGAAAGCTGGGCTCCATTGACTTGCATGGTTGAGCGCAGTACCTGTATTGAACCTGCAAGTGGAGCCAGAGTTCTCTAGAGGGTCTGGAGACCATCTAGCGAACTCTTTCATCTTTGTTTTTTTTCCCGGGCCGCCGCCATCTTGCTGATGGCGAAGATCACCGGCAGCTGCGGCTGTGACCGCTCTCCGGAGCGGTCACAGCCCATCCAGAGGTAAGTGTTTTGTGTCGCTGGATGCCTCCTGATCGAGGCATTCCAGCGTTGATCGCCTCCTAAACGCTTTTAAAACAGGCGTCCACCGCCATACAATGTATGGCGGCTGTTGACGCCCCGGGGAGGGGCCAGACATGGCCCCCGATGCCGATCTCGGCTTTGCTGAATGCCTCGACATCGAGGCATTACAGTAATGCCGTCTAAGCGAAGAAAGTGATCGTTGATCACTTTCTAAGCTTATTTAAATTTTTGACGGTTCAGGACCGTCAAAGGTCATTAAGTGACCGTTTTTCCATGACAGTCCTGAACCGGCAAAGGTCGTTAAGGGGTTAAGCAACCTTTTACTAGAGGGAAGTCTCTGCATGTAAAATTAAATACGACACTATATATTTTGCAGATTTTGTAACAACGTCAAAAGTTCATAACTATTTAAAAGATCAAAAATGTGCCTAAAAAGGTTGACTGGATTTTACAGTAAGCGGCATTGGACTTTAGTTACCTGTTTCACCATCTTGCTGCTCTCCCTTCCATACATTCTTAGCAGGGAACCCCAATTTTTCACATGTGGGTGAAGTAATTGAAGGATTTTCTGAGATGCCAGCTGTTTCCCAACCCTCTTGTTTTTGCCTACAAGAAACAGTAACTCCATTGATTACGGATGTTATCAGCAGTTTGCATGAATTCTGATGAACATAATTAGAACATGGGGCTTCTTCAAGCAGTGGGAGCAAACGCATTTAACAAGTCATATTTCGATAAAGGAAAGGTGTATGTAAATACGCAAATACTCACACCAGCCTCGCACAGTGTGCTTCCCACAAGTCATTACATATTCACTTTTCTGGTTCTTGCCAGGGATCACTTCAAACTTGATTGATGTGTCCCCCATTCCATGATTTCTTGCAAAAAAAATACAAACTTTAAACATTGCTATCATTCCAGAAACAGATTTATGGACTACACATTTACATAGGACCTTTAGCATCTGTTTTACTTGGAAAACCACTGTGCTCATACACAGAAAAGGTTGAGCAGGGTAATAGAAAATAATGTAACAGATACACAATTACTGCCGTCAATTACGTGAAAAATGTAGAACTTTCCAGTCTGTCATACAATATTGTTTTAGGCTGTTTTATTACCCTGGCAAAAATGTTTACCTTTTAAGGCACTCGTGGAGGATTTGATATGGAGACAACAGTCCAGCTTTATTAGTCAGCTCATAAACTCGAGAGTCCTCAATACTGACATGGTTGAAATACTGTAGAACACAGAGACAATCAATATATTGTATTTGTACAACACATAGTAGCAACTAACAGATGTTTACACACACATATATACATATATATTATATACACACACACCGTATTTGATCAATTAAGAAAAAGCCTGAATATAAGACTACCCTATAAGAAAAAATTTATACTAGTAAATATTAATTCACATGTATATTTTTTCATATTTAATTTTCCTTTTATTTACCAGCCTGCCCCCAGCTATGCACATCTGCCTTTTAACCACCTCTGCCTCCAGAAAACCACTATACCCCCCATGCCACTCTTACTTATCCCCACATGCCCCGACTTACGGATGCATCCCTAGACTTGTCCCCCGTGCTTCAGACTCCCTGTTGTCTAGTGGGGGCAGGCGGTGGAGGTCCGCTGCTGCTGGCCGGTACTTCCGCTGGGGCCTCTATGAGCACCGGAAGGTCATGTCACGCTCTGTCATAGAAGCCCTGGCAGAAGTGCCGTCAGCAGGGGAGGTGTGGGATGCGCATAGACAACATCTCCAAATACGGTATATATATATATTCTTATTCCACATATACATCATAAAGAGGACCGAAACAGAGAGGAGTGCAATGGACCTTAGCCAACGTGCGAACGTAATGTGAACATAGCTCACCTCAAGCTCATCACTGTCTTTGGCCTTCTCTTCTGCAGTCTGCTTTACAAAGTCAGGAATAAGGATTTCCAGTGTAGCACGGGCTGAAAATGAAAGTATTATATGATGCGCTTAGGTGCACCCATGTAAAATAAAAAATATATATCTGCATCATCAAATACACCTTATCTCCACTACACTTTAAACAGGCACTCAAGTAGACCTTTAAAATAAATACATATTAAAGTAATTTGTATTTGCATTCTGTAAACATAAAAAAAAAAAAAAAAAAAAAAAAAAAAAAAGCGAGTGAAGATTTCAGATTCACTACTGAAACATCATTCTAGACAGTGGCCAACGATGCTTGTTTGACCAGGTCAGAGCTATTTATGAAAGGGACAGTAGCTTCCTTTCACGAGATAAATTTCAGGTGAACAAGGCAGATATTTCTGAACTCACTAAGTGTCCAGGAACCTCTAAAAAGTTATTGCTACATTGGTATATGGTCTTAGTATGGGTATGGAAATGTTCGCTGAAGAGGATGCAGGGAAGCTATTTTCCAGATTTTAATCATTTTGTAAGGAAACTTTTTATATTAGAATAATTATACTGATTTTCCCAGCATATACTTTGTTGCCTCTTTCAAATATTCCCAGATGAAACCACTAGAGGACAATGAGATTAGTGTGTTATATTCTGTTGGACATCAAAGAAACTACTGTCTCCCCATTGGAATTGGGCCACAATCCCTACTGGGGCTGAAATAACACGTACAGTGATGTAGATACAAAACAGAGGAGCTGATGCACAAGGTTTCAAATTCCACCCACTGCTCTGATAACATTTATGGACCATGACGCAAGGCATGATTGTCTTAACTCACTATACCTTATGTAACTTTCAGAAATTCATTTTAGCTCAGACAACTAGTTAACTCCTGAACCAGGTAGACTGATAATTCCATTATTAATCACTGAAAATGTTACACCAGCAATAATTTTCTTTGTTTTGATTTTCTTTTATTGCAGGTGCCCCCCCCCCTTTTCTCTGTTTCACACACGCAATCCTGCAAAAGTATGCTCTGTATACTAAATTTGTGTGATATTTCCCCAGTAATAATAACTACAGATATTTCACACGTGCCATGCTGATTGGTTGGAGATGCCATTTTTTCTACGTTGTGTGGCAAATGTATCCTTTCTATAGCCTGTACCTTACTTAACTATATGGTATTATATTATACTTGTGTTTCCAATATCCTTTGTATAATGTCTGATTTGGGTGGATCTTAACATGGCCCTAACAATAAAAAATAAAATGTGAACTACAAACCAGCTTTATTCTTTGCCAATTTTTTGCTGCTTGCAGTCCCTGTGCCATAGGCCACTCCATCAATTATTACAGAGGTTCCAAAGGGTTCACTTGGGTTCTCTGCAAACAAAGATCAGACCAAACACTAGAGACACAAATGATAGCTTACATATCATGAAGAACGCAATGACTACAGAAAGTCAAGACGCATTATACGCAGTAACAACTTTACTGCTACAGTAATAAAATAGTGCCATATCTCAAACTGTATATGAATACATGATCACATACATGGAAACATTAAGCAAGCTTCAAAGGAACAGCACGTGTCAGTGCGTCCAAGTAATTTTACATTTTTTTCTTGTTTTTTTAATACCTGATACAAATTTTTGATATACGCAAGTCAATAATAAAATGACAGCAAAATAGAGAACAGGAAGAAAACTGTAGTATCATCCACTTATTCCGAACACTGCGCAAGTCATATGGCATAGTTTGTGACTGCAAGCTAAACTGCATGATATCATATTAAAACAGGAAATCAGGTATTTGCCCCTGTACCAAACACTTGTTACTCAATTCTTACCACATTCAAAAAAGTTGTAAACGGGGCGAACTTTCAAGATTCGTTGCATATATTCATGAAGGATGCAAACTTCAGATTTCCCATTAGGATTAATAATAAACTCTAGAAAACAAACGAGAAAGAAAGCGCCAGATGATAAAATAGTAAATAAAGAAGGACCTTTTCCACAAAACTCGCCAAAAGCTGAAATCCCTCTTACGTTGTCTCAGAGTTAGCTGAATGCAGAGAGAACATATCAACTAGTTTTCCCTGTATGCATATTTTTTTAGAATGTTATAAATAAACTGACAGGCTAAAGCGCCATTAATAGCAGAATGTAAAAATAAAATGTCATTGTCCTCAAACTACCAAAGTTAAAAAACAAACCTTTCTTTGTAGGGGCATCGTGCACGGACAAAGTGATAAGTTTCTGGTTTGCTGGCAAAATTGGCCTTTCGCATTCAGCCTGCTTGCGTTTCACTTCACGGTTAAACTGCCTTCTTTCTGCCCAGGTCCTGAACTTTTTAACAGTGACCTGCTCAAAGTCAAATCGCTTTTCCAAATAGCGTCGGAAGTTTTCTAAATCTGTTAGAGGAGAAGTAAAAGTACAGTACATTTCAGTACATACATATCCATACTATCAAACTTCACTTCCAGAAAGGTCAATGCTATAGGTCAAGCCATCAGACTAAATTCTAAATAGGAGAGTATAATTTAACCTTTCAAACAATATCAATTATATTTAAAATAGCACTTAACATTGTCATAAAATTGATTAACCTAGGACCGACATTTATTGAAAATATACCTTTTCATATTGTCATAAATTGATTAACCTTTGACCTTTCGCACAAGGAATATAAGCATAACTTTCTAAATAAAGATATACACGCGAGACATTGGAGTATATTCCTTTAAACGTAAATTTGCATGCAAATTCTGAACCTTAGTGTGTGTTATAGGTTTCTCCTGCAAGGAGTGAAGAGTAAGACTTAACTTATCTGCCAACTCTGTTTACTTAAACTTTACTTGCAAGTCACATGATACAGCCATCATCAGCAAAGTTCAAACATATCGTTATTTCATAGATTTATATTAAATAGTTTGCCATGTAACTAAAAATAAAACAAAACTGATGGTATAGCCATTTGTATAGCTGCATATTAGAGGGTAAAAAAAGGGGGGTTATCCAGATCTTTTGCCAGGCAAACGGCTAGCAAATATACTGTTAAACGTTTGTGCAAAGCTACCATTCACGGCTATAAACAAACATGGTGTTAAGTAGGGCTGCAACTAACGATTATTTTAATAATCGATTAGTTGGCCGATTATTTTTTCGATTAATCGGATAAAATGTTTTAATTTTTTTTCAATTTAAAATAATGTAATAAAAAACGTACAATTTACACTTTCATCTCTTTATCACAATGGCCTCTCTCTATTCACCTTCTTATTTTACTGACATAATAATAAAAGCTACAAGAACCCAAACACAGTGTTTTAATACAAAGTTATTAGTAAATATTAATTCATATGTTAACTATTTTTCATATTTAATAAAAACTATGAGAAAAAAGCCTTGTTTAAATTTTTTTTATTTACCAAACTGCCCCCAGTTATGCACATCTGACCCCCAGCTTGCCACTCTGCCCCCATATATGCCTTATACCGCCTATATGCCAGAGATTCCACTGTGCCCCCTGATATACCACTGTGCCCCCGATATGCCTTATACTCCTTATATGCCAGTGATATGCAACTGAGCCCCCTGATATACCTTTTACCCCAGATATGTTTTATGTCCCCCTGATATGCCTAATATCGATATGCCTTATACCCCCTATATGCCCTAAAATTCATAATACCCCCCATACACCACTATAACTCACCCATACTCCACTCTGGCTCCTGTCCCTCCCATACTCCATTCTGGCTCCTGCCCCTCCCATACTCCACTCTGGCTCCTCCCCCCTCCCATACACCACTCTGCCTCCTCCCCCTCCCATACATCACTTTGCCCCCTCCCATACACCACTCTGCCTCCCCCCCATACATCACTTTGGCTCCTCCCCCTCCCATACATCACTCTGCCTCCTCCCCCCTCCCATACTCCACTCGGCCTCCTCCCCCCTCCCATACTCCACTCGGCCTCCTCCCCCCTCCCATACTCCACTCGGCCTCCTCCCCCCTCCCATACTCCACTCGGCCTCCTCCCCCCTCCCATACTGCACTCTGCCTCCTCCCCCCTCCCATACTGCACTCTGCCTCCTCCCATCCTGCACTCTGCCTCCTCCCCCCTCCCATCCTGCACTCTGCCTCCTCCCCCCCCTCCCATCCTGCACTCTGCCTCCTCCCCCCCTCCCATACTGCACTCTGCCTCCTGTCAGCCACGGAGGTTCACAAGACACCAGGGAGCCGGGTAGAGAGGCAGAGTGTCGTATGGGAGGGGGAGGAGCCAGAGTGGTGTATGGGAGGGTGGCTCCCATACACCCCTCTGACTCCTCCCCCCTCCCATACACCGCTCTGCCTCTCTACCCGGCTCCGTTACTGACAGGAACTTTCACTGCAGCTTCATAGAAGCCTCAGCATAAGTGAAGGTGAGCAACGGAGGCTGTCTGTGCGATGCAGACCCCCACCGGCTGACAGAGGATGATTCTCTGTCAGCCGGTGGGGGTCTGCACGATGCGCACAGACAGCCTCCGTTACTGCCCTTCACTTACGCCGAGGCTTCTATGAAGTCAGTAACGGAGCCGGGTAGAGAGGCAGAGTGATGTATGGGAGGGGGGAGGAGTCAGAGGGGTGTATGGGAGGGGGAGAGAGACGGAAGTGAGAGACCGGCCGACAGTGAGGGGAATCCAGGTCCCCTGCAGCGTTGCGGGGGATCTGGATTATAGTGTTATAATCCAATCTCTGTTTGAGGTCGGATTATAATTTTTATAATCGATAAAAATCGATTCGATTAATCGATGATGAAAATCGTTGACAACGATTTTCATTATCGATTAGTTGTTTCAGCCCTAGTGTTAAGTGCACACAACCTTCTGCGTGTCTAGAATTGAGCAAAGCTTCTTATTACTTTACCACAGTATTAAACTCTGGAAAACACCAGTTCAGCTGGTTGGCATACATCTTGCATTATTTTCGTAAAAGGAAAAAAATGTACCGCTACAACAGAGCTAAGCAGAATTCATGGCTTGAGTGTACTCACCTATGGACTCATCCTTGCATACTTCTACTTTGGCCCTGACCTGTCCCAGTGCGCCTTGTGTTATCTCCCCTGTGGATTCAGCTGCAAAAGACTCTAGGTCTTCAGACTGGTGGTCTAACACTGAAGTCTTTTCAGGAGGTTCCAGTAACGGGCCGAGAGCGTCATTAATCCTCTCTTTTTCTTCATTTTCCTGCATTCTTTTGTAATGCAAACAGGGAATGCCACTAATCGGAGGATCGTGTTTCTGTATGTGAGGGCGATAAGCAGTGGTCAACTCCCTTGTTACAAAAGGTGACAAACACACTGAAGTATATAAGATGTGCGAATATTTTTAAACCAGCTATTAGTTTTGTCAGAGCTGAGGCTTTATGTGTAGTTGATTGTCTCACTGCAACTCTACCACCTTGGGAGAAGTTGTAAAGACCAGGACATAAAGGAACAGTTACATTTCTCCTTTAGAGTGGGCATAGTTTCCAAGTGACACTAGACTATTAACCAGGTGAGATGAATGTTTTAGGGATGCCGCACCCTGCCCCTTGTTTAAACTAAGCCACAGAGAAGAGAAATACATGAAACCTGGAAAACACTGCAAGGCACATGTGCACCTTGATACTTAGAATAGAAAATTAACATGTAATACTCTGACACTTCCACCATTAAATAACAGAGTTTTAAATCACATATAAAACAGCTGGGGAAAAAAAAGTAAAATTTTTCCGAATGAACCTACCCTTATGCTTCCAGTTCCTAAAAAGTAAGGTCTGGACCAGGTGACTACTCTGGTTTCGCGATGTAAGTACACAGGTATGCCGGAGTTATGGAACGTCATGATCCATCCGTCAGGTAATGGCTCAGTGGGTGGACGACCACGACCTTAATTTAAAATTCAAAATTATTAAACTTATGATGGCAAATCTCATTAAGAGGTGGCGCGGATTTTTCACAAAATCAAGCTATGAATGCAAATCTCTCTGTCCTAAAAGGTGCTTTTAAAAAAGAATGACTCAAGTTTCTACTAGCCTTACTAATGCCAAACCATCTTCTGAGTATCAGTTATGTCTCTATATAGCTTTGGAACTAGAAATATTTTTGCTTTTGTTTAGGGAATGGGTAAAATCTAGCTACTAAATACAGTAGTTCCTATGAAACAAAAAAAATCAAAAAATAAAACATTTGTCATTCGTATTACTCAGTGTGTGTGCATGTAGCCGAGAACTTTCATTCATGAGCAATACAAACAAGCGAATCTATTCCTGCCACTAGACCACGTTTTACATATGTATTTTGAAAAGGGAATTCTCACCATCTTTTTCTTTTTAATTTCACATCTATATAAATATATACACACACACAATCGACTAGATTGTAAGCACGCAAGAGCAGGGCACTCTTCTCCTTTCCACCAGTTTATCATTGTTCCAATGAATGTAAGTGCTGAGGAATCGGCCGGCGCATTATTAATATAATATAATGTAATATATATATATCCGAATATATTGTATTAAAACATATAGAGTGTGTGTGTGTGTGTGTGTGATATATATATATATATATATATATATATATATATATATCACACATATACACACACACACTATATATTTTAATACAATATAGTCGGTTTTAAAGAAATTCTAGTTTTACATGAGTTAGATGCATATTTGTCACACTCTTGCATTGTCCTAAACAATAAAATATTTCAACCTTAATTGCCCAGAGGTCAATTAAGTCTTTAGAGGAACACATTTGATTAACATTGCAATAAAGTTGATCAGTATGGTGTTTGAGCAGTGAAAGTCCCCAAAATATCACATGACTTACATAATTGCAACTTACAGGTATGCCTATAAAAAGTGTTTACGGAACAAAATTAAATAAACATTCTTCAATGCTAAACTGTTACTGTACAAAACATTGTTCAATGCTCAATGGTCAAAAAATATTTTCGTGAGGCTTTTACTTTAGGGCTGCAACAACTAATCGATAAAATCGATAATGAAAATCGTTTCCAACGAATTTCATTATCGATTAGATGAATCGAATTTTATCGATTATAAAATGAGGGTTTTTTCAGAGCAAATGCTCTGAAAAATATCCCTCGTTTTATAATCCGTTTAGTCTGACTCACAGCAGCAGCTCCTACTTACAGTTCCTCCCTGCAGTCACCGCCGATTGGCCCACCCACTTCCTTTTTCCAGTCCCTCCCTGCAGTCACTGCCGATTGGCTGCAAGGAGGGACAGTGAGAAAGGGGCGGGGCCAATCAGCAGTGACTGCAGGGAGGCACAGGGAGAAAGAAAGAGGAGGGCCAAAGTGTCGATTGGCCCCGCCCATTTCCGATACCATTAACATGGCTCAAGAACTCACTGGTGAGTATAACATTTATATTTGGGCTGCTGAAAGTTAGGGGCAGTTATAGTTAATGGGGTGTTTAGGGTTCATTTAGGGGCAGTTATAGTTAGTGAGGGGGTTTAGGGTTAATTTAGGGGCAGTTATAGTTAGTGGGGTGTTTAGGGTTAATTGTGGTTGATGGGGTGTTTAGGGTTAATTTAAGGGCTGTTATAGTTAATGGGGTGTTTAGGGTTAATTTAGGGGCAGTTATAGTTAGTGGGGTGTTTAGGGTTAATTGTGGTTGATGGAGTGTTTAGGGTTAATTTAGGGGCAGTTGTTATTAAATAAAGTTAACTTAAGGTGCAGTTAAAGTTAAAGGGGGTCAAACTGAGGGGAATCTAAATCCTGGGGGCAGTGAAGATTAACCCTGTACTTATTTATAAAAGTATAGTCTGTGAACGAGTCTGCAAATCTATGAGTGCACTATGGCATATCAGGGGGGTATATGGCAAACCTTGGGAGGACGGAGTGACATATTTGGGGGTATAAGGCATTCAGGCTATATAAGGCATTTGTGGGGAGGGCAGTGTGGCATGTCTGGGGAGGGCAGTGTGGCAAGCCTGGGCTCAAATATGCATAACGGGGGGGGGGGCAGGTTGGGAAATAAAAACAAGAAATGCATTGTTATCAGGTTTTTAATTCTGCAGTTTGTTTCTTACATCTTACGTTACTTTATTAAATTTTAAATAAATGAAAATTTGAATTTTTTTTATCCGATTAATCGAAAAAATAATCGGCCAACTAATCGATTATGAAAATAATCGTTAGTTGCAGCCCTATTTTACTTTAACTAAGCCAAGCGATCCAGGGATGGCACCGTTACTAACATTTAAAGACAGCTCAACAAGGTTGCTTACTTTTCAGAACAGTTTTTATTTTGGTCACCATGGGCTGGACTGTTGTCTCTCCATCTGATTGGTGATCGCTTTCCACTTCATATTTTTCATCATCCAGCCTTCTTTTCTTGGAAGTGTGTAGACTCTCTTCCAAAAGTGCATCCACATCGTTATCAAAATCATCCTGTAAAATAAACCATCAGATACGCGTCCCCCCTTCCTATGCTGGGAAAGATGAAAATCCCCTGGACACAGAGCAAACACAGATAGATATTTGTCTCTAATGGATGGAAGTACAAATGATTTGCATGCTGTGGGCTACCTCCACATAGTAACAATTAGCTACTGCAAAGCACTTAACATGTGACATGTATCACAGGGCATGTTAAAGAACATAAGCACAGACCAGGTTCTTAATGCATGATAATCAAATATCCTGCAGAACATATTCTGGAAATGCATAATAAGAAAGAAAGAAAAAAACCCAACATACCTCATAACTGAACATCAGGCCATCTTCATCAGCTGTATCTCGCTGGAGGATAGCCTCAGATGCAAAATCTACCCCTTCTTCATCAACATCCATCACATTTTCAGTGAAATCTTCTACTTCGTCCAGAACAGCATATTCCACTTTCTTCTCCAGCTCTGGTTCAGCCTCAATGTTTTGTTTGTTTGCATTTTCAATTGTACCCACTATTTTACCATTGCTAGTACCAGCAAAAGGACAAACATGCAAGTCTCCATTGACATTTGTCTTACTGATATCTAATTCTACCTCATCTTTTGACTCTGCTCCTGTGTACAGAACCCGTCTGTCTTGGCTTTTGCAACTCTCTGTAAAGCTTACACTAATCTTAACATCTTTAAGGAACTTAAGACTGGGGGTAAACCTCTTAATTGCTGGCGCATTGCGAGCAGTTCTGGAACTTTGGTCACTTAGATCAGGATCTACAACTGAAAGACAACTTGTGTGTGGAGAAGACCCTTTAGTGAGAAGTTGTTCATCGTGGTTCTGTTGGAGGTCCTCAGCTGGGGTTTTTAACTGTCCATCACCACCGGAGCCAACGTCCATTACCTCTGCGTCACTGGACGTTTGCAGGGGAGGTGGTGGAGGCTCTTCATATGGTGGAAGAGGTGGGGGACAAACAGACGCCAATTCCATGTCTGGGTTTCCATTTTCTTCTGGGGGAACCTCTACATTGCCACACTCCTCCATACTTATCACTAATTGATAACAATTAATTTAAACAAAATAACTTAACAAGTTTATATTATATATAGACCTAACATGCAACTGTCCAGCAATTCAAATGTACCATTTCTCAGTCAATAGGCAATACGGATGATTCATTTAAGCTGACTACATTACTCTTTTCATTAATGTAGACAGCCTTCAGAAATACTGTCTCTATTACTGGAAATCACAATGTATTCAGCTTAAGGAGAGCAAGAACTAGGCATCAGGCATCGTCGCTTGTCAAGGCGTCTTCTATCTGCGAAGAAGAGGAAAAACAAAACAGTGTTTGTCATAACTTTGATGTTCACATATCTGCTTACCTATGCTCGGGGGGGGGGGGGGCGCGCGCTAGAAGATTTATTCACTAAAGAGAGTTGTCGTTACAGCTCCATTGCGTCACTATTCTTTACGAAAGACCAGCGAATAGACCCCATCATCTACATTGGTTCAGCAGCAGAGTGATGAACAGGTTACGAAAAAATCATGACAGGTTAAGATAAGTACCAGGCTAGCATGGATTCACATACTATAACGGGTACTGATGCTTTACACACAGGGGGTTTTAGCATGTTCAGCTTGTCACTTTTTATGGGAAATGTGGATGTCGGCATCAAGATGTGACCCAACTTAATATATATATTTTTATGATACACAATATAACATGCAAATGGCCAAAGCTGTAATTTGTTTTAGAGATGCTACATTTTAAGGCAGGGGGCTAAAGCTACCTTATGGAGACAAAACGACCAGCATAGAGAGGGTCTATTCTGAAAGGACCCTAAACCACAGGGCAAGTGTTCTAGCACATCGCAGACTTTCGACACAAAACCAGCACAAAATAAACTGTAGACGTGGCTAGAATCCAATAAAAGGGTCCCCTGACGTATAAAATCTCTTTAGCTGCAATTAGCCAATGTAACCAAAAGCCTGAATCAACAAGACCACCGACTCGACTCATTTACACTTGCACTGCTGGGCATATAAGTAACATTAGGTTTGGTGACGCGAATATAACTATGAACTGAAATACCGTATTCCGTACAAGTGACTCGCTGCCGGCACGAACTACTACCCCCCCTAAAAAGGCAAATGGAGGCCTAGAATGCCCCCTGCGCCCCCGTCCATCATAGGGTGTTGCCCAAGGCACTATTTAATTCGAGAACCTTTGAAAACCGCATAAACGCCATTTAACGGACCCACACTTACCTCTCGGGGCCAGGACCAGGGCCTTATCTCACAACACCCACACCTGATAGGCAACCACCGCCATATTGCCCTCAGTTGCCGGCTCCAGACAGACGCATCGACCAGCTCGCCAATCAGGGAGGCATTACTGGACGCAGGGTGATTCCGCCGAACCAATGGCAGAAGCGGACGTACTTCGTACTCAGTGCGCCTTCACCAATAGCAAGCTTACGGAGGAGGAACGTCTGGGATTTTGGAACCAATAGAAGCTTAGACTGGCAATCGTAGTTCGGAACTTGGAAAAGGTTACCGCGATAAAACCCCGAAACTTCTGAGGTGTTATAACAGATACTTCAATCTTATGCTTGGTGTTAATAAGCATATATATATTATATATATATATATGTTTTCTAATTTCTCTCGTTTCTCATAGGTATGGCCGTACTACTAAATAAAGCTCCTGAGGCAGAGCTGCTTGTTTTTCTTTCACTGTATTTTCTTCCACTCGAATTAATTGAATTCCCCACTATGCTGCAAAAATACGAACAATACACCATAAACATTTTAATACGTAGAGCACGCACATAATCCTTGGTTTATATACAGCTGTATATGGACCAGTGGGATATGGCCTCCTCCTGACACACACACACACACACACACATATATATACACCGGTATATATATATCTATATGTGTGTGTATATGTATGTATGTATATATATATATATATATATATATATATATATATATATATATATATATATATATATATATATATATATATATATATATATATGCCTGTGTGTGTAACCTCATCCATGCCATACGTTGTGCCTGGCAGACCCCACTCTGCTGATGGACAGCAACACTCTTGATGACATAAGTAGAGAAACAGGAAATCCAAGTCAAACAGATGTTCAAGTTGCTACAGTATATTCTTAAACTGAGTACCTCTGTTACAGGGCTCTCTGCGTATGGAAAAAATGCTCCCAGCTAAGCTATTGTGACATTAGCTGGCCAGTATTCTGGAAAAAAGCATGGTCCTTGCTAATATGCGGCGAGTTTCTGATATCACGCTTGCAAACAACTCCCAGGGCTATAACTTTTAAGGAATTGTAGGCTTCAAAAGCAGGCAGACTTGTATTTTGTACCATTTTTTTAAATATATAACAATTATGGAGATTAACCACTTGTTATGTGTGCCCACCATGTGATATTGTGTACTATGGCCTACATGGGCGTAGTGTTCAATTTACATGTATGTAACATTACATGAATACAGTGTATTAGTATCAGTAATATAAATGATACGTGTCATTAAGTAGCTACACACTTAAGGACAAGATTTGCCAAAAGAGCCAACAGTCTACTATGTGATCAACATGTCCCAGTCCATGAATAAATACTTGTGTACGTGCAATCGAAATAATAAAAAAATGTTACAAACTATTGTTTCATTATTAACTTTATTTTGTTTGCAAAACACTTTCATTAAAACACGGATTAAGTTACCTCCAGTATCAGAGCGATCCAATCCATGCTGTTTACATAAGCAGCTTTCAAATATGCTCATATGAATTATGGGTGCATTTAATGATAATTAAATTCTTACATTGAAATAGAGTGTTATAAATCCTTGCACTTAATGACATTATATATATATATAAAAACAAGCTTGTATAAAAAAAAAAAAAAAAAAAAAAAAAAAAAAAAGGTAAAACACAATTGGTGGTTATGCGTGAGATTTATATAATTCCCTTCAAGTACACATCTATTAAAGAGTCATCAAGCTCATTTATTTTTTGACATTAAAACTCATTTTATTCAATATAACACTCCCTTCCATTATCCCAACAAGTCTGAGGTATAATCTGATATATTGCTACAATATGCAATCCTTGATGATGTGATAAATTGGATTCTAATCTTGCCCGTTAATTTTTATACCAATATTTCTTCATTATGATGTATATATATATCAGGTTAGCCTTCCATTAGGTCAACCGGCTGGCATTATTCCATACCTGATGTTAAAACAAGGTATACATTTTATACTCTGAATAGGCTTTCTTTTCAATCAGATAGGAACATTACACAAACCAAAAGGAGCAGAGGGTCTGTTTCCTAACGGATAAAAGTTTGTCTATATATTCCACGAATAATAATGTTTATTCAATAAATCAGGAGCTGGCCAGAGTTTGGTTGTGTACAACGTATAGTAAAATCAGTGTAATTTCTCTTTAATCACTTAATTGATTGAACTATAACTATACATTCTTACAGGAGAACCTGCCAGGCGTAATAAATTAAGTCAACATTACAACTTTCCTGTGACTTTGGGGGTCTATTCACTAAAGAGGGAGTTTGCGCGAGAGTTAAACATTTGAACTCGCTGAAATTACTGTGCATTATGAAATACCAACTCTAGTGATTATCACCTATAGGAAGGGCTAAATAGCCCTGTACAATACATAAATAAATCAGTGAGAAGACTTTTCTGCATTACCAATCTTATATAGAGTCAGCTCAGTCCTTGCATGATATGCTCACAGGGGATTGTCCTTGATAACGCACAGTGACACATTCACTTTGGGCACTGCCTTAGTCCTGACCCAGGGCAGCACTGCCCCCTCCATGGACATCATCTTCGTTGTGGAGAACCAGGAAATGCTAATATCTTGGTGCTCCGTGAAAAAGTGCAAAGCACCTTTTAAACAGTGTATGGAGGCAGTGGCGGCATCAAAGATCGCCCAATGAGCAGAGGGGACTTCATTGCCCTAGAGAGTGATCTGCCCCCAGGTTTTGCAGGCTTGGGCCTAGCTGGCCTAGGCCAGAATATGTCGCTGTTATATACAGGGTCATCACCATGAATATCGAGGACCATGTAGGTACCTGAGCCACCATCAGCAGAACACTCCCCATGCTCTGTGAGACCATTTCTTTTTCCCACTCCCCTATGTCAATTTTTTCTGTTCCCCCAATATTCCTGCCTCTCTTATCTAGTATCTATACCCCTATGCCACCCTCTCCCCAGTTTCCTTACCCCTCCCATTTTCATACGGACTCAGGTCTCTGTCCTCATTGACAATAAACTTACAATGCTGGTATGGGGTCTCCTACCCCTCTGCTCCCCTATATCCATGCCCTCCAGTCATAATGTCAATACTTCTCCCTATCCCCATCGCGACCCTCTGTGCCACAGATCCGGTGTGGAGCACAGTGTCCAGCAGCAGAAAGAACAAGGTAGTGCATTATGGCAGAGCTGGTGATGACCCCACACTTACGCAAGTGATTTACCTTGTGCTTTCTGCTGCTGGCATGGCTCTACACGTTGTTGTCCAGTGACAAGCAAGAAAAGTGGGCACAGAGACATTCGGCTATACTGGTTATAACCACATGATGGCAGCCCTGCTAATTGCGTAAAATTCAAATGCACCCTTCAGTGAATAGATCCCATTGACTAATTTATCTGGGCCTTTCTTACTCTCAAGAAACCAATATGCTGCTAAATACCAGTATCAGTACTAGATATTATGATCTATATATGGCTGTACAGCATCCTCCCAAAAGAAAATATCATTATAGTTTCAAAAGCATATCACATGTCATCTTGACATACACATTTCAACTTACAGAAACAAGGAGTTAGGAGGCCTAGAAGTTATGTGGCTTCCTTTTATGTTATGTAGCTTTATGTTTTTATCATTGAGTGCATACCTGAATATGCACCATTTTCACTGCCGGGATCTCGCACGGTTTGAACACCTGCTCCCTGTTAATTTCAACTAAGAATGGGCACTAACTATTAAAGGGAACAGAGTTTAATGAACTTCCTTAACTGCTATCAGAAAGAGTTAGCAAATCATCTGCATGTGACCATCGGCAAAAGGAACTTCGTTTCCTAGCAATGACAAATTATGTTGCCCTCCTTTTCTAAATCACTCAGTTTCAGGGAAGATCTTGCATCCATACTAAGAGGTTATCTATTGCTATATAGCATTAATGTTTAAAAAGCTACATATAATATCCACAGCAAAAACAAAATATAGTTAACAGACCAGATTGATACTATTGAGCCTTTGCAATTCACGGTTTGAGCAGCATGAGCCATTGTTAAAAGTATTACGGCTTTAGATGGATGTTTGCCGAAATTAGACACATTTAGGCATGTGCCAAATATTTACATATGAAGCACAGTGCGTTGTAACATTAAAGAAACAGTTTTGATCCCTTTGTTGTACTATGACATTTCTACACAAGGCAACTGTGATGCAAGTGTAAAAGGTTGTATGTTTCCTACGGAATGACAATGTTACTTGAAGTCTCCATAAGCATATTTTAATTTTTTTTTTTTCAGTTGTAACGATGACCTTATCCACTATCTTCTCAAAATGACCAATATAAATAACTAAATGATTTCAATACCTGTACTGGAGTAATGATCAAATAAAAGCATTCAAAAGACAAAATAAAATCAATTCCTTAACATGACAAGTCAGTGAAAATATCAAAGCTTAAAACAAGTGACAAAAATATTTAATTGCAAATATATTAATTCACGATAGCCTAATAGTTTAAATTTACCAGCTCATGAAAGTAAACACAATGTTAAATTGGCAATATAAAAGTAATGTCACTTGTGAAGTGGAAAAACAACTCAAATATTATGAAATGCTTAAAACCTTAAAATGCCAGGTGGATATATATGTCAGGGTATCTGAAAGTTGGATCTCCCTTTAATGGTGCTGTCCCTTTAAAATTCTGTTGTTCAATACATTGTGCCAGTGATCTCCAAAAAGCAGTCCCTTTAAGATCGTGTGGTATTTAAAAAAAAACTAACCCATAATTATTATCATGGCACAGATATATATGTGTATGTATTATATATACACATACATACACACAGTATATATTTATAATTAGCTTCTTACTACATAGAACTATAGATGTTCTTCCTTTATCTACCATCTAAATCAGACCTGGGCAAAGCACGGCCCGCGGGCCACATCCGGCCCGCTGAATAGCTCGGACCGGCCCGCAAAGAGTGTCCTGGTGACTCACCAATGAGTCCGGTGTCCCCCCCCGCCCCGGTCACTTACCTTAAACTCCTGTGTTGGAAGCGTTTGTCTCGGGTGCCGGCGCTTTACGCTGGGCGCCGGCATATGACGTCAGACGCCGGCGATCAGCAGTGAAGCGCCGGCACCCGAGACAAACGCCTCACGCTTCCAACACAGGAGTTTAAGGTAAGTGACCGGGGCGGGGGGGGAGATCCTGAGAAGGGGGGGTTAGGGAGTTAGAGGGGAGATACTGAGAAGGGGGGGTTAGGGAGTTAGAGGGGAGATACTGAGAAGGGGGGTTAGGGAGGGAGGTCTTACTGTGTGTGTGTGTCTTACTGTGTTTGTGTGTGTGTGTCTTACTGTGTTTGTGTGTGTATCTTACTGTGTCTGTCTCACTGTGTCTGTGTGTGTCTTACTGTGTCTGTGTGTGTCTCACTGTGTCTGTGTGTGTCTTACTGTGTCTGTGTGTGTCTTACTGTGTCTGTGTGTGTCTCACTGTGTCTGTGTGTGTCTTACTGTGTCTGTGTGTGTCTTACTGTGTCTGTGTGTGTCTCACTGTGTCTGTGTGTGTCTTACTGTGTCTGTGTGTGTCTCACTGTGTCTGTGTGTGTCTTACTGTGTCTGTGTGTATCTTACTGTGTCTGTGTGTGTCTCACTGTGTCTGTGTGTGTCTCACTGTGTCTGTGTGTGTCTCACTGTGTCTGTGTGTGTCTTACTGTGTCTGTGTGTGTCTTACTGCGTGTGTCTTACTGCGTGTGTCTTACTGTGTTCATAGCTTATTCAGTTATTGTAATAAATACTTTAGCCCATTTTTTAGCTCAAAATATTTTTTCCTTTTTTTTCTCCTCTAAAATCTAGGTGCGTCTTATCAGCAGGTGCGTCTTATAGAGCGAAAAATACGGTATGCACTCCGAAGCCTTGTTCATTTTGTTCACTTCTGTGCTGTGCTAATAGTTATTCAGGCCTTACTTATTCAAGCACCTCTACCAATGACGTAGGCTTGAATAACTTTATTAAACAGCACATAAGTTAACAAAATGGACAAGGCTTCGGAGTTTGTAGTTTGTAGAGGTCTGGCCCTCTAAAACCATTCCAATTTCTCATGTGGCCCCATGGGAAAATTAATTGCCCACCCCTGATCTAAATGGTATTATTCCTAGGTGGGAAGATTCCTGCTAAACTCCACTCTTGACACCATGACATATACACAACCTCTCAGTACCTCTTAGTGATGTGTACCTACTCTGGGTAAAACAACTCATGCCCATCATGCGCCAGATATCAAGGGCTTAATTCAATAAGCTGTCAAAACCTGAATAGGTGCTGATGGTGGTGGAAATTGCATGCTTTGTAATTCAAATACATGAGTAAACTTCAATTAGCAATCTAGGGTTCTAGATTGTGACTGCTAAAAAGGCAACACTGAACTCACTGTGAAATGATGCCAAGTAGACAGTGTAGTAATTGTAGTATGTACCCTCAAGCTGCAAAGATAATAGAATTTCACACGACAAGAAAGATGATGATGTTTAACATATACAAGTGTTGTGATGTGGCCCTACTGAAACATTACACCCCTTCCTGGCTCTTCACCAGCTGTACTGGTACAAAGTCAATTCACCTTCAGTGACATGTTCACATGGGGCAGCAAGCAATAAAGGTATGCTTCCTAAGAACCGCAAACTCTTTCTCCCCATTCTGGTAATTTTGACGATCTAGTGTTATTAAGTATCTTAATAACCCAACCCTTTTTTGGTATGTTGCAAAATAATAAATACAATGGCTAGACGTATAAGAGTAGGCTTCATCGGGTAGAAGTGTGAATACGCAAGGTGACTCCTTCAGACAGCAATAATGATACCTTATTTGGCTACTGAAGCATCTGGCAAGCTGGATTTAACACCGTAAGGCACAGGTACATGTACCTGTGACTACCAGTTACAACTTAGCAAATATTTTGCCTGCATTTGGAATAGTATTTCTAGGGATTTAAGGTTTTTAAATAATATGAAAAGCTACGTAGCGTAGCTGTGAATACTGTATCAGTTTTGTTAATGACACTTGCACAATTTATTCAGATGTAAATACACTAGCTAGCCAGACATTTATCTCATTACTCAGGTCTTTGTCTGTTCTTTCAATAAACACCGTGACAGAGCATACCACTGTTAAATCACACAACACATGTGTTTTCCTTTTTCTAAAAATGCATCTGGTGCAACATTGAAATCAAATAATCCCTGAGAATAAAAGATTGGTGGAAAAATTGAGAGAGATTGTGAACAATACTAATGGCTAGGGTTGCCACCTGTCCAGGTTTCACCAGCTACCAGTCCAGGAATAAAGAGGTCTGTCCAGGATTTACCGGTTTATGTCCTGGGAAATGGTGTTCTGGTGGCCATGAGAGTCGGGGGGGAAATCTCTTCTCTCAATTCCTTTCTAGTTGTTTTTTTACAACTCTTGTTTCTCCCTTGTCTTGGAAACAGAAGGTGGCATCCCTACAAACAGTTTATGCCCACTGTTTTCATCAAGCCAGTTAAGTTCAAAAAACAAAGAAATGTTGTTGCCTTGCATTTTAAGTGACAGATTTGTAGGAAGCATGTTTGCAATTAACACTGTCATATAGAATTTTACTAATCAGAATAGAATCTGTGTTTAAAAATTGGAGTGCTTCTAAAAAATGACAAAGAGAAAATGCAACCTTGATGTACACCCCTATGTATAAAGCTGGATGTGATCATTTACGGTTCAGGGAGAATTATTTAATTTAAGTATTATGCATCAAGACCAATTGGCACCACTGGAGACATTTAACAAAAATACATTAAAATGCTTCATCTCACCAGCAGCTGTCGTAGGGGCTTGGGTGTCTTGCCAAGGTGAACTTGCCTATTTGTGCTCATATGTAAAGACAGAAAACCGAGATATTACCTAAAGCATTGCAACTGCAGGTATAGATATAGAAATAATGCATCTATCTGTAATTCTGATGCACTCCCTTAATTCATATGTCAGAATAAATCAGTGGATTTTACAATTGTTGTCCACCTTTGTGCTTGCTATTCAGTGGAGGTTAAGATAAAACACATTAAATAATCAGTAGTAGACATGATTATGTGCTTATATGCTTTTCTTTGTGCAGGTCTTTTACCAGGTGCTAAAAACATTTTTTGGTTCTGTAAATTTGGTGCTGGTTTCAAAATTACAACAGTAGCAGAGTCTTTCTTCATTAAGCTACTCAGGCTGCATATTTCCTGTAGAGCCCAACGCATTTGTTACATAGACATCCCCGGGTACCCCCTCTGTAGCCACCATTCTCACTATGGAACACATAGGTCTTAAAGGCACACAGCGCCTTTGAGTGCAATCTATGGAGGCTGTACCAGCACAGTCCACCATAGAGTAATTGGGCCAGTTTGAGAGATTGGAGATCTACCCTGTAACAGGCTCATTAAGCAGCAGCATGCTGGGGGAGCCAGATTACCAGAGAGAGTGATCTGCCACCTAGTTTTGCGGCAGGGGGACTGTTGACCCTCTAGACCTGCTGCCCCAGAATACGTTGCTGATTTAATATACATGATGATTTCTAGAAAACTGGCCAGGTGGGTAGATGCTAATTCTGTAGCATGAACTGATAGGTGCTCGTCTTCCATTGAGCGATGTCGCAGTTTAACATGGTTCGTTCTGTGAATGTGACGTGTCCCTCGCCGTCAATGAGGATAACGGTGTTGGTCCTAAAACACAAAAGGGACAGAAAAAAAAATGTGGTGAAGAACCAACATACTGTGCAGGTAAAACGTGTTTGAATAAACAAACAAACTTGTCTGTGACAGGGTTGTTGAAACACAAAGTTACAATGTGTATATGAAAAAGTTCAACATTAACAGTTTCTGATTAATATTTATTACGTAAAAGATGTATACTATGGAACATAGATAAAAATCCTTCCGTTTCAGTTGGTCTGCTACACTTGTTATTGACAGCAAGTTCATGATGGGAATTAAACTAATGCATTAAACCAAGCTGCTCGAGCCTACCTTGTTCCGTAACCTGGGCAGCGCACACATACAGCTGAATAGCTACTCAGGATTGGTTTAACAAAGTCCTTTCCCTGTTCTTCTATAGCTGGGTCTGGTAACTGTCTGAAACACAAATTTGGAAAACCAGTAACATCAGATAACCAACATCAAACACTTTTTATCACATTAATTGCACTGATAATGCAAAGCCTTCAGAATTAGTGAATGTCTCACCTTATGGGGTGTATTTACTAATAACCAAGTTAAAATACGGAACACATGGTTATTTTCAGAAGTGAGAATAGAAGTTTCCTAAACACCACACACAAATTATTTATAAAAAAAATTGTATTTGGGGTGTACCACATGAAAAGGTCAGTGGAGTGTCTTTGAAATACTTTGGGATGTCAACTTGTTTAGGAACAGCGATGCGCATCATTCAGGTTTAACCCTGTATCTGCCAAACTAAATGAAAATACCTAAATATTTTTGGGGAGTTTTTTTTTTTTCTTCCATTTGTACTGGTTACGTATAGTTTTCATAGGTGAAACTGAAAAAAAATTGCCATTTTTTTCTTAATTTCCCCCCACATTTTTTGAAATTTTTCATATTCAATGATGGTTTATAAATAATTATTATTTTAAAAGTAAGCCCTAATTGTCAAAATAAGCAATATACAATTTGTGGGGGTGCACTAAATGAGTTAGTGGGCAATCAGTTAAATAAAGACATAGCAAACAAACACTGCTCTGGTCATTTAGCACAAACATGGTAAAGAAAACAAAACACCTGGTCCTGAAGGGGTTAATACAGTTCACTTTTAAACCATTTTAGTGAATATCCATTTTGTTTCCGTAACTATTTTAAGGTCAATGTGTCCCATGTAAAAGGGGTACTCATCTTTTTTATTACCAGTACCAGATTACAAAAATAGGTTTTCAATAGTATTGTGTTGTTTTGCTTTTCTTTTTTTAATATCTAGTTTTAGCAAATATAATATTTTAAGGCAGCTGCATATAAGCAATTACATGTTCTAGTTGTGCCATCTTCCAATCTCGGACTCCTTTTTATAATGCATTATGGGCTCAGTCTTAACCACTCAAAACACTGACACAGCGTCAAATTAAAATCTATGGAGAAATGGATTTATTTGGACAAGCAGGACTTTAGCACTGAACCAGCTCAGTGTGGAGCTTGAATAGGGACAGATGCCCAAAAT